>VHKM01000003.1:0-600000 GCA_007210695.1 Neogobius melanostomus | reverse complement strand
TCGTGGCATGTTGCGTTATTTTTTTACTCATTAATTGTCCGTGAGAGTAAATACTATGCTGACAGAAAAGACAAAGGGAGAAAGGGATATTGTACATTGAGCCACAACACAATTATACAATGGAGATATTTTTTCTCCACTCAAACTTGGCTGTAAATACTACTAAAGTGGCGCTAGCCCACAGTTAGCTTCTTCTGATCGTGATAATATTTTTTTTTTTTTTTACAAAAACATCAACAGACGGAAAGCTGTAGACAGAATACAGTCAGGACTTACTTGTATCATGGCATAAACCTCAGAAATGTGAGCCAGAAGTGATTTTGTGGACAACTGAGAGCAGCGAGGGAGATGTTTTCCATTAGTGTGTATTGGGGCTGCCGGGTCGGAGGCAGGGAAAGCTGCAAGTGTGGTTTTCTGGCCAGAGACACCAGGGGGAGATGAAAGACTCCTCAAATCATCCCATTAAAGGTCCTATATCATGCAAAATGGTCTTTTTTGAGCTTTTAACCATGTTGTTATGCAATTTCTTTATCAAAAACACCCCCAGAGTGGTTTTGGCTTCATTCACGCAGTTCTAAGTAATCCTGAATTCTGCTCTCTGAGCAGCTGCTCCGCCCTCTCCTGGTAAACGACTGAGTTGTGACACTATGACGTATTTTACATCATAGTGTCAAACCAGAAGTGCCCGACGTCTGTAATGTAATGCCTTACGGCCTGATTTTAATTTATAAAACAGCTTTTTCCTTATTTCTGTTGTAAGAAGAAAAGAAGTGCGCTGCCCCTGTGGAGTAAACAAATGCAGCCCCTGAGCGTCTGAACAGATGTCATGTTTGCACCGAAAGTTGTGAAGAAGAAGCTCTTTCTAACCTAGTCTGGACACCGCCGCCTGTTTTTTATTCTTACCTAACGATAATGTCACGGAGAAAATGCGCTACGAGAGGACAAGACTTTATTCAACTTTCCTAAAGAAGAGTCCACTCGCCAGAAGTTGGAATTTCTTTCCGGGATTCAGCGACTGTCAGCCAAAATAGTGTTTATCTGTGACTGTCACTTGATGGATGCTTGGTGAACCATGGCCAGAATCAAAGTGGATTAACTTTTATAACCAACGCGAGTCCCATAATGTAAACACCCGATCGTCGAGGCCAAAGGCAGAGCGCTGAGTAAATCAAAATGCGTGTGTGTTAGCCATTTATGAAGCTGTGTTGTACACGTCAACTCCTTATAACTGCATTGTGAATAAATTTTTACTGTGTTATATATTTCTTTTACTGCTAAAGTTGCATGGGCTGCATCTACTCGGAGAGAGGGGCGGAGTTAACTGAATCGAAGCATCTTGTCTTCCGGGTTTGAAAATACCTCCAGAAAATACTGATATTTCTCACAAAAATTAGTACTCCGTAGTGGTAGAGGTACAATATATCATATAAATGCCTATAGTTTACTTTGGAATGGCTAAAATAGCATGATAAAGATCCTTTAACACGTATTACCCCTAGAGGGACTGCGAAAAGGATTTATTAAGGTAAAAAAAAGTTACTTAGTTCTGCTGGATTGAAGCCGGATTGAAATACAGTAGGAAAATTTATAGGGAATACTGTGTTGTATTTGTTATGTGTGCTGAATTTTGTCTCTAAAAATCCAATTATATTAAATTCTCTCTTTCCTCGCTCCCTCCCTCTTTCCCTACATCTGTCTCTCACCCATGCAGCGGGTCTACCACGATGGCTCTGGGGTGAGTCATTTTCCCTCGATCAGAGTTTTCCTTGTCTGCGAGGCCTTCTCCAGTCTGGCCACGCTGATGGTCTTCTTTGGCCCGTCATCAGTCCAGTACAAGTTACCGGCCATCCAGTCCACGGCGATGCCCTCCACTGTGTGAATCCCTATGGAACAAACAGGCCGAGTCAGACAGCATTCGCAGTCGATGTGAAGTATCACTTTAATAAAGCTGTGGTGTCTAAAGGTCTAAAGATATAAAATAGATCTAAAATAGGACAATACACAGACTACTGTAAACTGGGGCTAAACCACAATACTTTTATATTTCTTTTTTTCTACTTTTAAAAACTCCGAAAGCTCAGAACCACTTATTCTTGGCACATACATACCAAATATTTGTAATATATTTTTATATTTAATTTTCAACTCGTTGTCAGTATGTACACAAAAGTACATTGTTATGAGGTTTAAAATTACAAAAGCATGTGGAACTTTTATAAATGCCTTCCAAATTGGATGAGGTTTTTATTTTTATTAGCCCTTGGTATGGGTCAAAGATTGGTAGCAAAAATAAAATAAACAGCTTTTTGTTGTTGATTTTTGTATTGGCAAATTTTAATAAAAATTACTCAACACACAAGGGGATTTTTTTATAGTCCCCTTGGGTGTTTATAGTCCCCTTATAGTCTTTACTGACCATAAAACACTACACTTTATTCTACTTTAAAAACTTGCATTAGAACTACTTTTAATCAATAGTGTGATTTAAAAGAAGGGTATTCAGAGGGTTAAGGTCTATTCTGTGAGCGATAGGAAGCCAGTGCAGAGACCTGAGCACTGGACTAATATGGTGGCATTTCCTGGTTCTAGCCAGGACTGGAGCAGCAGCGTTCTGGCTGAGACAAACAAATGTTGATAACTTTTGATGCCCCACATCTCGAGATGAGCTGGAATGATTTGGAGCTCATTTGGGGAAACATTCTAGAAGGAGGTCGTTAAAAAGCGATGTCAGCGAAAACGCTGACTCAGCATTTTCCCAACTTCTGTCAAAATGGTGGGCAGACACTGTTTGAGACGGTGAGTTTACGTTTGACTGGGGGACAGCACTTCGCGCTGTTTTGTGCGCTCCGCGCACCTAGATACAGTGCGCTTTGCGCACTGCGTTGCGATTACAATACACCCTTGTGATGGCAGGCCACTCGGGCCTAATTAAATAAACAGTCCATAAAAAACTAAAATATTAGCAATTCAAACATGGTCACTACACATTGCTTTGTTATGACTATTGCCCGGCAGTCAAATTTGTCAGCTAACCTTCCTTCAAGATGGTGTCCCTCTCAGTGCCGTCGATCTTCTGCCGCCCGATGATGTAGCTGGTGGCATCGGCAAAGTAGATGAACTCGCTCTCGGCATGAAAGTCCAGCGCGCGCGGGTTCATGAGGTTCTCGATGGGGATCATGTACTCGTCCGGCACTTTGGCGTTCATGTCCATGCCCCTGATGACCCCGGGCGACCTTTACCGTACACCAGGAACAACTCGTGCTCTGGCTCTGCAGAAAATTGGAGGGTTTATTTAGCATGGAATGAGCCTATAGTGTTATATGAAAGGTATTTTAGGCTCCTCAAAATAATAGTCAGCTGACAAATATTGAGAAAGAGCCAATGGGAAAATGAAGAGATGGATTGACAATGTAATTCAGGTGATACTGCAGAAAATGATCTTTGACGCCTCAAGTTTATTCAGCCGCATTATTTCCAATAGCGATTTTCAGACCATTAAAACAACTCTGTTATTATCCATCCATCCATCCTTCCATCCATTTTCTTCCGCTTTATCCGGGGCCGGGTCGCGGAGGCAGCAGTCTCAGCAGAGATGCCCAGACTTCCCGATCCACGCACACCTCCTCCAGCTGTTCTGGGGGACCCCGAGGCGACACCAGGCCAGTTTGGAGACATAGTCCCACCAGCGTGTCCTGGGCCTTCCACGAGGCCTCCTCCCGATAGGACATGCCTAGAGCACCTCCCGAGGGAGGCGACCAGGAGGCATCTGGAACAGATGCCCTAGCCACCTCAGCTGGCTCCTTTCAACGTGAAGGAGCAGCGACTCTACTCTGAGCTCCTCCTGGGTAACTGAGCTCCTCACCCGATCTCGAAGGGTGCGCCCAGCCACCCTGCAAGGAAACTATTTCAGCCGCTTGTATTCGCGATCTTGTCATTTTGGACAAGAAAGGACAAGTCCTTAGGGATAATGCGGCTACTTCAGTTCTGAGCGTCTCAATTCCAACCTTGGCCGACCTTGTTTCGGGTCGATACAGACTTTTTTACAAAGAACTCAGAGAAAACCAACAGCACAATCCAACTTGTTTTTGCCCTCAGTGTGCAAAATAAAGAGCAGACTTTAAATAGAAATTGAGGTCAAAAGTCAGTGCTTGAACTTAAAGGACAAAGTTGTTTTTGCCACAGGAATCAATAACACTATTGCATTTCCGTCCAAATGCTTTTATAATAACTTCTGTATTTTGCATTCATTATCTCTATTTGTTTGTTATAATGGGATGTATTGTCTCCCTCAAGTAAAAGTATAAAGTTTATTAAAACTCTTAACCCCCGCCTTAATCGAGCGCTTTTTTCTCCAGCTCGGCATACCCAAATCTAAAAGCTTCTCGACTGGAGAGCATAACTAGGCCAGTGTAACGCCTCATTTGAAAGCTAAGATCTTGTAGTTTCTGAAAATATGTGTAAGATCTGTATGAGTAAAACAACTTACAGGTCTTGGACGGCAGGTAAGGGGTTAAAGCGAGTTTCAAGACTATTGCAAGAGTTTAAGGGGGACTTTTAATGCGAAGAAAAAGTTTATATTTGTGCTTATTTGACCTTGTAGTGACCCAGTGGCCTGTAGATCACGATGGTCTCTACAACGCTCCAAGATCAACTGTTTTGTAGGTTTTCTGGTGAAAGGGTAGGCAGTGAAAAGTTTCTAACTATTATTTATAAACTATTGATCCTGGAGACCTCCGTGATTGAAAGACGCAGTGCTGACACAGCCGCTTGGTCACTACAAGATCAAATATAAACTTTTTTTTCCACGTAAAAAGTTGCATTATGCACCTTTAAACTAATGTGCGTTATTTTATGAAGAGTTGTACTTTTTGTGAGAATGACGTTGCTGGTGTTTTCTAATGAGGGGGGAAAAGTGTTTCAACAAAATTTCAAATATAGTATTTTTATTCCAGTTCAAAGATGTAAAGGTGTAGACAATATACAAATCTGCACCAAAATGTGGTCTTAATTTTAAAATAAAGCACTTGAAAGAAGTAACTATAATGTGTGCTTCTGAAAGTGCTTTTACCATCTTCTCCACCACTGTCTAGCAAAAACTATGTAACCTTTATACTACTGTAGCACAGCACTAGATAACACTCACTTTTGCAGGACTTTCCGTCGCTGCCGAGGCTGAACCCAGATCGACAGCGGCAGGTCCTGGTTTTGTGCCCGTTGCCAAGGAGACAGATGTCAGAGCAGCCTCCAGGTTTGCTGAACTGGTCCAGCTCACAGGCATGGCTGCGCACTGGAGCGAGAGAGAGAGAGGGACAAAGTTATCTCAAAGTCAGCCTCATCACTTCAGGGACACAACACCGTCTGTTTATAGAGGTGAAGTCACAGGATCAGTTTATCTCAATTATTTTTCCATCTTTGTGGAATATGGCTGGGATGAAGGAGGAAAAACCTTTGCAATAATAAAAAATTATAATAAATATCTGTATACATCTGGTGACAAAATCTAAATAATACAATGATTTTATTTTCAGGGGGATTTTGCATTTTGCATTTGTTTTTTGGGTGTTCAAACTTCCATAAATCAGGCTAGGAACTAGACATTAAATCAACATTATCATAACATTCTTAAAGTGATAGTCTGTAAGTTTACATGTTTTAAAAATTGAATAGATTGTCATGTATAACTGAGCGCTTGGGTCTGAAATAAAGTAAGTAATATTAAATAATCAGAATCCCCGGTGCCATCACTTTGACCAATGAGACTAGCTTTCCTGTCAGGTCCAATCAGGAGGAAGGGGGGAGGAGCTTGAGCGTTTACTTATGTTTTTTCTCGCTTTCATCATTTTGCAAACTAGGTGTGGCTTTCTGGTCCAGTCAGGAGGGGAGGGCCAGGCCTTGATTGTTTACATTCAAATTTTACTCTCTCCTCACTTTGCAAACTTACAGACTATCACTTTAAGTACAAGACTGGAAAGTTTGGAGTTTGTAGGAGCTGCAAAAGTGGAGACATTGTTGCAAGAGTGAAATAAAGGCCTAATTTTGGGAAACGGGTCCAAAGGTTTTGTAACATACATTGTACATATCACTAATTTATTTTGCTGTGTTGGTTGAAGTGTCATATAGGCATCTTAAAGGGTGACTTTGGTCTATTTTTTCATTGTAAAGTAAACCACACCACACCCATTTACTGTATTTCCCCACTATGGGACCAATAAAGGTATCTCTTGTCTCAGCTCGACGCTTAATGCTGTGCCGTGTTGGTTTAGTATTTACCCGGAGGCTGCCTTCTCTGGTGGTACACGTGCAGCGCTCCCCCCTTGTCCACTCGGGTCACCACCTGATAGTCCGTGCTGTTAAAGCGGTTCACGCGGATCACGCTGGTCTTCGGCTGCATGTTGGCGTTGTCCGAGTTGGTGGCGTAGAGGTAGTTCTCGAACACCGTCAGGCCGTACAAGTGCTCGATCTGAGGGAGAGAGGAGAGTCAGTGAGAACTGGTCCAATAAAAGTCCGCAATTGTTTTTGCTAAACCACACTATGTACATCTGATCTACTTTCTTTTTCTAACCCAAAGTCCATCAATAAAAAGCCGGTCGTATTTGCCTCTCTGTGTGAGCCCCGGCTGCTTCTAAATGAAACCTATTTGTCTTCGGTCTGTGGACAGCGGTGAGTGCCTCCTGGACAGGTTTAAGGGATGGGTCTGCAGCCTCACACTGCGCTGACGGTATTAGAAGCTATTAATTAGGAGGTGTAATGAAAAAGGAAAGGTGTTTTCTCTGAGCTCGTAAGTCACCGAGACATAACGCACAATTTCACACGAGAGGAACATAAGAAGATTATACTGGAGACATAAAGGGAGCTATAAACCTAAGCAGCTGTCTTCACTAGCGTCATATGGCCCAAGATGATTATCATGAGTATCAGACTATTTAAGCTTTACAGACCCAAACATTCTTGAGTTATTTCAACAACAATGAAGCAGAAAAATGCATTTAGCTGTCATGTAAAAATACTGCGATTTTACAGTTACTCACGATTACCAAAATGAAGGGAGAAAATACCGAGACTGTTTTGGTGCTATCAATCAATCAATCAAATTTTATTTATAAAGTGCTTTTCATACCGAAAGGTATCACAAAGTGCCATCTACTGTAAATGTTCACAACAAAGAAAGATATTAAATGTACATTTTTATATTTACTCAAAGTTGTTTCAATTGAAAATCTATCAAACATTCAGCCTATGTTATCTTTTATCTTTATCATTTTAAATAATGAATAGGCAATACAATATTATTATTAGCCATATCTAAAAGAAGCAACATTGGTGTGAAAGTTTTCAACAGATATTCCCTCTCTGATCTGTGTCTCATGAATTCACAAAAATTCAGACCAAAGTAATGCTAAAACAGAATATTGATCATTACATTTCTAGATATTAGCCAGCCCAAAATGTTGAGCTGAATGGGTTATCCTCACCAGCAGCCCCTGTATGATGGTGTGCCTGTTCTTGCCCTCGTAGTCCACCACCTCGATGTAGTCCAGGTACGCGTCGGCCCAGTACACCAGGCGGCTGACCAGATCCAGGGTGATGCCGTGGGGAAACACGATCTTACTGTCCACCAGCTTGGTCCGATTCTGCCCGTCCATGTCGCAGCGCTCCACCTTCGGGATCTGCCCGTAGTCCGTGAAGAACACCTTCCTGGAGAGAGAACACGGTGGTTCGAGTCACCGTCGTATGTGTTTGTAACGCTAGATGTAGAATGAGAGGAGTATTCCCATTCGGCCCAGCTATAAAATCCGCCTCATTGCTAAATTATTAAACATTTTTACAACCCTACTGCACAGCTTCTATAACTTCTGCAGCAATTACTTTTTGTTGTACCTTTCATTCATGAAACCCCCAAAACAAAAACAAAAACTGAAAATGCATTGAATAAATAAAGCCACACTGCAATATTCAAATCACCTGAAGCTATTAACCCCAGTGTCCGTTTGTCTCACCTTTTCAAAAATATATGAATAATGTGTGCAGATGAAAACCTTCCTCCGGTAAAACAGCACCTGCAGAAACCTTTTATCACTGGGGACAATGATCATTGTTGTTTCCATTTCCTTTGCCCCTGATAAAAAGCACCAAAGAAATTATACAAAGGAAGGCCTGGGGCATTGTTAGCGGAAGAGCCAATGATAAGAGAGAATGCATTCAGCTAAAGGTAGGTAAGCGCAAATCCATATTAAACAGAGTAACTTCTCTATTGGGCTAAAATAAACAAGATGAAAGAGAAAACTTCCCTAACCTTGAGGTTCAGTCAATCTTATAAAGAAGAGTTTTCTTGTTGAATTTCTGTTTGCAGAAATAGCTTGTATAAAAGTGTACATTACTTTATGCTGTTACAGTATTAACAAAAAAAAGCTGCAAGATGTAACATAATGTCATGTATTTTATTTCTTATTTAATAAAGATATTAAAAAACAATGCCATGTAAGTGATCCAGCTGGGCTGGGTGACCATACCTCTCAAAATCAAGACTATGGTCCCGGATCCAGAATCTAGCCCAAATTGTCCCAAAATGTATCCTACTCCCAGATCAGCAGCAGAAACTGATTAAAGACCAACACACTGTTAATGCGATCTGTAAATGTTTTAGAAATGTAATAGATTGTGATTATTTGATCGCCTGAAATTTGACGCAACTTAAGTAATATTTAATAATTATATTTTTTCTAAAGTCCGTCCCTTTGCTGATTTCAGAAACTAATCAGAATCCCCGGGCTGTCACTTTGACCAATGAGACCAGATTCCTGTGAATCTTCCTGTCAGGTCCAATCAGAAGGAGGAGGGAGTTTGACCATTTACTTTTGAAAGTTTGTTCTCACTCTCCTCATCTTGCAAACTACGAGTGGGGAGGGGCGGAACTTCATTCTTTATTTTCAATTTCACTCTCTCCTCACTTTGCTATTTTACAGACGGTCACTTTAAGAATGGTTATTACAGACCAGGTGCACGGTGATACTCTGCCCCGCACTCGGTCTGCAAACGTGCCTATAGGTTACTGACGCGGCACGGGTCATTTCTGCAGATAATGGGGCTGTGCCTGACACATGAAACGCTGTTTGAGGCCAGAGATGAGAGCGGCAGCAAAGAGGGAGAGAGACGTTTGGAGTTCTCTCCAAACTGACTAATCAACTAAATCAACTAAGCTGCCAAATCAACAGGCTGTTTACTTGCAATTACGTGACATCACAACATTCGAAAGAGCCTGTAGTTTAAAATTGGAGTGAAGAGCAGCTAATGATTCTATGGTGGCACCTATGGTAATATGTAGAGTTTTATTACTGGGCCTATCCACATGAATCAAAAACTGGCACAAAGTTCAATGCCTTCCCTTCCAGCACATAATGAGGTAGGTTCTTCTCATTAGTCTCCAAGGCAAGGCAAGTTAATTTGTAGAGCACAATTCATACACAAGGCAATTCAAAGTGCTTCACAGTTGCATAAAATTACAAGAAAACAGATAAAATCAATCAATAAAACATCAACATAAAGTTAATCAATTACAGTAAAAGGCAAGAGTGCAGATAAAATACTTTCAGTTTTCATATGCACGGGTAAAAAGAGCTGTTTTCAGCCTGGATTTGAACATTGTCAGAGTTGAGGCCTGTCTCACATCCTCATGAAGACTGTTCCAGATTTTAGCTGCATGAAACTGAAACGCAGCCTCACCGTGTTTATTATTGACTCTGGGAACCACCAGGAGACCCCTCCCTGAAGTTCTCAGGGCCCGAGATGGTTCATACGGCTCTAACATGTCAGAGATGTACTTTGGTGCTAAACCATGAAAAGACTTGCACACAAGCAGAGCTGTTTTAAATTCTATTCTCTGAGTGACAGGAAGCCAGTGCAGAGACCGGAGCACTGGACTAATATGGTCGTATTTCCTGGTTCTTGTCAGGACTCGAGCAGCAGCGTTCTGGATGTACTGCAGCTGTCTAACAGCTCGTTTAGAAAGGCCAGTGAGCAGGCCGTTACAGTAGTCTAACCTGCTGGAGACAAATGCATGGATGAGTCTCTCAAGTCTGGTTTTGACACTATTCCTCTGATCTTAGCAATGTTTTTCAGATGGTAAAAAGCTGATGATGTTATTGCTTTGATGTGGCTGTTTAAGTTCAGGTCTGAGTCTATGATTACTCCTAGATTTCTAACCTGAGTTTTTGGTTTTAGAGAGAGGGACTCAAGGTGACTGTTAACACTTTGTCTTTGTGTCTGTGGGCCAAACACAATGATCTCAGTTTTGTCTGAGTTTAGTTGGAGAAAGTTGTTTTGCATCCACAAACTGATCTGTTGGATGCAGTGACAGAGTATTTACAGGCCCATGTTCACCTGCCGTCAGTGATATGTAGATCTGAGTGTCATCTGCATAGTTGTGGTACGACACATTGTTGCTGTTTATTAGCGACCCAATGGAAGCATGTACAAGTTGAATAAGAGGGGTCTCAAGATTGACCCCTGGGGGACTCCACAGGTCATGGAAATTTTGTCTGAGACACAGTTGCCAATTTCGACAAAGTACGTCCTATCCTCGAGATTTGACTTGAACCAGTTTGATCCCGTGGTCCACTGTTCAAAGGCAGCGCTCAGGTCCAGCAGAACTAAAACTGAGACCTTACCTGCGTTGGTGTTCATACGGATATCATTTCAAGAACAGCACTAAGTTCTTTTGCATGTCTGTCATTGGTCACATCCACATGCACATTAAAATCACCTAAAATGATTTTAAATTAAAGTAATTCAGTAAAATCTTCAATAAAACAATTCTGTGTTGGTTTGTAAATAGTCATATAAAGTATGGAAGATTGTTTTATCTCCATTTTGAAAGACACATACTCAAATGATAGAAAAACACCAAATGACAATTTGTGGATGACTATATTGTCCCTGAATATTGCACAGACACCCCCGCTCCTCTGGTTTTGGCGTGTTTCAGACACAAAATTTAAATTAGATGGACTACACTCAATCAAAACTGTGTTACCAGTGTTTTTGTCAAGCCATGTTTCAGTTAAAAACATAAAATCTAGATTATAAGAGGAAATAAAACTATTTATTAAAAAGGACTTGTTTTTTAATGATCTGACATTGAGTACACATTTTGATATTTATCTCTGTTTGAGTGGATGGAATCTTTTTGCAAGGGATATGGATTAGAGTTCTTTGATTGGACGGTCTGACTGTCCCTCTATTATCTAATCTATGTTGTTTGACAGTACTAATTATTTCAGAAGAACACACTCCTTCTATGGACTTCTGGTTGGTTTTGAGTTTGCTATGCATGGTAGCAATGGAGAGGCCCCTAATGTCCTAGACAGCAGCAGTGAAGCTGCTGGAGATAACAGCTGTGGGCAGTTGAGTTTAATAATACTGAAGTCTTGAAAATAAAATATGGTCACCGATTCTACGCCTCCTTCTGGTCTTTTCTACAGAATAATCCGCATATAGCCAACATTTAACTTTTATTATATAAAAAAAGAAAACTGTTCCTTATCAAGTCATGTCTAGTAAAAACACTACGTGGTGAGTAACAGTAGCTACTGTAGCCAATGAACAAAAAAGTAAATATCAAGCCCTGGTGACATTGCATTATCAGAATTGACCATTGACAGTTTCACCACAAACATGCAGACAATTAAAAAATAAACCTCCAAACTTGAGCATACTTTGTACTACAGTTAGTGACTGTGTGGTACTGACCCCATGGTGGGGTCGAGCGCGATCCCTTTGGGGTTGTACAGCTCCTGGTCCAGCAGGGTCACACATGTCTGGCCATCTCTGTCACACACGAAGATGCGGTCGTCCACGTCATCCACGAAGTAAAAGTTACCCGTGAGCCAATCGATCGCCATCTGCTCCACATCTGCGCCGGGACAAGAAAGACAACAGACATTTAGAGCTATCGACATTCAGATTGTGAGAATTAACCATTAGCAAACTTTGAGCACCTTGGCAGCTATAGGTAGTGTAAAAGTGGAGGCTAAATAGTTGTGTTTGTATAATATCAATGAACTGAGATTTGGAACAGATTGTAATTTTGCATGCTCTCCGTCTTTTCCTGTGTGATTGGTTTTCCAAGTTCTCCCCACCAACCAAAAACAGATACTACAGTACATAAAGATACCCTAATGCTCCAGATATGGCCCAGTTCCAGGCTCAAATCTGAAATTACTAACGGTTTACACGTTAGCCATTCCATATTTACTATGCTAATGTTATTGGCACAGTGATTTCGATTTGGCATTTGCCTGGTTAATGAAACCTTTCAAAACAGTCAATAAACTTAAACCAAATGTTCTTACAGGAAACACCAAAACACTATAATACACACTGCCTGACCATAAAAAAAAGGTTACATTCTGGCATTTTCAGTAGTTCTGCAATGTCGAAAATCCAGTGTTGCATTGATTTTTTACCAAGATCTTGTATTGAGGATGAGAGAGTGTGACCACAGCGCAAAGCCTTCTCCAGCACACCCCAAAGATTCACAATGTATAATATACCTAATTTAAATGGGTCTCACTTCTTTCTCTGCACTGTACTAATAAAGTCTGATGAGCCAAAACAATCCATAAAAATTTACAACTACCGCAAGCTTTTGACTCACATGTGGCACTACCAACAAGGTTAAGGTCACTGCTATTTTCCTTAAGATTATATTGCACCACCCACTGATGGAACTCAAATACCTTTAGGTCTGGGCACATCCCGTCAACCGTATTCTGGAGGCCGTGCTGACGACAAGGTAACGGAGAGAGCGCAAACCCCGCCAAAGAAAAGAAACCGAGGTGGGAATGCCCCCCCCCCCCCCCCCCCCACAGGAACATTATTTGGACTGCGGGGAGGGCCACGTTCGGAGGGACTAAATGGGGTGGAAACTCAACACGAGACATTAAAGTACTAGTAACTTTGGGTCGTTCTGTGCAGCCACTTCCTTACTTTGCTCAGGCAACGATCTAAACCACGACCACTCCCAGAACGTGGAGAGACAGAGGGCTATTGTTGCACATGAAAGAGACCGAGGTGTTTAATTTTCATGGGACTTTGCTTGACTTCGCGTTAAATCAGCATCGGCTATTTCTGAGGCAGCGTTCTGACCCACCACAGTCCAATGAGGAGGTAATAGAGGTAGTTTGCAGCGATCAAAGTGATAACAGTCGTCAAAGCAGGACTTAGAGTACTGGAAAAGTACTGTAGCAGCAGTTGCAGGGAACATGCAAATACCCAAAATAAACAAGGTTAACAGCCAATGCCACTATTATAACAAGACAGATGGGTCAAATAGAGAAAACATATTTCAAATTTCCCTACAAGTCAACCTTAAACCTGGTGTAAACATATTTGTTTCTCTTGTCGTACAGTCAACTTCTTTTGAAACCGTAGAAAAATGGACCACATGGGCTGTTAGTATTTAAACATTGTGTTTTTGTTTTTTTAACCAATAGTTTCCTTGGGCACGTGAAGATCTTCGGGAAATATTAACATAACAGCTTTTGTAATCAAAGCTAAAGATGATCCAAACAAATGACAGCATGTAATCTTTTTTTTTTCTGCCGACTTATTTTCTGGTCAGGCTGTGTATACTGTACTTAGCATGCAAATTTGTTGACAAATCTGGATCTAACACTGTATTCATGTGGACTAGGGAGCTCGTTTTTCCAAGATGTGACATCCTTTCCCCCAGTTGGTTTGTTTTCATGACCTTTTTATGTGGGAAAGTTGTGATTTTGATGTCGTCAAATAAAAACGCTCTTTCATCAGTGATTAGTGCTTAGCTCAGCTAATCATTTAAATGTGTTGTTTGCGTCCCAAAAGCTAAACGGTAAACGTAAATTCCCTTTTCGCTACAATTGATCTTGGGCATTTCACTCGCTATTTTGTCACTCTGAGGATTACGACAGCTAACAATAAACTCAAAAAAGTAGAAGAGTGTAACGAAAAAGCTCACATTAGATGATTACATAACAAATCATCTTATCTCCACATCAGGTGCGTAAGTTGGGAAGATCGTTTTGACCCGAGTTCCCGAGTTGTTTTATTCAGTTGAATGAGCGTTCATGTGGTCCTCTGAACTGGGGAAAACGTTTTCCCCAGTTCCAGAGGACCACATGAACGCAGCATAAATGCAAGCTACGTGGGCTTGACAAACTGGGACAGCGATGTGAAAATAGATTTGTCTGTATTATAATAAACTCCTAGCCTGAGAAGAGCGAGAAGGAGATGGGAAAGTAAGTCAGGGGTCTTCACAGCCACAAGACATATTTTTACAGCTGCCAGCGACCTGCTGAGCCCAAAACCTCTGCTTCAAAACACTGCAAAAGGCCAAGCATTAACAATATTTCTCCTATTTCTACTGCAGCTGTAACCTATTGGTCACCCAGCATAATTAATTTTGTCTTGCAATGTACAGGCCAGTGCGCTAAGTTATTATGATGTAGCACCAGATCAATCTCTCAAAAAGGTGACAAGGAACGCTGGAGGAAATGACGAGGCAGATTCCAACTCTGCCATTAAAAAAAACGTGTGTGGAGTGAAAGCTCGCGGCTACGGCCCAGTAAACCCGCCCGTAATTCAGTATATTTAGAGAGAGAGAGAGAGAGAGGAGAGGGGAGGAGACCAGATCAAATATTTAGGCTTTACGTAAAAGTGGGAAAACAGACGAGCGAGAGACTTGGAGGAGACATGAGGAGTGAGCGAGAGGGGAGCGATGTGGAAAGTTGGCCATTGTTACATTAGTGAGACATTTTTGGGAGGTTTGTGCGAATTGAGCCGGAGGGAGAGTTTCCCCAAAGGTGCTCGTAATTTTAACACACAGTTCCATTTAAACACTTCCAGCTGCCACACCACGTTATGACGGTCGGATTAGGAAATGGACAAACAACAAGGAGATTGAGTAATGCCTTCGATACTTAGGCACAAGACGTACTTTCATTTGAGGAAAAAAAAACAAAAAACAGAACTGTTCCAAGTCTCCAGTGCAACCTTAACCCATTCTGGACTTGATACTTTCAGAGTTCTACAGCTTCACATTTGTCTGCTACTGCTACTGCTACTGCTACTACTACTACTACTACCACCATTTACCGTACACATCAGAGGAAGGCAGAGTGCTTTGTGGGGGGCCAATTCCTTTTCTTTCAAAAGCCAAAAGTACCCCAAACCCTAAAGTAAAGCACCATTTCAAATGAATTACAGTATCTTCAGAACATTTCAGAATGAGGCATTTGATGTCTGATGTGTGTAATAATATTTTTCAAAACAGTCTTGGGGCCAAAGGTTCTGTGCTGGACGGCTGGATTTTACTCGTGGGCCTGACGTTGCCTACCCCCCGGTATACATGACTTGTGCTAACTGCTATTCTCCACAGCAATAGTTACAGCAATTAGTAACAAAGGAATGTCATATGAATCTGTAATTACATGAAATATTGTAAATAATAATTATGAAATCGATACATTGTTTGGATTAGAGAAACGTGGCAGTGTAGGTCAACACAACATTGAATGTTAAGTGTATCCGAGTATGTGTAGTATCATGAATCAGCTTTGTGCATATGAGTGTACGTGTACATGTATGTGTGAATATATGCAAAAACACTGCCTGACCAAAAAAAAAGTGTGGATACCACTAACTGTTCTGAACTGGGGTTGCTGCAGTTGGTCAGCGCTAGGTTCAGCAAAACTATGTCCCCAATAAATGAGATATCCTGAGTGACCAGGTTATTCAAGCAATGCATTTCTTCTTCCCTGATGGAACGGGCATATTCCAAGATGACAATGCCAGGATTCACCGGGCTCACATTGTGAAAGAGTGATTCAGGAGCCCGAGACGTCATTTTCACACATGGATCGGCCACCACAGAGTCCAAGTCTTAACCCCATTGAGAACCCACTCCCATCATCAACACAAGATGTTGGTGAAAACTGAATGCAACGCTGGATCTTTTGACATTACAGAAGCTTATTGAGACAATGCCACAGCGAATGTGTGCTGTAATCAAAGCTGAAGGCGGTCAAAATATTAGAGCGTGTGACCTTTGTTTTTGTGGCCACTTGTTCTTGGTCAGGCAGTGTAGTTATGTATATACATGTATGTATGAGTCAGCAAGTATGTATATTCATACACTCATGTTCATCATAATACATAGGCATTTGTGCAATCTACAACGAAGTACTACAAAAACACTTATAACTGATTCTACTACTACCACTACTCAGCTGCTACAACAATTAGTATTACTACTACCACTTACTGTATACGTTATGCTTGTACTTCAACAACTGCTATGCTCCATATAACGTTTCAATCTACCAGCAAGTACTAATATGACTATTACTGCTGTTTCTACAACAACGATTACTGCTACTACGACTGCAACAACAAATAGCACTGCTACAACTAAGCTCTCAATCGCACAGGAGTTGTCCATCGTAGACATATATCACTTATCTGTCATCTGTCCTTGGTAGTTTAAGTGTTGTACGTTTCGCCTCTGATCCAAGGAGCTTTTGTTTTCTACAAAACTAACCTTCAAATATGTAGCTAGAATGAATTTTGCTTTGCACTACTACTTTGTCCTGAAACTAAACTACTTTGTGTTACAGACCATGTCATCATCTGTCCCCACTTTTTGCTCCCCGAGACCTCCAAAAATGTATTTATCTGAAAAAGCGTTTGACAAAAACCCTTTCCCTGCTCCCAACCCTGACCCAACAGTTGAGAACCCCTTCTCTCCCTCTCTCGCGCTCTCTCTCTCTCCACTGTTCTTTTTTTGTTCCCAGAGGTGCTAAAAGACCGTTTCAATCCATTATACCTCCACTTCTGTCTCTCGCAAACTGTGCCACAAAAAAACATCTCGCAGCGTAACTGAACAAACACATTCTCATTTTCTCCTCCGCTTTTACGAACATGTTTTTCTTTCTCCCCCCCCCCCCTACCGTCGACTAAAGGAATACAGCAGCCGCGCGTATGCCTGCTGCCTGGATCATATATTTACACTGGATTGCTCAATGGGGCTTTTACCATGTGCTGTGCAGAGTTACTATATATCTAAAACAGAGAGGTAATAATACGCTTTGATGGTGACGGCTTCTCTGGGAGCGGCAGTGCGTGCGTTATGGCTAAACAGGCAAAAGATATCAAAACAATTGCATTATTGAAGTATTATGTGCGTATATGAAATGACATTGCTCTAAGCCGAGGAATTCTAGTGCGACATTTTCTGCAATGGAAATAATCTCCTCTTCACGTTCACGAGCACATTCACGAGGGGTGGCTGAAGTGCCTTGCCCAAGGACACATTAGAAGTATGCAAATTAGCGGTTAGTGCGCCGTAAGAAAATCCAAGGTAAGATCCCCCACATACAGTGCCTCTCGAAAGTACTAATACACCTTGAACTTTTGCACATTTTGTCATGTTTACAATCCTAAATATAAAGATTTTTTTTTTTTTACTGAAAGTTCACACACAAGTAACAGACAACTGTGAAGTGAAAGCAAAATGATACATGATTCTGTTATTTTTCAAAAAACAGAAAAGTGAAAAGTGGGGCGTGCACAAGTATTCATACAGCATTTTTCTGAGTGCATTAAATTGCCTTAATAACATTCCTAATGACTGCAGAATGTTCACACCTTGCCCTAACCATTAAATAGATGCCACCTGTGTGTATCTCTCAGTATAATTCCAGCTGTTCTGTGAGGGCCTCAGAGCTATGGTCAGAGTGTATTGGTCACTAAACAACATCATGAAGGCCAAGGAGCTCACCAGAGAGGTCAGGGTAAAGTGTGGAGAAGTTTAAAGCAGCGTTAAGTTATACAAAGATTTCCCAAGATTTGAACATCTCACGGAGCACTGTTCAATCCATCATTCAGAAATGGAAAGAGTATAGCACCACTGCGAACTTACCAAGACACGGCGTCCACCTAAACTAACAGACCGAACAAGGAGAGCACTGGTAACCAAATGTAACCAAGTGCCCCAAGATAACTCTGGAGGAGCTGTGACGTACTGCCGCTGAGCTGGGGGAATCTGTACATGGGACAACTATAAGTTGTACTCTACACAAATCTGGCCTTCATGGACGAGTGGCAAGAAGAAAGCCATTATTGAAAGGAGGCCATAAGAAATCCGTTTGAAGTTTGCTAGAAGTCATATGGAGGACACAGCTACCATGTGGAAGAAGGTGCTTTGGTCAGATGAGACAAAAATGAACTTTTTGACCCAATGCAAAACGTTATGTATGGCACAAACCTAACACTGCTCATCGTCCTGAGTGCACCATCCCCAGTGTCAAATATGGTGGGGGGAGCATCATGCTATGGGGCTGCTTTTCCTCAGCGGGGCTGGGAAGATTGTAAGAATAGTTGGGAAGATGGATGGAGCCAAATACAGAGACATTTTGGAGGAAAACCTGCTGGAGTCAGCAAGAGAATTGAGGCTGGGGCGGAGATTCACCTTCCAGCAGGACAATGAATTTAATTGAAAATCTGTGGAAAGACCTGAAAAATGCTGTTCACAAATGCTCTCCTTCTAATTTGACAGAGCTTGAGTTGTTTTGTAAAGAGGAATGGGCTAAAATGTCAGTCTCTAGATGTGCAAAGCTTGTAGAGTCATACCCCAGAAGACTTGCTGCTGTTATTGCAGCAAAAGGGGGTTCCACAAAGTATTATTTCATGCTGTATGAATACTTGTGCACGCCCGAATTTTCGGTTTTCTATTTTTTGAAAAATAACAGAATCATGAATCATTTTGCTTTCACTGCACAGTTGTCTGTTACTTGTGTGTGAACTTTCTGTAAAAAATTCTAAATAAAATCTTTATGTTTATGGTTGTAAACATGACAAAATGTGCAAAAGTTCAAGGTGTATTAGTACTTTCGAGAAGCACTGTACAAACCACTGACATATAACTAGTCCTATTCAGATTTATTTTGAAAACATTTGGCTAGTTAGACTTTAGTTCCGCGGTGTGACAAGCTGGTCGAGACCGGGACATTTTCTTTTGGATATTTCTACCCAAAGCTTAAAATATCTGAAAGCTTAGGCCTAAACCCTCCTCACACATGTACAGTATAAGAAAGAGCCGTCTGATGTAAGAAAAGGGAGGAAAATCCTTCAGAGGGTTAAGAATGTGCTGAGTCCTCTGCTCCACATGACCTGGATCAGAAGCGGGATCAGAATAATGGCAAAGATCAACCAATCACCTCCCAGGCTTTTTTAAATATAAATGCACTGTCCCTCCCCTTCGTCATCCTCCCATTTCAGACACAGGCAGGCATCAAGAGCCAAAGTTCACTTATCACAGTAGGATTTGTGGCAAAACTATTCAGTCAAATGATTGTTATATCCTGGTAACAATTTGTACGATTGTAATATTACATTTAAAGCCACAGTGCAGAACTTTCCGGGTTCCTCTTGGTATGTCACAAGAGCAACTAAATCAGAAAAAAACTATATGAAATGTGGGAGAATTGGGGCAATCAGCCATATGATTGTATGCAGTTTAAGAGTCAATGGCAAGCATATACTTTATATCTTTGGTACATGTACATTTACAGTGAATATGTATCATCTGTTCATGTTTCTTTTCTTTTTCCCTTTTTACTTTTTTGTACGTTCATGTATCCTGTAAACTTATATAATAGATTTACATTTTAAATTGACTTCATCTCATTACCAGTGCAGCATATCCATCCCTGCCCCTGTAATATGAAGAAAAAAAATACTAAAACTATTATTACAAAAACTATCCTATAAATACTTTACAGGGAAGATATTACATTTTATTCGATACCGGTACTTTAATGATACTTGGTTTTCGATACCAAGACCCGAATGATACTTTTTTCATCTGGAACCATCTGGAATCCCATGACTGGGGAGTATTTTTTTATTTGAGCTGAAACAACCAAGTTGGATCAATATTTTTTTTCCAATACCATACTGGCATCATTCAACGGTACCCAGCCCTATTTAGAGCTTTTGCAAGCAAAGTTTTGTTCCCTTGTGAGAAACATACCCAGAGTTGTGTTTTGAGCCACTCGCTCATCTTTGAGTAATCTTTGTATCTTCCCCAGTGCTTAGTCTTAGCACCGCAGCAACAGCTCCTCCTGTTTCCCTAATGCTCCTCCTGAACCCCAACATATCCAGAACTTAATGTTTTTAACAGGAAATGTCAATGAAAGTGTTCAGAAGACTATAATAATTGACTCATAATTGCTCGAAAGTGACAGTGTACTTCATTTTAATGTACTGGTTGCTTATTAGTCTAGTACTATTACAACTACTACTACTTTCAGGCCAACTTCAGCATTAAATAGTGACAGAGGGATTGTTCAAGGCAATGAGCACAGTACCACTTCATCACTGTTAAAACTTTTCTCCTGAACATGTATCAAAAATCAGACTTTTGGCAATAACACCTTCCATAACTCCACGTCAAATTGTAGATCTGCAGCATCGCCGTAACAGTGTTTCGTGGGGGTTATTCAGGGAGAAGGGGGAGTTATCTTGTTAAACGATGCCTGAATGGTTCTGAACTTCAAAGTTGTATACCTGCTATTACAGAGTATTCAAGGATGAGCAGCAGGGCATTTCTCCGCAGCAAACAACAACAACAAAAAACTGTCTCGTCCACTTCAATCAAAGGAGCCAGCGGGGAGAAAATGAGAAGGGTGCGCAAGGGTATATCAGGGGAAGACCGCAGCGTGATTTGACAGTAGCTCTATTTGAAGTTTGCGTTTGACTTGAGTTACCTTACATAATGGAGGCAAAAGAGCAAAAAGTATTGAGTATTGTATTTGTGAGAGCTTGTGAGCGCTAGAATACTTTTGAGTGATGACTAAACCATTTTAGGAGTTTATAAGCCACTAAATACATCATACTCAAACTTTGATTGTAATGCCATTTAAATTCATGAAAGATTTATTAACATACTGTGGTCTTAGTTCTTCCGCTACTGGTATTACTTTTCGAATGAGCCACGTAATGCTTTAAACGAGGGCAGCACAGTTGCAATTGATTAAATATCGATTTAGGATAAAAAACAAAATGTATTCTTCAGTGGACATATCTTCAGCACTGTTATATTATGTTTTATAATTTGCAATTATGTTTCTGTGTAACAATGAAATTCAGGCACAAGAGCTTGAGAAGACCTCCTGCTAGCAGCTGTCGGAATAATGTAATACAAAAATACTTTCAGTTTCGACGGCGTGGTTTACAGCTTCAGCACGGCGTGATAAAGACACTTTGAGCAGAACGGCTCAGAACCGATATAATGTTCGATTACGGGCTTTGAAAATGTGAAGGACGCAGTTGTATCCAAGAAGTACAGAACGAAGCACTGACACCATAGAGGAAGGAACAGCTAAACTGAACAAGATTACCCATGGATGTTATAACAAGGTTTAAAGCTTTTTAGAAAGTCGAATTCACATGATGTGTCGCTTTTGACACCCAGCCAGAACATCAGAGGAAAACTTTGAATGTGTGGAAATGGACTTCCTTTATGAACAATTTCACTCGACTGAACTTTACCACAGACAAAAAACATATTCTATTTAATGTCACTTTGTGTTCCCCACTCCAGTAGACTAAGGGTGGATTTTGTCTTTAAAAAAAATCTTATATGTAATTTAGTATGCAGTATGAATTACAATCAAAATTCCATTCCCATGCAATCTTGTAGCCCTTTAGGAACATCAACATTTAAGAATACACTGAAAAAAAAACTGCTAAACAAGTATGTATGAATAATCTGCATTTCAGAACTTATTTAAAAGGCCTAAACTACCGGATTAGCAAGTTTTAAACATAAGGAGACGCTCTGGAGAAGCTATTTTGTTGTTTGCACTACACACTTGCACTTAAATAATTGTAGTCTTTGATTTAATTGTGATTAATTGTGCAGCCTACAAGAAATTAAACCTTATCCTACGTCTTATCTGTTTCCAACTCTTTGCTTTAGCATGCTGTGAGCATTACTCTGCTGCTTAAAGGCTTTCTCTTTCATCTTTTCAGAACTTGACAAATAGTTAATTGTGTGTGTAATGAGCGTGGCACAGAAGCTATATCACTGTAACAATTTATAGCTTGCACATAGAGGCTGCTGCGTTTCTCTTGGACAGTCTGGCTCTGTCCTAGTGAAAAAAGAGACTCTGGCTTTAACACATCTTGTTTAAAGCATGCTCAATATTACATAAATACATGAGGTGTGTTAAAGGATCTGTATCATGCTATTTCAGCCATTACAAAGTAAACTATAGGCATTTATATGTACCTCTTTCTACCACTATGGAGTACTATTTTTGTGAAAAATGTCAGTATTTCCTGGGGGTATTTTTCAAACCCGGAAGACAAGACGCCTCGATTCAGTTAACTCCATCCCCACACAGCAGTAATTTGGCCACAGTTAAATAACACAATATATTTGGCCAAAAGCTAAATGCCATTTTAACTTGATTACAGTCTCTTTAAATGAAGATAGGATGACCACATTTCCCAGCCTGAAATCTGGGACGGGTGGAGTTCCCGCGCGCAGTGCACCGTCCACCGAGCTGTGCACGTGCGTCGTTCACCATGGAGTGAACGCCCATCATCTACTGTGGGGTGTACAGAGTGCGTGTGTTTTACTAAAGGCTTAACACAACCAGAGGAGTGAAAACAAGCACTTCTTCCTCAATTCACCTACTGAACGTAGAGCGGGGTGTAAGCGAAGAGAGGAGGCAGTGGTTTAGGTTATTAATAGAGACACAAGTTTCCCCTCGCTTTCAGCGTATTTGCGCATGTATGAGCACAGCGGGCCGGACTCTCGTTTCTGTCCATCACGGACTTTTAAACATCTCCGCAGAAATGCGAGAAGGGTTTCTCTGCTCAGTGCGGGTCTGAGTAGCCACAGTTCAATCACATGTGGGGGTGTAATAGTAATAATAATAATAATAATAATAATGCATCTGTTTTATATAGCGCTTTTCTGGACACTCAAAGACACTTTACTTTGCACTATTCATTCATTCATTCATTCCATACTCGGTGGTGGTAAGCTACTATTGTAGCCACAGCTGCCCTGGGGTAGACTGACGGAAGCGAGGCAGCCAGTCTGCGCCATCGGCCCCTCCGACCACCACCAACCACTCACTCACTCACTACATTCGCTAGGCTTCCTGGTGTTACCAAACGGTCTCCCATCCAAGTACCGACCAGGCCCTTCCCTGCTTAGCTTCAAGGCCTGACCTTCTTACCGCTCTCTCCCCCTCCTGTCTTCCCGTCCGTTCTCACTCCTCACTCCTCCCTTAGTCTACAGTAGACTCTGCACGGGTTATCGGGGATGTTGTTATTGTTCTCCCGCGCTGGCACTTGTGTGGATTTGGGGATTTCTCAGACAAAGGGGGACACGGACTGAGCGGATGGTGCGAGCGATTTGACGCAGCCAGGTGGAGTGAGTGACAGAGGCGCTGGGCCAGGGGAGAGGACAGAAAGTGGTTCGCAATAGCTCGAAATCTGATCAAAAGTAATGAGAATGGACATGCGTATATATCCGAGTCCTTGATAAGGAAATAGCATTACAAAATGGCTAAAAGCTCCAAAAAGTCGATTTTGCATGATATAGGACTTTTAACTTTGGTCAAATTTTGTGAGATCACTTATTGCCTCGTTCCAATTTCTGTTGTAATCATCTGTGCCAAAAATGGATTGAATTGCTGCAGTCTGTCTGTCTGTTCAAAAAACATATAATTTGAAGATCCAGCCACATCTTCAAATTCAATGTTTTCCCCGGTTAAAACAATCATCAATGATTATATGTTCCTTCATCTCCACACCATGTAGCTAAAATACCGTAAACTTTCGACAAATCTGTATAAAGTTGTGATCTGTGCAGGAACACAGCGCGATGTTAGCTGCTGCAGTTTTGTCGCCTCCAGTGTGTTGATTTTCACCAAGGAGGCAATGAGTTTCGCCAGTCCCTGTCATTTGTCGCCGGCCCCGTGTCGAGCCCATAACCTTGATGATGTGAGGTCCACTCTCATACATGAGAATCTGCGACAAAAAGTGTATTCCTTGAAGGTCATTAACGACGGGGCAGAGAGAGGCATTGCCCTTATTAAATGCTCTTAACAATCTGTGCGAAATGAAGACCAAAAGTACTTTTTGCTCCATGTTGTGCAAGGACAGAGATAAAGTATCAAAAAGAACAATACATCGAACATACTGTAGTGTTCTAATGTTCTTACACATGTAGTACAAGTAGATAACAGTAGACTGGGAAAGCTCATTTATGACCATACTTATCTTCGTATCATTCAAATTTCTGTTTCAGAGCTTCCCTGTCATGGACCAAAACAGTTGTATATCATATATGACCAAACAGGGGGAATTTGGAATTGACATCAAACTGGGTTGTTTTGAATAAGACGTTTTGCCTCTCATCCTGAAGGCTTTGATTTTGCTCAGAGGATGCCCTGGGACAATTATCAATCTGCCTGCATCACTGTGGACTACGGGGACATTCTTCCATCTGCTTATTTGTTTTCTTCATTGTCTGCAGCATAGTTCTTCTCAACATTTTTCACAAAGCCGTCAGGCCTGGGGGAGGGCAACACTGGAAGTGATGTCGCGGTGGGCGTGTCCCTGGGGTCAGAAGAGGAAGTGATGTCACTGTGGTACGGTGACCTCGCGTTACCAGATGCGCTGTCCAGATGTGGCCCGCCCCTTTTTTCTCCCTGACCACCGCAGGTTTCATCACGCTCCTCTCTCTGCTTTTGACTCTCTCTCATTTCGGGGAATATAATCGGCCTTTATGCACTTAAAGGCTGGTATGTTGTATGGTTTTGGAGGTTGTACTTAGCATTCCATCTCACCAGAGTGAGTCGGTGAGGCATATTTAAACGGGAAAGGCAACTGTTACATAATTTTAGCTAGCAGAAGTAACAAAAAGAAAACAAAAAGAGAGCAAGATGACAAGATTGAGTTACGGTCAACCTATCCAAGTCTATATGAACTCTATGTTTGTCAACGCCTCTATACAGGGAGGAAATACACAAGAACATTCTCTTTCTCAACAGAACCCTTACAGTTTCGTAGCAAGTGCTCATTAAAATAACAACAATACAGACTTGCCAGTGTGTATTTGCCTATGATATTGCTATCCTGAGACCAGAGGTGGTCAGTAACAACAAGTAAATTCACGGCACAAAAGATTTGTTCTTTACTTGAACAATATTGTTACTGTATACTTACTGTATTACTTTTACTACACTACATTTGAAAGACACATGTAATATTTTCTACTACATTTCTATAAAGGCTCCAACGTAAATGGTACATTTGTCCCTATGTTGTTTTTTTGTGTTTTTTCATTTAAAAATTCAATAATGCACACTCCAGAACAGTAGGTTGCGCTGTAGAGATGTACTGTCAATGCCATTGACTCACAACAAAGGAGAAGGTTTGTCCCTGACTGTTGTGTTGCCGTACAGGTTGGGAATTTGTGCATGGTGTTTTTATTTTTATTTTTTAAGCTACTGTATTTTCTACAGCGAATACTTTCACTTTGTATAAAAATTTGACTCCGCGACTTTTACTACTATTGGAGTAATAGTTGGCCAGTTGTATCGAGCAAACATCGAGCACAAAAAACGTTTCAATATAATGATAACATGACTTATCAGATGGTTATATCATCACATTTGCAAAGACTTGAAAATAAAAGGTGAATTTACTGCCACCCGTTTTTGGACAACCCGAAGACTCTACGGAATTTGTGACTGGACAATTGGTGAAGTAAAAAAGTCAACCAACACACAAATTTAGTTTCGTACACACTATTTGAAATAATCAAACACAATTACTCAAACTGACAGGAGTTTGTATAGTCTTCAGCCAGATACAAGTAGTTGGAGTATTAGCTTACCCCCTCCGCCTCCTACACACATGGGGAGAACAGGCAAACTCCACAAAGAAAAGTCCAACACACTCCTAAAATTGAACAACCTGCTTGCTGCGAGGCCTGTGTGCCACTATAATCCGTGCTTAATGCCAAAACTGTCTCAATCTGGAAACTTTATCTCTAAACATTTACAAGTGTGGTCCTTCTGTCCATGAAGAAAGAGACCAGAAAACTTTCAGCTTCCTTAAAGCGTAGTACTCACGGTGCAGACTGAGGGAGATGTTGATAACCTTCTCGTCAATAAAGCTCTTTAAGTTAGGGATCTTGGCACATTTCAGGTGCGTGGAGGCAGGCGATTCCCCCACGTGGATCCAGCAGACCCTTTCCTGTGCGTACAGGAAGTCCATGGCGGTGGTCTGCTTGGTGCTGGTGGACAGGAGGCTGTGCACCGTGGTCCCGCTGAGAGACGTGGCCTGGATGTTCTGGGAGTTGGCGATCAGCAGGACGGGCAGGCGGTCCACGGGCACTGAGGGAGATAAGAAAGAGTGTCCTATTAGACTCCACATTGGCGACACAAACATATAGGGGTGTGTTGTAAATACATTTGCAAGGTTACATGGGAATTAGCCCTTTACTTTTACAAGGAGCAATCTAGGGAAAATTATGAAATATAAAGACCCTAGCCAATTTGGCGCCCGAGGCATCAAACAGTCTTCAATATTGTTTATCGTAATATATTCATGCCTCAATATTCCCCTTATTCAGCACCGCCCACTTTTGTGGTGCAAGCATATACGCTCAGTCTAAGCACCTCCTGTGAGCAAGGATTTAATTACTGAGAGTGATAAAAATAAGTTAAATTATAAACGGAAAACGTGCAAAAACAAAATAAGTTTGCGTTGCCTCAGCCTGATCACAGAGTGGAAGATGGCATGAAAAAGTGAACTTGGATCATTTTCAGTGGCATTTTTGCATGCTTTCTGTTGTGACTCTGCATTGTTGGTTTGGCTGTGAGGATCTGTAAAGGACCGATGCTGAACAAGCGTCAGCGCTGGTGTTAACTTTAGCAGGGCATAAACGACTCCTTTATGCTCTCATACAGTATCTATCATTGTGTAAATGCATTTGTTAGGTAATAGTCTGATGTTTAAATTACGTTATGTAACTGAATGCCGTTTATAGAGTAAACGTTTGCCTTGTTGTTGATGCTCTGGGAATAAGAGTTGTCTGTAATGCTAGTTCTGTGACATGCAGCAGTAAATGCGCTTAGTACTGTACATTTGATAGTAAAAAAAACACACATTGTGTAACAGCCCCACAGAGTTTACATTGCCAGCTGCCACTGGGTTGTACTGTATGTATGCATCACAGAAGAATCAGATGATGCTGATGTAAAGTGCTCACTCAACTCTTCATGCTAGAGACGCCACTAGACATAACATTGCCATTCGTCCACATCCAAAGTCTAGTATACAGCCTGCATTTAAAAACACAAGATTGGGGCCTAAATGGCGTAATATATTTCAAAAGCACATTTGAGCTGAAGCCCTAAAGACAACATTGATGTTATAGGGAAAATAACATTAGCACAGTAGTATCAATTTGAAAAGGCTTGCGCTTAAATAGTTACACTGTGAAGAGGATAGCTGCAGCTGATCAGCCAATATGCCTTGAGCTTAATCCAGCAAAAGTGCCATCTAAATGTGGAGCAAAAGATTCAAGTAGTAGAGTGTGTGTGTAATTTACTGGCGTACCGTTCTTGGCCTTGCAGGACCTGTTGTCTGGCTGAGACAGGTACCCCTCCACACAGGAGCAGCTGAAGCCCCCGTCTGTGTTGGTACAGGTCTGACTGCACGTACCATACACTGTGCACTCATCAGAATCTGAAAAAACACAAAACAAAAACACATACGCATTGGTCCCCGCTCAGTGCTGTTAAATATAAGCCAGGACATACAGAGCTGCAGATGGAGAGACGTGTTGATCAGGGGAATCTGCTTTACAAGCTGTGGGGGTGCGTTCAAGGCAAAAACATTTCATTAATATGGCGTTTCACACATCAAAATGAAAATGCCACGGCTAACCAAACAGGCCATATGTTGAACGTCTTCTGGTCTTCAAATATGATTCATGTGCATCACATAGCATACATAACACAAAACAGATTCCCTTTTAAGCGCACGTTCTCCTCATGTCAATGAGGATTTCATGTCGACCCAATTTGTGAAATAATCTATAAGCATACGCAAGTGAATGAATGTGAGAGATTATGGCTGTCAGTGGTCATTGTTCAGATGGTTCGGAAGCTCACAGACATAGGAAATGTTACGCCATTCCTGAATCAAATACAGTATGCATTCTTTTTATGATTATTTGAAATTCTGTAAATGAGAAATTGTTATACTCCCCACAGGCCAGATAATATCAGTTCTACTACAGCTACTACAACTACTACTACTACTACAAAATATGAGTAACTAGTGTTTTACCCATGGCTATAAGAGATTAATTCCATGCATGTACCTTGCCTCAGGCTCAAAGCATTTGAAATACAGTAGAGTGACGAGAAGTAGAATTCCATTATAATATAAGATGGCAATATACATGTACATGTTTTTAGTTACAGATGTGAAGGTGCTTGAGCCTGAATTGAGGAGTGTCTGGAATTCTACACATATGAAATTGTTAGAGAAATAACAATGATGTTCGAGAGGATGATGAAGAATAGGCAGCAGTCAGGATGTCTTATGCAGGAGAAGTTTATTTACCATCGTTACGGGACCCGGAGACATGAACTTGAGACATTGCGCTAGTTCTACCATTCAAGTCTGTCTATGCTTCCACAGAAGAGGGATAAATACCCTCTCAGAGCGTCATATTGACACGCAAGCAAAACATTCAGTGGCTGAGAGTGGGCGCCTGAGCACCACAGTCAAGGCTATGACAGAGATAGTACGACTGTACAGCTTGACCCACGGATAGTACGACTTTACAGCTTGACCCAGTATGATAAATAGCGATTTAATGTTATCCTCTAACACAAGCGAAACAGAATTCTTCTCAACTCTACAGACGGACTAAGTAGTTTTCTGATTGGTTAATCTGCCTGTCAAATAGGGCTGCAACTAACGATTATTTTGATCGCCGATTAATCTCCCGATTATTTTTACGATTAATCGATTAATTGCTTGGCTATGAAAGGTGCATGAAAATTGTATTGTTTAAAAAAAACGTATCACATAAAACTAAAGTGGTGTCGCTTGAGGACATGTTGATGGAGTAAACTTAAAGTGAATGTTTGTTGGAGGCTCTAAGTGCTAATTCTGCTTTCTAATTGGATGAAACACAGACAGATATTTATTAAATTTATAATGTACAAAACACTACATAGAAAAAAATACAAAATTGCCATGTAATTTTTGCTCTATTTGAGTCTATGTTTACAAGAAACGAAAAATTGATTACTAAAATAGTTGCCATCTATTTCAATAATCGATTAGTTGTCGATTAATCGATTAGTTGTTTCAGCCCTACTGTCAATCATATTCATTTGAGCTTGGGCAGATAGGACGAGATCCCTCAGTGATCTTTCTATAGAATAGGTAAAGATAAGTCTGTCTGGACACGCAAGAGATTCAATAGAAACAGTAGGAAAACAATAAAAGTATTGGTCCCATTACTGAGCCTTGAGGAACTCCTCAAACGTTCTCTAACCTTCACAGACGTGGAAAGGACTTGAAACACTCACCTTTGCACGTCTTCCCGTCCTGGTTAATCTCATATCCGCTTTTACAGAAACAAGCTGGTCCGTCTGGAGTAACTGCACAGTGCTCCTGACAGCCCCAGATACTGCAGTTTGAGATTAACTCTGCAAAAAGCACAATAAATAACTTTTATTTACAGTAGATTGCATGACTAAAGACATTGCAATTGTTTAAAATCCCAATTCAGCTGGCACTTTTCAAACATGACCAATAAGCCATAACCCATTGACCAATAAGATTCACGTGCACTTCAGTTTGTAGAGGTACAAAATATTGAATTGAATTGAGGGGATATTTACTTCTCTGTATAAGACATTATGTAAGTACTTCAGGTGAATTAGAGAGTGAGAGTCAGCGTGAAGTGCACAGATGAAAAGTGTGATGGATTTGGTTTAATATTGCTTTGGCTCTGAGCCCCGAGAAGCTCGTGTGAATAAAAGAAAGTGTCTGTGGTGGGAACAGCTCAGCAGGAGGCTCAACACATGGACACTCCAATGTGCTATGCATTATGGTAAAGACAGAAATGGTGCGTGTACAGCGCTTTTTATATTTTGAACATGTAGAATGGCCATGGTGAGCCATAAGCAACAAACAATCAACATATTGATATTCTTGTTTTACTCATACTGATCAATCACCATTTTAATTAAAAATTGAAACGCAAACAAGATTTATCTCATCTTAAACAAGTAAAAGTCCACAGTACAGCACAGTAAAGTCAAATATGCCCTTCTGAAAATGAAGTGGAAGAAAAGGAACGTTCCACACTCAGTCTGCCCCTAAAAAACAATAACTAATTCTGTAGAAAAAGTAGGTTGTATTGTATGACTATGGATACCACCTCGATTTTGTGCAGCTGTTAACTTCGTCATACAGGTTTATGCTCGGAAATGAAGCAAGATAAAACAGCCACCTCAGCCTCTCCTCCTCCTCTTCATATCCAGCCTCCTCATTTGTTATCTGGCCAAGGCTTTCTTATTTCATGAGTTATGAAATATAAAAACACTTTTTATTCACACACTTTACTCAATAGATTCTGCTATTATAGTAGTACGTTTAGAGAAACCATTGTTTGGAGCAGTCTATTGATGTGATGCAATATGTGGGTTTTGAATGCCGTCATTTAGTACAGTGTCTGGGTGTGTCCTTGAAAAACAGTAATTTGGCCGTTACAATGCGAAGAGTGGGTGATCAGAATTGGATTTCTCAGAGATGAATGAGCACATCAACATCCTTTTCAAATCCAGCCTGGAGAGCGCAATTTTCTCATTCTCACACCAATGGGCTTATGAAATGTATTAGGCTATTAATTCCAGTTCAATAACAAGTAAAAAACAGGCTCATGAAAATGCAAAGCTCTTCAATTTTGTTTCTGAAAGCTCGTCTAGAAGACCAATCAGCCAATTTTGTAAGGGCACCATAGGTAAGGTCCTGTGGGTGGAGAAATTGCTGTTTCATGCATTGAACTCATCCTTCAATGTCCAGATTTAATGCTGCGATCCAACTGGCAACTGAGATCTTTCCCATTTGAAAAATAAGATCTGACCTCAAAGCGTCACGTGCGTTGGAGACAAACAACAATCTTGCATGTAATAAGGCTGTAACAGTTGGCTAGTTAAGCGGACGCCAGGTTTGATTCAAAACATGCAGATACAGATACGACACCATTATTGTATTCACGTCACATAAGAAGAGGGAGCTAATTAGCAGATTAGCAGCTTCGCTTCCGTCACTCTGCCCCAGGGGCTGCTGTGGCTACCACTATCGAGTATGATTAAAAGAATAATGGCTACAGTGTGGTACTTCGAGAAACTTGGTAACGCAGGCTTGTACAGTGCAATACAATAGTAAGCCATTATTATCGTGGACAACTAAAACCATTGCTATGAATCTATTCCAGCCACCAAGCCTTGTTGTAGAAACATGTATTTTTCTAAGTTCAGCTAGCTCCTAAATACTGTCTCTGCAGGCTTAGGGGGCTCAGACTGGGTTAGGATACACATAGATACTTGATATTGTATGTAGGTAGTCATTATTTTTCTACTAAACAACTGAATTTAAACAAGTAATGCTATGGGGCCTTCTCATAGAGTTCATGTTCACTGAGCTCGACAAAACTACCCCACCCAGTCCTTACATTTATTAAATGCCAGGCTGATGCAGGAAACACGGTTTGTCAACGCTAACGCAATCTCGCAGTACAAATGTCACCCGTGTATTAATAATATCCACAGCACTTTCATTTCCTTCTTCTGCAGGATATTAGTAATAATTATGCTGATCAGTGCAGATAAAATATGAATTGCACTAGTGAAAGGGTCAGACAAGACGGTATTTGATGATAACCCTGGCCTCGAGTTTTCTTATACTACCGCGCTGGTTTGGACATGGTTTAGTCCTAATTTAGTTTATTCCTAGACTGGACTTATCTTCAATGCTTTGACATGTGCACTGCTATAGCGAAAAACCATGCTTCTCTACAGGGGACGAACAGCACTAATGGCTTCTCTCTGTGCGAAGCCGTGTTTGTGAAAGCAGAAGGACACGGGAGATGGCATCAATCAATCGATATTCATCAGCTTATACTGTGCTCCCTTTTACTATAAATAACCTCCAAGGCATCGCTATTCCAGCCTTTCCCCCTGTGTACATACACTAGCAACAAAGAATGGGTGGACATTTCAGCAAGCAACGCTAGCAATAAAGTTACTTCAATTTTGCAACAACAACAAAAATTATATATGACTTTGACTGAATTTGCCTTGAATCTGTTTTTATCTTGCTTATGTTTATTATCTTTGTCTTTACTGTACTGTACCCATAGTACTGATAAAACTCACTGTTGGGCTTCTCTGTCTCCATTTCCTTTTATTCACCTGTATATTCCACATCTCCATGCTTTAAGTAAAAACTGAACTAAATTAAATATTTATTAAAGAAACATGGGTAGAGCGGTGGGGAAGGCCATAAAATTTTGATGTATTTTCAGGCCGACCGCTGGACTTTGAGGGAGATTAGACCAGTGTGTGCATTGGGATGTGAGGGCTTCAGTACATCAATATATTTAGAAAGACTAATCCTGTACTGGTTTTGGAATAAAATGAAAGGTGTAAAATGGTGGTAGCAGTAATAGTAGCAGCTGTAGTAACAGTGGTTGTAGTAGAAGGAGAAGCGATTTGTCATTGTAGTTGCTTCAAAGGCAGTGAGCATACGGTCAGTAGTCAATTAGGAAAGAAGTTCTTCACCAGGTCTCCCTTGGTGAAGTACTTACATCCTGAGTAAAGTTTTTTTTTTTTTACTTTTGTAAGGAATTATCTGCTATCTACATGTTTTCAGTGATGCACTGTTTAAATGAGTATTTATTCAGACAAGATACAGTAAATCTTTCATGGGAATAAACAAGGACAGGATACAGTCATGTTAGCGTCATATTGCATTCCAGCTGTAAAAAACAAAAAACAAAACAAAAAAACATGCCAGATTTACCGAACATCCTGTGCTCACTAGACACTGATATTTCCGCAGTGGGTTATCGTATAAAACATTTGGACGTTGTCATCAAATTAACGCAGCAACAGCTCCAATCTCCATGGAGACGAGGTGGTGATGTCCTGCTCACAGCAAAGTTACGAGTCTGTTGTGACACTATCTTGGTGGCACGGTGGTGCAGCGGTTAGCACTCGTGCTTCACAGAAAGAAGGTCCCAGGTTCGATTCCCACTTGGACGGGGCCTTTCTGCGTGGAGTTTGCATGTTCTCGCCGTGTCTGCTTAGGTTTCCTCTGGTTACTCCAGTTTCCCCTACCACTAAAAACAATAGGTTCCCATTTGGGACCAGGACTCCCCCAAAAAAGAAATTATCTGTTAAATAAATAAATTATCTGAGTAACATTATTTGGAAGAAGGAATACTTTTACTAGTGCCATACGTGCGTAGTTCTTCTACCACTGTAAATATTTAGTCTAAGCTTGTATGCCCATATCTTTGCCCTGTATTTCTCTCAGCCAGTCTTCTCTCTCTATCTGCGTGTGGGTTTCCATTCAACATTTACTCCCCAAAACAAATAAACATCTTTCCAAATGTGCCATGAAAATTTGTTTACATTGTTGCCCACATCGGTTTTCCAAACACTGATCGGTTGGTCGGCGCTGCCTCTCGTTTTGGAAAAATCCCAGTATGCTAGTAATTTGAACTGTGGTTGCCCCGGACTGAGCTATGGTTTAAGGACCTCACTTCCTGTCTGAGCTATATATAAAATGCCTTGTCTGGTTTGCAGCATGTCTGAATATTGTTGTTTACACTGGCCCTATTTGAGTATTTTGTTTGTTTGTTCTTTTTATGTAGATTGGCGAGGGGAAAACTTGGTCTGCCCAGTTCCTCTTTTTCTCGCTCTAAGCCGTGAACTGTCCAGTGGTATTTCTGGGCAAAATGACTCACTCCTCACTTATCTGTGTGCAACATTTGTCAGATGAATAAGACTTTGCAAAGACAGATGTGGATTCTGAGTTGTGTCCTCTAAAATAGAATGTTTTCCTCACTATTTGCCTGCTGCCAAAATATCAGATTTTTCTTTTCTAAAACTGTAGGCTACAATAGGAAATCTTAAACTTTGAATACATTTGTTCAGTTAAGCTCATACAGATGCAGATGGCTTCAAAGGGAAGGGCCACAAATGCCCACAGTTGAAGGGGAAAACTAATAGTTAAAAGAACAGCTCTTTCACCTATTACTCCACCAATACAGTACGTTAACAAATCCAGAAATATAGATGTCATTCTGACCAAATAAAGATGCATAGACATGGAGAGGAGCAAAGTGATTCAACAGCCTATCAGAATCAGAATCAGAATCATTTCTATTGCCATTGTTTGAGAACGGGTTCACAAACTAGGAATTTTTCTTGGTGCAGAAAATGCAAACCAAATTACTAATGCTAGCCTTATGCTACAAGCTAATGGCTAACTTTGAATGCGATTTCGTTCATTCTAGTGGACAATCTGCTCTGTAACAATCAGATTTTGACTTGACTTTATTTGTGTGTGCTAAATAGTCCGCCAGAAATGTTCTAAAAAGAGTGCAAAAATAATGATTTCTATAACGGACTTCCTTCCTCCTTGCTAGGACACGCCCCCAAGTATGCTGTCGTCAGTTTGATCACATGTAAAGAGCATACAGCGAATTGAAGTTACCATACTCTTACATATTTGGTGCAACAAAATAATGGAGAGTAGTATCTGAAATACGTGTACACAATAAGGGGCAGCCTAATATCTTTAAAAATGCCCCAAATTCACGACATGTGGCGTGGCAGGAATTTTTAATGTTTTCTATAAGTTTTCAGAGCCCATGTGCTCCACCGATGTTGCAGAACCGCCCCTCTCTCCTGCTGAAAAAAGCAGCTCTATGACCGTTGGACTTGAGATTTTGTCTTTGAAATGGAATGGAATTTTTTGTTACCCTTACGTCAGTTGCTTCAAAGTTTGTGTGGTGGTTAAATTAGTTGTTTTTGACTGAGGGAAAGTGTCCTTAATAATAATATTAATAATAATAATAATGCATTAGTTTTATATAGCGCTTTTCTGGACACTCAAAGACGCTTCACATTGCATTATTCATTCACTCCATACTCGGTGGTGGTAAGCTGCTATTGTAGCCACAGCTGCCCTGGGGTAGACTGACGGAAGCAAGGCAACCAGTCTGCGCCATCGGCCCCTCCGACCACCACCAACCACTCACACACTCACTACATACGCTAGGCTTCCTGGTGTTACCAAACGGTCTCCCATCCAAGTACCGACCAGGCCCTTCCCTGCTTAGCATCCAAGGTCTGACGGGATTGGGCATAGCAAAGGCCTCATCTTGTGTCCTTCACCCACCTTGCCTCCAGTGTCTGCGCACATTGGTGTGTGAATGAGAGTGTGAATGGGTGACTAGTTCCTTGCTGTAAAGCGCTTTGTGCCTGATGAATGTAGAAAAGCACTATACAAGTTGAGACTTGACACCATTTACCATGTGATCTCAATCTGACAGTCCCACAATTACAATCCTATATTACTCCTCTGTTTTGTGATAATAGTTTAAGGTTTTTTCACGGTGAAGGTCCGCCTCCTTTGGCTGTGAGGAGCCTGAGGAGAGCGGGTGTTGGGACAAATGTTCCTGAGGAGATATTGATCGTGAGAACAGGGGAGGGTGTTTGGGGGTTTGCACTGGTCAATGGGCTGTAAAATAACATTCGATTCTTCATGCATCAGTGGACAAATGAATTGACAAGATTACAAAGGCTTAACATAGCACTTAAGATAAACAAAATCATGAGCAAATTTGTGTGGATAGAACATAATTCAGAAGACAGGTAGAAATAGCAGAATATTGTTGCTTGAGGGTGTTCATAGTCAGAGAACCCACCTGAAGGATTAGCTTAATGGTAGTATCGGCTCGGTAAATTGTATTCTATACCCATACTGCTAACCGATAAATCTGCAGAATCTACATAAAATGTGATACCAGTATTGGTGTCAGAACAACTCTAATCAGAAGTCTGTCTCTGTAGCATCCCCGGCTTAGCCAAATAAATAGCAGCTCATTGCCATGAAAAAGAAGTGACAAACTACAGCAAAACAAAACAACTTTTGATATACCGAAAATTGATGCCTGGAGAATCCTGTAATAGCACTAAAATGTTTATGTTTGTGACTTATGCTGGGTTCCAGGCAACTGGTAAATTTCCAACCTCCCACTAGGAAAACTGCCTTGCAATGCCATTCACACTGGTAATTACAGCATGCAAACTCGGAGATGACTGGAGTGATCCGAGTTCAGATACAAGATGAAGACAGCACTGGCAGCTCCCAATGGAGAAGTGTAGTTGATGATAAAAAGCACTGCATCAGTGATGTGAAACTTTGCTTTTGGTCACAGCCTCCAATATAACAATATTTAGCACGTTTTGAATTATATCTGGTTTGAAGAAACATTCTTATGTCAGTATTTTATTAGCTAACTGTTGTAGCATTAGCCGTTTATTACCATTATTATATACTATTGTAATTAATTTCTCATTGGTATAACATGCTCGAAACGGCAACAGTTACTGTTTACCTCTATATATGTAACTTCCTACTAGTGACCAATAAGGAAATGAAATCAAAATCAAAATGTTTTAGCAAAATTTTAAGTACAATTGTGTTAACTATGTTGTGTCTAACGTGTCATATCCACAGGGTCAAAACTGTAAATATAAATGTGTTTGTTACCTCTGCAATGCGGCCCCTCGTCCCATCCATCTGTACAGTCTGGAGCGCCGTCACACAGTTTGCTCATTTGGATACACAGCTCTGTCCCCCCACACTGGAACTCATTCGGGGGGCATCGAGACACTGCAGTGTGGGGACCTAAGCAAAACAAAAAAAACAACTTTCAACAACAGTATCCAATTAGCCAACATTCAGATAGAGGCTAAAGGTCTCAGCCATTTCTGCTTTGACGATAAACAACGACCAAAACAAATAAATCGGAGCCAGCGTTTGATCGGTGGACAGGGGGATAGCAGATTAATCCACAGGTAACACAGACAGAGAGACTCTTGAGTTTCCTGATCCGCTCTGACTGATTGTGTTCTTGAGCGCTCCTCCTCCTCTGTCGCTCCAGTCTTATCGCTGTAATAGAAAAGCTTCTAAATCAAAAAACAATTCTTGGAAGAGCAGCATCTGCCACATAGATGTCAATAAACTTTAGAGCCCACACACAAAGATGACACTGAACGCGGTTTTTATAATACACAAACGTCGAAGTGAAAGTAGACCTGAAAGTCTGTATTCAGTTTCCCAATTTTAGCTTTATCATTTAATGTTGATGTTTATTATACTGTACTTCTGGCCATAGGGAGACTTTCCCAAATCTCACTCTCACATCCATCACTTACACATCCTCAGGCCAACATTAGGCAGTAAGATTTATCTACCAAAGAAATCTAACAGCGCTATAAACACAGCATTACCCGGCACAGGCAGGCCAAATCACTGCCTTCTGCGGTCAGGGCAAACTCATCCGCACCAACAGTAGCCCCACGGTAACCCGCAGCATCCCGCCGTCTACTGTCTGAGCCACGGAATGTGCCGTGAAAAGATTTTCTAGAAAGTCCAGCTGTTGGAGGAGTTTTATAGCAACAATAAATACGTACGCAACTGGTTCTGTGCTGCCAAAAACATATTGACTCAGCTCATTCTCGTTTACAATAGTGGCTGTGTTATTTTATTATAACATACGGCTACTTTAGGTGATGCGTCTGATGATCATTTGTATTACAGATAAGCTAATTTATACAACCATCCCATGATATTAGAAAAATTAAAAATGTATCGTCTATGAGTTCACAAGTTGTAATTACCAGTTCGAGTGGCGCTCCAAGGCATTTTTCCTAGTCGGAAATTTACCAGTTGCCTGGAGCGCAGCTTTAGTCTAGTCGCTACATAGGGTTTCAACGTTTTTCAAGGCAAGGTCCCGATAATGATTTTAAGATAGTCTGGGGACCCCAACTTTCATTGCCGTGTCGAATTATGATTTTATCCTCAGCAGGGTAGTGCATTTCATTACTAATTTGACCTAGAAATGTATGAATTTGTAGTCCTAAGCCCTTGAAAATTCAGACCGCTGACCTTCCCGTTATATCTAAAAACCTAGAAATGATGCGCGGGCGTCCGTGTTGTTGACCAAAAGTGAACAGAGTTTGAACATTTCTTTTGTACTGCCCTGTATTTTCCGCTCAGTCGATTGAATCCTGGGCTCTGTCTCAGCGGTATGTGCAGCAGATGTCTGTTTAAATGAGAGTGAGTCATCGCAGTAACTCTAGGTCAGACCACAACAGTCTACAGCATAAATCACCCAGTCTTATATAATACAGGTTCAATATAATCATCTATAGAATATAAGGCAAATATGTGGATAAAACAACTAAATATGAAGCATCCTTAGAACTACTGGACAAGGCAAGTTTATTTGTAGTGCACATTTCATACACTGCAGCTATTCAACGTAATTAAAGGAAATTACATTTTGTAGAAAAGTCTGCGGCTGACGGGAGTTGGACAGAAACTAAAGAAGTTCGGCCATGTACAGTAAGTGACTTAAAGAGGGGGTATTATGTACAATCGACTTTTTCAAGCTTTATATCATGTTATTATGTCATTCCCTCATTAAACACATGCCTGGAGTGTTGCCTTGGCTCATTCACATATTTTTGAGTAATCAGTAAAAACTTAGACGGCAGCCATTTTAGGTGTAGCTATGCCTCAGTCCTCCTAGGAACGCCCCCACCTCCTGGAGACGCCTCTGGACCTTTAGTCACCAGACAAGCCACCAACCACTGCTCCTCAGCTCAGCAGAGCCCCCTCCCCGCACAGTAGTGTTTAGATCATAGACTGTTAAAAAGAATAGACAGCTCCTCCTCACTCCTCCCCGTTTACCACAATGACCACGTTCGATGGGGAAATCATGGCGGATTTACAGACTCCTCCTCCCCAGCTCTGACGAAGCATGTTCCTAATAAGGGCAAAAAGGCGGGATCTCACTGTAGACTCGGCCCTTAAGTGACGTGTAGCTCGCGCAGCTCCAATGCCAACAGTCCGACCTCCGTTAAGTAGGAGATGAAAAAAATTGTATTTCGAAAACCAGCCTGGTTTCTATTTTTTTGACTAACCCAGCGTTATCTCAGGAGGAATATGTAGCCATATTAAGTGTTGAAAAAATTGAAACCAGGCATTAAAGTTGTTTTTAACGTGTCTAAAGTCCAATGCTTTTCAATGGGGGCCTAGCGGCCAAATGGAGGTACTACAGCAATGGAGGAGCAATGGCGGCCTCCAGTGTTGCGGTCACAAAGCAGAGCAGCCAGCGGCCATTGGTTTAGATGCCACAGCAGTGTGCTGAAGGGGGCGTGTCGGAAAGCTTCTTAAAGAGACAGAGGCCTATTTCAAGATGTTCAGTACAGCCATTTTGAGAGAGCAATTTTATTCAAGGCAGTTATTTTAATTTACTGCATATACAGACCAACAGAAGGTTACATCATCATTGTAGTATGCTATAGACTGGTGCTATGTGATTGAAAAAAGCATAATATCCCCTCTTTAAAGCGATGTTGCAAATTTACCAAAAGCAGCTTGAACAAAATGAGATGACTCGTGACAAAAAATGCGCAGAAATCTTGGGTTGTTTCAAAATCTAAAATGGTTTATATGTCAGTCTTTGGTGTTTGAAATGAAACTTCTATATCCAGATAGCAGAAAGTGCGTCAGGCTTTTCCATGGTCAGAGTGAGTCAATAATCTGTTTAAAATTCACTCGACCAACTAATCTGCTCTGACAACTCCTCATCGCGCACACACACAGATCTTTTTTGAAATATTTCCCCCTGAATGCATGATATAAAATTGGTTAGTGCTTTGTGGACATAGTAAAGGGCATCATTGCATATTCCTTTATGGGTTCCACATCACGACTTGAAACAGGGGGACAGCGCTTCTTGGAAAGCAGCTGTTTTTACTTTTTGGCCTGTTGTACATTCTTTGTATCAAAGAAACACGCAACAGGGATTAGGAAACATATGCAAACCAACCTCCATTGATTATCCAACTGTACGTAATGAAATAAAGAACAGACAGGGCAAAAACACGCACTTCTGTTATTATTGCTCAGAAAACCATCTAAGAGACAAATATAACGTATAAGAGGTTTGTCTGGTGGGGAGGTCAGGTCAGAAGATGTATTATTTGAACAAACCACATGGTAAAAAAAATCAACACGTGCGACTACGAAGAAAAGACTGTAAATTCTCTTTATTTGTTTGAAATAAATCCTAATTGGACATTATTTTCATGTTTCATTTTTTCCAGCCCGAGCAGGGGTGGCTTCTGGAAAAAAAAAAAATTGGGAACCAGTGCTATAGGAGTCTGCTTTGTGTATGAGTATTAGGAAATAAGACAGGAATAATGTGCGTTCGACCCTGTGTCATTTTCCGATCTGTATTTTTTATTCTTTTACTTTTTCAACAACTACGCCACTGTGCCACCGAAGCAATATATTGTTTTGCAATACTTTGATGACATCATGCTTATCAAAAAGACTGATTTAAAAGTGCTTTTAATGTACCTTTGCACTTTTCAAAATGTTCTTCTCAGCGTCAGACTAAGACTCAACTCTACTTTACCCTGAAAGAACTTTTTACTCATAGATTGTATCATAACCATAATGATCAAATGCTAATTCAATTCTGAATCGGGTCCAATAAATTCTGCTCTTAAATGTTTTTTTTCCACCTGTTAGAGCCTTGTATTTGTCAATGAACCTTTGGTATTTTATGTAAAAACGTCAAACCTAAAATTGGAATCTAAATATAGTTGTCACAATGAATTACTTACATACATTTCCTAATCGTTACTAACTCGACCCCATACTTTAAACCAAATATTGATTTTTACAGAAAACATTTGTAATCCGGCTTTCATGTTTATTTTTATTGTGTAGGTACTAGAGATGCACCGATCCAATACTGGTATCGGATATTGGAGCCGATACTGGAAAAAAATACGACCTAAATCTAAGTGAATATGGGCATGCTGCATATCCTTTTAAAGGGGAGAACCAGGAGAATACAACCGCCTAGTTAGTTTTAACCTCTGGAAATGTTTTTTTGATCTCCCCGCAAAACTTCGTGGTTAGCATCAGTAGGAGCTAACGCTAATGCTAACAAAAACTTATCAAGGCTGGGTCCGAAACTACGATAGAAATACGGAAAGTAATAACTGATCTAACATTTTGTAATGATCAGATAACTTTATGCGAGTTGTTCATATTAAGTAAAGCCAGTCATATACTCAAATATATTTAGTGTAGGTTAGGGTTAAAAAAAAAAGTCCAGTGATTCTTGGTAAATGGTATGTCTCAACTTATATAGCGCACTCAAAGCGCTTTACAGCAAGGATCCACTCACCCATTCATACACCAATGTACACAGATCCTTGTTCAGTTTTATCCAAGAGTTTATCAAAAGATATCATTGATAATTGATCTGTAATATCAAGACAATGAAATATTACTTTATTGATTTTAAAATGGGGAGGAGAGTCAATAAAATTTTTCACTCAGAGAAAGACATTTTTAAGAAAGTCTCCTGGTATCGGTAATTGGATATTGGCAGATACTCAAAACCCATTATTGGTATCGGTAGCAAAAAAGCTGGATCGGTGCATCTTTAGTAGGTACCAATTATCCCATAAAAATGGGAAATTCCACAAAACCATACAGCACAATGACGCATGGTACCTAAAGCGTAAAAACATGGTAATTAGAACTTTGCCTATAAGTCCCCAGCCGATAAAAAGAAATGATCAGTGTTCATGCTACATACAGAACAAACATTTTTACCACAGTGCAGTCAATACAACTGCAGCTCTGCCAAACTTTACATATCTTGCTCAGCCGGAATCCATTTTTCCAAACACCTTCTTTCTTCAAATAGCTGTTCCATCTATTTCCAGCTTAAACTGGCAACACCAGAAAAAAAAAAACCACACACGGCGACAAGCTTATCTTTTCCATTGTCCGATGGAGCTAAAAGCTAAAAGCCGCCTTTCCTCTCGTGGCCCGGTGGAACAGGCTTGGATTTAGCTCGACACCTTGCACCACTGGACCCAGTTTAAGCCCCCGGCGCACAGGGCAGTGATCACATGGGACGTACGAGTGGAGCACGTGGCCACTGAAGTAAAGTCTATTGTTTTGGATCACACAAATCGGCTGGAGTTTGGAGTGTGGTAAGATCGTCACTGTGGAAACTCGGAGCCCGACCCGAGATGCAGACGCTTATAGACTAAATAGGAGGTTTATGTTTTCTCTAAGGGACTTTGGTTTCTCTGAGATTCACACTGGCAGAATGTGTAGAGTTCATTTGGGTGTTTTGGTTGTGATTTTTTTTTACCTTTTTAGAGCCTTTATGAAACTGCATTGCACAACTGACCACATCTAAAACATGCTTTCACCAGCGCTGAAAGATTAATTATTTTTTTACTTCATTGTGGTTCTGGTGTCGGGACCCAACATCACCATAGAATGACAAGCCGCGACCCAAAACAGAATTGAATTTGTTATACCTAAAGCAAAACACTTTATTTTCCTTAAAAAACTTATTGTTTTGTGTAATACATGGGGGGGGGGGGGGGGGGGGGGGGAGTATTTAGTCAGCCAAACAAGTTCTCCCACTTAAAAAGATGAGACAGGCCTGTAATTTTCATCATAGGTATACCTCAACTATGAGGGACAAATTAATTAATTAATTAATTAATTTGCAAATTATGGTGGAAAATAAGTATTTGGTCAATAACAAACAAGCAAGATTTGTGTCTCTTACAGACCTGTAACTTCTTTAAGAGGCTCCTCTGTCCTCCACTCGTTACCTGTATTAATGGCCCCTGTTTGAACTTGTTATCAGTATAAAAGACACCTGTCCACAACCTCAAACAGTCACACTCCAAACTCCACTATGGTCAAGACCAAAGAGCTGTCCAAAGACACCAGAAACAAAACTGTAGACCTGCACCAGGCTGGGAGGACTGAATCTGCAATTGGTAAGCAACTTGGTGTGAAGAAATCAACTGAGGAAGCAATTATTAGAAAATGGAAGACATACAAGACCACTGATAATCTCCCTCGATCTGGGGCTCCACGCAAGATCTCACCCCGTGGGGTCAAAATGATCACAAGAACAGTGAGCAAAAATCCCAGAACCACACGGGGGGATAGTGAATGACCTGCAGAGAGCTGGGACCAAAGTAACAAAGGCTACCGTCAGTAACACACTACGCCGCCAGGGACTCAAGTCCTGCAGTGCCAGACGTGTCCCCCTGCTTAAGCCAGGACATGTCCGGGCCCGTCTGAAGTTTGCTAGAGAGCATCTGGATGATCCAGAAGAGGACTGGGAGAATGTCATATGGTCAGATCAAACCAAAATGGAACTTTTTGGTCAAAACTCAACTCGTTGTGTTTGGAGGAGAAAGAATGCTGAGTTGCATCCAAAGAACACCATACCTACTGTGAAGCATGGGGGTGGAAACATCATGCTTTGGGCTGTTTTTCTGCAAAAGGACCAGGACGACTGATCTGTGTAAAGGAAAGAATGAATGGGGCCATGTTTTGTGAGATTTTGAGTGAAAACCTCCTTCCATCAGCAGGGCATTGAAAATTAAACGTGGCTGGGTCTTTCAGCATCACAATGATCCCAAACACACCGCCCGGGCAACAAAGGAGTGGCTTCGTAAGAAGCATTTCAAGGTCCTGGAGTGGCCTAGCCAGTCTACAGATCTCAACCACATAGAAAATCTTTGGAGGGAGTTGAAAGTCCGTGTTGCCCAGCACCTGCCCCAAAACATCACTGCTCTAGAGGAGATCTGCATGGAGGAATGGGCCAAAATACCAGCAACAGTGTGTGAAAACCTTGTGAAGACTTACAGAAAACATTTGACCACTGTCATTGCCAACAAAGGGTATATAACAAAGTATTGAGATGAACTTTTGTTATTGACCAAATACTTATTTTCCACCATAATTTGCAAATAAATTCATTCAAAATCAGACAATGTGATTTTCTGGATTTTTTTTCTCATTTTGTCTCTCATAGTTGAGGTTTACCTATGATGAAAATTACAGGCCTCTCTCATCTTTTTAAAGGTCCTATATCATGCAAAATCGACTTTTTGGAGCTTTTAGCCATGTTGTTATGCTATTTCCTTATCAAAAACACCCCAGAGCGGTTTTTGACGTGTCTGTGCTGTCCCACGAGGCTAATCAAGCGCACCCACGGCCGGAGGAGCCATGGATCGGAGCAGAAGTCTTGTTTTTGAAGACTGAGCTCTTTCTAACCTACTCTGGACACCGCCTGTTCTTTTTTCTTACCGAACGATAATGTCACGGATGCGCGTTTGGCTACGAGAGGAACAGGACTATTCAACCTTCCTAAAGAAGAGTGACTCGCCAGAAGTTGGAATTTCTTTCCGGGATTCAGCTACTATATCAACCAACCTGATGGATGCTTGGTGAACCTTGGCCAGAATCAAAGTGGATTAACTTTTATAACCAACGCATGTCCCCTAACCCGATGGGGAGGCCAGACTGAGCGGTGAGTCAATCAAAACGCGTGTTAGCGTGTGTGTGTTAGCCATTTATGAAACTGTGTTGCACATGTCAACTCCTTATAACTGCAATATGTGAACTTCACTTTTTGCAGCGATATTTATATTTATAATACTGTAAATGTGGAATGAGCGGAGAGAGGGGCGGAGTTAACTGAATCGAAGCGTCTTGTCTTCCGGGTAGGGAAAATACCCCCCAAAAATACTTATATTTCTCTCAAAATGAGTACTCCATAGTGATAGAGGTACAATATATCATATAAATGCCTATACTTTACTTTGGAATGGCTAAAATAGCATGATACAGATCCTTTAAGTGGGAGAACTTGCACAATTCCCACAGAGAGAGAGAAAGAGAGAGAGAGAAAGAGGAGAGAAAGAAAAAAAGAGAAAAGAGAAAGAGAGAGAGAAAGAGCGAGAGAAAGAAAGAGAGAGAGAGAGAAAGAGTGAGAGAGAGAGAAAGAAAGAGAAAGAGAGAGAGAGAAAGAGAAAAGAGAGAAAGAGAAAAGAGAGAAAGAAAGAGAAAGAAAGAGAAAGAGAAAAGAAAAGAGAGAAAGAGAAAAAGAGAAAGAGAGAAAGAAAGAAAGACTGTTATGAGGGATACATTATTACAGTGTATTGTTATGAAAGCAGAAAGCAGTTTAGCTTTTATTACAGCGCCAATTTGCTGTGGCATTGTTTCAATAAGCTTCTGCAATGGCAAAAGTGTTGCATTCATTTTTCTCCAAGATCTTGTATTGAGGGGGGGAGAGTGTGACCACCGCACAAAGCCTTCTCCAGCACACCCCAAAGGTTCTCAATGGGGTTAAGATCTGGACTCTTAGTGGCCAACCACATTATGGCTCATGCTCCCTGAACCATTCTTTCACAACATGAGCCCGATGAATCCTGGCATTGTCATCTTGCATTATGCCTGTGCCGTCAGAGAAGAAGAAGAAGTCCATTGATGAAATAACTTGGTCATTCAGGATGTTCAGCTGATCTCATTCTTTGGGCACATAGTTTTGCTGAACCTAGACCTGACCGACTGCAGCAAGCCCAGATCAGAACAGTTAGTTAAATCCAGGTCAGGCAGTGTATAAATAATGTGTGATGTACAAATCCTGCAAGCTCTGTCGTCGTAAAAAAGAAAAAACAAAACTCTTAATCTGCACTCCAGTAAAGTATGCGGTGAGCTGATGGGAGTTCTAAAAGTGAATCTCAGTGGGACCTTCCTTTCTTGTTCAATAAATAAAGATCAAAAGTACAACAGAATGTAATAGTCAGTCTGTCTAGTCTCAGCTTGAGTCTGAGCAATAATATGCTCACACATGCTCTTTTCTTCTATGCAAACTCGGGAACTCCAAGAAACTGTCCATATAGGGCAAGAGCAGAAAAAAACATGAAAACTAAAGTACAAGAAAATATCAGCTAAGAGCGTAAAATGCGTGTAGAGATATTTATACCCCACTGTCCAGGCCCCAGTGAAGGAGACAGTAATCATAAAAATGCATGACTGAAAAGCATTCAACCCAAACAAACACCAAAAGCATGAAGACATGCCGCTAAGTGCCCATGCAAACAAATACGAGCTTTTCTAAGGCCCTGAATGGGTATGTACAGTGTATAGAAGGGATTGTTTACACGAGTGGTACATTACACAGGGGTTACAACTATAAAAGCCGTAAACGTACAGACGATGTCAAACAAAACAATCAGAAATTGGTTCTCAAGGTTAACTTTTTAATCAAATAACTCCCACCTGAACCAAGCACATTTTCTCCAGTTTAGTTTTTTTAGTTTTGCTGCGTTTTTGTCACATGTTTTTTATGCGTTTTCATTCTCACTTATTTCTTGTTTTTGTCGCTTTTTTGTAACTGTTTTGTTGCTTTTCATCACTTTTTTTGTCACTTGTTTTGTTGCCTTTTTACCAATTTTTTGTTGCTTTTTTTGTTGCCTTTTTTCAAGAAGCTTTTAAATTTGGGTCAAGTCGAACTGGAGAAAATGTGTTTGGTTAAAGTGGGGCCTATAGCTTGTGTCCAGTGATGGCAAGAGTTGGTTAATAATATACATTAGAAATTGCTGTTGGTTTTTGAGAAATCCTGCATTTATGCCGTCCTCCCCAGACGGACATTGTAGTCGCAGCGGGAGGATGGTTTATTCTGTGACTTAATATTCCAAAACATCAGACACTGCTTGATATCTGTCGCCGATATCTTCATGTCATCTTTATCCCTGCCTCTCTGTGAATTGTATGGCCAAAAACAAACATCGCTTTCTCTTGTAACGCGGATCTCAACTGTCCATTTCAGCAGTAAAAAGTGTCCATTCTAAATAATTCACACGTCGATCCGCAAATAAAGCAGCTCATGAATAAACCAGGGCTGCGCCATTTCACAGACGCTCTAATGACGGGCTAATACCGGTAACCACAGATGAAGTCACTGAAAAAACCCTCGACCTGCGGACCTACACTTGGACCCAGAATCCCAGTCCGGGCCCGCTGTTTCCATGACGACGACCTCTCTGTCCCCGGCCTGGTTTGACCTGCCAAAGATACAAACCCACACGAGCTAAAAACAAAGGCGGGATCAGACGAAAGAGAGTTTGTGGCGACAATAAACTATGCATGGAAATTAGTGGAGAATGTAATTTTAAAATCAGCGGGAGGTTTTAGAGACAAGAGTTGTACAATTATTGGCTATCACATTATGTTTTTAAATGGTTCGGATTCTTGTGTTGTGTCTCTGAAAACTGACTTTTGGTTTGAGGCGAGCCGCTGCGGGTTACTAGGGGAGCAAACACATTTTGAGATATCAATTTGAACCTTTTGCTGTAGATTACTGTGGATTGCATAGTTAAGTTATCTTAAGAGTAAAAATGGCCAAAAATGGCCATATTTTCAGTGACAATCCAATGTCCATCTAAATTATGGATAGAGCCGGGTTTAAATGTACATGCTCTTATTTATTGCCCTTTTTTTTTACTGCATTTAACACAAACACATTTTGTTGACCTTTTCAGTTACAAAAATGAGCTCAGAAGCGATTTTGGATATCTTCCAAATAATAATCTAAGATCAGAAAAATTCTAATTTGGCCTTGTTTTTTTTGTGGTTCAAAACCAAATCAGGCTTAAGGGGCATTTCGACAGGACCATCTAGACCGGTTTGGAGGGAAAGGGGAGGGGGGCATTTCACCACTCTGATTGGTCAGGCCTTTATTTTTATTTTTTTATTTAACCTTTATTTAATCAGGTAAAAAACTCATTGAGATTTACAATCTCTTTTACAAGAGTGACCTGGCCGAGAGGCAGCAACACATCCATAAAACAGTTTACATCAAATATAAGACAAAATATAGAATACATCTTAGGTTTGAGAGGCAATAGTCGGCTTGCATATTCAAAGTTCTCTTTCTCTTCACAAATTTAAACCAGGCTCTATCATGACTTGTTCACAGAAAATATAGGCAATGTTTGCCCTCCCTACTCATAGAATACATTCCTGATTTTGATGTGAAAACATTCAATCAAATAATATATTTTCCCTCATATTTATGAGTAAATCTACTGCTCAAGTTTTCAAGTTTGATTTGCACAACAGTTTTCCCATACACTCTTTCTTATTGCCTAAATGACAAGATCCAATTCTTGCAGTAAGTGTTTCCATGTCGAGGTAAAAGCATATTCCCACGGTTAAAAATGATCGAGGGAGAGTCGCAAATGCACAAGTGAAAGTTAACATTCACGCACATAGCACAGCTCATTTTTACTTTCACTTCTGTATGGATTGAGCCGAGAGGCCGATCAGAGATGGGCTACAGTATATTAAAGTCTATTTTATCAATTAGTTTAGGAAAACATTTACCTAAGGGTCCCTAAATAAACCGGTCTCAAGTAAACTGAACTGGTCTAGTCCTGTCGAAATCCCCCTTCAGATATAAAAAAAAAATCCCTCTGGAAAAATGAAACTTCCAAAATATTGTAAAGTCCAAGACTGCAGAGTTTGGAGTCTGTAGGAGTTACTAAAGTGGAGATTTGAAACAAAGTGTCATATTAAAGGATAAAGATGTAGTGTAAAAATGTTAAAAGTATGTATTTTCTACCCCCTACTTGCTCCAGCAATGTCCTAAAATTAGCCCAGAACTATTCACCACAACTGCCGCTAAAATCCTGCACTGTCACAAAAAGTTGTTACTTCGGCACGAAGTACCATCATGCTAAAGCTTAATATAGAAACTGCAGTTACATGCAATACCTGAGGTGGCAGTAGCGAGTATAAAAATGACAACTTCCATCTAGTCCCCCAAAGTTTGCAGTATATTTGAGGTACCTGACCCACCCGAACCATCACTACTGTGCGTCAAGTGGATGCCAAACATGTCATTTTCCTGACAAAATCCTACTTGCGAAAACGTCATAGAATGAACATTGTAAAGGGTGATTTGTTTTATTTTTACTGATGTTAAGGAAGAACACAAGCCAAAAATCTCACCAGCCGTGTCACAATCGAGGATCTTGTAATTTCACATTTTTTCCTCCCAAAGCCCTATTTGAGATAGATGGACCAAGTAAAACCGGAAATCTACTTCCCCATTTTTACATTTTAACTTCTTCTTTCATATCTCACCATGATCCATTTCCTCATTCGCCAAAGTCTTCATTGGTAAAACACTTCAGCCTCGGTCATCCAGTCCTCAGGCAAGACACTACACCCACTTGCCAACGTGAATGTGGCGTGTGAGTGAAAGAGTGTTGGTTGGTAGTCGGAGAGGCACCTGGCACTGACTGGCAGCCCTGACAACAGAGATGGGGACTGGGGACTCGGAGTGAATGAATAATGGCCACGTTAACACTCGAGAGAAGCTTGTAAAGTTAGCAACCTCAAGGAGCAGGACCTGGTTATGAAAAACTCAGCTGCCGTCGCACAAAGTCGTGAATCGCGTGTTTTTTTTTGCAAGAGTCCAGGCTAGATTCAATTTATTTTTGTCACAATTCCACAGTCCCCCCTTGAGTCCGCGGATGACTTTCGCTCTATTCAGTCATCCTTTATACACTTAATAGCTTTTCCCCTTTTCTTTGGCCCTTGGAAGAAGAGAAATGGACGATTCACCAAGTTGTCCAGTTATAACAAGACTTGGTGGGTTCTGCAAAACAGTATTTCGTTTTTATGTGCCAAGATGACAGATGACAATACATTGAATCTGAATCTTGAGTTGATTTGGGCAAACTCTGTTTCCCCCTGTGTCTTTTTCAGTGTCAACATTTTGTTTGACTTTAGTTCTGGCAGAGAAATAAGGATGAAAACGATACTGAAGCAAAACAATGAGAAACCAACAACTGGACTTGGAATTAGAATTGTACTTGACATAGGGGGTGCTCTAGAGAAACATTTGTTATTGCGGTGGTTTTGAGAAGTAGTTCATTAGGAATAAATAATACACCTTCATCACTACTTTTTACTTTGTTGGTTAGAAAATGCTACATTGATCAGAAGCGACTTATTCTTAGCTTGCCAATCTTCAGGGTACAACATGCACACTGTCAATAAGCCCTCCTTCCCCATGCTCCAACAGTGAAGCTTTGCCTGTCAGTGCTCCGCGGAAAAAAAGGATAAGCTGTGCAGATCAAGATCAAGGTAAGGAGAGCGCTTACTGGTTTAATGTTGGACAGCAGGAGGAGTTTGGGGTGAATTGAAACATGATCATGTCCCAAATTCATATTCATAAGAACACAACCAATGCAATACTTTAGAGATGGCAGCAAAGATTCAGACTGTATAGACTATTTAGCTGTGTTAAGCTCTCACACAGCGAAAACTAGGGACGTGACAATATATCGATTTCGCAATAAATCGCAATACATTTCGGAACGATACGATACTTCTTAGGCTGCAGCGCTCCAATGCTTTCACAGAGAGGACTCAACAATGTCCGAGCACACAGTTAGGACAGTAGAGGGCGGCACGACAATGTTAAGCACACGGGCAAAACACGGTCACACAAATAAATTACTTTTATGACAGTAATCCTTGTGGTGAGTGTGTTCCGGGTGAGTCAAGGGAACACATATTTTACTTATTTAAGAAATACGGGAACGATACACATAAAAACAAATGTAAATCATATGTTGCCGTTTATGAAGCAACGTAGGTGATTTTGTGCAATGTATTAATAATCACAGTATTAGCGTATCGTGTGGTTATCGTTACCGTGAGCCGTGTATCGTATCCTGAGCTAACCAAAGCCTGCCCGCCTTAGTGTAAACAACACAAATGAACAGGTTGAAGCACAATAGATGACACTTTAGTCCGTCTGAGCCACGTGCACCAAGAGCAGCTGAGCTCTGTCTCCAGTCAAATGGACAGCCCAGAGCCCGGCCCAGTCTGGCTGCTTTGCTCGACATTATAAGCACTTGTCCCTAAGGAAGATTCAAGGAGTACAAAAAAAAAAAAATCATGCATGACTCTCAACTCCAAGTGTATTTTAGATGACGGAACAACATTGCAATATGGTAAAAAAGCTCTAAAATGTTGATTGTGCTTAATCCCCCCTATTTTCAACGTGTCAATCCCTGTCAAGTCCAAGTTTTTCCTATTGCCCTCTCTCTCCTCTCTGCCCCTTCATATCCATGGCTGCATTTGTGCTTCTTCCCGGGGGTCTATGGGCCTGGCTGGCAGAGGGACAAGCCAAGCAGGAAGCTCTAAATCCAGCTTTCAAATCACAACAAACTTCTCCAAACATGGATCACTGCGGTTTCCCCCGGGGCGAAGCGTCCGAGCAAATAACCGTAGGTAACGCCACAATACTATTAAGACATCAACAAATGATTTATTTAAGGCCGTTTTCCAGGGCTTTTATCTTATATTCTCCATGGATTCTTTTGTAGGCTCGTTCTTTTGAAAGCGCCATCATTTGATTCAGATTTCCTCACACTACAGACAGGGGATTAACTGCTGGAATTGGGGCATTGTTGGAAGTTTTACAAATCAAATAGGAGCTCAGGCCATTCATAGATTTATACAATGTACAAGTAGAATGCCCAAATCTTCAAGGAAATGTGGGTAAAAAAAGATCACGCGTGGCGGCTGAAAGTAGGTGAAGGGCGATGAGGGAGTTCATGGTGGAAAGAGTTTAATGATATTCATGAGCTGTGACAGAAGAACGCTAAGGCTATTAATGATTTTTTTTTTTTTTTATGTACACAGGCCAAGGCTATTACAATGTAGTTTGCGATATGGCGGCAGGATATTCAATAATTGCAATATTTAGTTGTTTAGATGTTTTATATTGGCAACAGTAGAATCCAAAATGTTACGCAGTGTGTCTTTAAAATTGTCCTAAATATCTCAAATACAAATTGTACAGAGATATGCTTTAATATCAAACTTGTGCAGATGCTTTTGTTTTGAGGGAGAAATCACTGACAAAAGATAAGGAATAGCAAGCCTGACAAAGCAAATAGATAAAAAAGAAAAAAAAGAAATTGAGGAACGTGGAGAGAAGACAATAAACGCTAATGGCTTTAAAACATGGAAACAATATGGATACGTTTGTAAACATTATCAAAAATAATGACATTTATTTTGTGATTGTGTAAAATCCATATGGTAAATGGTAATATAAATTTATGGGCACAATGAAATACAAGAGCGATCAACACAATAAATACTGCGTTGCCCATAGTAATAGCTGTTCATCCCATTCATAAAAGCGCTCACTCCACAGACAGGGAGATTACCACACAATCTAATGTATGCTAATGATCCCGAGGGCCTGAGGGAGGAGAGAGCAAGCGGGAGAGAGCGAGTGTTCACAGGAGAAACCTGCAGAGACCAGACACTGCTAAACGCTCCAGCTGCGCCTTCAATAATGAATCTATATTACCGCACACACGCTAAATGCAGTAGTAAAGACAATGCAGACAGGATACTAGCATTTACATCAGCGGCTAATCATGTACAATCTGCTGCAGAACGGAGGAGCCAGAGGGGCTCGGCAGGAGAGCGCCACGTGTGATAACAGGCGTCTCCTACAAGTCCCTCTGTAGAGCTTTAGCAGGGACGATGTATACTCTGGCAAGACACGCCCAAACTACAGCCTTCTTTACCATGAAGAATTATAGATATGGTGCACTTAAAGGGGCTATACTGTATACCCATTTACTCACAAAAGAGTGACATCCACTTTACCCCATTTATTTATTTAGTTTGTTTATCTGGTCAGGACAGTGCATGTTAATGAACATACATGGGACAGTATGTAAAGACACTACGCCGGATTGTAGCCCTGGGCTAATTTCCATCCGTCGTCCGCCACTCGCACACTCTCAAACACACTCATTCATCCTGGCCTATTGTACATGTTTTTAGTGGTAGGGGAAACCTACGCAGACACGGGATCGAACCCAGGACCTTCTTGCTGTGAAGCAAGAGCTCACTGCCGCAGCGGTTAGCGTGTGGGGGAAAAGAGATCACTGTGTGGCATCCGCAGCACATTATAAAGCAAGGGCTAACTGGAGGCAAAACTAAAACAATTGGCCTGATGCAATTAGACCAAGTTACATTGTTAGTCTCCACCAGGCTAATAGCCAGTTGTGTCCTTGGGCAAGACACTTCACCCAATGCGTGGGTGGTTGGTGGTGGTCGGAGGGACCGTTGGCGTTTATGTGAGCAGCCTCGCATACGTCAGTCTACCCCAGGGGAAACTGTGGCTACAAATGTAGCTTACCACCATTGGGCTTTGGGTGTGACTTGTGTCATATGAAAAGCGCTATACAAATAAGATTCCCTTCCCATACATCACTGGGTTACTATAATCCATGGAAGCAGACAAATTATCTTATAATCTCATCTCTGTGATTATTAGAGGCGTTAAAATGTGAAACTTGGAGATACAGTAAGTTTGGACCACAACAAACATTTTAGAATGAACTAGCTCTGGTGTGGGGGTCATCATAGAATTCACAGAAATGCCGTTAGTGATCTGAGCCTGTTCCGACATGTTAGCTAACGGCTTACCGGACCTGTTTGAATCTATACCCATTCCCCATACAAATGAATGGTGAAGCCTCTTCCCAAAAGGACATGCCTGGAACACTTCCCCAGGGAGGTGACCAGGAGACAACCGAAACAGATGCCAGAGCCACCTCAGCTGGCTCCTCTCTACTACAAGCTCCTGATCGAGCTCCTCACCCAATCTCTGAGGGTCCACCATGCACCCTGTTGAGGAAACTCATTTCGACCGCTTGTATCCACGATCTTGTCCTTTCAGTCATTAACCACATCTCATGACTATAGGTGAGAGTAGGAACATAGATCAGCTCCCTCTTCACCACAACAGTCCGATACAGAGACCGCATCACTGCCGATGCTGCACCAATCCGTCTATCGATCTCACGCTCCATCTGTCCTTCACTCGTGGACAAGACCCCGAGATACTTGAACTCCGCCACTTGAGTCAAGGACCTGGAGTGGACAAGCCACCTTGAGAACCATGGCTTCAGATTTGGAGGTGCTGATCCTCATGCCGGCCGCTTCACACTCGGCTGCAAACCGCCCCAGTGCACATTGAATGTCCTGATTTGATGAAGCCGAAAGAACAACATCATCTGCAAACAGCAGAGATACTCAGATGTCTCCTTTTTGACCGGCAGATTTACCTGCAGTCCAAAAACATTGACACACTTATGTTTTACACACATGTGGTCAATTTGGTCTTCACTCCCCGAAGCATATCCATTATCCAGCGGTTACCTGTGATGTAATTCTGCGTAGAAAATGTGCTCCGCTAAGCCACATCCATTCCCTTTACACACAAATGGTCCATAGCCTCTCCCCTCAGCGTGTCATATCCCCCGGACTTGATCCAGACTCCCCCTGTCAGCCCCTCTGTCCTGCCCCTCCTCTGGTCCACGGAGCCTGGTGGGATTACATAATGCCCCTTTTCACATTTAAACCCATGACACGCTCCCGCTGCTCTGACACCGACTGAGCTGATCCTTAGGCCGGCTATGCTCTCTCTCTCTCCCTGTTGAAGAGCACTGGAGACCAAAGGTGTCCAAACTATGGCCCGGGGAGTGGGGTCAAATGTGGCCTTCAGACCAATTAATGTCTTGCTGAATCGGACAAAATTGCTAGGAGGTGGTACTATAATTTTGCCGGTATTTGGTAGTAATCTCAAAAACATCTTTATTATTATCTCACAATTCGTTCGTTAGAAAATGCTATATTGATATATATCAGTTAAAACTTAATATCCAGTAGTTTCACTTCCTGATTCTTCAAGTACACTCACTCTAAGCGAAACACAACAGGCATGTTTTTGATGAGAGAACAACATTGTAACATGGGAAAAAGCTAAAACAAATCGTCATTTTAAGACAAGCTAGCACTGAAGTTGTATAAGGATGAGGGGAAAGTGTGGTCAAAACCTCTGCTAAAACTGGTCTTGCTTGTTGCACTTGGTTTCTTAACATACCCCGCTGAGGAAATGCGTAAAAGTGCCTATTCAGGATTATTCTTGCTGCAGCAAAAACAAAAAAAATGTCATCTCGCAATGTCCTCTCAAGAGAGATACTCCCTCAATGGCTCTTTTGGTACAAATTGTTCTAAATGTAAGAACATATGACCTTCAGCCTTTGCATACAACGGCACAAGCGGAACAAATACTCTGTGGACAGTGGCCAATATGTTGACCAGATGTGAACGTGCAAGTCGCGGACAGTAGAACTGACCACAACACAATAGACATATGCCTTATGGTTTCTATAAACAATACTGATCATTTTGATCAATTCCATATGTGTACAAGAGAAAACATGTACGTATAGGATGTACGGTTTATTGGCCCGAAGTATGGATGTAGCATTGTCTCATTTATAGAAAACATCGCAAAAAACGAGGCTGATCATTTGCAGTAGTGGCCTTAGAATGAACACAACAGACAAAAAAAAAGCCACCGTAATCCGTTTTGAAGGAACAATTAACATTTATAAGACGGTGCGGGGAAGCAGCGGTCACAAACTACATGTTACGCCGGTCTGAAGGGATAAAACCTGCAGCTGATCCATATAGAAATCACACTAGGAGTCTGGAAAATTCTGGAAAGATAAACCAAAAACAATTTACACTGAATACCAAAGAAGACGAGTTGTTGGCCATCATAACGTTGAGAACTGTGATGGTCGAATTGGACATTTTTCACGTAATGTTAAAAGTGCTTGAAGCGGGAGGAAGCTAACGCTGCTGTGCCCGCTAAACACTGGCCAAAAACAGAGGAAATTGAAGTTAATAGATTACAAGATCCAACCCAAACGTGTGTGGGAAATGCCGCCCTCACACACCTGCAGCCCATTCACGATTGCAGCCTGTTTAACGCGGAGCCGCTCTGTTTCCCTGTTGTTTACTTCCTTGTTGTCGATGACTATCTGACCCGAGGGTGGCCGCGTTTGACAGCACTGTGGAGATAAAAGAGGATCGCTTCCACCTTTAAACCTGAACTGCTTGACCTTCGACTCAGGCTGAGGTCCGACACATGGCACCACTGATGTCCGCGATAAATTTTAAAGACTTCATCATAACAAAATGGGTCTTTATTTATGAGATTTTGGTCTCTTTAGCTTAGATTCAACGTGGCAGTGATGTGTTTCCGTCAGTAACTTTATTCCATCTGCACATGGGCTCTTCGGAGTTCAGCCAGGGTCACTCCTGCTTGGCTCTGTTGGTTTCATTTTGGTCGGATCGCCAGGTCTCGGTTGTTCCAGGTTAATTCCACAGGGAAATTAAAGGCCCTCATGGAGAGGTGGAGGATCAGTCGATGTCATTTACCACAAGTAAAGTAGACTCAGAACCATCACAGCCACGACTGACTGAGGGATCTGCATTCAGCGCCATGGAAACACTTACTCCACTGTCAAATCATACGTTTTGTTTTCTCATATTTTTTCAGTTTTACATTTCTCATTATGTGTGGAATTTTAGAAATTGTGGTCATACCGCCTTTGCTCTGCCCGATCCCGTCAGACCTTGGAAGCTAAGCAGGGAAGGGCCTGGTCGGTACGTGGATGGGAGACCGTTTGGGAACACCAGGAAGCCTAGCGAATCGAGTGAGTGAGTGAATGGTTGTTGGTGGTCGGAGGGGCCGATGGCGCAGACTGGTTGCCTCGCTTCCGTCAGTCTACTCCAGGGCAGCTGTGGCTACAAGAGCAGCTTACCACCACCAAGTATGGAGTGAATGAATAATGCAATGTAAAGCGTCTTTGAGTGTCCAGAAAAGCACTATATAAAACCGATGCATTATTATTATTATTATTATTATTATTATTATTAAAAACATTTAGGAACTAATGGGGGTCTGAAAACTTTCTGAAGCCCTGCTCTGGGATTAAAGTTAATTACATAACCATAAAAGAAATAGATTTACAGACATGTTGACAAACTTGTGGTTTAAGTGTTGCAGATGTTTTGCCTCTCAATTTAGATTTTGATTTAGTCCTGGCCTCTCATCTAAGAAGATCCATCATCGACTGAAGATCTTTGTTTAACAGCAGGCTGCATCTGTATTGATCCAACAAGAGGGGTCTGACTTTTAATGACCACCATCCTTTATTTAAAAAAGCTACACTCAACTTGTTCAAAATAACCTTAGTCTTAGTTCCTAAACTTGTCTCCTATTTACAGTAGTCTTCTCTGCCCCAAGTCGAGAACACTTGGCCAAGCTTCATGGTCAACACTTCAACCACAAAGCACAGATGATAGCTTTTATCTATGACGCCTTAAAACTTGATTTCCAACCAATGAAAGATTACGGATATTGATAGCAGGCAGATCGGCGTCGTATTCCAAAACGCACATGTCTGACAAAGTATTTTGTTTTGTTTATTGGCCGTCAGTGTCTCTCTCTGCTCAGCCCCCACTGCTACAAAGGGGATCATTGATGAGGCTTACAGCTGCAGTGGACAGTGCCGACTTCAGTCCCACAAAGGCCACTGTGAGCCCGTCCACATGAGTGCATAAAACAACCATCTCATGCGTCTTTGAACCAGAAGCATCCGCCAAAACTCTCCCCGACAAAGAGCACATTTAGCCACGGCAACAAAGCCACGTATGAGCGAGGAGACGGGACCGGCCGGGGCGTACCACGGCGTTATGTAACACGGGGGGTTTCAACTTGTCACAACTTTTCAGGATCAAGTTTGGGATGTGGCCAAGAAGAGTGAGGGATGCGAGCAAACACAATGTTCACTCCAACGCAACATAGTATTTACAAGGAACAGGTCAAAACTCTCGGCTGTAGTGTCTTCTTAAAGCTGCACTACACATTTTCTCCCATTCTCAAGCTGAGAAAACCCTGTCAGCTGCTTCTCCAACTCATTTCCAGCTCCCGCAATACCTTTCGCTCATATCCAATTGTTCTCGTGAGTTGATTAAATGCACATTTCAGGTGCTTGTACCGCTTTGTCAGATACAAGAAGTGACTCTTGGCAGAAAGAGACGATTTAGATTCTTATTTCTGCGCTATAGTACTCAGTAAAAATGTGGTACAAAAGGCACGTGCAGTGTTTTTCTTTTCTGTTTTTCAGAGTCGACATTTTCAACAAGCCCAGGAGCATTAACAAAGAAGGCTGAAATATTAAAGATCCCATTGAGACAAATTTAGTTATTTACAAAGGTCTGTTTTACTATCAAAGCAACTGCAGTGTTTGCGATTCGCTTTAGGTAACCAGTCAAAATGTGACTGTGATTCCTTTGCAGCCCTTGTGAAAAGAGTCTAATGCTCTTTGGAAGCAACTGGAACTGGCAAAAACTGCACATTGACAGAGGGGTCTGTTTGTTCATCTATTTGGTTGCTAATTATAAAATGAGAGGAGAATAAAATGCTTTGGCTCTGGAAAAAAGGAAGGTCTCATTAAAGTTTCGAAGTGTAACTTTGTAACCTCTGTGTAGCCTAGTTGCGGCTCCTCTGCTGTCAGTTTTGAATGTGACGCAGCAGAAGATTTTCCAGTGCTGCACAATCCAGACTTTGCTCAAGTCGGAAAGTTAGACTTCTTCCACTCTGCTTTTAGCTGCAATCAGGGGAGATGACGCAGCCAAATGAAGTTCAGGGTAAGACTTGGTCAGTAATATTTCTCTAGGAAAAAGAGCACGACTAGGAACTAAATTATTGGGGGGGAAAAGAGAAGCTATACAAAAGTACATTATTTCTTCTGTGTTTTTATTATCATAGCAAAGGATCTCCTCCCGGCGTCTGCCTACAACGTAGTTTACTTTTCTTTTTTTTCTTTTAATTTTTTTACCATCTTAAATGTATGAGCACTATGGATAGAAAGTAGCTAATCTCTCTCTGCTCTGAAAGTGGCTATTGAAGCTAGCAAAGTGTTTCTATAGCCAAGAACCAGCCAGAGCTAGAAACCTTGGCTAAAGGGCAAAGTGCAGCCCATGTAACGGATATATGAAAACACATAGGTGTGATTGATACACTGGGACATGTGCTCATTTGCAAAAACAATGTTCCTCATTTTAAACTCGCCTAATCACAAAGGGATAAGGCCTTTTGGGTGAAAAGGAGTCTAAATCACTGTTTGGCTGCAGCTCTGAATGCGATTACTCTGATGTCAAGCAGGAAGTGGCATGTTGAGCCTCTAACCCTGACCTTTAACAAAAGCGAAATCTCGGGCTTTAGATAAGATTTCTGCTGTGTGACTCATGCTTCTTGCTCTAACCACATTTGGAAATTCACCGTGCTTTTGTCCAAGGCAATGATACTAACATTTTTAGCTTTAAACCATGTCATAGTTTAGTCTCCGCATCAAAAACATACTCAGGGTGGAAATTTGTGCCGTTCAGTTTTATTCATTTATATTAAAAATGTCAGTGAAGTGCATCTTAAATACAGTATAGTTTTAAGCGACCTAGATGCAGAGGCGTGCTGGCCATAGGGAGAGTCGGGAGGTTTCCCGGTGGGCCGCGGCACTGATTAGGGCCAGGCTGGGCGGCCCCCACGAGGGGCAAATGTGTCAAAATCATTTTTGCATCTAACTTTCATCCTTGTGGAGGGGAGATACCATTTGACGTTGAACTAACACAGAGGGGTGTTTAAGGGTGTTTAAGAGGAACACCCCTCCGCTTTAGTTGAAGTTGGTGCAGTCCAATCCAATGGAGACAAGTGTCCGCACGAGTAAAGAGCAATGGCCGCTGGCTGCTCTGCTTTATGACCGCAACACTGGAGGCCGCCATTGCTCCGCCATTGCTGTAGTACCTCCATATCGCCGCTAGGCCCCCATTGAAAAGCATTGGACTTTAAAACACGTTAAAAACAACTTTAACGCCTGGTTTCTATTTCTTTAACACTTTCTACGGCTACATATTCCTCCTGAGATAACGCTGGGTTAGTCACAAAAAAAGAAACCAGGCTGGTTTTCGAAATATTTTTTTTTGAAATCTCGTACTAATGAGGGTCGGACTGTTAGCATTGGAGCTGCGCTAGCTAGGCAAGGCAAGGCAAGGCAAGTTTATTTGTAGAGCACAATTCATACACAAGGCAATTCAAAGTGCTTCACAGTTGCAGAAAGAGAAATTACAAGAAAACAGATAAAATCAATCAATAAAACATCAACATAAGTTAATCAATTACAGTAAAAGGGAAGAGTGCAGATAAAATACTTTCAGTTTTCATATGCACGGGTAAAAAGAGCTGTTTTCAGCCTGGATTTGAACATTGTCAGAGTTGAGGCCTGTCTCACATCCTCATGAAGACTGTTCCAGATTTTAGTTGCATGAAACTGAAACGCAGCCTCACCGTGTTTATTATTGACTCTGGGAACCACCAGGAGACCCCTCCCTGAAGTTCTCAGGGCCCGAGATGGTTCATACGGCTCTAACATGTCAAAGATGTACTTTGGTGCTAAACCATGAAAAGACTTGTACACAAGCAGAGCTGTTTTAAATTCTATTCTCTGAGTGACAGGAAGCCAGTGCAGAGACCGGAGCACTGGACTAATGTGGTCGTATTTCCTTGTTCTTGTCAGGACTCGAGCAGCAGCGTTCTGGATGTTCTGCAGCTGTCTAACAGCTCGTTTAGAAAGGCCAGTGAGCAGGCCGTTACAGTAGTCTAACCTGCTGGAGACAAATGCATGGATGAGTCTCTCTAAGTCTGGTTTTGACACTATTTCTCTGATCTTAGCAATGTTTTTCAGATGGTAAAAAGCTGATGACGTTATTGCTTTGATGTGGCTGTTTAAGTTCAGGTCTGAGTCCATGATTACTCCTAGATTTCTAACCTGATTTTTTGGTTTCAGAGCGAGAGACTCAAGGTGACTGATAACACTTTGTCTTTGTGTCTGTGGGCCAAAGACAATGATCTCAGTTTTGTCTGAGTTTAGTTGGAGAAAGTTGTTTTGCATCCACAAACTGATCTGTTCGATGCAGTGACAGAGAGTATCTACAGGCCCATGTTCACCTGCCGTCAGTGACACGTAGATCTGAGTGTCATCTCCGTAGTTGTGGTACGACACATTGTTGCTGTTTATTAGCTGACCCAATGGAAGCATGTACAAGTTGAATAAGAGGGGTCCCAAGATTGACCCCTGGGGGACTCCACAGGTCATGGAAATTTTGTCTGAGACACAGTTGCCAATTTCGACAAAGTACGTCCTATCCTCGAGATAGGACTTGAACCAGTTTAGAGCAGTACCAGAGATTCCCACCCAGTTTTCTAACCTGTGAAGTAAGATCCCGTGTCCACTGTGTCAAGGCAGCGCTCAGGTCCAGCAGAACTAAAACTGAGACCTTACCTGCGTTTGTGTTCATACGATATCATTTGTCACCTTGATCAGAGCTGTCTCAGTGCTGTGGTGGGGCCTAAATCCTGACTGGAAAGTATCAAACACATTGTTAGATAGGAGAAGTAAGTGAGCTGTTGATATATTACTTTCTCTAGGACTTTTCCTAAGAACGGTAGGTTTGATATGGGCCGGTAGTTGTTCAGTACCTTGGGATCAAGGCTGCTCTTCTTTAGAAGAGGCTTAATGACTGCGGTTTTCAAGGCCTTTGGAAATGCTCCAGTCTCAAATGAGATGTTAACTAACTGAACAAGTTGTGGTAACAAGCTGGTCAGCACAGACTTCAGAAATCTAGTGGGTAATTCATCAAGGCAGCATGTACATGAACTCAGACCGAGATAACCTCTTCGATTGTTTTGTCAGTAACAGGAGTGAAATGTGTCAGCTCAAGGTGTCTAGCTGGTGGCAGGGTTTGCTATTGTGTTGTGGAAATTATGGCATTTTTAATGCCTTGGACTTTGTCATGAAAAAATATTGCAAACTCATTGCACTTAGATGTAGAGATTAGTTCTAAGGGCAGTGAAACTGGAGGGTTAGTTAATCTGTTTACTGTGGAAAACAGAACACGAGGATTGTTTCTGCAGTTTGCGATGATTTTAGAGAAGTATTTCTCCCTTTCTCCACGCAAAATCTGGTTGAACTCACAAAGCACTTCTTTGTATATCTCAAAATGAACCTGGAGCTTTGACTTGCGCCATTTCCTTTCGGCTTTTCGGCACTCCCTTTTCTGTGCCTGACCGAATCTTCACTTCTCCAAGGTGCCTTTTGTCTATTGTTAACCATTTTAACCTTGACAGGAGCAATAGTATCCAAAACATTTAAGACGCTTGATGTATAAGAGTCCAACAGATTATCAACATTTGAACATGGAGGATTTTCAAATCTGATCATTTCCATAAACTGTGTCCCTGTTTTATCATTTATGTGTCTTCTTTGAATAACTCCAGGCCCAACCACTGGTTTTGGTGTAACAGACAGGTCAAAAAAGACACAAAAATGATCAGATAAAGCAGCATCAACAACATTCACATTTGATATATTAACACCTTTTGTAATAATTAGATCTAGAGTGTGACCTTTGTTGTGAGTCGCCTCACTCACGTGCTGAGTTAAACCAAACATTTCAAGAACAGCATTAAGTTCTTTTGCATGCCTGTCATTGGTCACATCCACATGCACATTAAAATCACCTGAAATGACTAAACAATCAAATCAGTGCATATAAATGAAAGTAATTCAGTGAAGTCTTCGATAAAACAATTCTGTGGTGGTTTGTAAATAGTCATATAAAGAATGGAAGATTGTTTTATCTCCATTTTGAAAGACACATACTCAAATGATACAAAAACCCCAAATGACAATTTGTGGATGACTATATTGTCCCTGAATATTGCACAGACACCCCCGCCCCTCTGATTTTGGCGTGTTTCAGACACAAAATTGAAATTTGATGGACTACACTCAATCAAAACTGCGTTACCAGTGTTTTTGTCAAGCCATGTTTCAGTTAAAAACATAAAATCTAGATTATAAGAAGAAATAAAACTATTTATTAAAAAGGACTTGTTTTTAACGATCTGGCATTGAGTACAGCATGTTTGAGATTTGTCTGTGTTTGAGTGGATGGAATCTTTTTGCAAGGGATATGGATTAGAGTTCTTTGATTGGACGGTCTGACTGTCCCTCTCTTATCTAATCTATGTTGTTTGACTGTACTAATTGTTTCAGAAGAACACACTCCCGCTATGGACCTCTGGTTGGTTTTGAGTTTGCTATGCATGGTAGCAACGCAGAGGCCCTTAATGTCCTAGACAGCAGCAGTGAAGCTGCTGGAAATCGGAGGTGGGGGAGGGGCATGATGCTTCTTCGGGGATGAAAGCCTTGGTCTTGACATGACTGGAGTGCGGAGAGTCATTTGAATCCCTTGTTTTATCAAGGCTTCAAAATGGCTGGGAAATCCCATAGGTGACTTTGGTGATGGGAATGATTCAGAAAAATCTCTGGAGGGTGTAGATGTACCAGTCGGGCTCAAGGCCTGTGGTGGAGTTGATGAAAGTGGTCCTTCGGCTGAATCATTTACTATAGATGCAGGTGGTGCTGAAGCTGAGCTTTTCCCCGGAGATGCAGATGCAGGTGGCGCCGCTGCTATGGTTGAGATGTTTTCCGGTGCAGCTAATTCCTTAACTGTGGCTGGATCCTTAACTGTGGCTGAGTCCATTACTGTAGGTGCAGATGATGCAGCTGCGACTGAATCTTTTATTGGGGATGCAGGCGAAACCTTTGCTGGTGAGCCAGGAGCTCTTCTCATGCTCCTCTCTGCTCTCTCTTGTTGCTCAGGCCTCCACTGATTTTGCAGAGCAATGGAGGAGATTTTCCGTCAGTCGTCTCACTCCACCTCTGCTCAAATGTGGTCCATTTCCTTTAAACAGATCGTCGCGTTTCCAGAAAAGATAAAAGTTCTCTATGAAATACAGTCCTCTCGACTCACACACTTTTGACAGCCATGTATTCAACTGAAACAGCCGGGAGAATTTGTTTATTCTCCCGTCGATGTTTGGGATAGGTCCACTGATAGGTCCACGCAAGGGGCCGAGTCTACAGTGAAGATCCCATCCCTTATGCCCTTTTTAGGAACATGCTTCGTCAGAGCTGGGGAGGAGGAGTCTGTAAATCCGCCATGAATTCCTCCTCGAACGTGGTCATTATGGTAAACGGGGAGGAGTGAGTATTGAAGGTCTATTAATAATATGTCTATGGTAAAGAGAGAAAAAGCCAGTGAAAGGTAGAAAAGTGGACAAATAAATATTTTTATCTTCATAACTTGGTGCTGATTGTGGATTGTATCGGGCTCAGAACTGTGGTTGGCAGCGGCCATGTAAAAAGAGAAAGCGTTGTAAAAGTGTCGAAGCATACCTTGAAACCGGGGACCTCCTGCACAAAACACTAGCGGCCGCTATCATGAGCCTATAAAGCCACAGGAAAGTTGGCCGTCTTTTCTAATTTCCCGGGCTCGAATGGGTCCCAAGTCACGCATACTGCTAGATGTAATGCTGGATCAATGGCGCTGGCTGCTCTGCTCTGCGACGTCGAACTGGACGGAACATTGCTCCGCCATTGCTGTAGTAGCCGCCATATAGACTGCTAGGCCCCCATTGGAATCCATTGTACTTTAGACACGTTTAAAACAATTTGATGCCCGGTGCCTAATTTTTTTGAAACTGTCTTTAACAGCTAGATATTCTCCTGTGATTACGCTGGGTTTAGACACAATCAGGGCCGGGCTGGTTATCGTAGGATAAATTTTAGGAATCTCCTCTTAATGAGGGTCGGAACTGTAGCAAGGGCCAAGTCTACAGTGCATGATCCCGCCTTTACTACCCTTATTAGGAACATGCTTCGTCCGAGCCGGGGAGGAGGAGTCTGTAAATCTGCCATGATTTCCCCCTCGAACGTGGTCATTATGGTAAACGGGGAGGAGTGAGGAGGAGTCTATTCTTTTTAACGGTCTATGATCTGGATAAGGTACAGCCCTCCCAGACCACGGTCCTGTCCACTCAGTGGCCGCTCAGTGGTACTGCAGTAGAAAATCCCACTGGGCCCAGAAAGGAATTTTGCCACACAGCTGCGGAGTAAAAACAGCAGGCTGACAATACACTTGTAGCGATTATTAGCCATTTGATCAATATGAATTTTTTTATGCAGAAACCAACGCAAAAGTATTGTGAAAGCCAAGAGGGTCATTAAAATCAATACACCACCACCACCATCTTGGAGGTCAGTGACCAGTAACAAGCTGTCCACTCCAGTAATGTCTATCCAGAAGAATTCTCCTAAGGATTAGACGAGAACGGGATGTACCTGTGTCCATAAGTATAGGATAGCGGAACTACCATAGCCATGCAATAGGTCAATAGCAACTAAATACATTTTGATCAGCTCTGCCCTGCAATAGTAGACAAAACAGAGGTCCAGTAAGACGTCTTACAGCAGAGGCTGGTTTGACCACAAATTATTCCTGCACGTAAATGCGGCGACAGAGCGGACGGAGAGTGGGGAAAGGGGCGGCCGGCGCAGGTTGTGAAAAACAGCAGGTTTCTCCATAGCTCCAGGCGAGACACTAATGACTTCCAGAGCCACTGTGGATCGGCCTGTGGGCCCAGACGATCCACCCCATGCAACCCCTCTCTCTGCCCCACACACACGGCATCGTCCCCCCAGCTAACCCCACCTTCTGTTTACTCCATCTGAGAGGCTGACCAGAGGAAGACGGCTTTCATGCTCTCCACAGGGAATAGGCCCTTAAGATCTGTTTTAAATGAGGACTTTGATTTTAGGACTATTTCATCTGGGTTCTGTTTAATCTACTTAAGTCAATGAATAACAAGTGTTAACAAAATACAAAGTTGATAAATGGGGTGTAATAGTAATGAATTTAAAAGTCTGTCAACAAATCCATGAAAAATCATTACAGTGGGAGGTTATTTGCATAGCACAGATGTTGATTTTAAACTCAATGTGAAATTAACCAAAATAATTCTAGGAGTTGAGTGAAACGCCATTTGCTTTCAAACGGAAGCAGGCCGAATTCTAAACGGTTTGATCAAAATGCAATATAACGGAGATGGTCAAGTAAATTACTGCAATCAAAAGGCGAAACACAACATTTTATTTTTATATTTGACATTTCAACGTCAAATAGGTTTGTTGAAACGGTATAACAGAGAATGTGAGATAATCAAAGCTAAAGGCATTCCAACGAAATATTAAAGTGTGTGACCTTCTTTTAATGTGACTTTTTTTGGTCATACAGTGTATGACAACTCCTGTTTAATTGTCAGCCTTTTAAATCTCAAATGGAATTTACACAGATAGCAGCAAGTCAAATTTAATGTGTTTTAATACTATTTTAATGCCTAAACACAATATTTTTAATGCTACAAATGCGGATATTTAAAAGCAAATGTCAAACTTTAGAGCAAGATTTGTGCAATACTGACACAAATTGTATATGAATGTTTCTATGGCCTTTTTTCTCCAATTATATTCATTCAATGCTTTGTAATGCCTCCTGGAAGCCTTGGCTACTTCAGATTCGTTCCAGCATGGCACAGTGACGCAGTTGGTATGTCACGTGGCTCACGGTAAAAAGATCCAGAGTTCAGTTCTTGGAAGAGTCAAATCTACATCACAAAATCTAAAAATAAAATAAACCACATTTGTCCATGAACACATTGTGTTAAGCGGCTTTACTGACACAAATTACCGTACAGTATGTTTTGGCACGTCCATAAAGTCAAGCATTTAATTTTTCATTTGTTTTAGATTAAACCATGCAGCGCCATCATTTACAGTCTCCCATCTGTCTCCTAAACGCCACATCATCACAAAGCCTCATACATGCCCATAAATACTTTTAAAAAAACAGACAATGTTTGTTTCATGTTGTTGAGTTTCTTGACATTCTGTGATATATAGGGTGGGGGAAAAAAAAAAAAAAAAAAAAGCTTTACTTCTGCCCAACACTTTTTTGGTTGGAGGGATTATTTGAATGTGAGCAACCAAAATAAACATTTCATTCATTCATTCACATTGCTAACCGAGAATCTACATTAACTTCATGCTACATCTGCTAGCGTTAGCAACGAGTGCCGATTCTCGCTTCTACTGAACAATTTGCTGTGAAAACACATCCAAATGGATCCTATTTTGGCTCGACTTTATTGGTATGTGATAAATATGTTTTGAGTCCACAAGAAAACAACTAAAAATAGTATCTATAAGGCTGTAAGTGTGACATGGGGTGTCCATGGTTAAAAATTGGTTAAAAATTGCGTAACGAGTAAAGCATTTGCTCGGTTAATTTGCCGTGCCATTGAAAATATTTGTAATACATTGTTGCACCACCAGAGACCGCCAGAGCGCTCCCAAACATTTGTTCACGAGAAGCAGTCATCGCGCATCGCTAGCTAGTTGGCTATGGTTCCAACCTCATTAAAAATGGGGAAAACACTGTTTCAAAATGGGCAGAACTAAAGAGTGGGGGGACAGTAGTGAAAAATTGAGGCTAAACTGGGGAAAATGTCAAATACAATGGAGAAAATGGAGGCGACAAAATGACCTGAAATGACCTCTCACCTCTCTGATGTAGGCTCGTTCCTCTTGGAAAACCTGCCTCCTCTCGCTCCAAAATAAACAGTTGGAAAAAAATATTTGAAACTATGGTCAACAAGATCGGAAGAAATGGGTAAAAAAGGGGTGAATAGTCTGTGTCCAATTCTTGCTGGGATGAAGCCCTGAAATGACTTCTAATGCAACCACCTACAACTAAAATGAAGTGCTAGTTTAGTCTAGTTCACCACTAGTTGGCAGTGCACAATAAAACGGTCTTCTTCTGCTGTTGTCTGGCATCAATCTTGACTTGCACCAGAGCACAAAAAATGAGCAGAAGCATGAAAAACCTGAGCCAGAGCAGAAATAACTGTTCACATTGAAATTAAGACAACAAACTGGCAGGAGTGAGGCTGGGATGGGACCGAGGAGAAAGTGGGCCGGGGTAAGGGGTAAGGAGCAAGAGTGAGGCTGGGTTGCATGTGAGGCCGAGGCGAGAGCAGGTAGGGATGGTCCGATATGAAAATTTTCTGCCGATATCGATATCCGATATTTGCTTCGCTGCTGTGACCGATATCCGATATTTGCCGATATTTATTTCGACATTAAAAATCAATAGAAAGGCTCACTCAAATGTTGTAAAGTTTGCAAATTGTCGTTCCATTATTGGAATGTCTTATACTTATGCCTGGGACACACTGTGTGACACATTATGATGAAACAAACAATCCTTTATATTAGAAAAAGATCAAATGCAGTGTTGCAGTGAAATGTCATTTTGATTTTGGCTAAATATTTTGTCAGACCTACTTATTATTATACTTTCACCCATCTCCTCTATTAATGGGAAACAGTGACACTGGGAATATGCTAGGCTACTATTTGTTGTATTTTTTATTTAAACATGTAGCCTACCATGTTGTTTAAGTTACATGTTTTAACTTTAAAACAAATCTGATGGACTTCAATGAGGACAGCTCTGTATGAAGCTTTGGAATTGCAAAAAATGGCATCATGTCACTTTAACAGCACCTTATACTGAACTTTTGAGGCCAGAATGCGAAGATTTAGAGTTGATTTAGAGCAGGCAAATGGCAAACAGTAGATTTACAAGATTAGCATGAGCTTTGAACTGCATTGTTTTCAATGAAAAATGCGCTAACGATGCAAATGGATCTAATTAAATATGCGCAAAACATGACAAAAGTGTGCACAGTAAACGTGAATACAGCCATTATCATCAATTTAGTAAAGCTACATGATGACACAAAGCCAATGTTTACGTGTTATAGCCTTTAGCCTGTTAGAAGCTATGCTACGCTAACAAACAAAGTTATAAATCTGGCGTCAGGACAGAGAAACTTTTGCAACACTCACCACTCAGATGTAGCGACAATCAATCAGAAAAAGATTCATGTTAATCCTGACTCAAAATAATGTCCATTGAGGCAGTTTTAGTCCAGTTTGTAACAGCAGCAACGTGTGGCTCTGTATCTCTGTGGTGTCCAAGTGTCTGCTCCACTTTGTTTAAACATAGTAAAAACATACTTTCTTTTGGAGACGTGTGAATTTCGGCTGGAGTTTCTTTATTTTTAGGAGCCACTGTTTATTTCAGATAATTTGAATAAACTGTTGCCCCTGTCAGGTCAGTGTAGCCCGTTTACACTGCTGCTGCATTTAAGTGCGCTACGACATTACGGCGCAGCAAATAATTCAAAGAAAAAAATTAATATCGGCCGATATTTTCCCATATCGGACCGATACCGATATGTGAAAAAAATGACAAATATCCCTAAGAGCAGGTTTTGGCGAGAGTGAGCAGGGGCGGTCGTAAGGGAGGGACTGTGCCAGGGGCGAGGGCCTTTATCGCCGCACGCGGCTTTAATTTGTATTATTATTATTATTAATACTATTATTACTATTATTAGTTTCATTATTATTACATTTTCGTTATCATCATCGATATCACTAATATAATATTATAATATTATACAGGCATATTTAATATTCATGGAATGGAATGGAATCTTATTTGCTAAACACAAAGGTCTTGATAAATCATTGTTGTCATTACTATCGCCACTGTGATATTTTTTATGTACAAGTATTTATTGTTTATTTTTTGCCCTATATAGTGTGGTGCGTTAAAAGCCAGGGTGTGGAGTGGGCCAGTTAAGAGAGGGCAGTAGCCCCAACCAACAAGCCCTCACCCAGCTGCCCTAACTAGTTGACTGTGTTGTTGAGGTTTGCATCATTTCATTTCACTCATTCATTCATTTATTCATTTAATCATATGCTGTGTGATGCGTTAAGACACAAGGTTTTATTCTTGAAGGCTTTCAAGAATAGAAGGCTTTCTACAGTATCTTTGTCTAGTTAACCTTAATAAAGTGACCTGGATTTGAGCAAAGGGTTCGGCGAAGAGTTGTTCGGACTTACAGACATCAGGCTCCTCGTCAGACCCATCAGGGCAGTCCTTCTCCCGGTCACACCTCCAGCCTTTGGAGATACACGTCACCCCATCCTTACACACAAACTGCTTTGGGCTACACGTCTTTGGACCTGAAACAAGAAGAAACAGCTCTTTAAAGGTTCCATGTATCATGCTTTATTCAGGGTTTGTACTACTTTTGATCACTTAGATATAGAGCAGGCCCATATGGCAAAATAAATAATCACGATTATTTGTTTCATATTGAACAATCTCTGATTCAAGAACATGAGACAAGACAAATCTTTTATATACACCTCAGATCAAGCAAAAAATACATTTTTTTTCCCCCAGTATCATTTATTATACAAAAATCTTCCATTGTTCTCATTCAAACTCCAAAACAGAGTGCTTTTACTGTCCAAGACTTAGTTGTAAAAATTACGATTATTAAGTCCCAAGAAGATTATTGAAATTAACAAAAGTTGAGATTGCGATTTCGATTAAATTTCGATTAATTGCCGAGCGCTACTTACATATGTTTAAGGGCAAATGGGGAAAAAGGTAAAGGTTATTCAGCTCTTATTTCTGTGCACACAAAATACCATTGTTGCCAGCGGGGATTGGAGTGAAGAGTTTACAAAACTTGGAGGGTGTTGTGAAATGTCTTTCGCAATGGCAGTGATAGTCATACCAAGTCAAATGATGGACACCTCAGCAGTGACATTTTCAGTTTTGTAATTTGAGATAATGAATAAGGATAAGACAGTGAGACTGAGACACAGGGGTCAGGGCGGGGCATGATTTCACCTGGAGCTCCCTCTGCAAGCAGCAGTGGGAATGGCAACGGACGTTCAGTTTGTGCTAACGGCGTGGTTATGAACTATGAACTACACGTCGTCGTGATGAACACACTTTGAGTGCAGAACTGCCCAGAACTGATCTGGCGTTGGATCATGGGCTTTAACAATGCTTTGCGTTTCATATATTATGCAATATAACCCAGGAAGTATAGATGGAAGTGCTTCAGCGGAAGAAGACAACATGGCATAAGTGAATAGGATTACTCAACACTGTGTGAATGAAGTGAAACACTACTCCAGGCATGTTTTTGACAAGAGAACCACGTTATGGTAAAAATTTTAGTTAAAAGGGAGAGATCCTGAGGAGAAGAAGACAAACTGATATGCAAGATATGGGCTGTTTGAAGGCTAGCAGCTCGTTCAAAGAGAGGAGATCCATTCCTGAGGCCTCATTAGTGAAACAGGCCTGTTGTCTTCAAGTCAATGGGGTCCCGCACTGACCCTAATTAGGACCAGGGAACTTGTTACTTCATCAATACAAAAGCAAACGACACAAGCAGAAATGCGCACTGAAATGTTTTGATGCCAAACATTCAAGTAGCAATGTTACATCACTGTAGCTCTCACAATATCGAAGGAAATGACGCTCCAAACAGCAGGTAGGTCATACATGAATTGACAAAGAAAGCATTGAGTGATCACTGATCTGGTTATGTTGATTAGAATAAATGTCTTTCTCCTTTGGGATTGTATGGGGGGAAAACCATTGGAAAAACATGATGGAAATTTAGAGATCTTCAAATTGGGGCACAAATAATCCAAGTCCGCACAGCCATACATACTTCAACAGCCCAAATCCTGGACCCTTCAGGTCAATCAGAGGAGACCGTGGAGTGCTCAAACACAAGCTCCTTTGTTGGAATAAAATGTAGCCATTTTTATTCAAGCTGCAAATAAAAGTTAATAGGCCTACCTGAAAATCTAGGAAGGATTTAGGAAGTCATGTGGAGCTAAGCCAGTGTTTTCCTGGTCAGATTGTGCAAAATGTCTAACTAATGCACCATTGTAGAGAATAGTTTCAGCAAAAACATATTTTTAACATAAGAGGCAGTTGATGATAAAGATAATTCTGTGGCAGCAGTACTTTTTATTCAGAAAAAATACAGTATTCCAAGTATTTTCTACTTCTAAGTATTTTTGCTTAAAATTGTGATCTTATTTCTTTTCTTTTTTGTTTCATTTCTCCGTACATGTTTAGGTTTAGAGTTTGTTTTTACACTTTGAAACACCTGCCATAAAACATTGTATTACAATAAATGGTAAGTGCCAAGTGTTTTTGAGTTCAAAAGCCTTTCACTACAGATTCCCGCTTGCTTCCTTGTATGCCATTTGTTGCATTTGTTCTGTTACTTGGTCACAACAGCAAATACTACGTCTAACACATTGTAGTGTTTGTGTATTACATTGTAAAATCTCGATTGGTTCACCGTTGACGCCAAAAATCAATTTAAATCAAATTGGTGCCGTATCTATGGGTACAAGTCTGACCATGCCGACTGCTACCATACCCTGTGTTACCATTGGTTACGCGCAGATATCAGTGTGTGTTGTACTTTGTCATAAGCCTCAACAATTGCAGTCTTTGCGATTTGGTTAATGTGACAAAAAGTTGATTTCGAAGGAGACACTGTCAGGAAGCACAGATGTGTAAAAAGGCTGTATCCATATAAACACGATGTCAGTATTTACATCCACCGCTGCCTCGGTCTCGTGCCGTGGAGCAAATCTGCCTGCATCGCTCTCCCTGAGCACCATGATACACCATGACGCTCCGGCACATCTCCACTTATCACCTCTGCGTGAGCTGACGACACGCTGCAAGGCTCATAGGACAGCATTCACCCATGAATAATTCATGAAACCCAAACGACAAACGCATTGAAACGTCTCATCTTTGCGCCTGACATGTCTTCTCTTTTGTTTGTTGTTGCAAAAGGACGTCTCAGGCAGGAGGTAGCGGCTAGTCAGTGCAGAGGTTAGAAGTTAGCGGTGCTTGATGCTGACACGTTTTGACTCTGGTGTTGTGTTTAATGGGGTGAGAGTGGGGAGATGCAGCTGCAGAAAGCACGTCACAGTGGAAGTAGGTCAGGAGGTTACAGAGAGCTGGAGGGCGGCGCAAGGGGAAGACAGTCAAGTGTGGTTCCCCGGCAGGTAGATGCAAGGTTTATGGCTTAGCGGGAAAATAACCGGCTACAAAGGAGGAAAAAACAGTGAATTATAGACAATAGGTCTGAAAAATATTCTAAATGTAATCACAAATTTGAGTGGTCGCCATTTCTGCCATGGCTTTGTGAACTGATCGAACATCCCAATACAAAGATCACTGTTCTGTAGCAGTATTAATAGTATAATCTACTCGGTATTTGGTGACTTGACTTGACTGAATGGCTTTAACGTTCGCTCAATTCCTGTGGTATTTTTTTGCAGGTGTTTGCAATCGTGTTTATATTGCTTCTTTCTTCTTGTACTGCTGATTATATTGTGTAATTGATAGAACATGGAAGTGTTCTATACACTCTTAAAGTCCATAAACCATCACTGAACTGAAACCGAAGGGGTTTCACTCATAACTGTCTGTGTCCTCATGTCTTCCATTTGTTGCTTACAAAATACACATACAGTACAATAGGAGGCAACAGAGGGAGGGGGAAAGGAGAGTTCAGCTTCCTGAGAGCCTCATTCATGAAGCCTTAGCATGCCGTTGGGGAAACAATGCTGGCTCGTGGCTCATAGTTTACAGGTAGCAAAAAGTCAAATTTAAATGCTCTTTAATGCCATTTTAAAGTCCATCGCTTGACCAAAAAATGTCACCACCTGGATTTACCAAACAGTTCTGATCTGGGGTTGCTGCAGTTGGTCAGATCTATAGGTTCAGCAAGACTATGCCCAAAGAATGGCCTTTTTTTCTGCAATATTCAATGACCACAGAAATCCTGCTTGTTGTTTTTATTACGGTTAATCACCCTTGCTGCCAGCAGAAGGCGCTCAAAGCAACATACAACACACTTAAAAGAGCAGTCTGGGCCCGTGCACACATATAAGAGGGAAAATGTGACAAATCCAAGGTGGCTAAAAGCAGGTTAAAAGCCACAAAAAGCATGTTTCTACTTTAATTATAAGATTATATATTAACAAAACTACTTTAATGTTAAAATAGTGATGATTGAAGGTATTCCCAGGTAAACCCGCTTCGACGATCTATCAGCCTCTCAGTGCATTGCTAAATATAGGCTCTTCCACGTCAATGCATTCGTCTCATTCAGTTCCACTTGAAAATCATACCAACATGATCTTCCCTGACATGAAAATAAACTTCCTCTCGAGGGCATAATCCAACGCAACGTGCCTGTCACATCCAGAGCTGCGGAGCCGAACCTTTCCCCGATTGCTTCAGACGTCAAACTCCGCACTCTGCAATTTTGTAAACGACTACAAGCGTATTATCAAGAGTGAAAGCAGAAGCAAAAGATAAACTTAAGTGAAATTATCGGAATGCACTGTTTATGTAACGTTATGGTTCCCCCGATTGGTGCATTTTTGCTGAAGGGTTTGGACAAAATGGTCCGCTTTGCAGAATCGCACAGAGTGGAGTGGTGACATTAGAGAGACAATTTCCTGAAATGATCGGGGTTTGTGGTCTGGGAAGTTATGGATTTCACATATTTTCTCTGCCCAGTGTTCAACTAATGCTGCTGCTTCCACTGTTGCTGCCCTTAGTGGTCAGCAAGACTTGGTTTGAATTCAGAAAATTAAACGATTGCGCTCATTTGATGTCCAACACAAATGTTCTTTTACATAATATATGTAAAATGTTTGACTATATTCTAAAGGGCTTGAGAGTCACATAAACAGGAAAGAATTGCGTACAATTTGCTACTCAAATTTCAATATGTTTTGGCCTGTAATTACAGACTCGATACAAGGCCGACCTTCACTTTGATTTTCACTTTTGATACAAAGGGAAATAAATGTTCATGGTTCCAATATGGTTCATAAGATGGCTCGCCTCAAAATTACCCTCACCAAATGACTACTTGTATTTATTTTATTTTTTTACGATGAAATAGTTTCTATTTTATTGCTCAAATTTCTAACTCAAAACAATGCGCTGTTACTACCACTGGACTGGCTGTAGATCTACCAATTAAATACCACAATAAGTGGCATTTAATCATAATTCTATTAAAATTGTATCGTTTGCAAAGCCCAACTCCTTACTTTCCTTTGTGAAATAATACTTTGAAAGCAGCCATCCATAGTGATTAGCAGTGTTGTCTTAGTAGACGATGAAATTATTACATTGACGGCCCTTTGGTGGACGTCAATGATCAATTTTTAGGAGGTAGATAATTCCTAAACGAATGTACATAAAGTAACCTGAAGCGGATGCTTGTGGTGCCAGCAGTAACATTTTCCAAAAGGGCTGTGTGTTATTAGACCAGAGGACGTCTTGCTTTCCCTTCGAGAAGCTTTATCAATTCTGTGCCCAGCGAGTTTCACTGATGTTTGAGCCCCCGCTCCTCAGCGAAGGCTGTGTAAAACACTCTCTGACAGAGGTGAGAGAAACACGCAGCAGAGTTTCGTCAATGGGCACGTCTGCAGAAGCCGTGTTCACACTCACCTTTAAATGAGCCTTCTCCTGGTTCTGAGTGAGTGTGAACACCAAGTCATTTTGAAGTATTGTTACATAAGCACTAGAAGAACTAGGGCGAATAAGCAACTATAACCATTGGAAAGAGATATTTTGAAGTGATGACATGGCAGCGCAGGAATGAGGAGCATTCGGAGGAGGAGGAGAAGCACCTTACGACACCAGCAGAAGGATTTGCTCCAAGTTTGCAATGTTTACACCTCGGAAATATAGCCAAGCTGCTAATTAGCCTTTTCAACATGCTGTATTCTCCAGTGTTGCGAGAAGAGGGCGAAAAACATTCTCATCCAAAGTGAAAGGGTAAGTGAACACAAGAACACATTATCTTAAAGGTAATGCCTACGCTGTATAAGACACAAGCACAAGTTTCACTAAACATGCCATTCCTTTTTTGAAACCTAAGAACCCCCAAAGTGCAGCCACTGAGTCTTAAAGGATCTGTATCATGCTATTTTAGCCATTCCAAAGTAAAGTATAGGCATTTATATGATATATTGTACCTCTACCACTATGGAGCACTCATTTTTGTGATAAATATAAGTATTTTCTGGAGGTATTTTTCAAACCAGGAAGACAAAACGCTTCGATTCAGTTAACTCCGCCCCTCTCTCCACTCATACAACTTTAACAGTAGTAGAAATATAAATACCACAGCAAAAGGTGAAGATACTTCACGATGCAGTTATAAGGAGTTGACATGTGCAACATAGCTTCATAAATGGCTAACACACACGCTAACGGGCGTTTTGATTGACTCACCGCATTATGACACTTGCGTTGGTTATAAAAGTTAATCCACTTTGATTCTGGCCAAGGTTCACCAAACATCCAGTAGTGACAAACACTATTTTGGCTGATAGTCGCTAAATCCCGGAGAGAAATTCCAACTTCTGGCGAGTGGCCTCTTCTTTAGGAAGGTTGAATAAAGTCCTGTACCTCTCGCAGCCAAACGCGCTTTTCTCCGTGACATTATCGTTAGGTAAGAAAAAAGAACAGGTGTCCAGACTCCAGAGTAGGTTAGAAAGAGCTCCTTCTTCACAACTTTCGGTGCAAACATGACATCTGTTCAGATGCTCAAAGGGTGCGTTTGTTTACCCCACAGGGGCAGCGCAGACACGTCAGGCACTTCCTTTTTTCTTTCTTACGACAGAAATAATGAAAAAGCTGTTTTACATGCATTACATTACAGACATCGAGCACTTCCGTTCCACTCTGACGACACAACAGAACAAGTCAGTCGTTTTCCAGGAGAGGACGGAGCAGCTGCTCATAGAGCAGGATCCTGGAGGATTCCAGAGAACTGTGTGAATGAAGTAAAAAAACACTCTGGTGGTGTTTTTGATAAGGAAATAGCACAACAACATGGCACAACAAAACTCCAAAAAGTCAATTTTGCATGATATACTACGTCACTAATTACGGACTTGACTGAGGATAAACCTGGATTGGTGGAAGTAGGAGAGAGTCCATGTATGTTCATTTCCAAACTGGTTTTAACTGAAAGATCCGGGAACCCTTCGGGTGGGGCGCATTCTGCTTTATGACTGGACTATTGTCTTGAGAACCAAAACAGGTTTTCATGGTTTAAAAAAATATATTTTGTATAGGATATCTGTAGTAAGATTTAAAGTAGCAAAGTGTTTTTGTTCACTGAGGTTGACATAATAAAGTACTTCCAAATTCTATAGAAATGGGACACTCATCATGATTCATGGCCCATTGATGGACATGGAAACTAACTTTTCGTATGTCACATCCTGTGCCCAAAGACCACCAACACAATTTTGTTTCCTACAAATGTCTGGTTGGAAAAGAAGAGGCACAAAGGTACACATGGAACATTTCATGGAAAGAATGTGATCCAATTAAATTCCGACAAGTTCTGGAGGAAATCGTGACAGCATTTGTGAAAAAGCTGAAGTTAAAAAGGGCTTCATGGGTAATGATTGTAACACACCCAAAAATCTACATTTGTTATTTGTTAGCAAATATTAACATATATGTTAACTACAAAGTCGCATGTGCACTATAAGTAATAAAGTATAAAACACTAAAGCAAAGTGCCCAAATATTTTTGAAATGAAAAAGCTGGTTTCCTCCACATATTACCCACAGGTATCCGAGTCCCTTTACCTCATAGCATACTTTCTGTTGAGAGCAGTGAACACAGCTGGACAGATAATCTTTGTATCTGTTCGCCGCGTCATTTATTTGTGCATTTGAGCCGGTTGTTGACTCTGGTGCAGCTGCTCACATCTGCTGCTCTGAGTCAACACCCCGCGGCTTCATCCACGCTCTCATATAAAGCACTGTGTCTTTGAAGTCTTATATGGACATAATATCTTTAGTAAATTATCAAAACCTGCCAGAAATAGACCTTTTTCACGACAACCGGAAGTAGCGCATACTAGCGCCCAGTCACTTCCTGTCTTCGCGGGTCTAAGGGAAAATAGCACCTGTTTTTTCAACAAAGTCGCTTAATTTGCCCACTTTTCGTTCGCTGATGCGGAGGTAATCGTTGTCACAGTCAGGTGGGAAGGCTGTGAGAATGGGCTCTAATTATATTCATGTTTTGTACCTGGAAACAACGTAAAAGGCGCTGGTGTTGGACTGACTAAAGGGACACAGCTAGCCTGAAGTGCGTCAGTGAGATGGGCCGATATAATTGCTCAGCACACCCACAGATGTCCTCAAGTAATGCCTCACTCATTGTTCTACTGGTAAGTGTCTGACAGCTGTTTTGCAGTTTTAGTTCAGATGTGTATTTCATGTTTAGGTCTTGTTTTTAGCTCTTGTTTTGCTCATGGCAACAGCTGCTAAGGCTAAGGCTGTTAGCTTCAGGCTACGTGACATTTAATACACACTGTTCCTCAATCTATCACCTCCAAATCTTTGTCTCACTGTGACTCACGTAACTATCATTTTTTGAGACAGTATTGAGAGAAAAAAAAGTTAAGCCACAGAACACATGGCTAATTATGCATAATGACAAAGTCTGTGCTAAGTCACTAGCTGCTCCATTCCGTGAAAGTCCTGCTTCCAGTCAATTGTACATTTATCCTAAATGAAGGAATCACAAAGATAACTCAAGTATGTCCTCAACCATGTTTAGAGGTTTAGTTTTAGCACCTGTATAGATCCAGAGCCTCCTCACCATTTACTACCCGCAGGCATATTTTTTTCCTGTTTGAAAACAGTTTTGTATTGAAATAACCAATTGTTTCTTAATCACTATAAGATGCAGGTTATTCTTACTAAGGTAATAATTATTTGTTATTCTTGCAGGTCAATCAGCAAAGGAAATCAATGCATTTGGGGTCACTTTGAAGAGCAGAAGTGGAGAGCAACACAATGTTAAACACTAAATCGTAAGTCTGTCACCACCGGTACCACATATTGACACCATTCAATCAAATATATATGTTTTAATATTATTTGAGTAAAAAGAGCAGGCGCGCACATCCAAGTACCTGAACGAGCGTGCTGGACCCAAGAAGATAAATGAACAAAGAAAAAAGCGAGTGCCTCAGACATGTCTGAGGAAGGGCTGGTTTGACACCCGAAACGTTACACGACTTTGGTGCAAATTTAGTAATAAATTTTAGTAATACATTTTGGGAGCAAACGTGAGCTGTGCGCCACTCGCTTTTTTCTTTGTTCATTTTTAATATTATTTGAGACCTCAACATTTACCATGTGTACTTTAATTACACAGTGACATTTGTTAACCAATGATCTAACTGCAGTGGTGAAAATAATGTAACAGTGCCATTTTTATGTGCTTTTACTATTTTTACTCTGCAACATTTCAAGCAAATATCTGTACAGTGTACTGTATTTTGTCAAACTGAAATTTTTAATCTAAAAGTATCTTTTAAGCTGGTTGCACTATTATTTGTAGACAAAGGTGGAACAAAATAAAAGCTTAAAGTACTTTTGATCAGAAACTAAAAACTCCCAACAACAAATCTCAGTGATGTTTCAAAGTATGATTTTCATCTGATAACTGAGCAGCATCAAAATTATTAAGGAAACCAATTGTGTACTTCTGTTATCACTGCCTGACAGTGTTGTGACAACATGGTGATGTATCAGAAGAACCAATATAATGCTTTATTGCTTCAGGTTTATTTAGTACATTTAGAAAAAATTTGTCAATTGTCGTCGTGTATGATTTAATTGCATTTTAAATGTTTTCTTAACAGACTTGTAAGATGGAGTTGCAGAGCATGAAGGCGAGGCCACAGCAGAAGGACGAGCGATGAAGAGCTGGGAGAGATGCAAAGACCATGGGGAAGACCTACACCAGCAAGTGGTGAAGGCTGTGGACAAGACCGTGTTGAAGAAATGGAAGTCGTACTTTTAAATACAGGATGACATTTGTGCAAAAAGAAAAGCTTTAATAAAACATTTGTAAAGAGTCTCATTCATCTAAATATTTCAAATGACGTTCTGGATGTAATTCAATGTTAAACGTATACAAGTATTACATATTTAAGTAGAAAGATTCACAGAGAAATTGAACACCTCTAAAACTGTAATTTTCATTGACAAACCCGGTGTTGTAGCAGCAGCGTTTGAGCCACGGTCCTTCCATTTAGCTGGCAGAGTTTTTGGTACAAGTCTTCTCATAGTTGGCTTCAATGGAAATGCTGTTGTTTTTTTAGTACAGAGGCTTCTTGTGAGCAGTTGAAGATTTGTACTCACTCATTTATAGTCAATGTTTGGATTAAAATTAAACCCAGATTAAAAACAAGTCTACTGCAGTCTGATAGTCTTCATGTTTCAGACACACGACTTTGGCTTCTACTTTGAAGAAAAGAGATGAACCATTGGTGCAGGTGTCTCTGGTCACACAATGGACACGTTCAGTCAGTCTTTGAATGCATAATCTGTACACAAACAAAGGGAATAACATGGAATTTAATGTTGGGGGAAAAACGCAAATGTAATGTCAAATAACTATTATAGCTATATTCTTATTCTTTTACTTTGATGGAAAATCTTTTTGGAATTGTCCACATGACTTCAGCTTAAACCATAATTAAGGTATTAGTGGATGTATATGATCACAACACTATGTGAGGAAACTGACCAATGTGAGGTTTTGTCTAAGATCAATGAACTGTCATGTCTCTTTCTATCTAATTACCAATAGTACAATATATATATATATATATATATATATTTTTTTTTTTAAGTAAAGACATGTCAGCAGATTAATTAATAAATACACAGATTCCATTATTTCTATGGGAAGATGAAAGGGGGGGGGGGAAAGGCTAGTATTAGAAACTGTAAATCAGCTACGATTGTGCCACTGAGATGGTGGTAATTAAGGCTTTTGGGATAAATTACATGAAATAAGTAACAAGTGTACCTTCATGAGATGTGTTCGTGTCCGTGGAATTGTTGAAAGAGTTGTTGATTTGAGCCGAAGTCTCCCCCTGTGATTAGTGAAGTGCTGGCTGCATACAAAAGTCCCTAGCTTTATGCAGATGTCTGGACCCTCTAACTGCTTCAATTCACTGCCTCCTTTGGTCCGAGTCCGTCGGAAAAGCGTGATAAGAGAGAGGTATAGTTGTTTTCTTGCCCCACGAGAGCAAACGGGAACAGAACCAAAGCAAAGGCACCGAAAACTGAGCCATTTTCTTCGAGGTCTAATGCTAGACTATAGCCACCGGATGTTGTAGCGCGTTACTTCCGGTTTAAAATGCGGAAGTGTGAAAAGGTCTATACTGCAATTCCAAAATCATTCAGCCCTACAAACTGGCCTATGCTTTCTGGATACAAAGATGTTTAGTCTACGGGAGATAGTGTGTACTCGGCAACTAAAACAGAGCAGGAGATTCTCAAGAGGAAAGAATTCCCCAAATAATAATAATAATTACAATTGATGTAATATGGCTTCATTGCTGCGGTGAAGTTTAGAGAAAGTTGTTTTATATAAGGTTGGGGTAATAAACGGATGGATATACAGTGTGTTGAGTAATCACTTCGGCCTTGGCCAAGTTTTGGAGTCGACACTATTCATCTCCTCTGGAACGAAGTGCCTGGAACTGAGCGCAGCGCAGGAGGAAGTCATAAGAAAGATGCATTCACGAAAATAGTTAAATGAAGCAAAATATTGTGTGAATTTTCCGTCTCACGATAATCGATCTCGTAAGTCTTGGGTTGACAGGTTCGGTCTCAAATACACACACAGAAAAACATAAGTTACGCTGCTACAGACTTACAAATAACATTCTGAAAAACTAAATTGCTTAATTGCTCTTGTGCTTTGTTTATTTAGCTACATTTTGAGACTTGAGCTGTGATTGGCTAAAACAACACCGCCCCCTTTTCCAAACTATTTAAACCGGAACATTTCCAGATTCATAGTGCTAATTGCTAACATTTGCAAATATTCTCGCAAACCTTCTCGATAGTCTGTTTTCAAATGAAAGGAATTCAAATTGTGATTTCATTTACACTTTTTACTTTTTAAATAAGGATCCACAGCTGTTTACTGCGTTGTGGCTAATGCTGCGCTAGCGGCTAGAGCAGCATACATATTGGAGGCTCTGTAGATAAAATGTAATGATCAAATAATTCACTTAGTCCTTAGCATAGAAGATTAACTTGGGCAAAATCACTAACAACATGTTGAAAACTTTACTCAGGATGTAAATATTTCACCGGAGGAGACTTCTTTGTCTATAACTGTAGCTGTTTTAGCGTTGACGTTAAAGGCTAACGTTAATTTGACGCTAGCAAATGTTAAAATAGCACCCGGATCTGAGGCTCACTCGGCTTGACAACTATTTATGTTTAATTTACATTCAAATGTGGACAGGGATTAGTCTTTATCCTGCATGGGCCAAAAGAAAGTTAGCTAAAAATATTCCGTGCGCAGAAAAATGGTATCGGAACCATCCTCTACCGCACAGTGTTTTTTGGCAATACATGAAAACGTTTTGAAAGAATTTATCAACTTCAAAGTGAGCAGGCACAACATATATATTAAAAAAAACTGTTAGTACATAGCACAGGAACCACCTCCTTACATCTTGTTTAGCGCTAATTCCAATGTAGCAGTAGTCAATTGGGTTAACTTGCAGCCCCTCCATCTCCATCTGCATCCAAACAGCAGTCACAGATGATTACCGTGTGGGTTCAGACAGGGCCAGACTTGCAAATAGTTCCTAATTAAATTCACATCTCGTTACTTTGTCCATTTAAACAAAGATTAGATCGGGGCAGAGTTCAGGTCACTAGAACAACAAGACATTTTACTTCAACGATTGTACAAAACTTTTCTTATACATTTAGCAAACATGGGCATGTTTTCTGAAGTAACAAGAGGCTCGTGCAGTTATGGCCGAGGTTGTGTTTTACTTCGAGTTGTAGATTGGTTTGTAAGGAGGATCATTTACAAATGCAGATTAAATATGTACCTTAAATAGACACATTATGCACCTCGAGCTTTAGCTAAGTAGACAGCGACAGGAAAAAGGTCACGTTATAATATCTTGAGAGGGAAGTATACATTATTATTTTTCTTAAAAATATTGGAATAAAGATATTACAAGGTTTTGCAGGTCTATCCACAAGGGCTGGAAAAACTGCGTAGCGGAGCATCCAGCATAAAAATATCGCTTAAGCAAGTATTCCAGTCTTTCAGAGGTGGTTTTGGTGACTCTCCACTGACTAATTTTCTCCACTGCAGTCTAAAGATAAGCTGTAGAATAAATTGCGGTGTCAAGAACAAGTAACGATCGAATAGTGGCGATAAGGGGAATTTTCTACAAACATTTCACACACACAAAAAAACAAATTGCACTGGACCCAAAATGGCATGCAGGGAGATCATTTCAGCTCACGGTTCAACTCACCTGGATAATAATGACTTTGAGTTTGCATCCACTGTGAGCCACAATTTGTAAACAAATCAATTTCTGTAACTTTATGTATGTCTCATAAACAGTAGATTACTTATAGGCTAAACTAGCTAAACTTTTTTGCAAGGTCATGGTTCATATTTGTTTTTTAAATAAATGCGAGTTCCTATAGCCTCAAGTCTGATTGTAGCTTATGAGTGTTACCCAGCATGCCAACAACCAATTAACTCCACAAAAGCCACTGTCCATCCATCGATCCATCCATCCATCCATCCATTTTCTTCCGCTTTATCCGGGGCCGAGTCGCGGAGTCTCAGCAGAGATGCCCAGACTTCCCGATCCACGCACACCTCCTACGGCTGTTCTGGGGGACCCCGAGGCGACACCAGGCCAGCTCGGAGACATAGTCCCACCAGCGTGTCCTGGGCCTTCCACGAGGCCTCCTTCCAATAGGACATGCAAAAGCCACTGAATACATTTTATTTGTTTTACAGTCACTTTGCTGGCTCTTTGTTTAACGTCACACTGTGGCCCAATAATTTGCCTTTTGTCTTGTGTTTCAATTGTTGAAGACCTTCTGGGCCACCGTAGCTCTTGCCTCAGAGGTGTAATCCTTTATTATAGCAGCAGCAGCAGCAGAGGCACAGGCTGTTCAGGCCAAGGAACAAACAGCACAATTAAGCCTGCTTAGCACGCGCCGCGGAGGACAACTTATTACAGAAGATTATAGGAATTCTTCAGTGCATTTCACGAGGAAAACGAGCATGACGCAGGAGCTGAGCCTTTCTGGAACCTTCTGCTGCGATGGCACGTGAAAGCAGCTATGGGCTGAGAAAAGATTATACGGTATACCGTATATGATTTACATAATGAATTGAAATTGTATTGTATGTAATTAGCATGGCCTAAACAAAAGATAGAGAACTCAATGCGAGACACTGCAGGTGAATGGGGGGAAAAAATAATAATAATTTGATATTAATTTGAAACTTTTGCTGTAGATTACAGATATAAATATGAGGGAAAACTGTATTACTTGTTCTATATCATTTTATGTTTTCATTAAAAAAAAGAAAAAAAAGAAAAGGAATTTTATGTATAAAAATGGATAGAGCCAGGTTTAAATTTCTGGTTTCATTTTGGTAAAAGCTAATTACATATTTAAAAGTGTGTTGTTGTTTTTTGTTTCAAATCTAAATAAATCAGACAAATATTAGATATTAAAAATCCCTCTGAAAAAGCCTTCAAATTATTGTTAAAGAGACTAGATGCAAGTTGGTCATTTTATGCTCACTACTGCCACCTCAGGTCTTATGTGCAACTGCAGTCTCTATATTAAAGGGATATTTCAGGATTTTTGACATTGGGCCTCATTTCCTAGTTTTCCAGAGTGTTGTTGATGTCTGGTCTGGAGATATTTTTTTCTTAAATTCATGCAGTTCTTATATTTGAAGGGTCTAGTGGCGCTAGGCTAGGGCAAGGCTAAAGCATTTCTATGGTATCAGCTAGCCTGCATTAAAAACAGTCTGACCCACTCCACAGTGCACCTGAGGTAAATCACTTATAACACCAGACTAACGATATAAATGTCTGTGTTAATAGAATATTTTTGAAATATAAGTGACCTTGTATCACATGAACTACCGCATTTTGAAGGAGTATTTTCTCGCAGATCACTCCGCCGCTGCGTTAGCTTACAGCCACGAAGCTGTCTGGCGTTATAAGTGATTTACCTCAGGTGCACTGTGGAGTGGGTCAGACTGTTTTTAATGCAGGCTAGCTGATACCATAGAAATGCTTTAGCCTTGCCCTAGCCTAGCGCCACTAGACCCTTCAAATATAAGAACTGCATGAATTTAAGAAAAAAATATCTCCAGACATCACTCTGGATAACTAGGAAATGAGGCCCTATGTCAAAAATCCAGAAATATCCCTTTAAGCTTGTGCATGACGGCACTTCAGACCCAAATTAACAACTTTTTGAGTGACAGTGCAGGATTTTAGAGGCAGTTGTGGTGAACAGGTCTGGGCTCATTCTATACATTAGGACATGGCTGGAACGTGTAGGGGATGAAAATACTATATAGTCCCTTTAAGTATAAGACCGGAAAGTGTGGAGGCAGCAGGAGCTCCTTAAGTGGAGAGATTTTTGAAGACTGTAAAGAAAACCTAATTTTGAAGAAATCTGAAATGTCTTTCAGAAAGGAAAGGAAATCTCGGCCGCCGTTCTTGCAGGTAGATGCCGAACATGTCAATATTTGTGAATCAATACTCTTGGGAAACTGGGCAATGCGCTGCAATATTTTTATTTTTTTCCGCGAAAGATAAACATTTTTTTACTGACATGAAAGCTAAAAATCTCAACATTGACCACTGCGTGAAAAATCGTTGTTCACCTGCCGTGTCTGACCTTAAGCAGGATAAAGAGAAACTTTATGACTTGAGTTATCAAAAGGTTTGCCAGGGCTGAATATTTCGAATTTGAAATGCATTAAATTTAAAACTTTGATTTACTGAATACCTTTCTGAAAAACCAATGATATTTAACAATTTCTGAAATAAAATCTTTTTGCAAAACCAGATGACCTGCGGTGAATACCAAATATGTGACTAACATGAAAAAAAACTTCCAAGGTTCTTCAAAGTAATCACCTATCGCTGATTTCAAATAAGAACAGTCTGAAACGCCCAAGGACTCAACAATTACTTGATCGGGAGCAAATATGGGTAAATAAAAAGTAGGTAATTCCTCACATGCAGGTAGGAAATGATAACTTCTCTCCCGAACAGGTTTTTCTGCAGCACATGGTTTAGATACTGTTGCATTCAGTGAAAGCTTATCAAACTGCGCTTTATTCTTCAAAGAACACAAGAGACTTACAATGGCTTCAATCAGAACACTCTGCGTCCAGTACACGAGGCCATATGACATGAGGACGGCTGCGGTGAGGACATCCATCTATGAATACAATCCAGATTTCCAGAGCTAAACCCGGAACGAAACAGTATTGAAGAAGGGCTAAACTAACTAACAATATATAATATCTATCTTTCCAAAAAACACATCTAATCATTGTTGTCCTCTGTGGCAATAAAAACACATGGTTTGGAGTTTTAAGGAGCAAATGTGAATGTTGTTTGTGTGTTAAATGTCACTGGAGTTGGAAAAAAAAATCTAAATCAAATAATATTTGAGGTTTTTGTTTTCCTGCTTAAGTTTCAGACACTGAGCCTGTAGCCTAAGAGTAGTGTAGTGCAGCAGATAAATTCATTTTTTCACTACAATCAGTCCCGTCGCCAGACGTCAGTCTTAAGGGGGGCATATGTAATCCACGAGGGGGCACAGTTACTACTGTTTTTGGACCATGTTTTGAATAAACAGGAGAACGCGTGGCTCGGTCAGTGCTGTGGGCGCATCTGCTTTTCAGTCTTTTTCAAGCCTTCAGCAGTAAAACGCACACTTCGAACAAATACGCGGAGTCTTTTCCGCGGACTTCAACGCTTTGTAGTAATTTTAATACAGATTGCTTGTTACCAGCCTGCACCTGTCACTGCCTTTGCCCAAAGACGCAGAGGGACGGAGAAATGCGCATAGCTTAAAGTGTCTATGACAGGGAGACGGTGAGCTGACCGTGATACATACGCGACGACTCCACCCCTCTATCGTTATCAGCTATTCTCCGGTCGGGTTTTATTTTGTTAACAGACATCAAGAGCGCGCAATCGTGCAGCTTAGAGGGAACCGTTTCTGTAGAGACAGAGAAAGATATTATAAGACTTGTTCTTCTCTTCTGCTCCGTTTCATTCATGCTATGTTGGATTGGCGGTCTTGTGGTGATTGCATGATGTCACTTTTGAATGAAATAAATAAATAAAAATGAAAGAGAGAGGGATGAAATGCTGCCGGTCCCCTCTCGGTTTCAGGGGAGAAATAGCTACTTGTTGTGGAGTTCGGGGTGGTCTCTATTCGGGCAGAAAGCGCAAAAATAACACCGCGCAAATTAGTGATACGTAACTTTGCCCAATTTGTGGTGGTTATACGGTAATTTTGTGTTTAGTATTTCATAGAGCAGACAAACCTTTTTCATGGAATTGCTGTAACTGTAACTATTTCTACATAGAAGCTACGTAAACGGTGCATTTATGTGTGAAACGTCACATTAATCTCACCAGTTTTATCTCAGACTCCAGCTCCCTCACGATCTACTGCACATGTGCTGTCCATACATCCATATAATCCAAATAAAACAGTAGTTCTCTTCTTTCATCATCCCTGTTCTCAAAAATTAAACTCGGTTGTTTGACCATGAATGGCTTCGCACAACAACTAACTATGATTGAATAAGAATTTTTTTTGTGTTATTCATATTCTCAAAAAAATTGCCTCAAAAATCAACTGTGCACAATTGTATGTGCTGCACTAAACCAGGAGCACGGACCGGGGAGCACTTGACTGGGGGTACTTGAAAGTTACATTTTTTTTATGTTTGGCAGTACAATGTTGAATGTGAATTTGAATATTTTAGCTTTATTTTGGACACAACATTCTATTAAATATTGAATAATCTTGGTTTAGACAATCACTATGTAAAAAAAATAGTCAGGATCCTCAAGGTAAGGTGTAGGACCCCATCGGAGACACATGGCGGTAGAAAAAATAGTTTGTACACCTATTTTAAGTATTTTATGTTGTAGACTTTTGTGTATTATTTTGGAACCATAAGAGATATATGGTTTTGGAGACATTTTTTAAGGTTTTGCCAAAAATATCAACGGTGCATATCAGCATCGGCCTTAAAAGAACCCACATCAGGTGACCTCTATTAGATAGATTTATATTTCTATGATTGAAACCTTTACTATAATAATGCATGTTTAACTATAGACTATTTCAGAGATTTAAAACAAATTACGTCAAATTAAATTACTTACAATATTGTTCCCCAAAATCCATATCGGTTGGGCCAAGGCAAAAAGTTTAGGTACCACTGCTCTAGAGGAAAGACTAAATTTACACAGTATTGCATGAGATTTTGATTATAATTGCTTTGTTGTATTACACTAACTGTACCACACAAAGCCCTAATGACTTGTCATTTGGCAACAAAGTATTGAATTCAAATTCAATTGAAGGCAGTATCCACAGCTGGCGAGGCTATCAGCCCCATCAGCTCCATCACAAAATCTCTCTTAATTGACAGAAAGTAGAGACAGGTCCTTTGGGTGATTACAAACAATGGTCATGTGGTGCATTCGGACTCAGTGGTTTGTGTTCGGGATTAAAGGTTTCACCTGTTCTGACCAGCACATGCTCTCTCACCATGAGTGTACCACTGCGCGCTCTACGGTTAGTGACAATGTAAGATCATGAGAAAATCGGCATTACTGCTATGAAAGCATAGGATTTTGAGGAATTGATTATACAAAAATATGCTGTTAACTTATCTTGCTCCATATAGTAGACCCCATTTTTTTTATCTTGCCCTTTATATCAGTGTGCTGACAAAGCCTTTTGGATGAGAGGCGAAACGTTCAACACTTCAACGACAGAGTTCAGAAGATGACTCAAGAACCATTGAAAATCTTGCCCTTTTGAACTTTTCCTCTAAATAATTCTGTGATAAGGCAGCACTTTTTCCTCACTGGGTCCAGGAGACTGAATCCACCGAATTCCATTTGATCACAATGTACATGCGCATTCGAAAACAAAAGGCTTTGTTTTCTCGACAGATAAATAAAGCATATGCAGTGACTAAGCAGGTTATTTCTGGACTCTTATCATAAATGTGTTTGTGGACACAGTGGTTTCCTGGAATATCCCTGTTGCCTGGAGACGGACTCAGGTGCTGCAGGTGGAGCGCATGATGATACACTCTGCAATTTATGTTTTATTCACCTAAACATCTAGGTGTCATTAGACACCTGGCCCATGGTCAGCTTTGTTCAGGCTATAGTGACATGTGCTTCATATGTGGTAGAGTTGACAATAAAGCTGGCTGGACTGGATGAAATTGAATCAAATATGAATCATGGCGTAAAGCTTTAGTCATGCATAGATATAGTGGAGGCGTGGATGCCTATTACACTGGTTTACAACGGGTTTGGTGTCTGAAGTTTTGTGAGCTGATTTAGGACAATTTCAATGTGCTAAATCCAAAAATTAGATTGGTTTTGCTCAATCAGGTCATTTATGCCCCTTTTCCGAGAGTATTTTTACCAAAAGAGTAAGGCACACTTTTATGCCCCATACATCATTTAGGATCTCGCCAAAGCCACAAATCAGATGCTGTTGACAGAATCAGCAGCGTGTGCCCACCAATTTCCACTAGGCAAACGTATTACTGCAAATCTATGCGCAGTATGAGCACAAATTTCCCTATGTTTAGTTGTGGTTTCCTGAGACTGTGCTATCTCCTGTACTGGAATATCTATATCTGTGTATCATATCTAATTCAGAGGGTCACAGCTGTAAAGAAGGCAGGGTTGCCAGGTCCGCGGTTAAACCGTGGAATTGGGCGGGTTTTTAAATCCATTCCGCGGGTGAAAAAAACTGTCCGCGTTTTTTTGCCTTGCTGTTTTCAATGTAAAATTGGCTATTTCTATCTTATTTTTTGATCAAAATCACTATTACGAATGACAAAATCTCAAATCCAAGGCTCTGTGAGCTGCTTTTTCAATCAGAGAGGGAGAAAGGGGCGGTTTCTCATCATCGCGGTAGCACATGAGCTCGTTTACTGGTAAACAATATTGAAAATTCCAGCCGTGCCGTATGTCCGCGGGTTTTCCATGGGTTTTCAGATATTTTTAGGCGGTTTTGGCTCCCCAGACCTGGCAACCCTAAAAGTAGGTCACAGGCAAATGACAGTCCTTCATGTTTACAAGACATCAATGGGTTGAAAATATTTTCATAACGTTGAAGACATTTGTAAAGACAAGCGGCACACTGAGTGAGCACACAATGGTCCCTTTTGCTACACCACATTAAAGGGACTTATCAAGCAAAATCTACTTTTTGCAACTTTTAACCAAGTTGTAGCATTCACTCATCAAACAAACAAAAAACACATGAAAGAGCATTTTGCCTCATTCACCCAGGTTTGAGTGATTCTTTTTATCTTATTTTGGTATGCTTAGCATTTAGCATTGTAGCAGCAACAAGCAACCGCTAACACCGGAGCAGCAAAAACACAGACAGGTGGCATGAAGCAATCTCTACCAATTACAGAGCAAGTATTTGTATTACCTCACAGATGCCTTCATTAAGTCTTTAGAGTGGAAGCAGAACTTTGGCAGAAACATGCTGCTGTAACTGGACTGATGGTGCACTGTTTACATAGCCATGTGCTCTGGTGATCATCTTCATAAGAGGCTGCAATCAGTTAATCGTGCCCTCTTTTAGCGATAATAATGTATACCGTCCCTCTCCTATCCACACATTATTTCTTTATTCAACAAGCCAACATAGCAGAGCATATTTTTCCGGAACCTCAGTCAGTCAGCAAAGCACCCCATGCATAAAAATATTCTCTCCTCCAACACAGCAGCAAAACCAGCAGTCTCTTCAGCCTCTCTGCATCTTCACCACCAGTGCCTGTGAGCCAGAGGTAAATCTTTTCACCAACATATGTGCCTCTCATTAAATCTTTGCGCTGAAGTCTATTCATTTAAACAGCGGTTCTCATCTGGCATAGCTAAAGGACATACCTGCAATGTATTATGACGGGAGCCAAATAGTAATTGAAAATGCGGAAAATGCTCCAGCAAGGCACTTTGGGTCCCTGACCCAACAGTTGAGAACCACTACATTAATCTCTTCAATAAACTTCCATTTCTAAACCATTTCTCCTGATTGAAATATTATACAGGTCAAATTATTTTTCTTTGCACTACATTTTTGTTACCACGCAGACACATTCAAGAGCCAAGCAGCACTCATCTGTTATCTCCATTATACTGCCCCTGTTTCCAACGGCCCGGCCCCTGCCAAAGCACTTCCTTTACTGTCTTCAGCTGCCATTAAACACTAAAGAAGAGCCCTTTGGTCCTGTTGTCTGCCAGTGCGATACAGTCTTTCCCCTTGCAACAGAATGGAACAGCTCGGCTGGTACGTGCTGCTTCACAAACGCTGCTATCGGAGGTCCAGAGGGCACAGAGAGAAGAGAGGAAAACCCAAATTAATTAGCAAGAAGCCTATACAAGCCCAGATGTGCTTTGAATAGGGAAGTTTAGCAGCAAATTTGGCATAAAAAAGACCAGAATGATGTGGCAAAATGTGCTGAAAGTTGCTATTCTTCAAAAAACTACAGCTGAACAATATTGCCAATTTTTTCTCATTTCAAATTGAAACAAAGGGCCTTATTTGTGGTTCAAACTTGCCGTGATGTCTCCAGTTTGAATGCAGTGCAGAAATGTGGGTTTGTTCATCAGGAGCTGCTACAGCCTTTTCATAGCAGCATGGAAACCACGTTCAATTAAGCCAGAGCTGAGCCACTGGACAATGTGCTGCTGGCTGAAGGAGAAATACTGTATAATTATTCTGCAGAAGCCACTAACTTTGTCCGAGGCACCTAGGTCCTCCTCGACACACGGAATGTTGTACATTGTATTCACCAACTTGTGACATGAGGAATTGGCAAGACTTATGCTCATGAACATAATGGCGAAATGTTGGCTTTTCTGTGTAGAGTTTGAATGTTCAACCCATGTCTGCATAGAGTTCCACAAAAACATGTATAATGGGGCCATTCTGGGGCCTGGACTCTGAAGCTCAGTGGAACTTTCCTGCTTAAATAAATGTCAATGAATAAATGTCGTTTTGCTAATTGCAGTCATTGAAATTTTGATTTGGTTGAACACATCTAGGGTGACCAGATGTTCCAGTTTACCCGGGGCAGTCCCAGGTGTGTCCCATGTCCCAGTGGATTTCTCCAAAATCAGTGATTTAATTCAAGTTTTACACAAGCTTTGTCCCAGGTGTCCAGGTTTTTCACCAGTACCATACCTTTTCACTTGAAACTTGATTTTATTTATTTATTTGAGCTATTATTTACAGTGCGTTATTATTTACAATAGTCACAAAAAAACATATATTATCATCACCATAATAACAATGACAATTAAAGCCGCAAGCGGCATTTAGAGGCCCTCGAGGGTCTCGTTTGGCCGGTTGACGCCGGTGGCCGCACGCCGCCCCAATAACCGGGAGGCGCTACCGCGCCCTACCTGCCACACTAGGTCGAGATTATAAAAGAGCAAAGGCAAGAAATGGCGCCTTCGGCGCCAGATCACTGGATTTTTCCCAAAATGGCCGACCTCCTGTTGGTTGCCTAGCAACCATGTAATGTACTTTTTTATTCGGACAGTCATGACGCACGTGTGTACCAATTTTGGTTTGGCTGCGCCAAAGTTGACACCGGGTGGTTGCCATGGCAACACGATAGGAAAAGAGGCGTGGCCATGATTGACTTTTTTTATCGGGATCACGTGACGCACGTCTGTGCCAAATTTCTTTTGTCTACGACAAAGTTTGATCTTATTCTTCATTCATTTTTATTTGGTGCTCTGCAGGGGGCGCTATCGCGCCCATTTTCAAATGTCCTAAATCACAACATCCGGAGTTGACGACTCGACCAACGATTGAAGTTACGCTCAAATCGGCTTCAGTTTGTGCGAGTTATGAGTCTTTAAACACGGCGGCGAGTCCTGAAAACGGACGCCGAATTCATGGCGTTGCCATGACAACACCGTTAATCCTATTAGAAAGTTTTAATAACTTTTAATGTCCCACTTGTGTAGATGATCTGGAGCGAACGGGGAGTCGCTGCGTTCAACGCCCTAGGACGAGTTCGTTCAAATGGGAGAGCATGAAATGGCGCCTTCGGCGCCAGATTACTACATTTTTCCCAAAATGGCCGACCTCCTGTTGGTTGCCTAGCAACCATGTAATGTACTTTTTTGTTCGGACTGTCATGACGCACGCGTGTACCAATTTTGGTTTGGCTGCGCCAAAGTTGACATCGGGTCGTTGCCATGGCAACACGGTTGGGAAAGGGGCGTGGCCTCAATGACTTTTTGTTCGGGTTCACGTGACGGATGTCTGTGCCAAATTTCTTTTGTCTACGACAAAGTTAAAAAATTTTCCTCATTCATTTTTATTTGGTGCTCTGCAGGGGGCGCTATCGCGCCCATTTTCAAATTTCCTATATCACAACATCCGGGGTCGACGACTCGACCAACGATTCAAGTTTCGCTCAAATCGGCCACAGTATGTGGGAGTTATGACTGTTTGAACGCGGCGGCGAGCGCTAAAAATGGACGCCGAATTCATGGCGTTGCCATGACAACACCGTTAATCCTATTAGAAAGTTTTTAATAACTTTTGATGTCCCACTTGTGTAGATGATCTGGAGCGAACGGGGAGTCGCTGCGATCAACGGCCTAGGACGAGTTCGTTCAAATGCGAGGGCACGAAATGGCGCCTTCGGCGCCAGATCGCTCTTCTGGCCATATGGCCGCCCTCCTGATGGTTGCCTAGCAACCGCATAATATCTTTTTTTGTTTGGCTTCACGTGACCAATCACTGTGCCGAATTTTGTTCGTCTACGACGAACTAAAATTTTCGGGGATTTCGGGATTTTGAGGGGTCTGGCCATAGGGCGCAATGTTAACGTGGTTTTTCCAGGGGGCGCTGACGCGCCATTTTTTTGAATTTTTACATTTTGGAGATGTGAAGTTTTTTTTTTTCACCTAATTGAATTTTGGGCAAAAATTCAGGACTTTTCATCAGTGGGAAGTTGCCGAAACTGGCTTTTTAGGGGGAGAGGAAAAATAATAATAATAATAAGAAAAACCCGTACAATAACAATATAGCGCCGCCTTCGGCGGCGCATATTTATATATTCGGAAAGGTCTCACGTCCAGTAATCCAACCGTGGGGTTCATTGTCAAATACGAGCGCGTTGCGCTCGTATTTTACCTCTTCTTTCTCAATATTTCCCAATGGATTTTTTTTTCGTATTTTTGTGCGAGCAGAAGCAAATATGCCGCTTTCGCGGCAAAGACCTATATTATCGGATAGGCCTCGATGCCCTGAGTCACTGTATTAGTGTTTTGAGTGCTGGTGAGTGGCCATGGTCGATGACGAGCGCGTTGCGCTCGTCATCGACTGCTTTCTTGTCCATGTTGCGCCTTGCCTGTGGTTTTCACCTTTTTTTCTTCGAGCAGCAACAAATGTGCCGCTTTCGCGGCACACGCTTATATCACCGGACAGGTCGGGGTGCCGGGAGTGTCGTTATTACTGTGTAATGCATGGGGAGCGCTCCGCGCTCTGTTTCTTGAGCGCTCCGCGCTCTTTTTGGGACGTGCGCTACGCGCACGTCTTTCGTCAGTGCGCTCCGCGCACTGCCTTTACAATAACAACAGGCCCGGACCCTGTCAGGCTCTCGGGCCTAATAATAGTATTCTCAAAAGTATCATTCTCAAAAATATCATCTTCAAACTTATCATGTTTCTCATTTTAACTTAATCTTAAACTTAATCACTTATAGCCATGTGTACGTCAGACACAGTTTTCATCGTGACTAAACCAATTACATCGCTAAATGTCTATCACCTCTCAGCTGATTGGTCCATTCAACTGAAACATAAAGTTTGACCATTCCGTGTGGGTGAAAAAAAGTCACAATTAGGTACCCCCACAAACTCCCATTATGTCCCAGTTTGAAATGTGGAAAATCTGGTCACCCTACCACACATCTTTAACATGCATTTACAATCTTAAGACTAATTGATTAATCAAATGTTAAATAAACTGTTTCAGCAAAATAGTATTAGCTTTTTACTATCAAATGAATTTTTCAAAGTCTTCTTCAAATGGCATTTTGTGTTGTATTTCCCTCGCGTACTTCAAAAGCTGCTAACCCCACACATGGTACAAGTATCCTCCCAGGCTTCTACACTCCTTCCCCGTGTCTTCTATCGACTAATGCCCATGTAGTCATCTGTAAACACGCCTCATTCTCCTGGGATCTCCCGTCAAACCCAACCACCTCTGTTAGTTACACATCAGAAGTGATGGCGCACGGTTTTATGTTTACAAGAAGGTGTTTTTCTCTGAAATCGCAGCGCATCCCTTGGCGAGATTACCGCATTGTTGCGTCTACCGCTTCTTATGTGAATTTAGCACAGCAGAAAACCTCACAAAAGTTGCATGACTTGCCAGGAGCTGCGAGCCACAACTTCAAAGGCTGGCTAGAGCCGGGATATGTAGATGCAGTTTTTCTTACATTCGAGACTTTCTGGACACGTTTTGGGACTCGTTTTGAAGCCAAAATGTCTGCGTGTGCCGGTCTGCTGTTTTGCAAAAACAAAACCTAAAGTGGAATTCTTGAGACTGTAAAAAAGTATAATCGTTTCCAGAAGCAGCATGAGCCGTAAGGTGCTAGAACAAGGTCAGAGGAGGGGCCATGCCAACTCAGTATGAACTCACTTAATGTAAACAACAGCACTGAAGCCGTTGTATTTGAGGGAATAATAACTTTATCATACACTGTTTATGACATAAAACAGCACTAAAGAATAATTGGCATATAAAGTAGAGTACAACCAAATATATACTATAACAGGCCTAATCCCAGTCCACAAATATGACTAAATCTTACATAAAGTAGCCTATAGTCCGGTTCACTATGTAATTTCACCAGATTTTTGTGGAAAGTATCAAAACTATACATTTTTGAAAACTATATTAAATAAGCAATCAGAAAAACAATGTTTCCATTTGCTCTGGTATGTAAGAAAAAAATAATGGTGCGATAATAACGATAACATTTATATGGGGAGTAAAAAACGTAGTTTGGTGTAAATTTACAATATTTGGCAGAAAATTCCATTAGGTCGTTCCAATCAAAAAAGGTCGATGAAACCCATGTCATGTTTCATGGAGTTACCGTAGCGATGACCAGAACTGCCCATTTACTCTAATGGAAAAACTGTATAATTGCACAATTTTACCAAATGACAAGGGCAAATGGAAACACTGTTTTTCTGTTTATACCATAAGGTTTCCAAAAATATATAGTTTTCATACTCTCCACCAAAATCCCACAACTGTGGGACATCTAAACATAGTGAACCGGACTACTAGGTCTAAAGAAGGTCTAATGCAAAGAAAGACAAAGTCATTCAGAATCAAACTGGAGGTGCAACATCATATTATTCCAGTCAAATGACTGAGATTTACACTTCTTTGGTGCTGAAGCAGGCTAAAGAAAAAACGTCACAACTTCCTTAATTTATTTTTTGTTTTGTTTTGAGAAAAGTTGATGGGAAAACATTTTGGTTTGAACTTGCTGCTTTCAAATGATTAGTAAAATATTGCAATGATATTGATATCACAATATTCAAGACACAGTCGTGCAGCCATACTGCATTTCATATCAGCCAAAATCTTTCCAAAACCTTATATCTGAAAAGGGCCTTTCTAAATAGACACAAAGTTTATGTGGGATTCTCAAACTTGTTGTTGTGACATTGTTCTCCTTTTCAGTCCGCAGCAGAGATTGAGGACTCGACAGGTATTTATTGTTGTTTCATGAGGAGAGTGAAATGTAAATATACGTATCGAGTCAGAGACGCCTACAGTTGTGCTTACTTTATTGTGCTATTTCTATGTAGCAGACGGGAATTGCACAGTCAGTTGCAAAATCGAAAACGGCCATGTCACAAAGAACTTTTCGGCTATGTGGGTCTTACGAGGGGATATTCTTTGTAAGTCTGTCAAAATATCCTTCACCCCGCACTTGTCGAAGTATAAAAGTCATGAATAACAAGGTTCTTCCCTTTGAGTCCTGCATTTTATAAAACAGTTTTTTGACCTTCTCAATTCTGCCGTTTTCATCTTGGTGCCCATTAGGGTATTACCTGGTCATGCAGGTTATCAGCTGACCTTGTTTGGGCATATAATGTTGCTGATCCTAGACCTGACTAACTGCAGCAACCCCTGATATTCAGGTGGCGTTTTTTTTTTTTTTTTTTTTTTTGCCAGGCAGTGTATGAAGATTATCAACATTTTATGTATTCAATGAAAGGGGAGCATTTACTTTTATTTTTGCTGGGATATGTCTTACAGTCACAACAATAATGGCTGCTTTTTGGGGTTGATTTACTTCACTCTAGTCATGTTTCCATCTAATTATAACCCAGAAGTGGTAGATTATCTTCTGTAATAAACCTTTATTGCCGGACACAGATTATGGCTGTCAAGGCAGGCGATTGCACAGCGTGATAGGCTGTACACAACACTGTCCACGAGTACTGTGGTGCAGCAGACGTGCTTGTGCTTGGCAAACGCACTTGGGCCTATATTGCAATATACATGCATGTGTGTGAGATCCACAAAACCCGAGCGGAGGGGGAGTCCACTGCTGTGACATTGCAATATTCACATGTGGCACATTCAGACACAGACAAAAGCGCACTAATTGCCTCGCTTTGCGTTGCGCAGCCCGTTATTCCATCTGCAGCTCATGGAAATAGACTTTCAAATTCTTAAAGAGGGAGAGTTACCACGACGGACATATATTAACACATTGGCAGTGCTGCGCTTACCATCAATAGCGGAGGCTGGCGGTGGAGCGACAGTTTCCAAACTGTGCAACAATCCGAAGACGAGCAATCCGGCAAATGCCAGCATGTTGCAACGCGATGGATTATGTGGACGAGGGGGAATTAGGCATCAATCGCGTCTTGGTGTAGAGGCTTGGAGGGTTTCGTAGACAGTCGACGGCGTTTTAGTTAAAAATAAAAATAAAAAGGCGAGGAGATGGTGATGCGCTCCTCTCATACACACGCTGCCCACACGCTCCGCTCCCTCACGCACAATAGTCCCGCTCCCGAGTGTCAAAGCGAAAAAGGCGCAGAGGAGTCTCCACACGCGTTCAGTAAAGGGGGACTTGGATGCTCGCACAGCCCCGCGCCACAAAGGCTAGCAGGCAGGCTGAGCATCAAGCTAGCCCACGGGCTGATTGCAAAGAGCGACGTGACGCTGGTGGTGCCGCGGAGCATGCACTTCTTATGCCGGTGTGCTCCTCTTTACGCAGGAGAGAGAGGTGGAGAGAGAGAAGAGGGGGGGAGCCGGGGAGGTGCGGTGTGTCCGTGCGTGGAGGGCGCTGGACACAGGCAGAGTGAGTGGAGCCCGGGGCAGGCACTCGCTCAGTCCCACACTTCTCTCTGGTCTGCGTGACGTCGGCACAGCGGCGCTCAGACTCGCCCCCTTTCACCCTTCTCACCCCCCGTGCGCGAGAAAGCACCCCACATCTGTCCCTACGTCCTAAGTGCATTATTAACCTGGTCTGACTCCACACTTTATTTATCTGTTCTGTATTAGCCCCACATTTGCATCTCTGCTTTCCATTTTCTGAAGCCTAGGCTAAACATCTCTGTACCCTAAAAATCCCAATTTTCTCCACATTAGTAAACACACAATCTTCATTCATGGCTTTTCTTATGCAGGCCAGGTCGAGGAGGCAGTCTGCCCAAACTTCTCTAACCATACGTCCTCCAGATCTAACAGGGGATCCAGGCCTGTTGGGAAATGTATTTCCTCATGCGTGTCCTATAGGTCTTTTCCAGTTCAGCCGTCCAACGAGACCTGCTAATAACACCTCCCCAGAAGGTATGCGAAACAAGTGCCTGCTCCACCTCAAGTGGCTCCACCCGGCATAAAGGAGCAGCACATACACTCCGAGCTCCTCACCTTTTCTGAAATCCAGTCATCTCAATCATGACCCAAATCTCATCACCATAGATGAGAATATAGGAACATAGATTGATTGGTTCATTGTGAGCTTGCCTTTCAGCTCAGCTCCTTCTTCAGTCTGATTTGATGACTGGAGCCTGCAGACGCAGCAAAGATTTTCAAAATGAATGACCATAAACTCCTTCCTATGACCGGTCTCAGCCTTGTCCAATTCCGACACCCTTGCATACTCGAACGCGCTAACGTACTTTATGTCATACCCCTTCAAATATTTCCATCGCTGCATGTTCTCTTCACTTACAGCCACACTGCGTAACATTTCACTCAACAAATATAATGAAATACAAGCATTTATTTATGAACGTGCAATATGTACAATATATTGTATATAATCTGAACCCTGAAAGGGAGATTGTGAAGTCTCCTTAAAAAAAGATCAAAATTACTCAGTACTCAAATAGTATTTTCAGTACTATTTGAGTACTGAAAATACTCAAATAGTATTTTCAGGCAACTCAATGTACACAAGGCGCATCGAGTTGCCTTGTGTACGAAATGTGCGGTATAAATAAAGTTGCCTTGCATTGCCTACGTCTTAACTTTTCCTTGAGTAGTTATTTGGGTCACTACATTTAACTTCTACTTTATAATTAACTTCAAAGTAAGATTACACTTACTTGAGTCAATATTTTTGAATACTCTATCACCTCTCCATAACCTGGAGCGATCCGCAGTGGGACCATTTGTATAATACACATTCTTAAAGCAATTGTTTCCCATACAATGGTACCATTCGAAGGGCTTTGGTTAGTTCCTGTGATTGATTTAGATCTCGTTTTTGTGTCAGATCCACTCCCATATCTGTTTAGACATTACTGGGACTTGTGCTCACTGTATCCTCCCTGCAAAAACAATTGCCTTCTGCTGTGGTTTTCATAGACACAGCCTGGAAAGACTTCTGGAGCCACATATTTCAAAGCATATTATCAGCATTTTTGGAAAAGAATTATTCATGTCTCTAAAGAAAAAAACACACACAAGAGCACTTCAGGAACACTCACTTCATTAAAGTTCAATAGAGCTGCCTTTTCACACAAAATACTCCGAACACTCCGAGAAATGGGTCAGACCTGCAGCTATGATGGATTTTGTAGCTATTTGCATTTATCCTTCTAGAAATACATTCCTCCTGGAGATTTTAGGCAAGACAATGCAGGTGAATTGGGAAAAAGTTTATTCATTTGAAACTTTTACTGCAGATTAGTGATATTTTCTTCCATTTAATGTGTTTATGTAAAAAGTAAGGCATTTTTTGCATACAAATAGCAAAACTTTCTTTCATTTTCTGTGACAAAAGCTGAATAACGGATAGAGTCAGGTTTCAATTTGTTTGTTTTTTTGTTGACTTACAGGATACACATTTTTTTGGGTCTTTTTTCAATATCTAGTTTAGTTTTTGAATAAGCTTGATAATATGGGGGGGGGGGGGATTCTATGTTTTAATGTTAATGTATTCAGACGGACAAAACCTAAAAAAAACACATAAAAATGTAAATATTTACAAGGAATACACAAAAATACATTTTTATTTTTTGCATTTCACCTCCTTGACATTTCAAACATAAATTTTCCAGAATATTTCACTGGAGGGGTTTTAGCTGTAAAACGCAATACTGCGCTGCCCCTAGTGGGTCTACAACGCCAACGTTAACTCTAAACAATGACCGCTTTGTAGTCTAATATTTATTTTACGATCTGTAAAGGGAACTGGCAGGGCCTGTGCAATCTCATCTGTCAGCAGCTGTGCTAAAGACATTTAGAGTCGCACTCATCACCGGCCATTTTATTAAGTACAACTGTCGAGATTGATTAAACGAATTACTCTGAAGTTTAAAACTGAGCTGGTCAAAGGAGAAGGGACAGACAACAGGCAAAGCATTTCTCTGTCTGACCTCAAAGAAGAAGGTTCCATTTTCTGGTCGTTTCGGACTCTTTGGTGCAGACGTTTGTTGTTCTGCCAATGTCTGGGGGAGTTTCCTCTACTTTTGTTTCTCCTAAGCACCTAAATATAAAAGATGCAAATTAGATTCACCCTCCAGGTAATCAAGACCATAATATATACAGAATGTAGACTATATTTAGATTCAGTGTAGCTGTCAATACAGAGAACCCATCTGATAACAAAAAGACCTCAAGCCAAGAACACATGCAAAATAAAATGTCTGTGCTGTGAATCACTTGGTTGCTTGATTCTCTCAAAGTTCTGCTTTCACTCTAAGAACTAAGTGAAGGCATCAGAAAGAAAAAGAGCATACTTTGATAATACTCAGAGTTTTTCTCCACAGTCAGAAGTGGCTTGTGTTTTGTGTGTCCTTTATATGAAATAAACAACCGAGGACTATACGGAGTTTAAAATGTTAAAAGTAAGTATTTTCCTCCCTCTACATGTTCCAGCAATGTCCTAATGTATAGAATAAGCCCAGACCTGTTCACCACAACTGCATCTAAAATCCTGCACTGTCACTCAAAAAGTTGTTAATTCGGGTCCTAAGTGCCGTCATGCACGAGCTTAATATGAAACCTGCAGTTACACGTAAGACCTGAGGTGGCAGTAGTGAGTATAAAATGACAAACTTGTATCTAGTCCCTTTAAATAAGCGTAGTTTAGTTCTAGGCTAAACCTTCGCCTTATCTCGCTACATAAAGCGGCGCCAATGCTGCATGGAAGCAATGCAAAAGCGGCACGAAAAATGCAGAAAAAATGATTTATGCAAAATGAGCCAGATTTGGCCCGTAGGCCGTGGTTTGCCCACCTCTGTTATAACTGGAAGATTTATCGATTTGAATCATGACGGTTTGGGCAAGACAATTAAAGGTAAGATTCTGTTGTATTATTAATATTGTTATGTACATAATAAATGTACATAATAATGTTCACAGAGTATAATATGTATATTAATCTGTCTTTTTAACATAAAACTAGTGACTTTTGGTAATGCTAACAATGTTAGTCACACTAACACTTCAAACAGTGTTTTATAAGTTATAGTTCTTTGTAAATAGTTTGTAAGTGTGTAGCATTATCATAGTTGTTTCGTAATTAGTTGTTATGTAATCGGTATTGCTCCGTTTTGGGGAATGTATACAGTGCATAAGTTTCAGTCATGTAAAGCCATAATGTAAGTACCATCTTGTAAATGGTCATTTCGGCCATGTTTTGCTGTCCTTTCCTTGTTGCTATTTTGTTCCTTTGTTGTTCCACTATGTTCTTGTGAAATGATGATTTTAATTGTATTGATTTTGGGGGTGGGCGCTTATAAGCTCTTGCTTTGGCCCACTCCTTTTGAGCGGTTGCTGCTTTTGAGTGTTGCTGCTCAAATAAACAAATACACTAAACTAACCTAAAAAACGAAAAAAGGAAAGACAGAGATTGAGGTAAGCATAGTCAAAGATAACAATTGCAATGTGTGTTGCAGATTGCTGAATGATCAGTCGCTGTTCATCTATTTATTCTCTGTTATGAAAACAGACATGTTTTAATGGGCCCATGAGTTTCTAAACGCAGGCTTTAGGACACGTGTCAAACTCAAGGAGATGATTTAATCCAGCCCTCACCTTGAAGAAAAAAAGTAAGTCTCTAGCTTATTCCTGAGTGGGGTTATGAATTGAAAAAGACATAACCAGAATGCTCACTCCAGCCACTTGCCAAAAAAAAAAAAAAAAAAAAAGAATTCCACACGTGTCCAGCAGAGGGCACTTACATAATAAGAGATCAGGATATAAACAACACATTGTAGCCACGTGGTAAATGGTCAGTCGACCTGTGGGTACAATAGTAGCTTACTAACACCAAATGTGGAGGGAATGAATAATGACAATAACGTAGCACTTTGATAAACTTGTGACACAGGCTTCTGACCCAAATTAGTTTGACACCCCTGCTTTAGACTATAACATCCGCACTGAAGGCGCACTGAAGGCGCGCTCTGTGTAAACTCTTGGTATAACTTGTGACACAGGCTTCTGACCCAAAATTAGTTTGAAACCCCTGCTTTAGACTATAACGTCCGCACTGAAGGCCACCTCTGTGTAAATATTCAGCTTCATACCTGGCGTAGTAAGTGGGTTGAACGGGGGCTAGACATGGGCTGGACAGACTATCATGGCAAATGAGGTAGCCTATGTTCATAAACTTTATGTGTCTGCACAGCTTATAAAGCAATTCAAGTTGAGCTGTGATTATAGTAGCCTACCTTATGTAAACGACAAAATTATCTCTCTGGAGAGATTATAGGTATAGAATGTATGTACGTCTGAGGGCCACCAAAAATAGTTTTAAGGGCTGCATTTGGCTCCCGGGCAGCGCTTTGGACACCCTTGGTATAAACCATAAAAAGAAGATAGGTGCAAAAACTGTTGAAACTCCTGATTATGTCGACATGAAGCTTTTGTCACATTTACTCAAAGCGCAAAGAGAAATTAAGTATTTTATCTATTGAGTACTAGAACACCAGAGCATTATTTTTGCCCAAGGAGAATCCAGATGTAGTAATTGTCTTCACTTGTGTCCATAGTTGAGTTTTGGCATAAGCCGCGTTCTGATTTACCGCTCTGAGCTCCAGTTTCGTAGCAACAGTCTGCGCTCTCACACTCAGCGGCCAGCGCAGCCCAAAAATGTCTTCAATGTTTCTGCTTTAACTCAAAACAGACACGACGGAGAGAGAGAGTAAGAGGGGGATGAAGAGCGAGGAGGAGACTAAGGAATGGCACAGAGAGGAGGAAACCTTTTCAAAATAAAACAGACTAAAAAGCAGAGGTGAACCACAGCTATGGGAAGTTTACACAAGTCGCAGTCAGGTTCTGCCTTAAGGTGGCATTGTTCCCCTGAGGAAAGTAACGGGCTAACGCCACAGACATGTTTGTGAACATGGTAGCCATATATTGGACAGCTTTTTTTTTTAGGAAATGTTTGGTCTTCTACAGAGAGATCATGGACCCAGTGACTGATATTAATGATCATTTTTGTTTTTCATACATTTTCGTTTGAGCTATGACTCCTGAAAGTGTAATTCTGTTAATAGGAAACACTGGCTCCTGCCCCCCGCTGGGTCCAATGACATCACACTCTAGAACCTGCAACCCAGCAATACTGCAAATATTGGAGCATTGTTATGTTCTCCTTCTCTCTATATTTCGTTTTACAGATCTATATATCACAGTCTGATGCTTGTCGCACAGAAACAACGCAGCTTAACGCACTTAAAGCCAGTTCGGCAAAATATCGTCCCTTTCCAGCAGACTACATACTTGTGAGACACTTGGTCTAACACTAGAGGGCAGCGCCACGAAGCACACTGGCTGGATGCATAGTACAACGTGTGAATTACTGTTGGTTAGGGATTGGATAAATCAAGTTAAGTTGATTGGTTTGCTTAAAAAAAAGAAGCCACTTTTAGCTACGCTCATACACTGCACTGTATATAACTATTTTGCAGATCAGTGATTTGTTGCTGGTTTTGTTGTTGTTGTTTTTGTTGTTTTTAAGTGAATGCTTTAAACCAGTCATAACAGGTATGGAAATAGGATAACACATTTTCTCCACAGATAATTGTTCATTTAAGTATTGTATGAACTTTATGATCACAATCGAAACAACTCTTGACCAGGTTATTTTAACAGACTGAGGTATTACCGTCCTGTACGTTGTCAAATGATCAATATGAAAGAAGGTTCTCAACGTACCGAAATCATGGGTCCACTGCTTTAAAAGCTTTGGGACTGCTGTTGTGTGGAATGAAAAAATGCTTTGTAAATCAACATTTTAAATAAAAAAATCACTATTGAATGAAATCAATTAGCTTATATGTGTCTAATAATGGACTTCCAAACGTCAATACTTGGAGATTTGTGAAGTGCGTGACCTGATTTGTCCAAACATCTTGGGAGATGCCAGCGCCGTGTTGGTAATGGTGCATTTTCTTGTCGGAATAAGTGAAAACATCAGTCATCTGGTTCGTGTCACGGAGTTGAGTTTGCGTCATCCTCTCGCCCACCTCCACCCACTGCACTGTACAAACACATACAAGTACTTCACTTTACTACAGTTCACGAGCCAAGAGTATAAACCTTAAGAGTATTGAATCGTAGCATTGGACACTATTAAATTGCTATGGTCGTAGTAAGTTTATAGTGACATCATTGTAAGGTCAAAAGAATAGAATTGTGAACAATGTGATTAAAGAGACCATAAAGAGAAATATAATATGTCCAACACCAGGTGGCTGAATACAATACATTTATTAGCAGAAGTAAGTCGTGATTAGAAGAAGTAATTTTGCTTTAATATAGACTACGGAGTCTTGATCCCGGGCCAGGTCAAACTGACTGAGGGGCAGCTTCATGCACCAGTGTGCCAGGAAGCTGCACTCATTCTGTGGATACACTGCTCAGTAAATATTGCATGAAAGGTTAAAGAGACACATTTTGGATTGACTGTATGTGCTTTACATGTGAAAGAGTTGACAATAACTTTATTTAGGTGCCAAAAATGTTTTATTATGTTAGTGTAATTAAAGGTTTATCAGGACATTTTAGCGGGAAAACAATGCTTTTCTAACACCGTGAGCCTCCAAAACATCGCAACAATTACAGTGAATAGCAAGAAATCTCTGTTATAACATGTTTAAACAATTATCATAGTACTGATTGATTAGAACAGCAGAAGTTTTAAAATGAATTACTTATGCCTGTGGGGATCAACTTCAATTACTCATAACCTTCACTTCACTTTATTTCATAACCCCAATGGGGCAACTGGTAAAGTAGAACCTCTACTTCTACTTGTAATATCGTCGCAAAAACGGTTTCATATTTGTATTTTGGATTATTACAAGACCTGCGCACATGTATGTAAGTATGCATTTGTACAAGAGGGGCCTGCGCTTCCCTCTCTGAAGCCCCTCGGAGAATGACATCATCAATCAGAGTTCCCAGAATCCATCTGTGTGTCCCACTAACACGGAGCTCCACGGCCAAACAGGGAAACTAATACTCCCAGATCACTGCGGAGGGAGGATTCCAAACATGGGCTTAGGGGCGCCACATTGCACCGACTCTGGCGTCACACTTTATGGGCTCCGAAAGAATGGGGGGAAAATGCTGGGATAAAAAAAAAAAGAAAGTGTGGGGCTGTCCATGAAAAGTGATGGTTGAATTAGACATAAGTATGCTTCTTTAATGGTTTACCTCTCCCATTAAAGCCTATGGTGTAAAAAAATTAATTACAAAACAAAACTTCAATAAATGGTACTTTGTTTTTCATACATTTTCAACCCAAATGCCCTTCTTGTTGCAATCAGTCTCATTACTCGAATGGAAGATGGGGTTATCCAAGGACACACAGTCACTGCTATACCCATGTGGAGTAAGGACTACACAGAGGCTACCTTTTGCACGAAAGGCAAACGTAGCAAAGCCGCTCTAAATTAGTCCAATTTTGCTTGTACTTTTGAATTTTAATCCATCCGTTAATTAGATGTCAAACTTAAAAGCAAACTTTTCACAGGTCAAAGTTGTTGTTGTGGTTTTCAAACAAACTTGCTAAATTAAAAGGAAACTTAAAATTACAGCGCATTTCACCCGATTTATCAAAAGCAACTGTGCATATAATTAGAGGCGCAAATCTGACATGCGAATGAGTTTGTGCTGTGACCTTTCAGCGTTTATGAGACAAAAAAAATTCAGCTGCACCTTCTTTATGCGCTACTTTAGACCATTTTCCTTGTAAAGGAGTTTGTTGTTGTAGCGTGGAGGGTTTTTTGTCTGTGCATCAACGCGAAACTACCGTATTTTCCAGACTATAAGTCGCACTTTTTACCATAGTTTGGATATGGGTTCGACTTATACTCAGGTGCGACTTATATATCAAAATATATAATTTCACGTTTGTTATTTCACACTGACAGCCACTAGAGGGCGCTCTAGGCTTGTGTACCAGTATCTGCTACTCCTGTACGGTTGTACAATGACAAATAAAGCACTTACTGTGAAAATAAAATTTAAAAAAAGCGGTCAAGTTTGGAGTGAGCGAGAAACTTGTGATGGACTGGTGAAAAGCGAAGGTTACTCTTACTGCAATGAAGAAAACAAAAAAAGCTAATCTCGGGCTAAAAGCTAGATGGCCATAGCTAAAGGAACAAGTTTGCAAATTAGAGCTTGAACAACGTGCTGCCGGGAGAGGCTTGTAAACGCTGCAGTTTACGCCTCCATGCCCAGGTAGTTTCCAAGACTGGTGCAACTTCTACTCCTGAGCGACTTTTATAAAATAAATAAAAATTTGGCTGGTGCAACTTATACTCCGGAGCGAATTCTAGTCCGGAAATTACGGTATGCAATTTGACAGTGGTAAAACATGCATTTAGTTGGTTCAGAAGGTTTTCGAACCTCTCCTGTGTTGCTTTTTTTTAATGTAATTTTAGCTGTAAAATAATAACAATTCCTTTGAATAGAGTAAATTTGTATTATTTGGGGGCCCTGAGCGATTTTCGAATCGATAAGGGGGTCGTGATGTCCCAGACTTTGGGAATGGCTGGTGTAGACTATTTAAGAGTAAAACAGTTACAAGTTCAGCATTTACAGTACAAGACTTCCCGAAACCTCTGTACATACAGTAAAACAAGCATCAGGACGTCTGGACGTGTTTGTGAGAATTTAGTTTTAAACAATAAATAATTGCAAAAGTCCTTTCAAAGTGCAAACTTTCTTCTATCTCTTCGGTCCATTTCTATCATGTTAAATAACGCGTTGTCACAAACTTGTCCAAGTTCAAAGCTTACTGTTGCACCTCCTCCTTAACCCCAGCGCGGTACCTCGTCTCCAAAGGAACAATTCCGTCCGGGGAAACGCTGATAACACTGAAGGAATTCTAGGCATGCACAAACAGCCCTTCCCCCAGTCCGTTCGCCCCTGCCCCCTGCCTCCCAATGCCTTCTCTCCTTTCCTACACTCCACTCGCTTCCTCCTCCAAGCGCACTGGCTCTACAATCACTACCAGCTGCAGAGGGTTAAAGCCCCACTGTGGAGCATCCCGGGTTAAATACTACAAATACTCTCATTTCTTTAGAGTCTCCAGTTAAAAACAGATATAGGATCAGGAACATAATGCAAACCTCGAATCTTCATATTATTTCATTTGCTAAACTGTTAATTTGACACGTTTTTTTAGGGATCAATAAAACCTTTTAGGGCAGCACTATCTTGCATTTTATTTCTCTGCATTGCCATTAGATTTGCAATTTATCAGAAAACATTTTATTACTTAATTACTGACTATAGGGCTGTACAATATATTACCAAATAAATTCAGCCCAGTGGAGTCATTACAGCGTCACCTGCCTTCATCTAATCATCACCTCATCGGCCAGGATTTCGCATTTTAACCCCTTACCCTTCACGGCCTCGTCCTCTTGCCGGCTGTGCTGACATCCACCTCCGCCCCTTCTCTGCCCGTTATGGATTCTCCCGTCGCTCATCCTTCTCCAGTCCCCCATTCCACCACCAGTGTCCAGCCCTAACGCTCGTCTAACCTCTTCATAACACCTTTGTCTTCTGCCGAGGTCTCGCCTCAGTATGATGCAAATCGCTTCCACAGTTCTTTTTGTGTGTGTGCGGAATGGACTGTGTTTAATTGGTAACAGGGTTTTTTATTCCTCAAATCATGCAGCCCTACCTGAATAATTGCCATCTTTGTGAGTTTTTGCCTAAATGCATTTAATAATGTGGCTTTTGAATGTAATTTTATGACATCGGACCATCTATACGTACGGCCAGAACTCAACAGCAAAAGTGAGAAATACTTGATTAAATTGTGTTGAAATAGAAGAAGATGATTAAATTGACCTCAAATGTCATCTATTACCCTGCACGTGTGGAACACTGGAAGGACAAGATACTTTCCAAAGGTTAAATATTTGTAAGCAAGATCAAATGACCTTGTATTAAAGTAATGTCTGGCTCTTCTCTGTTGCAGCTGATCCAGCGGCACATTCCTGCTGATTGTCTGCGTGAGTGAGGCGCGTCTGTGTGGTCTCAATACAGCTGTTACACCATGTACTTCAATCAGAGTTGTTATTAGTGTTTATTACGCAGGCGTTGGACTTTATGTAACCCCAGTGTGTCGCAATCACAAACTCTTTCAGTTTAGCTTCAGGTGAAATCTCTCTTTCAGACTTTAACTGTGGCCAAAAAATATTGTGCTGTGAAAAGTGAAGATACTGATAGCCTAGGGGTTTAGGCTGGAGCACATTACCAGCTTGAGCGTCATGAGTTTGGCTAGTATCAGAGAACGTTATAGGTCACTGGCCTCTTTGGCAAACCTTTTTCAAATGTTCCAAGCTATTTCTGACCACAATTGAAATAATCCTGAACTGCAGGCTGAATTGTTGCACTCACGCAAGATCTGAACTGTCGGTCTCACAAATATCCATCTTAAAAGGCTCAGGCTGATATGTTTGGGCTTAAATGCACTAACTTTGCCCGGACGCTGAATTCTCATGGTATATGTGGGTTCACACCCAAACCCACAATAATTGTTTGGACTAAATACAAATTAACAACGCGGCGACAACTGAAAAGCACAAGGTTCTGCTTGCCTGGCCTGCCAGACACTCCTCCTTTCTGTTCAAAAGAAGAAGCGTCTGGGCGGTTGTTCGCAGCAAATCATTTCACGATTTGACCCACATCGGTCCAATCACGCACCAAGAGACGGAAGCCGTCCCCTGTCACCACCACGCACTCTTCCAAACATTAAAGATGGCGGCCGATACAGTGTTTTCTTCGGCTCTTTCGTCTGTTTTAAATCATTTGGAAAATAGGAAATCCCTAAAACCGGAACAAGAAACAGCGTTCGAAGCGTCCTACGTAAAAAACACGTTTTTGGAAAGGCTTTCTGCCGCTTGTTACTGCAACGTATCTAGCGCTGTTCTAATTGGTTGATGCCGTCTGTTAATCACGCCCACCGGGAAATTTTTGAGATCATGCTTGCTCCCAGACTATATGTCTTTGAAATATCTATGAAAAGGCATGTCGTATGGCAGGCCAGGCAAAGGTTCTGCTACATACTGTACTTTACAAACACATAGCATTCCAAAAAGTTTTACATTTTTGTGGCGTCCTTGATCCAATCAGCAGCAAATACTGCTCCAAAAATGCACCTTCTCCCTGAGCGATTTAAAATGGAGCGATCCAAATTTGATATAAGTGCTAATGTTATTGGCACTGTAATATCAATTTGGCAAGAGCCAGATTGAACCAATCATAGTGACAGACAAGAATTTACCTGCAGGCACTGAAGTGGAAAACCTTTTCTACCTCTGCTGCGCCTCTCAAAGTTTAGAGTGCCCCCGTCTTTCACAGACCAGAGATCTGACTGTGTTCACCATTGAAGTGCAAAAACTTGTGGTTCCTCCGAAGTGCTACATCGGGATTCAGCAGAATCAAATCGTGGTGTCACTAGTGGAATAAGATGTGCTTTGTCCATCAGTATAATGTAAAAGCTGACATTCGCTGAGCATCTAATTATAAAACAGTTTTATTAATAATGAACTAGACAACAAATAAGGCTTTTAATCTTTTCATTGTGCGCCAGTGTAAATGAATGATGACTATCAATATCAATAATCTTTGTGGTTGAAAAGTCCCAGTTTGGTCTGTGTGCGCCTTATTGAGAGCAGCACTTGATCTGAGCAGTTGAGTTTTCCCCACAGCGACCTTGACCCTTAAGGGCACGTAAACCCGATAAACTCTTTCAAATAGCACTACAAGCTCGTCAGTTCCATGGTGGTCCACCTTCCCCCAACTCTTCCTTTGGCTCTCCCCCCTTCCCTGCACTCTCTGGGCATTAAACATAGGCCTGGAGAGGGTAAAAATACATTTCTTTTTAACTTTTTGACTTTTTTTTACCATTATGTTTACCATAATTACCAATGCCTGATTTTTAGATTGTTATTTGCAATTCAAACTCATTCCTAAGTTTCCGAACGCATTTCTAACTTCCCAGTGTTTTGGAGAGTTACAATTTCAGGGAGCAATATCGTCACCGTAATGTAAAACAACTGCCTGCCAGTTCAAGATTGATGAAAATGCATTTTAATTATATGCACAGTCAGGGCTGGACTGGCAGAAAAAAATCGGCCCGGGACTTTTGGGTCAAGACTGGCCCTCTATAACATCACTGATTTTAAACGTAAATTTACGTGGCTGCCAAAACAATAAATAAATAATATATAAATAAATATATAAATAAATAAATAAATAAAATAAAGATCAATTTGCAAAGAAATAAATGCATTTATTGTAATAAGTGCATTTATTTATTTATATATTTATTTATTTATGTATTTATTTATATATTTATTTATTTATGTATTTTTGTATTTATTGTTGTATTTATTGATATATTTTTGTTTTTATTTATTTATTTCTGTATTTATTTATTTATTTTGTATTTATGCATTTATTTCTGTATTTATTTATGTATTTCTCTTAATGTATGCAAATCATGGGGTGGGTCTGGATGCCGCTGCTGTAAGGTGATTGGTTAATCTTTCTCCATGCACACATGCCTTGCCCAGCATAGTCACTGCCAAACACGAGCTCTGCTTCAGTCTATTGACAGTGGCACAGGGCGGGTCATCTTGTGACTGGAGGATCGGCGGTTCGAATCCTGCAGGGGCACACTGTCGTTGTGTCCTTGGGCAAGACACTTCACCTGCCTTGCACCCAGTGTCTGCGTACACTGGTGTATGAATGAGAGTGTGAATGGGTGAGTGGATACTTGCTGGAAAACGCTTTGAGTGCCTAATGTAGGTGGAAAAGCGCTAGACTAAAGCACAGTTCATGTTTGGCTATGTCTATGCTGGAAGTGAGATTCAAACCCTTGACCTTCCGATCATGAGACGACCAGCTCTACCAACTGACGCCTTTCTACACTCAAAGTGCTTTCCAGTAAGGATCCACTCACCCATTCACACGCTCATTCATACACCAGTGTACGCAGACACTGGGGGCAAGGCAGGTGAAGTGTCTTGCCCAAGGACACAATGACAGTGTGCCCCTGCAGGATTCGAACTGCTGATCCTCCAGTCACAAGATGACTCGCTCTGTGCCACTGTCAATAGACTGAAGCAGAGCTCGTGTTTGGCAGTGACTATGCTGGGCAATGCATGTGTGCATGGAGAAAGATTAACCAATCACCTTACAGCAGCGGCATCCAGACCCACCCCATGATTTACATACATTAAGAGAAATACAGAAATAAATGAATAAATATAGAAATAAATAAATAAATACAAAAATAAATGAATAAAAACAAACATAAATGCATAAATACAAAAATACAGAAATAAATAAATAAAACAAAAATAAATTAATTAATACTAAAATTAATACAAAAATACACAAATAAATATATAAATAAATAAATATATAAATAAATACAGAAATAAATAAATATATAAATAAATAAATGCACTTATTACAATAAATGCATTTATTCTTTACAAATTTGATCTTTATTTTATTTATTTATTTATATATTTATTTATTTATATATTTATTTATTGTTTTTGCAGCCACGGTCCTCCATATAAATTAATGTCATGAACCGCCCCGAAAACACGAGCGTAATTGTCGAGGCTATTAGCAATAGAATAAGCCCTTGAACTAAACCAGTATAAGCTACAACACCGAGGACAATAGCTGCATGTTGTTTCAGCCGAATTTGAGCTAACGCATCTGAGCCCTTACTGCTTTAATCTTGTCGTTTACAGCTTGCTGCAACATGTGTAAAACTTCTAAACAATCTTAAAATGCACGTTCCGTTAAGGAGGTTCCTCTCGCGACTATGACACAATTAAACTTCACAAAACCAATCAAATTATCCCACTGTAGATTTAGGTAATGAAATGGTAAAACTCACCACGGTGTTAGGGAGGTGTGGAGTGAAAATAAAATAGAAGTCCCAAAAAGGCCAAAACATTGGAAATCCTTTCAATGGAAACCAGAAGCTTTTTCCAAACTGCACGCACTGAGACCAGACGAAGGGCAGAGGGGTGAGTCACCTGACAACTCCCAACATGCACTTCTTCGCATATATTTGTCTAAAAATGTATATATAAATAGAGAGAGGCCTGAGGTTATGTGTGTCCTGCAGGCCGTTACAATAAACTATTTTCACTTGTAATGGCAAATATGATGTGAGGGGCAGGAGTAATGTTATATCCGAGAGGCCCATTGCTCATTATAAACGAGATTATCTGGGAACAATAATTCAAGAAAGCATGCGAACGGAGGGGTATAAAAGATAGCCAGATAGCCTACCCCTAGTGGACATATCATGAAATTGGACCCGAGGAGCGCGTCAATGGAATACAAAGGCAATTTTCCACATGCAGGCGTGTGTCAGCGAGTATCTCTTGTGGTCTGGTATGGTGCCATACGGGCAGTGGCGGACTGGCACCAAAAAGAGGCCCTGGCAATTTTAGCAGAGAGGCCACATTTGTCTTCAAAAGGAGGCCGCATCTCCGCTTTATTTATTTATTTAGCCTTTTTATATGGTTGTGCGCCACAAGTTGTGATGAGCGGCGAGCGAGCCGCTGGTGGTGCTGCCGCTTGCAGCCATTGCGCCAATAGGCAACAGTGGCATTTGCCCGCATTGCCCAATGGCCAGTCCGTCACGCACTGCATACGGGCCTGACCTCTCATCAGGTCAGACCGGCCCAAAGTACGTCGGCCCACCGGGAAAACTCCCGGTACTCCGATGGCCAGTCCAGCCCTGTGCACAGTGCACTAAAGTCAGTTGGGATGCCTTAGTACCTCAGGTATTTAATATCATTAATCACATTCAGGATCTGGCACAAAGCATGATGTTCTGTGAGCTGTTGATTTGACATTTGGCATTAGGTGACTTATGAGAACCAAAACAATAAATGGATTCAAACAAACAACATTTATGTGATTTTGTAATTGTGAATAAATATATTTGATTGGAGTAAATGAAGGAAATAGGCCATGTTAAGTATTTTATGCTATCCAACCACTAGTCTATTAGCTATGTATGTTATATTAATATTGCGTTTTTAAAACTAAGAAGTTTCTATCTTTTGTTGTCCAAGATTATAATTTACTACATATATGGAACATTTCAAAAGTCTAGGTCTAGGATGTAGCTAGAGTTCATTGAGTTCATTTTAGGAGCATACTGTAGAACGACTTTGGAAGGTATTTGATAATAATCTCAAACACATCTTACACTTTGTTGGTGAGAAAATACAATGCTAAAACAAAATATCCAGTATTTCCCTTCGAACTTGCCCATTTAAAACTGTGATTTGCAAAAGGGAGGGAGTCGCTTCCTGTTCTGTCCATAATGTACAGGCCCAATCAAGAGGTCCTATGGAGATAGGATCAAAGTGTGTTTATGCTAAAGAGACAGAGATGAATGGACGGAGGGGTGAAAGTGGCACAGACAGACATTGGAATAATCGGCTCAAGAGTTTTTGTGCTTCAAGGCAATGCACTTCGGCCATTTCCCCTATGACAAAACCAATCACACAATATTAGGTTTTAAGCAGGTAGCAAGTAAAATATAATGCACTTTAAGGGCCTATCTCACCAGCCTGGAGACTAGTTGGAGTCTACTTGGAGGCTAGTCTCCAACATGCCGCATGGTCTTCGCAAACTATATCAGCTTTTCGGTATTGGTGCCTTAACAGTACTTTTTTCGATACCTATGGTAATTTAATTGAAGTAAAATAACGTGTGTATAAAAAAAGTATTGTTCAGGACGTCCTAAAACAGCACAGAAAGCAACACAAGCTGCAGCAGCATCACCTGCAACGACATGTTTTGAGCAGAATTTCCACTTAAGCAGTGATAAAAGAGATAAAGGACATTATTACCTCCTGAGCTGCAGGGACAGATCAGATCCACCTCATGACACGGTTTTATTTCAGCTAAACTTTTCTAAACTTCACAAGTCAAAGTGAGAGCGCTGTCTCTGTCTCCATCTCTAATAATTACAAACGTTTAGTAAGTAATATCTTGCTTCAGTTTAATAAAACAGCTGCATTTGGGCTGAAGCAGCTAATTATCTGCGCACACGTTCATGTTGCTTTTTTCAGACCCACTGCGGGTCATATATTGACATCTGGAGAGAAAAATTATCGAAACATCGAAAACAGATTTTTTTTGTTTTTCTATACCGCCCCTACCGGAGCTTTTCGGTCGGTACCATTTAACGGTACCCAGCCCTATTTCTGAGAGGTCTCTGCATGGTCTCCATGTGGAGACCTCTCGGTGTGTTCTGCTCAAACAATTCAACTTTGGGTTAATCAGTCCACAGTATATTTTGCCAGTAGTGCTGTGGAGCATCCAAGTGCTCTTTCGCAAACCAAAGTTGAATAGTTTGGGAGGAACACACAAGGAAAAATGTGGAGGAAAAATGGAACAGCACACCAACATCAAAACTAATGCTCATTTTGAAGTATAGAGCAGGGAAAATCATGGTGTGGGGCTGTTTTGTTGCTTCAGGGCCTGGACAACTTGCTATCATCAATAGAAAAATGTATTCACAAGTTTATCATGATATTTTGCAGAAAAACCTGAGACATTCACAGCAGCATGGAATAAGTACGAGATTCCTTGTATTAAAAACCTGGCTGATCCTTCTTTTGCAGCGATAACTGTTTTTCTGTAGTTGCAGATTAGACGGTCACAACGATCAGGGTGAGTCTTGGACCATTCCTCTTTACAAAACTGCTGCAGTTCAGTGAGATTACTGGGGTGTACTCACTTATTTCTCCCTCTCCTGTGAATGTTTACATGTTATGGCCAGTAAAAATATGATAACATGTAAATGTTTAGGTGGTATTAGTTCAAGCAGACACTGTTTACTCATTCTTATGATTTTAATAAAGATCGAACCACATTTTTTGACAAATTTGGGCAGAAATGTGGGAAATTCCAAACGGAGTAGGCTATACTTACTTTATCCTCCGACTGTATGCAATTCTTATTTCTAAACATTTGCAAACATTACATTAAGCAGAGAAATTACATATATTTTGGATATGGGCGTAATAATATCTATCTATTCTTCTTCGCCTCAATACATTTGGGACCATTGCAATTTTGCACGCACTTAACCTTGCAGCCATACCATCAGACAACAGCTAAACCTCTTCCCCCACGCGCATAAAAATCTGTAAACTCGAGAACGAATCTGCCAAACAGCCAGACGCAACAATCGGTTATATATACACCGCAACCTCTGACCCCTGTTTGAGTTATCGCTATGCAACCCGCCCCCAAGGAGGAAGTGCGCGCTCAAATCCACAGACAGAGCACCGAGGGAAGGGGGGGCGCAGTCTCATAGCAACCTGCGCTGTTGTCAAATAAACAAGCGCGTGCTGCAGCTAGCAATGTCGGGCAAAGCAAAAGCATACAGCCGCCGAGAGGGCTCGCTAACCCAGGGCAGAGCTGTAATTTTCATTTCACTTTCTGTCGGGTTGGGTTAGGATCAGTGAAAAGTGAAGTAGGAGGAGGGGGGGGGGGGGACATTTGGCATGTGTTAAAGCCGGTGCCGTTTGCTGCTGAAGGTGCATAGCTGCTTTTCCGCAGACATATCTTCATAGCGCAGCGAGCTGAAAAATTGGAAACCGACCATTAGGCCATAGGTTTCTTTGGACGTTGAATATGGGTTGTAAAGTCAGCTAGTCTAAATGTAGCCGTCGGAACAAGAGAGCTAGCGGTTTTGAATCCAAAATCGTTGTTTAGAAATTGCTTTTGTCATCAATATGTATCACGGTACATAAGAACCGAGTTTAAACCTTATCAGTCATTGAGTGGAATAAGTTGTGTGCAAAAGCGTGAAAGCATATTAAAAGTATGACTGTGGTTAAAAGGCCTTCGCACTTTGCTTTCACTTGATATCAATCAACATTCTGCTATTAGCCCTTATCCTTAAAATGATAAAGATTTGATTTAATATTGTCCCAGACAATATTTTTAAAGTTATAAAAGCTGGAATACAGCTGCTCAAGTGCACAAAAGCAGTTGTATGTGCGCTGGTATGCAAGTCAGCAAACAGATGATTTACCCTTTTGTTACAGCTATTTATTCCAGCGATGACTCTGCAAAAAAAACGAAAAAAAAAAATCATTCTTTCTCCCCTCCCATTTTATTCCTGGAAAATGTCAAGTGCTATTCATAGTATGGCCTGAACATACCATTGGTCTCTGTGAACGGTAAGTCACATAATTACAGGTCTTTTTTGGACAGATCTCAAGAGAAGTGCTTTGAAGTGCAGACACTCAAGTTGCTGCTTTCATGCAATGAGTGTCGAATTTTATGAATGAAAAACTCTTGGGACTTTTTTTTTTATGTATAGATCTAGACAATTCTCTTCCTGGGGACTATAGAAAGAGACAATATAGGAACTGATAGGTCACATCAGGAGACTGTTCGGTTTCATGGTCAGTGTTTAAGTAATCATCTGTGACGTTGAGCGTGAAGAGAAGAAATCAGTTACACTATCATGACTAATGTGTGGATGTGTGACTCCAAAGCATTTGCGGGTAGAAGTACATACAGTTCAGGGTAATGGTTTTAAAGTTTTCATTTTTAGTTCCACTCAAATTGCATCTAACCACTGTTCTTCCTGGGTTAGCCAAGCATTAGACGTTTGAGTTTAGTTTTGGACTTTGTTTAGGTTTTGTCCTACTTTAGTGACTCGGGAAAACAACCGAAAGTGGAGCCTGGCGGTCAAGTTTTGCGCTTCATTTTTTGTTTGGCCTGTTGGGGGGTGTCGAGACAATAGACCAGGGGAGTCCAAACCTTTTTCAGCGAAGGTCATATATTATAAGTGTTATAAGCATGGAGGGCCACAGATCGATGATCAATGCAATAACCTTTAACTGACTGCATTTAAAAAGAGTTTTAAAAAACATTACCGTGCCTTTATTTAGGCTTGGAACCAAAACGCCAGCTTTGTCGGGCAATACTATATTTTGTTGGTTAGTTTTTGAGGTTTTAATGGTGTAGAATTATTAAACGTGCAGTAAAACTTAATTTCTAGTGATGTGTTAGCCTGGTCTTACCATACCCTCGTACTCATTTCGTACAGAGGGTCTGGAACTTCACAATTGAGCTCCGTTTTCAGGTGGGAGGGATGAACTCCTTTGAAACGATTGGATCTGTTTTCAAACTACAACCAGCAAATCTGGTGCAAATGCGTAACGTCACCTACAACACCTGCCTCCCCCGCTCGCTGAATGGTAGGTTGGAATTCAACCGATGAAACGCAGCCACTGAGATCAGGCCCAGACGTACATGTAGGGAAAAGATAATTGACCGGATTTTACGGATGGCAAAGGCTAGGCTAGTAATGTGTGCCAGTCTAATCAGTATCCTGAGGGCCACCAAAAAATCGTCTGAGGACCACATTTGGCCCCCAGGCTGCATTTTTTGAACCCCTGCCATAGACTGCAGAATTGCGCCTGAGAAAATACCTGAGGGTGGCTTCCCCCATAGCATTGAGCACAGACTAAGGGAAGCTTGCTCATGCTAGCAATTTTTTGGGAGCCAACTCCATTATTTAGAATAAATTATGAGGTCTAACGGGACAATTGTGAAATGATTAATTATTGGTAGAAGACCAGACTAGTTTTTCAAGCAAAATCAGGGGATAAGTGTGAGAACTATTTAAATTGTTCATGCCCTAGGCCCAACAACACTGACCGGTTTTGATGGTTGGGCGCTTCACATTAAGGGTTTTTAAAAAACTGACGGAAGCTAATCAGCTATGTGCTAATTAACCCATGACCATAAAGTAATTTAGTTTAGTTTAGTTTATTAGTTTATTTGAGCAGTGCTCAGAAGGAGTGGGCTGAAGCAAGAGCTTATAAGCGCCCACCCCCAAAATCAATAAAACAAAAATTTCTCATTTCACAAGGAATACAGTGGAACAAACAAAGGAACAAAACAATGAAACAGCAAAAAAAAAAAAATCATGTAACTGTATACATTCCCCAAGAAGGAGTAATACTGATTACGAAACAACAAAGATAATGTTACATAAGGAACCGTGTCAGTCGCATGCATGACCTCTGCAGCATGTAAGCATTTTTTATAAGGATATTTCACTAACCATCTATCCCAACTTTTTTTTTGTCTTTTCATATTTTCAAGTGATTGGAAATGTAACATTAGCTTCCAATTGTGCCATTACAATCTTAGTATTTAAAGGTGCATTATGGAACGTTTTGTGCGTAATTTACCTTTTTGTGACCAACTGTGAGGGTGGTTAGATTGGCGCCATCTCTTTCGATAACAGTGGCCTCTACAAGGCCTCAGGATCAATTGTTTGTGTTTTCTGGTGAGAGGGTCCGTCAGCAGTGAAAACCTACCAGAAACTCTAAAAACAATTGATCCTGGAGCTTCTGTGATGGAAAATAAAGGCGCCATGCTAACCACTCATAGCCGCTGTGTCACTAAAAGGTCAAACACTCTAATAAAAAGTTAGTTTTTTTTTCTCTCAAGATAAAATATTGCACAATGCACCTTTAAAACTTAACACACACAAAATGGATTGGGTTTTAACTTCCAGAACTTGAGCAGTTTTCCACATGGGTACAGGACTATCGAGCTTATTGCTAGGCTAGCTCTAGATTGGACCAGGTCCAGGCCTTGTGAGGTGAATTCATTTCTTATGATGTACTGTACATTGAAAGGTTTGAAAACTATATTGGGTAAAACACATTTAATTATGCATTAAAGTTACTGCTATACAAAAGACAATTATGTGAATGTATTGCTATGATATATTACTGTGTCTACATTAATGCCTTTTCAGATTTTATCATTTACTTTTTATTGTATTGTAAATTTTAAGTAAGCAAGTAAGTGTTTTATTTGTCATTGTACAACCATAAGTGTTAGTGTTAGTCCTTAGTCCTTAGTCCTGAGCTGCGCCACCACTGTGGACCAACCTGACCAGCATGTTTTTGGAGGTAGGGGAAACCTGGCTGGCTGCCTTCAGTGCTCCTCTGATCCTCTGAAACGTTGCACCGCCTCCTGGGTTTGTCCCTGTTTCAGAGCGTGGTGTCCTGCACTGGTCAGCTCTACCTCCTCCTTCCTCTTCCTCCTGCACAGCTTCCTCTGCTCCACAATAGTCTTTCACCATCTTCTGGGAAGAGTTTAGCAGTTAATCTGTTTTATTCTCCAGTGAACAGCCAGAACACTACAGGGATAGAAGGCATGTGTGGCTTAATGGCAAGTCTTGCCCAGATACCTTTTCTTTTGTCCCTTTTTCTTTGTTTCCTGTAGCACCTCTTGTGACGCCTCCACTGTGCTGTAGGTGCAGAGGGATCTTGGTGCCTCTTCAGTGTTTCAGTAAAAGAAATTTTAAGGTCTCAAATGTGTTTAGCGTATAAGCTGTTTGTTTACTTTTTATGTTGCTATACCACCTTTGCTATGCCCAATCCCGTCAGACCTTGGAAGCTAAGCAGGGAAGGGCCTGGTCGGTACTTGGATGGGAGACCGTTTGGGAACACCAGGAAGCCTAGCGAATGTAGTGAGTGAGTGGTTGGTGGTGGTCGGAGGGGCCGATGGCGCAGACTGGTTGCCTCGCTTTCGTCAGTCTACCCCAGGGCAGCTGTGGCTACAATAGTAGCTTGCCACCAACACCAAGTATGGAGTGAATGAATAATGCAAAGTGTAAAGTGTCTTTGAGTGTCCAGAAAAGCGCTATATAAAACCGATGCATTATTATTTTAAAAGCTGCTTTCTTCAGAAATAAAAAGCACCAGTGAAACAATATGGAACACAGAAACCACAAATGCAGTTAGCAGAAAATGGCGAGAGAGAAAGGGTGCTCCTGTTTACACGTCGCTATGACGTCTATGTCATATGTTTATGTCAGCAGCTTCTCATGTATGAAAAGTTTGCGTTTTTATGAAGTACCTTCAGGTAATCTGTCACAAACCTTTGCCAAATCTCTGTGTCGACTTTGCAAATGTTTGTCAAACAGACCATCTGGGAAGTCCGTTTGAGCGTGCAAGTCAAGTTCACTTTCCACTGATCAAAACCTTGAAGCACCAAATTCTCAAGACTATCCCATTCATACTCATTGTTCCATAGTTCTTGTGAATGAAAGCAATAAGCAGCTAATCCTCCCTAATATGAGCACCCTGGAGCAGTGTGGAGTCAGGGGCCTCTCCAGTCTCCTCCTCCCTCTCTTCTCTTTCTCTCTCCCTGTTGTTTATGCCCTGACTCCGTCCTTATCACGCAATGAGAATTCTCTAGTTCAATGGTAAATACTCACCAAAACAACCCCACAGTAAGAATCTTTACAAATAAAATTTCCTCTCGCAGTGATCAAAGCATTTTTGGTTCATATCTATAAATGGTATAACCAAATGTGGAAGTAGAAGCTAGTCCTCCACCCCTCACAGTTTGCAGGGGCAAGCTGCCATTATAGCCACAGCCGCCTATGGGTCTAACTGGTGGAAATGTGGTGGATTTGAGCGTAATTTTGATTATCTGTATAATGCTTTGCGTGTTGAAAAATTGACTAAATTGAATAAAGCTTACTGAATTGGACTGAAATTGCCATAGTGCCATGAAAATGCCATTGAAATAGTTAATAAGACCGCTCTTAAACCCCCAATATTTGTCCTTTTCTATCCACACAAACTTAGTTTTATTTACACTTTTATGTTATTATAGATTTGTCTAGTCATGGTTAGAAAGTCTGTCTTAGTTTATTCTCTCTGTTTTATGACTGTCTCTTCTGGTCCAGCTCTCGGCGCGTCCTGGCTGCAGCAGTGGCTCCCTCTCAGTCAAACCGCGGGACTCCACTCTCACCTCCCGCTGCTGACGTCACCGCAGCCTGGGCTGAGCTGAGCTGCGGACATAGCGCTGAGGAAAATGCTGCTCTCCGTACCGCCAAGGGCAGGAATCAACCCCTACAGCGGCTTCAACAGCAGAACCAGCAAAAAGGTAAGCGCTCCCCGGTCTCCCGTGCGCTCTGGAGCCGCAGGGCAACGGCCAAGTGCGTCGCGACAGAGAGGGGTTTGTGACAGCGAGCTGCAGTGTCCTTGAAAAGCGAAACGCACTGGTTATAACTTATGGAGGAGTTAAAATGCTGCTTTTGGCGCACTCTGTTCCGTGGCACGTTCGGCTGGACATTTTGTTACTGAAGGGTGGTCGCTTTGGTCACGCTGTTTATTCACTATTACTGATGTGCCTGAGTGTAGCAGCGCGAGGATGTCGATATCTGCCACTCTCTCTCTCCCTCTCATTTGTACGAGTCAACGGTGGGGAGAAGTTTTCGGAGGGGAGCGTACGCACAGCCTTGTCGGGACAGTCTGATGTTTGTGGAGGTGGGGGTAGGGAAGGACACGGGACGGGACGGACGTGGTCCCAGCGAGCGTAAAGCGGCTCAGGACGCGCATATCTAGACTTGGGTCAAGAATTTCATTGTCTGCGCTGCCGCCGAAGTTTGCAAAGTCTCTAACCCCCCCTCCTCCCGTTGGCCGTTTCCCATCTGAAAACGGAATATGCCCCACCCCATACAAGAAAAATCCCACCCGACCGCGATCAACCCATTCCCAGAATTATAAACCGCGCTCTTCTGCTCCAAAGTTTAGGATCAGGAGAACGTAAAGTTGTAACGGCTATCCAAACATGCAGCCTTATGTAACGGAGACCGGTTTGTTTTTGGAGTGGCCTGCTTGCAACAGTCCCGTCTCCTGCGCACGTTTCCCCCCGGTCATGCCTGTGCGCTCGTGCGTCTGGGTAGCAGCTCGCGGTGACACGGTGAAAGCCTATAGTGACAGATTGTCTTTCAGTGGCTCATCTTCGTCTGATCTCGGGACAGGGAGCGGCTGGAGACTTTGCTGCCTTTATTTTATAGCTTTAGATTCAGCCAATACAAGACTTTCCTGGAAAGTGCTCTATTCAAATGGTTTGATCAAAGTCGATTTGGGTACGCCTGGGCCCATAGGACGGCCACGGTGCATATGCATTTTACTTAAATATAGAAAGAATAATCAGGCCTCTGTAGGTTGTTGCACAATGGAGCTTTTATACCATTTCATAATACTGAGGTCAGGTGACTTCCAGAACTAAACAATTGCAGTCGTAAAATGTATTTAGCCATTTGACTGAAACAAAAGTTGATGTATGTGTTTTTGGTGTATTCTATACTTAAGGCGGGGTGCCCTAAGTACGGCCCAGGGGCCAAATGCGGTCCTCTAAGCCTCATATTCTGTCCACACATATTGCCAGAAAACATACTTTTTTACTGGAAGTTTAATAATGCTGCACAATTAACCTCAACAACTCGCATTTTAGAGTGAACCAGGGCTGCATTAAGGTCCTAAGCCTCAATAAAAGTGTTGCTGCTCAGTTACAATGCCTGCTACGTGATTTGCTGCAATGACCAACTTCTGGCCCCTCAACAGTGTATAAACTTCAATATGCAGCCCACCATGAAAACAAGTTTGGACACCCTTGTTCTACGACCTAAATTGGAAAGTCCCACTGAGATTTCAGAGTTTCCTTTTCCGGGGAATTCAGGCCCCAGAACTGGATCTTAATGAAATGATTTTAGTATAGGGGGAAACTAAACTTCGGCAGTCAATGGGAAAAAATGGGTCCAGGGAATCAAAGCCAGAGCCTTCTTGCTGTGAGGAGAGAACACTAACCACTGGGCCACCAGGCCAAAATCTATTTTTAATATAGTCTATCAATATTTTTATCTATAGACATTGCTTTCCATTTTTCATGAACGCAGAAGTCTGTAAATTCTCTTTGCTGATTTGCTTAATTTTCTTTAGTGGAGCTCCCCTACATTTTGTAATACATTTGCTCATTATTTTGGGCTATTTGATGGTCAGTCACCTCACCAACTGAGAAGAAAACAATCCATTGCTAGCTTGTTAATGTTATTTGGCTAACTACAAGGTGTCAGAATCAAAACTACGATCACACCACTGATGGTGGCTGAGTAAATTGCAAGGTCTTTTATTCAAGTCCTGCTTCATTTACATCGACAAAGCTTGACATAAAACATGTAAGGCATTGAAATGGTTGTATGAAATATGCAGTTATGGTTTGTGGGAGTGTAGGTTCGTCCACAGGTCAGAGTCTCGCGTGTTTTCTGCTCTCCCCCACCTTTACATACCTCAGACTGAACCGGGCGCAACAGACAGCAACACTGTCAACGGAGGAATAGGCTCAGAGCAGTGAAGAGCATCATGTTCATACAACAAGCGGACTCCTCTGGGAGAAATGTGGCTGTGGGACTGAAATGGTCAAAAAAGAATGCATTACTATTAGGGCTGAAAGATATATCATTATCATATTGATATCAAGATATGAACATTCAAGATATCAATATCGCAAAAGAAAATATATCGTTATCGTATTTATATCGAGATATGAACATTCAAAATATTAAAAATCAGAAAGAAAGATATAAACAATATAGATTTTCATCAATAAAACTGCACTATTTTGTATTATGATTTTATTTTTCTGGAAAATGCTTAGTTTTCACCTAACCCATAGTTATGTCGTATCGTATTGATATCGAGATATCTGGAATGAATATCAAGATATGAAATTGTGTCCATATCGTTCAGCCCAAATTACTATGGCTTTAAAATACTTTTGAAGACCTTGGCATGTTGATGTCATACTGCTGTAAGCCTTTTCCGCTTTAGTCTCTGTGCGCATGCCCGGATTCAAGGAGTTAGCGCCAAGTGGAAATACGTAGAAGCCTGGAAATGTTGTGTGGAGCAGAGCCAAGTAAAGCTAAGCAGATACAACAGGAAAAGGACCCAGAGTAGCTAGTATGGGACGCTACAACTCACTGCCAGAGTGAAACAGTTGAAACTGAATGAACTAAACAACAAAAGTTGCTCTGTGCAATGTGAGCACTAATGAACGTCGGCCACGCAATATTTAGCAAATTTTAATATGATTAAAATATCAGTAACGAGAGCTGGATTCACAGAAAGGTCAGAGTACACCATTCAGATAGAGATTTAGAGTTTTACTGTCAAAGGAAGAAAGTTCATTTAAGTTCTTGGATGACTGAGGTTTTGTGTATGGACGTTGAAGCTCTAACTACTGAGCCACATGGCAGAGCATTATAGCCAAGGTTTGATGGATGAAATGTGTGTAATATTGTGTATTGTTTAGTCCAGACAAGACATGTGTGCCTGAAACCTATGGCGACATAAATTAATTGTACACGTAAAAGTTGACAAACATATTAGGGCGTTGTATGTTGACTCAGCCACAAGCCACAGGTAGGGCCTTTCTGCGTGGAGTTTGCAGGTTATATTCATGCCTGGATGAGATTTCTATGGATACTCTGGACTGCCTATCAACCTATAACATGGACAATAGCCTTTATCACAGTATTACTCCTACTCTTTAGTATGTGCTACTCATTCATACCTGTTAGGTTTTGGATTTGAAAATACAGGACATTTTCCGGCGGGTCATAGAGGGGTCAAAACAGTAATTTCCCGGCCAAAATGGGAACTTGACAGCAATACAGGACAGAAACGGACCTACGAATACGACAAAAAAAAGGAAGAAACGTCTGCTTTAGCTAGTTGGAAAAGTTTTAGGAAGTCAAACTCCCAATTAATACAAAATAAACAATTTATTATTTTTTATTTCGGTCAATGAAATCCCGGTTTGAGCTGCCACTCGTAGTTGCTTCAGATGCGCATTATTGATGGACAGGGAGAGGCCAGATGGAGCACACGCCACAACACAGTGGAATTAGGACCAGCATTTTGGTTTTGGGATGTAACTTTGGACAATATGAAGAAAGAGAAGAACATTGACGCAAGGAGACGGCGACATGAGGTGCCAAACACAGACATTACTTTCTCTTTGACTCGCAGCCATTTGATGACATTTCAGCTTAAACAGCACATTTCCTCAGCAAAATAAGACATGGCCCGGAGTCCTGCCTCGGATCATAGTTTCCAATCCTTTTCATACAGCAGTTTAGTGTGTATATCTAGCGTCTGGGAGCGCATATGCGGTAGATGCAAAGGTAAATGAAGGCACATGGCACATCGCCTCAGCGGATACTTCACGGTCATGAACTGTCATTATGCTTTTGAGATAAGTTCTATATCCACAACATTCCCAAACATAAGCCTCCTAAACTGAGCCACAAACGACTCTTTACTCTTTACAAGCAACACAGGCTCCCCTATATCTCTGTGTGGAGGAAACATTTGAATCCGGAGGTGAGGGAGTTTCTGTGATCATCAGAGTGTGTAGTAGCAGCGAGAGAATGGCGTGAATAGCGCTGCAGCTAACGCAATGCTAACGGAGAAGAAAGCAATAGTCCTTCGCGGTGGCTGCATGATAAACTCTGATATTTTCACTGTACATCCACAATCTACAGCGCACCTTAACTAGACTGAGACGTAAACAAAAGCCCGCGACGGAGCGGACTTTGCTGCCATATCTCGCTGCTCCATTCACTTCCAAAATTGCGTGCCCTGCGATTACGAAATCGTGTTGTGTAATATCGCGATAAATCAGCAATTAATCGTTCAGCCCTAATGGAAATGCAAAGTTATTTGAGGTTATATCACTTTGGCTAATGCACTGAAGCATTTTCAGAAATACACTGTAAGCTACATGTTTCTTTCATGTTCTTTAGAGACATTTATGTGTATCGTAAAAGCGAGTAAGTATTCAGAAATGCTGTATTATTATGGCTGTAGATGTAACAGTTTCCAGTCTAAAGTTTGCTGATGGATCACCTTTGTCCTTCTGGCTTTAGTTTACTCCGCAGTTTGTTTAGTTTGGGACAGTGAGAGCTCTTTGGATGGTGAGAAAGGACAAAGTTCAACTTGAAATGAAGAGGTTTCCAGGTTATTGGCTCAGTCTGACTTTAAACTGTATGTAATGCGTTTGAAAAAAAATCTAATTCGACTTTAATCTTGTTTAATGTTGAGTAATGGTGTGTGTTGGATAGATGCCACAATATGAATCTGCGGTAGCTGTAAATACCTGCCTCTAAGCAGACAGAGAATTGCACACAAATTCGGACACGCTTTGTCATTTTATTTGGCCTATACAGTATTTAACCAGGAAAGTCCAAATGCGATTTCAGAATTTCCCGATCATACGTGTTTTTAGCCACGCAGATACAAAGAGACCAAACTCCACACTGAAAAGCCCCACACAGCCCGGGAATCAAAATTGGGACATTCTCAGTATAAGGTGAGAGCTTCACCCGCTGTGCCACCTTGCCAATTAATACTAAAACTAAGCCTAGTACCCTTGTTAAATGTGTCAAGATTTTTTTTAAATATTGCATTTATATTGAGAATATGAGACGGCAGTTTTTTTGCGAAGGACTACCATATACAGTGGATTTTCTCATTGTAGTATCAAGTATCACAGTCGTTTTTTCAACATAATCTCTGTCCTTCCTAAAACAACTCACTACTCCATAATGCTTGTGATAATGCAGGTGATATCGACAGTGAGGAGAGATTGATCAAGCTTTGGGGTTGTCTCGGAGCCAGTGGCACAGGGAACAATTCACGGGTAGTCTGTGAAAAAGCTGAAGTAAAAAACAAAAAAACAAATTGCTTCTGCAAATGACTTGGATGACCTCAAGAGGTTGTCTGAAGGTTTTGGCATAGCCTTCAGTCTCCCGACCAAAACTTCATTGGAAATCTGTGGATATAGGGTACGAGGTAATAACTCTACGGATGCCCAAACCTTTGCCGTGGCCTTTTTCCCCCCATGTTTTAAAAAGCATAAAAGATTGAAATCTAACCTTTTAAAGTTGTGGGAATGTCCCATCTGTAACTTTATGCCATTTCGAGATCGTTCCATCATCGTTCATTGCTCACATAGAAATTTGATCGGTGGTGACTAAACTTTCACACACCACTGTAGCTAAGCACAAATTAAGAATTTGCTCCAAGCACAAAGGTGACCAATGGTTTGTCTGATGGTATTTGATCAGTCACGCTTTTGTCGCATAGTAACAGTGACAACTTTTTAGTGCTAAATAGTAGCATAGAGGATATCGTCCATTCCTGAACTGTGGTAGGCTTTTTAAAAATACATGTTCGATTCTCCCTGCACTGCCGCTTGATCGATATATGTTTATTCCTATAATTTTCGGTTAAACCTGAGAGAAGGTTGATGCTTGTGAGCGAAACAGCAGTTCCATACAGTTGTCCGTGCGTACATTTCTGCGATATAGTGTAGTTATTTAAGGACAAAGAGCTTTCAGACAGAGTATGGGAGCAGGTCTGGGCGAGCGTCGCTGTCACCTGGTTGGAATGTACTGTGTCTGTGTCGGAGATAAGATCAGGGCCAGACGAGGATTTCCTGCTGCCTTGGCTCTCAATCACTCACATGTGGACGCTACTGGAAGATGTGGCATGAACAGTATGGTCAGAGGGGATTTGCACAATGGGCCAGACTGAATAGCAGATTATAAGAGTATACTTTAGGTATTTCTACTCATAAGTTACCATCAAAAGCAAGCGTCTTAAGGATCATATCAATAAACCAAAAACCAATTAAAATTCAATGTCAGGCTCAATTCTTCATTTTTTTGTCCCCATGACTCTTAATATGTTTTTACACCTACTAACAGTGTAGTTTAGATCTGAATTTAGACCATATTCACTCTATTCCGAAGAATGTATCATATTTTACAGCTTGATATTACATGTAGAATAAAAAAAAGCAATGATTGTTTAGTAAATGCTGATTTAAAGTCGTCAAATACATATACATTTCTTTTCAAATTAAACTTTTCTTTAGCTGCGGTCCGCCCCAGACCGCTTCTGAATTCAGTGCAAAATCAACACCTACAGCATCCGCTTTTTAATCCACATGGCACCTCTTCGTCGGGCTGCAGGTCCCCGAGGAGCTCGGTGAGCGCATGCGCAAGGCAACAGGTTTGTGAATAAAACTCCTCCTAAACTGATAAATAACTATGTAGAAGCATACAAGCTGAAAACTTTCCGGAGTGGAAATCACTTTGACACGCGTGCCCCCTTCTCTTTCACTTCATACGTTTTTGTTTTTTCATCTCCTGCATGCAAGAGAGCTGCTGAGTGGGCCTAAAGCGATAACAAAGTCTTACAAAGTGGAAATATCGTGATTATACTGTGCAAAATAGTGACATTTTTGTTCAAATCTAGTCTGTAGAGATGCTATTTACATTGAAAATCCGGACGTTGATCTTTCCTGTTTGGTCCGATCTGAACTCCAGCGCTTGTTGACGGATCAGAAAATAGACTTGATCCGGATTTTTGTCAGAGAGAAATGGAGTGGTGGACCTGGCGATGGAGGCCTTCAGAGCGGAGAGGAGGATGTGGAACCGATCGCATTAACTGAAATAGAAAACTATTCACAACGGACTGGAGGATGTGGAATCTGGGAGTTAGATATCCAGTCTATTTTCCATAAAGTTTTACTCCACTAGTTGAAATATCAGGTAAAGGGTCTTTAATTTCTCCAGAATCGCGATTAAAAACATAAATGACAAATCTAATCACTAGTTACAAAAGCCTACATGTTGGAAAAGTTGCAATGAGATACATTCCCCAAATCGTACAGTTCAACGTCCGACACCAGAAGTAGAAAGAGATATGATTAGCATCTTTAAATAGCACCATTAATGCCCTCAGAAGGTCAGTATCCTTTACCTCGCTACTGCTGTAGGTCTATTGTGCTTTGGTCTCATTACCTCACAGCAGTACCCTGAAAGCCCATACAATTGCAGGCCTCCATAAATCACAGGTTTTAGTGGGAGCTCCGGAGTTATGACTTTCCTGCCCCGGGCCTGATCCAGGCCGTGTATCCCAGCAGAGCGGACCCCCAACGGGGCCGGAAATCCAAAGAATCTGGGGTCAAACCAAGGGCTCCCACTGAGACGGATAAGGACAGAAGACCAGGAAGTGAGGAGTGGAAGAGGATCTCATTTGTTTACATGAAAGCGGCTGTAGGATAGGATCATCATTATATGATCTATTTTTTTGTTCACAGTATTGTTTGGTGTATTTGTAGATGTCTTAACTTGCTTCTGCATGCGTGGATATAAGCAGGCGTCTGAATACTGAAATTACATGAATGCTTTGCCACTTTCCGGTAAAACAAGTTTTTATCTGAATCTAAATTTGTCGTGTATCCCTGAAGGAGGTATTAATAGTGTCTTTTGTTTCCTAAAATAAATGATTTTTTTTTAGATCACGGAGCTGAGGCGCACCTTAGATCTAAAATACAGACGAAAGAGGCGCAATGACATGCATTTTTACAATATTAATATCCATGGGTTTTGTCTCTCCGGCTGCACCATTACTAGGTGGCATAGTGATTTGTGAAATGCCGTGCCCAAGGTTGTCGAGATTTTCAAATATTGTCACAGGACTGGGTTGATTGAGTTGAGGACGTTTCGCTGCTATCTCGGGTTTGTAGTCAGGATGTAAGACTCATAAACACAAACGCTAAGGTCAGTTCAAACTCAGCATCATTTCACCTACTGCAATCGCTTCAGTCCACTTATTAGAATAGTCTTTGTTCTGGACAATGGTGAAACGGGGAGGGGGTAATTCCCTATAGGACACAAGTATCTTTATGTTACTTCAATCAGAAACATTAAGAACATATTCTTATTTACAATGTCAGCCTGGGAGTGCTCAGAGTGCACTTTAAGGGAACGGTGATTGGGATAAACAACGATAGCACTGGGGCAATGGAGAAAAGGGGTGAAATACTTTTGTCTCCTGCCCTCCCGGAACTGCTGCTGGTCATGACAAAGATGTTTTCTTTAATTTGGTGAAGACTAGGCAGCGCAATTACAGCCATTGCAACTCCACGAAGACTGGATTTATTTGGTTGTTTGCAAAGGATATGGTACAAATAATTGCAATGTTGGCGACTGCAAGCATTCAAACTGGGATTTCTATTCAGTATAATCAACTGTGCTGCCCTGAATGCATGTGAAGTTATCTAAATATATATTCCTTTTTGCAAACATATTTTAAAAGACTGGGTTGTTTAATCAGTGTCTTGTATCCACATATATCACCCCAAATGTACTCTTTTTTTGTGTGTGATTATTGACGGTTTCACGGACGCTGCTGTTATTCTGCAGTTGCATCTGGTCTCTGCCCAGTGAATGAGATCACAGGCTTCTGCTGTTTGTTCATTCACAAAAACACGCTCACTACAGACGGCCCCAGACCACATCATGTGACCAGGGGAAGACAGCAATGGGCTGGACGCACTGACACTGACCAGCTGGTATTACAGAACTGTCTTGAATATCATAGTGTCATTTTACAAAACCAATACAACGAAACATCATCAACATTCATTTTTTCCAACTAAATCAGGACTCAAAGAGCTTGATTTTGGTACATTTTTAAGTTACCGTTGCAGATTTTGTGAATTCTGCTATTTTCCCAATTAAGTCTTGTTGGGCTCAGATCTGCTTCAGTGCTGGATTAGTTTTTCTTTCACTGAAATTGATTCCAAATCGCGCACCGTTCAACAGTTTCTAGATTTTCTCCTTGTTTTGTTCAGTCCCTGTTTTTGTCCCCATTCTGTCTCTTTACTCGTTTGATGCAAGATAGCACTGTTAGTTTAGTCCAGGGAAGATGATTTTCAAAGAGCAATATTTCCAAAGGTAGCAGGCCCGTAGACGAAGTCCCTCTATGTGATAATTGGCCCTCTTGTCTGCTTTGACCCGGGGCCAGCGTGTCGTCCTGCGGGTTTTATTTTGTTAAACGGCTCCAGTTTGTTTCTGACCTTTTCCTCTCAGCTCAAATCAACCCATTGTCCCGCTGTCGCCTGTGTGCAGTCCCCCTCAATGAGACGCCCGGACCCTGCCCACCCACATCCACACCAACACATGTCCCCCTCCCCGTCTTAATGGGCAAGTGTGAGAGTTTTGCTTTGTGTTGAAGCGGAAAGCATGATTTTATTGTAAAAGGAATGAAAGGAGATAATGGCTCCCACTGACACACAATAACAAAGTGCTATAGATGTAATAGGATTATTAGGATGAAGATATGGAAGCTTTGGCTAATTTAAAAGAGTGAAGTTAAATTTGGGACATCATAGAAATAAAAAAGATAAACAGAAAAGATCCAAACGTATGCCTACAGTAAGCAAGAATTCTTCTGCCTGTTCAGTGTATTTTCCTCTAGCCTAGCATTAGCCATCATAAATTGTGAGTGGTCAAGTGGTTCTTGGCTTTGAACAACCCGTCGACCATATTTAGTGAAAGTTGATTACCAAATGTACAGACCTTTTGACACTTTAGATAAGAGTTTTAAAAAAGAGTGTAAAAGTGGCCTCCGAGCTAAATGCTAAATCATTTAAGGTCAAGTTTTCTGCTTTTGTGCCGTTGGGTACTCATCTAGTGACCACAAAACCTCGTCCGTGAATTTTTCAATGATGGCGCAGCCACATGAATTATATAACTGGTATGTACTGATGGGCGGCAATGGCATCACATGATGAACTGTATAAATTAAGTGTAATTCTTTTTTAAGCAATGGGAAGTGTTTTTTTTTTTTTCCTACATCGGTTGTGGAAGGAGTCAAGTTTAAAATCTTCAATTCAACTGCAGTTTTCTTTTCAAATCATCACTTTTTCACACCGTCACCTTCGATGGTGAAGGTTGTTTAATTCCTCCATTCATTTGCTTCCACTTTGTCCGCGGAGTCAGCAGTCATAACAGAGATGCCCAGATTTCCCTACCCACGTACACTTCATCCAGCTGTTCTTGGAGGATCCCAATTAGTTTCCAGGGCATCTCGGAGACGTAGTTCCTCCAGCGTGTCCTGGGTCTTCCCCTGGGCCTCCTACCAATGGGACATGCCTGGAACACCAGGAGGCATCTGAAACAGATGCCCGAGCCACGTCAGCTCACCTGTTTCTAAGGGTGCGCCCAGTCCTACGGAGGAAACTCATTCCGACAGTTAGTATCCACGATCTTGTCCTTTTGGTCATCACCCAGATCTCATGACCATAGGTGAGGGCAGAAACGATCGGAAAATCAGAGCTTTGCCCCCGACTCAGCTCCCTCTTCACCACAACAGTCCGATACAGCGACCGCATCACTGCCGACGCTGCACCGATCCGATCATTCATCCATTTAAAAAAAAGTTTCATTTTTACACTTTGATACTACATACTATACAGGACAAGTTTTAATGTCATTGACACATGTACTAGATATTTGTTTGCTTATATGAGAGTTATAATGCGTGTAATTAAGGAGTAAATAGTGATTGATTTTGCTGTTCTTTTACAATAAGACTTATATGAACTTTGTGGTTGTATACTGTATATTTGTGGTTGTAAACTTATTGGTCTCGAGACTACTGTATACTGTATCTTTATGTGTAGCAGGAACTTGCCTTGGTGAATCCCATTTGGTGTCTGTAGTTCCTTCTCCAGAGAGAGTCAGGGTCCCACAGTTGGTCATGTGCTGTTTGTTGTGCAACTGCAGTTCATTTCCTATGACTCAGAGCTGACCACACGCTTTACAGGAGCTTTCACTGGGCGACCACATACAGACTGTTTGGTGAATGAAATACAAACCAAAAGCTGACTGTGTAAATAGGAATCTGTTTCCGCCCTGTTCATTTAGGTGATTTACTATATTTGCCCTTATTTAAGAGGGGAATGCTATGGATTAATTGTGAGTGCCTATTTTTGATGTGATATTATATGTAATTACGTAATTATTATGTAATGTATTATATTTATTGTGTAGCCTCACTGACAATTTAAACAGATTGATAGACAGATAAAAGAAACACACAAATCTGTATACAATTTTGTACCATCTGCTCTTGTGTTTTTGTATAAAGAGTTGACATAACAAGGGAATTTCTCTACTTCGGGGAGAAAAATGTTCCATGTTATGCTTCTAATAATCTCAATATCTGTGAGATTAAAAGTCCTTTTACAGGAGCTCTCACCCTGGTTATTTCAAGAGGTGGTCAGTAACGAAGTATAGTTTATGTACAGTACTTAAGTTGAGTTTTTTGAGGATATGTATTTTACTTGAGTTGAGTTTATTTTTGTTGATGAGCTTTTGATCCACTACAGTTGAAAGATAAATATATACTTTCTACTTCACTACATTTCTATAAAAAAAGACTAATTTTGGCCAGTACAGTAGGTGGCGCTGTGCAGATGTACTGTCAAATGCCAAAGACTCACCACAAGGAAGAATGTTTGTCCCCGTAGTGTTGCTGTACAGAGTTATTTTTCCTTACTCACTTATTTAACCCCTTACCCTCCGCCTGAACCGAGAGCATTTTCTCAAGTTCGGCTTTACCCACATCTCAAAGCTTCTCGACCGGACCGCAATTTGAAAGCTAAGAACTACAAAAGTGATTGTCACTTTTTTGTCACGTTGTTGCTGCATTTTTAAGTCACATTTTTCATTGCTTTTTGTTGTGTTTTTGTCACTTTTAAACTGATTTGTACTTTCTACTTTTACTTGTAATAAGGAAGGGGAGGACTTGTTCCAGCTTCCTGACAAGCCTGGTGGATGAAAATGCTCTACTATACGCTGCTCACTTGCACCTGCAAACTACACTACACTGACCTGCGATGTACAGGCATGTCGTGTCATCAACATGTCTGTCAGAGGACAACAGAATCAGTCATTGTAGTGAGGGACGTAGAATTTCATTCCATCTTTCTTCAGGCTTTGCTTATGGTATTCAATTATGTTTTGAGATATGTTCTGGAAAGGCACCACAGGACATAAAAAATTGATTTGGTTGTTACTTCTTCTACTGCATCTGTATTTCCTGGATTTTGTTGCTGAATAGGACCTGGAAGTGTTAAAGCCCGTTAAGCATCACTGGAGCTGTTCTGAGCAGTTCTCAGGCACAAACCCATGTGTGGATAGAGAGGCTGCTGATGGACAGAACAGACAGGCCCCCTTTGAACCTTGAATGCCTGCTACTTAACATTTTTTGTGGGGCAGGTATTCAGCTCAACTGACTTCTTTGGGCTTTTAAGAATGTTGTTGTTGTTGTTGTCATAAAAACATACCTGGAATTTGTTTTGTTTGGTGTTATGTTTACTTCATCTAGAGCTGCACAGCTATTCGCAATCGAATCGAAATTTGAATGGTTGCAATTACCGAATCGCAAAGAAAGCAGTTGTTTAGGAAGTAAATTATCGTGTGCAAACAACCCAATCTCCTGAATCTGTGGGGTCTCATTATGTACTATAAAAGCTGCTCACCGTGTAGTTTGACTTCAACAAACATGTTCTGAAATGCATGTGAGTCTTGTATTAGTTTAGCAGTTCATATTACATTGTCGTGACAGGAAAACAAATCTGGTTTAGGGCCTTTAATGCTTCTGAATATGTGTAAAATGTGCACTGTGAAGTGAATCTCGATTTTAAACCAAAATCATGAATCTATTTTGTGATCACAATACTTTGTGTATTTGTTTAGTTCCAATCCTGTAATGTTGCCTGCAAGTTCAATTCTCACGAAATCGTCTCATGTACAAATTACACATCTGCACTGAGTGACTGTAACTTGTATGGTGTGATTGCTTCCTATCTTCTGTGCATTGTCTCCGATCAAATAAAAATAAATTTAAAAATTAGTTCACAAAACACACGAGAATCCTTCTTGTGCTGCTCCAGCTGGTTCAAACAAAACATCCCCAGGCCTGCCTTTTATGAGGGAACAACATAAAACATGGTTAAAAAGTTAGTTAAGCAGAATGTTGACTCTTTAATTCCCATGTAATTGTCCTCTTAGTCATTTTAACTAAAAAATGTCTATTTCATGGTAACACTTTGCTTCTTCTTTTCATAAGGAAAATAGGTTCTTGTTAAGCTAACTTGCGTGTTTTGTTTTTTTTGTCTCCCCCACAGCAGTCCTATGTGTCCTCCGGCCACCAGATGGCTCCCCTAGTCCCAACACCAACAGCAGCAGTAACAGCAGCGGAGGGGGTGGGGAACAGCTGAGTAAAACAAACCTATACATCCGAGGCCTTCATCCGGGGACCACAGACCAAGACTTGGTCAAACTCTGCCAGCCGTAAGTCCAGCGTGTTTTCACAATCTGGAGCTAGTTTCCTCCCTCCTCTTTCTCCAAAATCCCTCTCCTTCGAGGAAAAGTAGGCTGAAATCCTATACAGAAAAAAGAAAAGAGGTTGCATCACTCCAAACCATGACCAATCCATGACAGTGATGCTTTCAAGCTCCTAAATTGTTCACAGACAACGTAAAGCTTAAGATAATGGTCCTATTGTTGAGAATGCTTGCGGTTAAGCATTTAGACCATTCCCAGGAACTGGACTTCTGGAGGTTGCGTGTGTTTGTTTTGTTAAACAAACCAAAGTCAGGCGATTAACGATTTCCCAATCTGCCTTTTTTTGCCCAAAGATTGATAGATTGGTCAATACAGTCCCATTAGATTTACATGAGCTTTTTCCAATGATCTCAGTTTTAACCAAAGCTAATGTATGATTTCATCTTCTGTTCACTTTAAGAAATGTTGTGCAATCCATATTAAAGCTGAGGAAAGACTACAGGATTTTGTGAAATTGAGATATTGTGGGTCCACAATACATGACTGAATGTATTCCAATTATCGAACAACTGGGGTCACACATGATGAGTGAGAATCGTGAGAACGGCCACACTACACGAGTCTGTCTGACGCCATACTGCTACATTATGTACTCTATCCTCTCTCCCTGCTTTATTCCTCTCTTTGGAGAAAAAAACTGACCCCAGATCAGCAAGGATATGCCTTTGTTTGGGAGTTTGAGAAACACGTGCGTGTCTCTCAAATGGAAATTCAAAGTCGTCGATGCGAAAAAGCGGGAAGTATTTCCAGTGGGTTTCCCAAGAAAAGGAAATGGACAGACATCAGCCCCAGAAGTAGCTGCATTGACCGAACACAGTGACACGGTTGAAATGTGGCTGGAAAAAGTTAGCCTGGCTAACGCCAGACTGCTGTGTGCGCTCGAATCCTTTCGAACTTCACAACAGTCTGGGGACCATGGCCGACATTTTTCCATGGATTTGGGCACCAATCACAGAACGAGGAGGGACGGTAAGACGATGACGCGCTATTTGACATACGGAAGCTTGTAGTTTGTTTAGGGATAAAAAAATAACAAAATATTTACGGATCTAACATGACAGCAGCAGACACGATGCCATCTTTTGATCAAGCTTTAGAACGTGTTCTAAATAGTTTAGCTCAAAAGTTTACAGCAGGTCATGCGTCATCTGATACCATGATACGATTGGCTATGGCTACGTGCAGACGCATGAGAGACATTCGTAGCGCCCAATAAACGGCTATGGACAATCGTAAACCACACCTCTCCTACGAGAAAATGAATTGGTGGTCCCCAGACTAAATATCACTTGTGATTTTAGTCTGGCGTTAGCCAGGCTAGGAAAAGTGGTTCTTGTGAAGCTTTGGTGAGATGATGTGCTGTTTGGCGTGGTCTGCATGGGGCGCGCTGTGTCCATTAATTAGTTGTTAGTGTGCGACTGAAAATTATAGCAAAATCAGGCAAAAAATGTGTGGTGTGTGAACATGTCCTGAACCTTAGGCAAGAACCAAACTGAATATTGCCGTAACTCACTTATGCATTACATTTTTAACTATTCCCATTTTATTACAAAGATTTATCAGCGACAGGTTGAGGATTTTAGCACTGTTATTATCAAACACTTCTAAAGGTTACAGCAATATGAAAACTGCAGAAAGATCAGACCATGGCTCATTGCTCCCACAGTTGGGCAGCAGTAAAAGATGGGACGGCTGTTTTAGAAATGTTCATTTGGTACAAGTTCTGCGGATGTCTTCTTATTGGGCCTTATTGGCACTATGTCATATCACACAAAATACTCTTGTCAGTGAAGCAATAAAAAGTTTTGCTAGACTATGAATGGCTTCTAAAATGGACATTAATAAACACATGAAGTTTGTAATAATGCATTAGTCTTATATATAAGGTCTTGTAAAGACTGTTGTGGCTGAGGTCATTCGATTTGTGCTATTAGGACTAATCAAAGGTGGCAGAAGCCTTTGTGACAATCTTGATAAGTGAGACTTACCAAAGCTGAGATTGCGATTTGACTCCCTAACCATGTTGTTAACACACTTGGATTGAATACTAAAGCAGTATCGATCTTTCAGAGGCCAAGAAACATAACCTGGGTGTCATGTTTTGCTGTTTTTCTAAAGTACGAGAGATCAAAGTTCACTGGACACCGACTGTGCGACCTTCCTGTTACCTTTGCTCCTTCAGCTCTGCGCTGCGTAAAGACACCACTGGGACTTAACACTTAAAACATTTTTTTTTTCCCAGCATGCTCTTGGGTTGAAGTCCTTTCCTCAAGTGCTTCCTCGTCCACTCAGTCCAGACCTCAACAAAGACCGCACTGTCGGCCTTCTGCTTTTAATTCTCTGCTTCTTTGACTTGCGGAGCGACTCGGAAGTCAATGGGTTTATTCGATGCGTCCCCTCATTTTGAAGTTTAGATGTCTACAAACATGTCCAAGGCAAGGCAAGGCATGTTTATTTATACCGCGCATTTCGTACACAAGGCAACTCAACATCAGTTCATATTCATATTCGGTTTACAATGTGCGCACTGAACGGAATCAGAATTTTAAAATATGCCGCAAAACACAAATCTAATCGTAATTTCAATGCTCAACAGACAAATTGCAATTACGTGTTTTTCCAAAGCATAGATTCAATCATAGAATTAGCCTCCTTTTTGACACTTAGTTTTGGCCTAGTTTATTGATAGTAGTTTACACCTGCTTTATTCCAGTTTTATCCTTGATCTGAGTTATTCTTTTAATTTGTGTAGTCCTAGGTCCTGGATGAAGATTTGGTTTAGCTGGTTTGGCTTAGTCGGGAACTTCTGGTTGAATATAACAAAATATTTGATCCGATTGATTTGATTGATCGGAATCGCAACTTGACGATCTCCCCAGACTGACAAGATTGTCCCAGCGGCAGGTCATTTTGATTTTATATTGTTGTATCTCCCTCCCCTCTTTAGTTTAGTGAAGCTTTTTTTTTTTTTTCACTTTTACTCTATTACATTTAAAAGATCAATAAAATACTTTCTACTCTGTGACATTTCGATAAAGACTCCAAAGTCAAATGCCATGTGATGCACACTCCAGAACAGTAGGTGGCGCTGTGCCGATTTGCTGTCAATGCCACTGTTTGACAATAAGGAAGAATGTTTGTCCCTGCCGTGTTGCCGTACAGACTGTGAACTCTGGTGGAAGCTGTGTTCTTTAAAGCCGCAAAGTTCTTAGTCACAAAACGTAATTTGAAAATTCGTTCTCCTTCAATTACTCAAGTACTTTCGATACTTCAGTCCTCTCACTTCAAAAACGTAACGAGCGACTTTTACTTGTTTTAAGTAAGAGCTTTGACCACCCCTAGATCTCAGTCCATATTTATTCTGACTCATTTAGCAATCTCATCTTGATGTGTGTAAAATCTGATAGCAGTAGCATATGTGCTTCTAACATTATTAGCAGACACCCCTAGGCTAACACGCATATACAGCACTAAACAGAGAGCCATTAGCGCTATATAAACACTCGCGACTCCGGATCATGTTACACTGCTGCGCAAAATGAAAACACGCTGTAACCATCTCAATATTTGCCATAAATCACTCTACATGAAAGGGAAAGCACTGGCCCTGAACCCGTTTGAATGCTGCGATTGTAAAGTTGACACAGTAGTAGTGGATCAGAGTTCACAAGCATAGATATAGCATACGGAGGTTACCCCGGGACAGCGCTGCTGCTGCTCCCTTGCTCCGGCCCCTCGCCCTGACTTTAACCACACGCCCACTCACTTAGCAGGCACTCTCATTTATCTGGTTTGGTCAAAAATGTAAACAAGGCTTCTTTAAATTGAAAAAATCCACTTCTGTTCTAAACATTTGACAACAACAGAGTATACTTTTATGGACTACATTTCCAACCCAATGATCCAAATTTTAATTGTGAAGCTTTTGATAATCTTTTCTTTCGACATGTATTTGTGAAGAAACATTGACATTGGGCCAGGGCTCCAGAGTGCGACTAATCACCAGCCAACTCTTGTTACTGTGAGCACTGAAGGGCACAGCAGCAGCGCAATGGAGAATTCTCACAGATTAGCATTTCAAGATCACTACTGTCTTAAAGAAAAGTGATCGACTGCTCCAAGTTGAGTCTGAGCTGATGCAGCTTTATTTATTTTATTTATTTGTTTATTTGAGCAGTAAGTCTGCTCAAAAGGAGTGGGCCGAAGCAAAAAGCTTATAAGCACCCACCCCAAAATTAAAAACAATAACATTTGCATTAACAATCAAAGCAAGGAACGTAATACAAGATAACAATCATAAACAAATCATAAACAAGGAAACATAAGGCAAGGTAACCACAAATAACCTGGCTTTTGCGAAAGCCATGTTGACTGTCATTTAAATATTGTATTTATCTATAAATGCGTCTAGTCGAGTTGTATAGAGCTATTCTAATATTTTTGAGAATTGAGGTAGTATTGAGATAGGTCTGTAATTAGAGAATTGAGTTTTGTCACCATTTTTATAGATAGGAATAACTTTAGCCATTTTCATTAAATCTGGAAATGTACCAGTTTTGAAAGACATTTAACAATATGGGATAGCGGTATGACAATGCGATGACCTTTTTAACAATACTCATATCTACCTCGTCACAGTCCAAGGATTTCTTGTTTATGGAATTTCTAACTATATCAGTTATTTCTTGTCCTGTTGTTGGTGTAAGAAAAGCTTCAATGCGCATTCAATCATTCATGTACGTATCTCACTCTGATTAATTTTCAAACAGTTTAAGCAACGTGAGTTTAAACTGTTTTTGTTGCTGCCGTTTCATGAATTAACTTTCTCAGGAAACAAATGTATTAATCTTAATGCAATTATTTGGCCTTTGCTCTGCCCGATCCCGTCAGATCTTGAAAGCTAAGCAGGGAAGGGCCTGGTCGGTACTTGGATGGGAGACCGTTTGGTAACACCAGGAAGCCTGGGTGAATGTAGTGAGTGAGTGAGTGGTTGGTGGTGGCCGGAAGGGCCGATGGCGCAGACTGGTTGCCTCGCTTCCATCAGTCTACCCAGGGCAGCTGTGACTACAACAGTAGCTTACCACCACGACATAATGACAACAGTGTGGCGCTTTCAGAAACTTGGTAATACAGGCTTGTAAAGCGCAATAAGTGTGTAAGGCATTATTTTATTTGTCCTTTTTAGGCCTACCATACAATAGTGTTTAACTCACTTTCTCAAACTGACAATGTCCCTGCTTGAACAGCGATGTTTAAGTAATGACAGTGAACCCTGTTTTTAAGGCGAGACAGGGAAGGTGAAGACATAGATTTTTCACGCAGTGGTAAATGTTGAGATTTTTACATTTTTTGAACATTTTCTCCCTAAACATCTAATGTCAGAATAAACAAAATAAAAAACAGACCAAACTCACCCTTTGCGATGCTTTTTTAAAGACTTTTGGCACGTTAGCAAGTCGTAGGTTTTCCTGGGAATCACTACAACAAACATCGCAGCACTCCCTCGTCTTTCCCACGCTTATCCATTCACAAACATTGACATGTTTGGTATCCACATGTAGCATGTAAAGCGACCGAGATGACACTGTAATCCAAATATGGTCATTTCCTTTCACCGAGACAGCAATGGCAACAACTCAAACACTTTAGTTTTTTCCAATGGGTTTTTTTAGGAGCTTTAAACATCTAATTAGATTTTAAGTTCCTAAAAAAACCTCAGTGGAACAAACTAAAGTTTTGAGCTCTGTTTGGCTTTGGTGTGCTGTGCCCCGTAATAGCTTAATAGAATAGGGTCATTCATACTTGTAGTGAAGGGAATGTGTTTTATTTGTCATTATACAAGTGTCCAGCAAAATTGCATAGATCAGTTGGAGAGGAGCAATATTGACAATTCTCATGTCTACATACTGTGTCTGTGCTTGAATTTCTTTTAATTTTTCTTAGTTTTTGGGACTCATTTTGTGTCTACAGGGTTGTTATGGTAGTTGGGAAAGAGAGAGTTGTTGCCCAGTAGAATATGGACCGAGTAGTAGGCCCTTTGTCCATAAAACATGTCCTCATACTCATGTCATTGGTTGTGGCTGACTGGGTGCAAATGATGTCATGAGAACGTGTCACTGTCAGTGTCCGCAACTCGAGCGAGGCTTTGACCGACATTAAATATTCAGCCGGCTGGTGTCAGTGACAACAGCGGCAGCCAGGACTTAGGACTTAGCAGGACCCAGCCGCCAAGTCAAGTGCACTGGTGTGGAAAACACATAACGCCCGAGACGAAGCGAGAAAGACTCAAGTAGTAATTATAAAAGATCATTGTAATAACCAAGGGTGTATTTACGTACAAAATAATATCACTACTACTTGATTACCAATAGTAATAAGCTGTAATAATCATAGTATTTGGGCTACTCTATCGGCAAACATGTTTTGTTTGAGATGTTTTGAGATTTGTTTGCTGCTCAATATAAGTAAAAAAATAACACCCATAGCATGATTCTATTGTGTTTTGAATATTTTTAATGGATAGTAATTGTAACAATAAGAAATGCGATAATCCAGGACTAAACCACACCAGCAGAAGAATATCATAAATGTACATGAATTCAAATATAGTATATAAACTTAAGAGCAATTCAACATCCTGGAAAACGTACAAACGGTTAAGGATCTGGCAGCATTAGTTTAGTTTAAAGCAGAGCTGAGTGAGGGGAGCGAGAGAGAGGAGGCGTCAGGTTACAGTGTACATTCCTCGCAGACGCCATGTCGGCCAAACACAGCAGCACGGGGCGCTCTGATTGGTGGACGGCTCAGACAAGAACAGGTCCATTATCCCAGCGCTGCTGGTCTGAACTGTGCCAGGACGGAGCGTTGCATAAGTGCTGCACTCAGTCCATATGAGCTACCTGTGCTATGTCATCTTACCTCTGCCCACCACTTCAGATACTGTATTCTTATGGCAATTGAGACTTAAGGCGACTCATAGATTGTTAGGTTTGTTTTGTAATAAATTGCTCGGTACCAAACAGTGTAATCGTGAGAATTGCAGAATAGCTGGACAATGGTGGCGTGTCTTTAGGACAAAATTAACTTTGTTTATTTCCTAAAGCAGTGGTTCTCAACTGGTATGATATTGGGACAAACCATCACCCTATGACAACACACAACCCCACAAAATGTATTATATATAATATAATGTAAAATATGGTATTTTTCCCATAAATCATTGTTGAATAAGCATTAAAGAGGGAATATTGTGCTTTTTGCAGATATTTGGTAATAATATCAAACACAAACACTTTATCACTCTCTTGGTTAGAAATCCCAGTGGCATACATAAAGGAGAGAGGGAAATTGATTGTAGCAGTGCTGGACAGCAATGGCATGAAAGATTTTATTTATTTATTTTGTTTTTGTTTTTCTTTCTCTCTATTTTTTATGAACAATACATATATATTACTAGGCCTCATTCCTCACATTAATGCACCACATGTACATTCATACATTTAGACATTTAGACTTCTGCCTGATTGCCTTTTGTTCTTGCTTTTTCTTTTGTCGTTGTGACTTTTGCTCATTCACACACTCAATATACCACTGCCAGCTTACTTTTCTTAACCCTCACCTCCCACACCCTCCACACATCCAAATGTATGTCTAACTATCTATGTATTGTGAAGATGTAATCGCTGTACATTTGTATTTCTTGTCACTTGAAAAAAAATAAAAAAAATACAAATAAAAAGAAAATAAAAAGAATCCAACATTGATCAGAAACAGGTTAAGGATTGCGCTTAGCAAGAGATCGAGAGGTGAGGAAGCGAATGGGTTGTTTTTGATGAGAGTACAACATTGAAACACGGTAAAGTCTAAATCATGATTTTTTAAAAGCCTCTAAAACAGAGCTTTTGACAGACATGGGTCGTGTCTCTGTACTTTTGAGTAGACAACTATAGGACGGTTTTCTGGGAAAGGCTCGCGACAAACTGTTCCCCAACCCACTTTTGGGTCCTGACCCACCAGTTTTGAACCACTGGTCTAAAGGATTCAACATATTGACCTTTTACAATATGAAAAATAATATATGAACTTCTTCAAGGAATCTTAATCTTTGCTCATCTTTAGCAAACTGCTGTATTGCTAGTGAGCTATGCAGTCAGTGTGTCTCCAAGTAAGTGCTTTTGTTGTTTGTTTAATGCTGAGAGATTTTTTTAATGTACCTTGTAATGTTTGGGATTGCCACATCCTGTCTCAGCAACCAAGATATTCTATAGCTGCAATAACTAAAGGACATTCAATTAGGGCAAGGTCATGGGGTGATCAAAATTATGATATGAACTGTGGGATAGTCCTTTGTTTTGGTGATATAGTGTTATTGTAATGCACTACTTACCTGTGTAAACCAGCTCTGTGCCGACTACAGAGGCGCCTTTCCTCACTCACTCTACTGACCAGGCTCTGGGAAACTGTAACCCGTTCACAGGGAAGTGTGAGCTCCCAGATGAAGCAAATAGCTTTAGTTACTTCTGAAAGGCTAAATACGACATGAATTGAAATAAAAGTAAAATTCTGCTCTAGACTTTTTTTTTTTTTTTTTTTTTGGCAAATCACCCAATCACTCCAAGTTTAAACTGAACCTCACTGACGCAGCCCAGCAGACCAGAACATGTCTATTATGCGGGTGGCCTCTCCGATAACATTGCGTTGTGTAACTGTCTTGCATTACACATTTTACAACCTTAACGTTAATAACACCCCTGCCCACGTACTTTTTGCTCATATTTTCTTCTGCAAACTTTAAAGTGTGCGCTTGTTTACTTTCGTCCCATGTTTCATAAAAAGATGACATTCATATTTTAAGAAGACTGCTTGGTAAAACGGCTAAAAATAAATTCTGCAGATCTGTTTTTAGCTTGGAGGTGTGCCACAAACAAAAGCAAGAGCAAGACAAAAGGGAGGAGGCCGACGTAGTTTGAAGTGACGCCTAATGAGATGTTAAAAGGAATGTTAATGGCTTCAAAGGCGTCTGCCATCCTGTGTACACATGGAGTCGTATACACTGAGGTGGGAGAGGTACGTGGGACGCACAGAGGAGGAGGGACGGAAGCATCACAGCTGACTGAAAAAGACAGAATCAGTGTCAAACGGTGTGAGGAACATAACTTCACCTTCATTTGTGCTGACAGAGAAGTCTTTGGCCTTAATACCCGAGTTTGTTTCATGTGGACAGGCTCAGGAATGACAAAGATATAAATCAAAATGAAACCATACGAACAAATGTTGCGATGTCATAGCAACATTTTAAGATTTGTTTTGTCTTTCAGGTATGGCAAAATCGTGTCGACCAAAGCCATCTTAGACAAAACAACCAATAAGTGTAAAGGTGAGTTCGAGTGGAAAGACTGTTAGTTTTGCGGAATACATTTCAACATTTAAGTCACTTCTTGAACTATCTTGTGCAGGATATGGCTTTGTGGATTTCGACAGCCCGGCGGCGGCTCAGAAAGCTGTCACAGCGCTCAAGTCCAGCGGGGTCCAAGCTCAAATGGCCAAGGTATGTCATTAAAATATACAAGATGCTGCTGCAGTTTTGAAAAATACACACGCGTCATTCCCTTGACAATCTCTACATTCCACCATTTGTTCCACTTATCGTTAGTAGTGTAATAATTTAGTCCCCATCGATAGATCAAAAGTAGAAAGATGCCACAGCGGAAATGCAGTGTTGCTTTCTAAAAGTAGGAAAAAGTTTAAAATGTATTCACATAAAGGAGCAATTGTTTTCTCAACGGTTTGTAAGAGCTAGAAATAGCTAGAAGCTAAGCAGGGAAGGGCCTGGTCGGTACTTGGATGGGAGACTGTTTGGGAAACACCAGGAAGCCTACGAATGTAGTGAGTGTGTGAGGGTTGGTGGTGGTCGGAAGGGCCGATGGCACAGACTGGTTGCCTCACTTTTGTCAGTCTACCCCAGGGCAGCTGTGGCTACAATAGTAGTTTACCACCACAACGTGTGGCGTGAATGAATAATGACGACAGTGTAGAGCTTTTAGAAACTTGGTAATACAGGCTTGTAAGCCATTATTATTATTATTATTATTATTCATTTCGACAATATATTTCACCTTAGTTTTAGTGTTGAGTAATCTTTCCAGTTTTTGCCTAGTTTTAGTCGACAAAAATTGCCTGTAAATTTAGTCAACTTTACTTTTATATTATGTGATACACGGCCTTACCAAGAAAAAGGTTGTGAAATATTTGTTGTAGCACCTTGCTTTAAGCTTTTATTTCAGCACACGTTCGCTGTGGCATTGTTTCATTAAGCTTCATCATCCCCAAAGATTCTCAATGGGGTTAAAACCTGGACTCTATGGAGGCCAATCCATGTGTGAAAATGACCCTGAACCGCTCTTCCCCAAAGTGAACCTGATGAATCCTGGCATTGTTATTATGGAATATGCCCATGCCATCAGGGAAATCCATTAAAAGAACAAACAAGTGTACAAGGGACTAGACCTGTTCCTTGGACATTGGATTGAAATGATATGAGGCTTTTTGATGTTTCTAGTCCCTTCTTGTCCTTTGTATTTAGTCTTTATGAGTCGATGAAAATATCTGGACATTTTAGTCATAGTTTTAGTCTCATTAACTTCCTGAGTTCAGTTTCGGTCTAATTTGAATCAGCAAAACGATACTTAAACTAAAATATTTCAGTCGACAAAACAGTTGAGATTCTACTTCCTTCCACTGTCATCCTTTTAAAAACTGGGGATTTGGGTATTTTGGATTCTTGACGTTCCCCAGTTGAGGTCATCTCAGTCCAGTCGGGCCGTGAGAGAGCCTGGTGTTGTGCTGCTATGTTTGGGTGCAGAGTTGCGATCGGGGGGTGGGGGGGGCACACCAGCCGACCATCAGGGCTGAGTGTATGAAGCGCCATTGTCAGCCTCCGGGCCTATGCTCCCACACGACGGACAATCCCAGCGCATTGTAAAGGCCCCATTGACGCTGCTGGTTGTAGTGGCGCCCTCCCTTCAGCGGATCAGGGCAATGGGCCGACAAGAGCTGCTTCCACCGCGCACACTGGGACAAAGCGCAGGGTACAAGTGCTACACAAGAGAGGCAGGTCAGATCCCAGGGAGAATGGGACAGGGGCGGGGAAAAATTGAAATAAGAAGTAACAGAGGAGATTAGTTTGCCAAGAGTGAAGGCTTGATTAAGACGTCTGACTGGACCTCTGCCTTTGTCCGAGTTTAAAATGGTAAATGGACTCAACTTATATAGCGCTTTTCTACCTTTCTCAGGCCCAAAGCGCTTTACAGTAAGGAACCAGTCACCCCATACACCAGTGTCACCGTCGCCCCATAATACTGTTTACATACGTGAGAGATTCAAACACCAAGGGTCACAGAGCTCCACTTGACACTCCCGCAGTACAGTAATGGGAAAGATAACAACGTAATCCCGACACCTTTTAAATGCTGCGTGATATAAAAACTGTATCTACAGTTATTTGTAAAGCTAAACTAATAATCTTTCGAGATCAGTGGAAATTTGACTTACCTGACATTGTGAAAAGCTTAGTATAGCCGGGAGAAGTGATCAAACACGTGGAAAGTTTCCAAGGCACAGGCATGCATAGTGACCTTTATGATTACTCCACTCCAAGCCATTACAATGGCCTTTTACAAACAGTGCACACGGTAAAAAAAAAAGAAAAAAGTCTTTTAAATTTCGGCGGCACCGACTCAAGGCAAACTGAAGCAATTGGCAAAGTTCCTCACAGTCACGGCGATATAAACGCTGATACTTTCACCAAACATCCCCGATCTAGCGCGCAACTTTACAACACAGAGAAACGCGAACATGTGTTGGGGCGCACTGGGTTTTACGGGAAGCTCATTCCTACACCGGACCATCGCTTTATCTGGGCAAAAGCGCCCGAGCTGCACTCAGCACTAGGGCCGGGACAGTATCTCCTCCGGGTGGGAAAAACCCTGTGTACAAATAAGTAGCTCTTCTTGAATGAGCCGTCTGATCGTGCATGTTTGCAAAAGGCTAATATCAGTTAAGTCAAATTCCCACTGAGCTTCTACCTCGGGGACTCCCCTCATTGTTTAGTGTCAAACATCTGTGGTAACACCTTTATCAAGAAAGGAGAGTCTGATACTTAGTTGATATTTACTGTTTTACATCGATAATGACTTGAAAAATACCAAATATAATAAGCTATGTCTGTCAATGATAGGCTGGGCGATATATTGATATATTTTTTAATGAGATATGGAATTGGACCATATAGCGTATATCGGATATTTCAAATTCAGATAAAAGTTAACAAAAAGAAACAGGTAATCTCAAGCTGATGTTTAAAAAAAAAATCTTAAACTGAGCACTTTATTTTGTTATCTCTTTATACATAAATGCTGCCCTCTGAAAAAGATTGACCTATTTTGTTTTATAGGCTATTTTTATTTAAAATATTTTTTTCATTTATATGTGCACCTTACAGAGCTTTGTTATACAATGTTTATATTTACATTTTATAGTGAGTTTTCAATAAAACTATCGTATTTGGCTTTGACTCATTTTATAGCTCTCACTTTGCGGAAAAAATATCGGGATATATATCGTATATCGATATTCAACCTAAATATATCGGGATATGACTTTTGGTCTATAACGTCCAGCCCTAGTCAATGAAGACAAAAGTCGTGAGAGAATTTTAATGACCATCTTACGATCGCGTGACATAGTATTATAGTAGTATTTGAAATGATCCACTTATACAGAATGCGAAGCTGAGGGGGACTCCCACGGCCTTCTGTCCCTCCGAGGTGTTGATAACCTCCACAGAGATAAATATACTCTGCGCTGCTGGCTGTGTGCCACCGGGTCAGCCCGGGTCATTCCTCAGAGCTCAGGTTCACCATGGAGAGGACCGCGCCTCTCTGCACACCCAGAGGAGCCGCCTGCAAGTGCGCAGCTACACAACATAACAATGCAGGGTTAAAAATAGCTTTTCTTTCTGCGCTCTCTCTCTCTCTTTCTCTGACGTGAAGCCGACACGTATGGCACGGCACACACGGGCCGGAAAGTCCACCCACTGGTTCAAAGATCTGTTTCCAAGTACTTATCGAGCACCTTTGAGTATTTTTCAGCTAAAGTTAAACTATGTACTATGTAGGCTCTTTTTGCTGGAGATCACAGCCAGGCATGTCGCCGTGTCAGTAATATGGGACCGCATTTGTATTAGTTAAAAGGTCCTACTGTATATCAAACTTTCTAGTGAGCCTTTTTGATTGGGGTTTACAGCGTTCTGTGGCGATGAAACCTCATTGTTCGGAGTTTGGACTTTGAGGTCTTTCTTCGCGTTACAATGGTACAGAAGTAAAAAGCATTTGTAAATGAAGATGAAGTTTATCTACTGTATCACATGCCATACTATTTGGTGTTATATTTAATAGTTTCAGAGATATGGGGGAATCAAACTGTCCAGTCCTACTAGAATTTGCTTTCAATGAGAGATCTCAGCCAATTAGCTAAAAACGCAGAGAATTCTTACATATGGCAAAAAAAATGTCAAGGAAGCACAACGCCTGCCCGCCATAAAAACACGGACACACCTCAGACCTGCCGTTCAGCTCTTAGGCAGAGGACAAAAACGTATCGAGCACATCCCGCATCCTGAACATGTTTTATTCATGCATAAAGTTCATTCAGCCTGAGCCAAAAGGTCGAGTGCGTGTCATAACTAGAATCATAAAATTAAAAACAGACGCAGCCCACATTCTTCTGCAAACGTTTTAAGAAAGGTAATGGCATAATAATGACACACTGTAAAATGAGTCATCTGTGAGGAAACAACATTTTATGACGGCGAATTAGCCTATTATAAACTACTTTCCAAAGATAAGAAATCGATGCAGATGGGAACAAGCTTTGGACTGACATGTTTTATGTTGTTTCCAAGTGAAAATAGGGGAATTTAGCACTGAAATACTGTTGTGGATATGCATTACTATGATTCTTCACAGCAGTTGACGGCAGTGTAAATTATGTCTGGTCCTTCACTCATCCAGCAATCAAAATGTAATTGCATTTTGAATGGTCACAATCAGCAAATCACAATAGCAGTGCAATATTCTCCCTATGGACAAGTGTTGCAAATTAGCAGTTTTGCTATAACACTAAAAACAATGTATCTGGTTTCTCCAATGCAGTTGTTATGTCCATATCAAATAAACAAATAATAATAATAATAATAATAATAATATTCTTTGCAGACAATAAAATAGTCTGCCGTTTCCAAATAAGGCACATTGAATAATGTTTCTGTCAGAAATAAAATGATAACTTCTGGCAGGTGATTACGCTAATACTTTCCATGGGTTAAATTGCCATGGTTACCATAAGTTTTTCTTGTGATGCTTTATTGGTTTCACCAGCAATAACATATTATAAGAGGAATTTCAGTGGCTGAAGTCAAATCCCAAAAAGTCTTCACATTCATTGATGATTTTTAACCAGGCTTTGATATATCACCTTAATGTGGCAATGGCTTGACGACAACAGCTGAAAACATCTGGACCGTTCATAATTAGTGATGTCGATGACTAAATGCAAACTGCAATACATTGAGCAGGTGAACGAACTATGAAAAGTTTCCCGGACTAGCCGACTTGCTAACTGTCCACATAATATTAGGATCAAACTTCGCTTCCCCTTTTATTTCTATGGTTATGTTCCATAACATTGAGGTCTACTTCCATGTTTCTGCTGTCCCCTGCTGGCAAGTGCTGTTATTGTGCCAGTCTACACCAATGACTGCCGGTGGACCAATGAATGTGAACATGAACGAGCGGGACATTACCAGAAAAGTTACGAGTCAGATGACAACAGTGTAAGCATGTTTGGTATCGCCTGTTTGGTTGTTTATGCTTACATAAGTGTTACAACCCGGCTCTGCTAGATTAAAAGTTGCAACAAAAACCAAGATGTAAAATGGATAAATAGAGCTGTATTTTAATGAGTGTAAAAGGTAATGTTTAACAAATGGTAACAAAACACTCAACCAAAATGGGATATTTACAATATTTACAAAAGGTTACCAAAAGTGTAACCTAAATAAAACAAAAGGGTATTAACAAAATTGGGCCTAAACAACTACCAAACAGAGTCATGACTCACTAAACATTTGTCTCCTGATCCCACGTCACATAGTGAACATTCTAAAAGGAGACATAAACCAAATGGTGTACTGGCCACCAAGGCCAGCAGCCTACTAACATTCAAGTGGTCCCTAGACACACAAAGTCACTAATGACACAAACGGGACACAGGCAGAACACAGACACAAAATGGCATACTGGCCACAAAAACCAGCAGCCCTGAATGTTCTTAGGTGTGGCCTTTTATAGGCGTGGCAGCACCAGGTGGTTGATTGGTGCGATATCGGAACACCTGGCCCCAATCAGGACCAGGGACAAGCAGCCAACCAGAACCGAGCATGAAACGAGTCCTCCAATCCCAGGCTCGGGCTCACACAGCCAGGTTTCCAGGGACGTCAAAAAGGAAATTAGCCACCACACAAACTAATACAACAAAGAGGGAGACTGGAGGCCTGGGGCTTTAACAATAAGTTTGGATGATATTGTGACGTGGGCGGCATACAACCTGATATGTTCCGCAGTGTGGCTTTAAGTAAGAAAATGTGAAACAGAGATGTATTTCCAAAAGGCGACTAAAGCAGAGTAATGAAGGACCTCTGCAGATAAAATAGGCACAGAAACATGACGCACCCCTTGAATATTTTGCTCCCTTCCTCACTTCCTTCCTGTTCCCTTCAGCCACACCCACATTCACAGTAGCCCAACCCTTTTTCCACATTGGAACTCCACCCCCTCTGCCCCGTCGCCAAGGCCAACGTTGCTCTGTGAACTCTCAAACTCCATGGCTGGCATCCTGGCTGGCATCCGTCGAGCACAGTTTCACTTTGCTAAAAATCCCTGCTACTGCGTTTCTCCCGTTTCCTTTCGCTCTCATCCCTCAACACGTTTTAATTAAGCGGTCACAGCGCCGTCGGAGCAGATGAGAATGTGTGGAGTGTGAAGCAAAAGTGCAGCTCAAAATGACTGGGCCAAATTGAGAGTGGAAAGATGGAGGGATGTGATAAGTAACACCAGAGGCATGATCATCCTACACGCACAACACTATAGTTTTGAATTAATCGTGAGCTATTTGAAGATTTGCAACCACTAAGTAGAGTAAAAGTATTAAAATTGCATATTTAGTACTGTTACTACTACTGCAACTACTTCTACAACAGATGAAGTATTTACTAGCAAACATCTTACATTTTAAATAATTGTTTAGTTTGAATCTTTTCATAAAACACATTGAGCCCGATCTTTTGTTTCAAACACAGACTGTAGACTAGACTTTTGCGCTGACGGGGGGCGCTCTATGAAATCTGATGCAATAAGTGGGCTGGACAGGGTGTAGGATGTTATGTACAACAGTGGGCCCCTCCCTAAATGTTTTCCAACAATAGACTGCACAAGATTTGACTGACTATGGGCGGCGGGTGGGTGTTGAGGTGCACCTGCCAGTGGTTTTGATCATGTTTCTGCAAAGTGGAGATTGCCAGAAAAATTTAGTCTGTAGTTTGTCCTGTGAGAGCTTAAAAGGGATGTTGCCTATATGCTGAAAGAAGTAGCTACATAAGGCTATGTGCAATGTTAATGTAAAGATAAGGAGAGCAAAGGGGAAGCAGCAAGCACTCAATTCAGTCAGTCAACCCCTTTGTTTCTAAGCCGCACTCTCATGCTACTGGCCGCAAGCATCAGGGCACCGTTGTTTGTTCACAAGATACCAGCCTCAGTCATCTCGAGCAAAGCTGCTCCAGGCGGAGGATCGGGGGATTTTCTTTAACAAATTAGAATGGAAAACTCCTGGAAGGAACTACTTTAAAATATGTTGCCAGAGTATTTATCACTTGGATATACTGTATTGTTATTCCAAAGTAGGGCTACGCAAGCAATCCCAATGAAATAAAATAATGCACTTTTAATTGCTGTGAATAGCAAATTCCAAAAAACTGCTATTACTAAGGCACGTGGAGCAAAATAAAATATTTGTCTGATCTGAACTGCATGAGACTGTGCTTTCTTAATAGTTTATATTCCTGTACATGTTTAAAATGCACACAAAACAATGAATTTTGCAAATCAAATGGCTAAAATTCTCAGAAAAATTGCTAATTATTTCTGTATGGTTCCAAAATTGCGTAGCCTATTCCAAAGGGTTTGCACTACTGAGGTATTTGTGTTGTTCTATCTCGACAGCAACAGGAGCAGGACCCACAAACCTGTACATCTCAAACCTGCCAGTGTCCATGGACGAGCAGGAGCTGGAGAGCATGCTCAAGTCCTTTGGTCAGGTCATCTCCACCAGGATCCTTCGGGACGCCAACGGCACCAGCCGCGGGGTCGGCTTTGCCAGGTCTGTGCCTCTCATGTCTTTGATACCAATGATTTACAGTTGAATCATGGAGTCCCACATTATTATTTCCTCTCCTCATCAAGAACATGCCACATGAGTTGTGCTTTTCAATCATTCACGCATGTTGAGTATCCTGAATCTCTCGTGGCTATTCGAGGTGCCTCAGTTTATTACCCTGCCACGGCCCAACGTAACAAGTATCCTCTTTCGCAGAGCAGGGGAAGTATGTGCACAAGGCAAAAATACTGGAGTTTTTCTACTATACAACAACGCACTGCAGCTCCTTCTGCACTAGCACAGATGTCTGACAGCGTGCTACATCCAGAGGCTAGCAATGAGGAGTTGCAAAAGGAGGGTCTTACAAGAGATGGAGGCCATGTGAATCAGTATAGCAGGGAAAAGTTTGATATTCAACTACACAGTAATTACAAAATTGGGTCTTAAATAGATAACACTACACCAATACTTCTATCACAGGTCTGAAATGACAGTGCTAGGTTTGAGAAAATTAGCAAGTGCCTTGATTGTGCCATGTGTATAGCTTACTTGTTGCCCAAGTAAGGTCAAAGCTGGATGGAAACTGAATTATTTCATGATGCTGGATAAGCTTTTATACAAGCATTACAAACTGTAAACCGTATTTCGCTTCAGTAAATATCTGTGGAATGCACCAGTACAAGTACAAACAATTTATTACCACAAGGAATCAGTATAAATGTGAATATTGATTGAATAAATGATCGAACACGGGACCTTCTAGCAATGAAGCACGATAACCAACTGTTGCATCACCCTGCCATTCAGTTTTACTTTTTAAACAAGGAATTATAGAAAGTACAAGACTTAGAAACTGGCCTTACATTAATGTCATTCATTCAACTTCACACCACAAAGCTTGAAGTGCTCCTCTTGGCATTATCCCAATATTTATTATGCTTCCAGAATGGAGTCCACAGAGAAGTGTGAGGCCATAATTCAGCATTTCAATGGAAAATTTATCAAGACGCCCCCGGGAGTGCCTGGTACGTGTTCGGTGTGCTGCGCTTGAGAAACTTGATATCATTGTTGTTTTGGTCCCCGTGTCTCTAAAAATGACTGTGCCGTTTGATCTGCAGTGCCCACAGAGCCCCTATTGTGCAAGTTCGCAGACGGGGGTCAGAAGAAGAGGCAGAACCAGGGAAAGTACCTCCAGAACGGACGGCCGTGGGCGAGGGACTCGGAAACTGTAAGATACTAAAAGATATTAGCTCAAAATAACAAAGGAAATAATAAAGAACATCCATGAGAGCTGCACGGCATGATAGCATGAAAAGCTGTTAGCTGCAGCCCTAGCTCATTTCAAGCTTTTTTTTTATTGTTTAAGTTTTTAAAAGAGGGACATGTTCATATACCAAGAACTTAACGAGTCTTGCTCATGACCCTTATGTACATGTATGTAACAGAATAATTTCACAGCAACTGTTATGGAATGTTTTCCACTCTTTCATTTCCAGTAAGGAAGAGAAAGTCTGATCTGATTTGATCATGACGCAACGTTTATTTGCAAGCTTTTTCCTTGTATTGTAGTCATAACAAGAACTCCAATTACAATTTGAAGGCTGTAGTTGTTGTATATTAGCTAAAATTGTAATATTGTGTGATCAAGTGGGTGACATGACATCGTTTTAGACTAGATGGTTAGTCTAGTCTTTAGATTCAGCCCATCATAAAACACCACTCACTGTTAGTTCTGTGTTGAGCCCAGGCCTGTGCTGGAATGGCTTATGTAACGGCTAAGGTTAAAGGGTATTTGGCCAAGCCCAAAGTTGGAGATAGTGAAGGCGTAGATTTCATAGCGTTACTTGAAATGATTGGCGAATGTAACTACTTTTTTTTGTGCTCATGTCACCGCTGAATTTCATTTTCAAAAATCGGTGTAAGCCGTTAAGTCTATTCTAAGGTCAATTTTTTACTGTAGTCTGCAGTTTGACTAAGCCTGTTTTTGAATAACACGTATTGTTTTCACAGGGAGGAATGACGCTAGCGTATGACCCCACAGCCTTACAGAACGGGTGAGTGGTATGCAGGGAGCGAAAACAATCCCAGCCCTCTACAAAAATATGCGCCAACAGTTGGTGCGCACTGCCCCCTGGTGGACATCAGAAAAAGCTTTGTTTCTTTTGCCATATGAATGAGAATAGATGTCTCAATTATTTATTTCTATTTCAGTTGTTTAAATGCCAGAGGAGACTTAAATGTACAGTATGGGCTTCGAAAATCAGTATAATAAAGTAGTATATTCTAGGTTGACAAACAATCCAACTAGACTTAGGGCAGATGCCAACGTTTTGCTCTTCATCCCGGGACTTTGAGTTCTAGTGGTTACAGCACAATGATTTTCTTTGCTGTCTTTGCTGTCCGTGAGTTAAAGCCAACTGCTGCTTTGGAAAGTTCACACTTTATTATCATTGGTTAAATTGGCCCGTCCCTCACTCAGAGCGTGACGGGAGCTGATCACTGGGAGGAATAAGTGGGGAAAGTGTCTTTGTTCACACTTATTTCTCGAAGATCATAAACCCTGTTTTTCAGTGAGGCGGAGACCAAAAGCAACAACAAACAGAACAAAACGTCCAAACGTACAAAATTAGTTAACAGGGTTTTAAAATGTTCTATTCTTGACAGAAAATGTGTGTAGTTTTAAACTATGCAGCACTTTACATTGCATTATTTATTAATTCAGACTATATTTCCAATTTTGCGCTAATGCCTACCACCAAGTCACTCACACACTCACCACATTAACAAATACTCACCAAACACAACGACAGAAAGCACCAGTCAGAGACGGGAACCAATCTCAAATCTTCTGGTTGAGCTGCTGAATCCTTCTGAAAATGTATTGTATTGCCGCACAAAGATGACCCAATGCTCTGTCCTTGCAGTTTCTACTCGTCGCCCTACAGTCTTGGCCCGAACAGAATGATCGCCCAGACATCCCTGCCCTACATGCATTCACCTGTCTCCTCCTACCAGGTCAGACTGTAACACTCAACGGTCCATAAATAAATGTTCACCATGTAAATAAATCAAACTCAACCCCAAAGATGACCTTGCTGTACAACTAGACAATTTATCTTGTATGATAAATTCTATTTGACATTTTGGCCTGTGGTATAAACATTGATGTGTGCATGTTTTGAAGGAGCACATATTTAGCTGTATTTCTTTGGCTTTTAGGCTTTATTTGACAGATACAGTAGGCTGGCAGGAAATGGGGGAGAGAGATGGGGCAATGACATGGAGCAAAGTGGCCGGGACTCGAACCCGGGCCGCTCCAATGCGTGCTATGCGCTCTACCAGGTGAGCCACCGAGGAGCACCAAATACATAGATGTCTTTTTTTCTTACTGTCATTATCAAGCCAAAGAAATATTGTGAAATCTTGTGATTTGCTGTGATAAACCTGTACTAGTACTAGTTATTGGGTAGTTTAACACACCTCTGTTTATAAAATGAGCTAAATCGAAAATAAAAAATGTAATTATAGTGTAAAATCTTGTTATGTGTAAATTTGCAGGTACACAACCCGTCCTGGATGCACCATCAGTCATACCTCATGCAGCCAGTAGGTTCCCTTTCCTGTTTTTTACATGATGTTTTTTATGTGTTTTAAGTGTACAGTATGTGATCCTTGTATTGGTTTAGTGGTTCCAATTTCAGTCTTCTCTCAAATGTTAAAGGAAAATCGCCTTTTTAGAGCTTTTTACCATGTTACAATATTGTTCTCTCATCAAAAACAGACCTGAAGTTGTATTTAGAGGCACTCGTACATCTTTGAGTAACCTTTACATTTTTTTCAGTGGCTATACTTCCCAAAAAGCACCTTGTGAAGTCCTACGTATCCAGGAAAAGCTTTCAATCTCCCGCTATAGGCTTAATCATTTCACTTTTGGGTAAAATAGTGATGAAGATGTGTTTGACAATATTACCAAACACCTGCAAAAGCTGTCTTTAACAATCTAGAACGTGTTTAAAATGTTTAAGAAGTGTGATTTTAAATATAAATTGCAAATCTAATCACGCAGACTCACCTGTGTGTTGTGTCGCGTAGGGTGCAGTTCTCACACCGACCATGGACCACGCCATGTCCATCCAGCCCACGTCGATGATGGGCCCCCTCACTCAGCAGCTCAGCCACCTGTCGCTGGGCAGCACAGGCACAGTCAGTATAAACGTATTATTTAAAACATGTTTCTGGGAGTACCCTAAAATGATACTTGCATGATATTAGGAAAAAACATACAAAAATAAATTAATTAATAGGAAGAAGAAATAAATGATTAAATGAAAACTACTGATTTTAACTTTAAAGGAAAGGAAGGAAAGGATTTTATTTGTATAGCGTCTTTCACAGATATGGTCACAAAGCGCTTTACATGGGACCATTTTACATTCACTCCATACTTGTTGGTAGTAAGCTGCGTATGTAGCTTCAGTTTCCCCTGGGGGAGACTGAGAGAAGCGCTGTCGCGACTGCACACATCTGCGGCAACAGTCCCTCTGACCACATTCAGCTCAAAGAAATGCTGTACTTTAAAGTAGAGTTATTGTTCAAATTTTAAATTTGTCTCACCTTTTCTCTACAGTATATTCCGGCCAACACAACTATGCAGGGGACCTACATCCCACAGTACACCCCAGTGCCTCCCTCAAATGTCACTGTCGAGGTAAGACACTCAACTGTCTCTATAGGGCCCTGTGGCACCAATGTATTGTTGTTGTCGAGTAAAATCCTTTTTGCCCCATAGAGTATCATTGTAATAGCAGTAATTTGTGGGAAAACACAAAATAATGTAGTTTGTATCCTATGAAGGGTTTTAAACCACTTTGTGGGTGTTGTTCATAGTCAGCACACCCCATCTGTGAATAAACGCCAGTCAACTCAGAAATTGTCTGCTGTTTTGGTAAATTGTGATTGCATGGATGTTTGTTTCCAGGAGAACGGTGGTCAGCAACAGCAGCAGCAGCAGCAGCAGGTGGCCATGGATACTCCTGCAGAGCACTCAAACTACTCGTACCAACACACCAAGTAAAGCTAAGGTGTGTCCCAACTTTCCAATTCAACTGATATGTTCTTTTCAAAATTCTGACTTAATTCTTTGTTTTCATAATCACACCAGTATTCATCAAGTTCTTTAACCAAACTTTAACACAGTTTCATACAGCATATTTGGGACATAAAAAAGTACACAATTCTCATCCAATTCTCAATATGAAACAAAATAGTCAATTGCCAATGTTGTTCCAAATAGGCTCTGATTGTATATGGATGCTAACTTCCGAGGATAACAACTTTCCCTTGTTCCCTTGTTTTATTCCTACGGGGAATTTGTCGTGTCTTACTGAAATGAATCAATATTTAAACACTTGCGTGGCAAAAAATATGCTACCGTTGGATAACAAAACTTCACACAAGTGTAAATATGTGTAAAGCACTTGTAAACAAGTGTAAAACACAAGATGTAAATACTTCACCAGAGTGTGTTTCATAAATGTGGATGTTTTAGCCTTGAAGCTAACAGGTAGCATTAATTTGACGCTAACAAATATGTTTTAGCATTGAAGGAACTTAGCTAACGGCTAGCCTTAATTGCACACTAACAAATATGTTTTTGAATCTATTAGACGCTTGGCTTGACGTTTGCTCTATTTCTCTTTAGTTTTTTTGGTCTTATTTTCAATTTACACAAAAAATGTGGACATGAAGTACCTACACTGGCCAACACAAAGTTAGCCATGCACAGAGCCCATCGAGAGTTTAAATAGTTTAGTATTTTAAGATTGTATGGAAGATGTGCGACATGAGACCTGTGTATGTTGCAGCTCTGGGTGTACGGCGGAGACGCACCTGTTGAATCTGACCAATCAGGATTCAGGAAGCGACGCGCTTGTCCCCTGCACCTGGACCGAACCCGGATGACAAAAGGAACATAAGTGTGTGTGTGTGTGTGCGCGTGTGTTTGTGCGATTGTTTAATGTTCGACTGTGTATGTGTTGAATGTGTCTGTGATTTTTATTTTTTAACTGAATGGACATCACTTTGTTTATGGGACTTTCCACCCAAACATCAACCAAAGGTGGGATTCGTCCATCTACGGAGACACTATTTTGATAACACGTATAGACAGAGAAGGAGCCAAGAGGAGCGTTATTTTTGTGCAAAGAGCATTCTGGACGCTTTAGAGTTAAGAAAGAGTTTATGCGTTTTGTTTTTTTGTTTTTTTGTAAAATATGCAAACTGTATGTCGTTTTTCTGATGACTGTTGGTCGACATTGAATTTTTTGCAGCAGCGCAGCAACAATTTGTACAGATTTGAAACATTTTATTGCCGCTGGTCTGGGGACGGTCCAGGTATCTTCAGAGGCAAACCGTTTAAAGCTACTTCTTCCTGTTAACTGCTGCAAAGACGTCTATTTCACGCACATGGGATAAAACTTTAAAAGTGTTTATACCTTAGTTAGTTGCATTCACACAAGACAATCAATTCTTTCTATTTATATTTGAATTTCTATTTTTTAGATTTCTTTTAGAGATCATCGAAGTTTATAGAAAGAAAGTTATTTAATAGTTTATTTTGCAAACTAATATAGATAAACAATACAAACTTCTGACGCACTGAAAGAGCTCGAAGAGTAAAATTATTAAGGGCTTAAAAAAAACTAGACTTTTTACCAAAAAGTTGAAGCCAAGTCCGATATTATTGTTTTCAAGTTACTTTTGTAAAATAGCCTTGTCCATGAAGCTATGAGAAGTGGTTTTAAGCGGTCATCAGGTTTTTTTGCCGACTCACCCTTTTGGCCATTTGGGATTGAAGTAAAAACATGACACAGGTCGATATTTGTCGTGTACAGAGAACAATGCAGATCAAGATCATGGGCAACATTGTAGTAACCACACTATTAAGCATTTGTAACAGATTTTGTAAAGCATTTGTAAATATTATTTCATCGTTTATAAAACATTTACAAAGACTACGTTAAGGTTACAAGTCAGAATTGGTTACTATTGGGAAAAGGGCTGTTGTAGAGCGCCTTAACATACTGTCGGTGCTTGAGCAACACATGATTGGAATGCTTTGTAAATATTTCATGAATGATGAAGGATTTGCCAATGCTTCATAGTGTGTAGTTAAATTAAAGTGTTACCACATTAAGATATAGTTTATGAGGGAAATCTAACATAGGCTGACTACCTGAGATCATGATCCTTTGAGGAGAGGGAGCATCAGTCTTTTTCAATGCTGCTGTGTCACATGAGTTTGTATGGAGCCCCGAAAGTCAAACAAATTAGCATTAGTTCAATGTCTTCTCTCCTCCATCTGGGTTCTACTACATTCATTTGACTTCATATTCTAAGTGTTTTTTTTTTTAGATAGAAATAAAACAGCAATAAGCCCAAATGTACAGTTAGCAAGCAAGCTAGTTCGGGAAGCTGTTAGCGTTAAAATCAAAACATCTGAGGGATTTAGAAGTTCTTGGTTGTTTAAAACGTCTGAACGCACAGACCTTTTGACATTTTACTTACTAGATGATAATTTGCTTATAAAAGGGCCCATAGCCATTACTGTTTCTATTACTATTGCAAAATAGTTTTATCGTGATAAAATCTCCCCGTTTTCTCCTTGACTTTTGGGGCTCCGTAAAGTTGGATTCACCATCAGTGACTTGTTTTTGTAGAAAATGTTTTTTGTGTGTCTTCTTTAGCGTCTGTCACTTGAACTTTTAGAGCTAAGTTGCCTTAATTTGATGACTTTTTCTCTTTGACTTAGATTAGATTTTTAGCTGTTGAAACTTTAGCGCCTTTTTTGTGTTCTTGAATTATTTTTGCAGGTGTTTTCTCTTGTTGAAATATCTTCCGTTCCAAACTGGGTGCTGATTGCGTATCGCACCTGAAAACCGCGTGCTGAACCAAACACTGACTTTTGGCATGTCCACTTACCCAAAAAGTTATAATAATTTATGTGAAACCGGTGACTGTAGATATGTAGATAATCGGAGGCAGGATGCTCACTAGACCATGGAAGTGCCATTACAGATGATTTTAAGCCTTTAGTGTGAGCCCTGATCTGGATTTGTGTTCAAAGTTGTGCAAAAACTCTTGTTGCTATAAGCCTTAACGTTGCTCTTCAGATGAAACTGCCGCGTAGGAGAGAGGAGAAGTTGTAAATACGGAACCAGGCGCATGTTATTTTAGATGTTTTAGATCCTGACAATGGTTTGTTTGTGATTTTGTTTTTGTGTTCAACAATTGTTTTGTCGCTCATTTTTATCATTACTGCAACCAAAGATGTTGTAGACATCCACAAAATAGCTCTGGGTCAAGACATAGACACAAGAATAACAGAAATTCAAAACTTTTCATGGCTTTTTCTCAATTGCTTTTAGAAACATCAGGCTCAAGCTGTGTACATCTGCACAAACCATTCTACACATTTGCTATATCAGCAAAAATGTTATGTTTTCCTTTAAAAAGGTTTCATACAATTGTTTTATACAGAGCGCTTACCTGATTCATTGATTTAAACTTTCTCAAAATCCTTTTGATCAGTGGTTCTCAACTGGTATGGCCATCACTATGGAATGACAGGCCACAACCCAAAACAGAGTTGTATTTGTTAACAAATGCACATTTGAAAACATTATAAAATGTCTTCGATTTTAGATTTGTGTCTATATAATAAGCTTTGGCCCAATGGCGTAACGGCTAATTATCTTTCTTAAATTTGTCCAAAAAGTGATTTTATATAATGCTGTGAAAATATCAGGAGCAATTGAGAAAACAACATAATCTACAAACTAGATCGTTCTGACCAGAGTCATTCTTGTAAATAGTTTTTCCACACTTGTTTTCCTATGTGTTTTTTATTGTGGACACATTGATTTAACAGATTTCTTTGTTTGAACTCATTGCACCATGAAGGAAAAATCATGGCTACTGTCTGTACATGTTCAAAGTGATGTTATTCCATAGCCATCACTTTGAATTCAAAAACTCGGATTTTGAAACTATGAAATGACCAGGGATTACAATGCAGTGTTTATTTATTATTATTTTGTTGTAATTGTAATAGTTACTTTTAATTTTTAACAAACATGCTAGATTATGTATTATAAATTATAAATTATGTAAATGATAGGAAAGTTCAAAGAGTTCCTTGCACTTAAACAAATTGGTAATAGTTCTAGATCTAGTTTATTGCTTATTTCATAGCTTCAAAATGTTTTGCTGCTAAAACAGGACTTCCATGCAGGAGACTGGACATGGCTTGGATCATTCGCCAAAATAAAGTTTATTGTTCACATTCTTTTACTCAGACAGTTAAGATGTGGATTTATTAACTGCTCTAATTTAATCTTTAGTTACTTTATAGTTATCCACTTATTAAAATGGACATAGTTTTGTCCAAATGTATTTGGTTTATGCGAGCTTGAGGCTAATTAAACTTTCCATACTGGAACCCATGACACCACCGCGGTGATGTAAAGTATTTACTGCTGAAAATATATGGAGCCCGATTTTCTGCCTGGCGCAAGGACAGCGTTGCTCCAAACAAGGTAGTCATCTTGCATGTGCCTGCGCCACTAGCTAGAGGGTGTCATTTATTAAATAAGAGATCGACTGAAGCATTTTATTGCAAGCAGCTCTAAGAGCGCTGCTGTCCTTTTTGCAGCCTCACATCTTTACCTCGTTTACATTGCGCTGCCTCATGTTCTTCCTTTAGCATTACAGACTTTAATATAAGCTGCCACAGGTCAAACTCAAAACTTTATTTATTCCACCGTGAGTTAAACACTGTTCGTGTCCGGTGTCCTGCCGGTCCCGCGGTGGTGCGGGTCTGCACTCGGTTGAAACATGATAGAAACAAAAGCACATGTTCTAGCGCCCAGTCAAGCTCCAAGTACCACCAATTTTGTCCAGAAAATGTACATATTTTATCATGGGTGCCAATATTTGTGGAGTTTCAAATAGACGCTTACTCACTGTACAGACACATTTGTGAAGATTGGAGGATGATCCAACATGGCTGACTCTCCTCTCGGGAACAGTTTCTTATTTATACAGAACTCATTTTGTACACTTTTAAGTTTTAAGAGGTTTTTGATATTTCTGTTTGTTGTTTTGTTTTGCAGAGGCCACTAGGCTACTTTTGTCTTCCTGTGCCAGACTTTACTAAAATTGTCTGTAACTTTTGTGTGTGTTTTTTTATTGAAGCGAGATTTTCCCCTTTTTCTCTTTTTGGTTTTCTCTTTTTGAATTTGAATATGTCAATTTTCTTCTTTTTTAATTAAAATTGTCAAACATTTTGACCGATTCGTGTTATTCTGAGTTAACACACACCACACATGAAACAATTAGTCACAGTATTGTCATTTTCACCCGTTCACTGAGCCAACGGCCTCACAGCAAGAGAGTCATAGGTTTGATTCCAGAACCACGCAGGGTGTGTGATAAAAAATTTGAATTATAGTTGTATAGCACTTTTGCAAAACACAAGTCGCCCAAAGCTCTACACAAGGGACAATATTTCAATCACTTCATACTTATAGCCATATAAACATTATAGTTTTATTGACAGTTTTGGTGTGCAAGAATTTCACATGGTATTTTGAAGACATACGGCCAATGTTAAATCCGATTTCTATTTAGGCTTGTACAAATAAAACTCAACAGACAAGACTTAATATACTAATAAGCTGCCTAATCATTTTGCCTAAATATAGACAAATAAACCAAACACATTTTGTGAGGAGTGTTCGTCTATTGCACCATCATCAACGTATTACGCTCTAAAAGGCCACGTTCAGTTCTTTTTAAACTCGTGAACTTACAAATTATCTATATTTTCGTCTCTTTGTAGGTAAGTTTACTATAATCTCTTAGAAAAATAACATATTGATGCTGATTACTGATATGCATTAGAAATATACATTATAAAAGTGAATAATATAGTTTTGACAATTACATTATTACTTGATTTAAACAAATATATTTACAAATGACATCAGTGTTTTAAAGAGGGGATGTTGTGCAAAATTCACTTTTTTGGCGCTTTTAAACCACATTCCACTGTTGCCTAGAGTTATGTTTCAGACCAATATAGCATTTTCTAACCAACAAAGTGCAAGATCAAGATGTGTTTGACATTATAACCACATATCTGCAATAAGCACAAAACCCCCGCTTTATTATAACGTAAGATCAAAGATGCTTGTGGATCAGGAAGGACATAAAAAACCTATGCCTTTTACATGATTACCTCCTTGTTGGACCACATATTGATTTACAGTATTACATTTCACAGTCCTTTTAGAAAAATCCCAATTGTCAGTCTCGTCCTCCTCCTACGATTGCGAGCATGAAGCTGAAGAGGTAAATGACGTCCAGGTAGATGCTGAGCGTAGCGAAGATGTACTCCTCGGGCTGATGGCGTAACGCTTGTTTCCTAACAACATTTGAGTGTCGAACGCCAAGAACTGTGGAGCCAAAAGAATGAAAATAAGTGTCATAAAAAGGTTTACGGCAGGAAGAGCTCAAACAGTAAAAAAAAGAAAAGATGTTTCCCACGGGACACGTGAATTTAACCAGATGTAGGCCTGTCATTAAAGTAGAACAGAGTGTAAACTGTGACTCTACAGAAGATTTTACAATATATTATAATGTAGTGGTCCAAAAACCCTTTGTTAAATATTTCACACCCAATATTCCATAATAATATTTAAAGCCAGTCACCAGAAAATTCAGCGTTACTAGAGAAACAAATAAACAAACAGCGATACCAAAATGGGCTACTGCACTTTACCTGTTGCACCATGTGGCTAATCTGCTAAAGGCAAACTTGCAATTATTTACTTTATATAAAAATAAATAACTAAATAAATTGTAAACTACACAAAACAATTGCTTTTATGCAGACTAGTTCATATTTGCAGTACAATTTATAATGTTATAATTCGTCAAATGAATGAGCCTTTAGCTTCAAGACACACTTTCTATTTTGCTTTCACTTCTCAGTTGTCTGTTACTTGTGTGTGAACATTCAGTAAAAAAATTCAAAATAAAATCTTTATGTTTATGGTTGTAACATGACAAAATGTGCAAAGTTCAAGGTGTATTAGTACTTTCGAGAAGCATCTTACATCAAGTATTTAACACACAATAGGTGACTCACTGTCCACTGCAGAATGGAAATATGATTATTTGGTGTCATCATTGGTCCCCTCCAATAATGACACCAAACTAACACCAATGGCATAACTAGCATAGCCATATGGTGCAATGAGCCAATAATTAGAAGTTACCAACCACCACAGAGTGAAAAATATCTTTAAATTACCCATTACTAAAGAAAGTTGCTTAGTTGTCCCAGCTCAAACAAATAAAGAACTACTGATTTTAGCTTGAACATTCAAGTTGTTTAAGCACTGGTAAGTACTGGAACCAAAAATATATGATTTATGTAACGTTACATAAATACAAATTATTAAAGATTGTTCAATTTGGAAAAAGTAAATGGAGGATGAAGACCTGAACTGATATATTTCTAACCCAAAGGTATGTAAAAGTCTTACCAATGTGAACAGTATGGCTCCTAATACAGCGTAAGTGGCATGTAACCATGGGACCTGTGAGACAAGAAAACAGCCTTACAAAACATGCCTAAAGAGGAAGCTAATTTCAGAATGACAACACAGAGCTTAGATTAGTCTATCCAATTAACGATCCCGCCATCTAACCAGCTCCATTCACAGGGTGGCTGCTAATCTGGACTATTTAAAACTCTTCCAGAACCCTCCTGGGGCCTGGTTTAAGGGTCTGCACTTACGTAACCGAAAGGAACCACAATGGAGATGGTGATGGCGCAGAGCAGCATGACCATACACAGAGAGAACAGGACGCCTTGGCATGAGGTCACGTCGATCTGCAGACATGAGACGGGGTTTGTGCATGTGCTTTCTCAAATGGGGTACATTTTTATTATATTCAAGTTTAATATATAAATAAATGGATGGAATTAAGTTATCATTGAGGATTGAGAGTCTTGAGGGAGCTATTTGAGCAAGGATATTCAAAATGTAAGTTTATTCTGAGATCTATTTGTGAAAAATATGAAGAAAAATATGCACCTTTACTTTAAATTGAGTGAAAGAAATCGTAATTTCAGTGGTGTGAAATTGGCAAATTGCAAATGCTGCAAATGTTTTAGGCATTGTCAGGTACACTGCAGATTACTAATCATCTTTGTTGCATTTCTTCCATTAACAGTAAGTCCATATATGCATTACAATGTTATATAATGCGTATAATTGAGCTTCTGGGCCTGCATTTTGATGTAAAGTAGGTAACATGAAAAAGACGAGCTTTCTGTGCACAGGGAACGAGGAGGGGCTTTCAATCCAATCAGGAGGGGGAAAAGTTAGATTGTCAACTCTTAACATTTCTCTCTCCCCTGATTTGAATCTTACGGAGTCAGACTTTAATACAACTAGACGTATTTTAAGAAGATGTACTGTGACTTGTATCCCGATTTGAAATCATCAGTTACAAATTAAGGACAATTGTAATAATCATGTTCAAAGTCATAGCTAGCATGGGTAATACAGTGTGAGGTTGTGCGTATTTACCCTGGACTGGAAGCTGAAGATTGTGACACACAAGCAGACCATAGCGGTGATGCCCAAACACAGAAGCACAGATTTTGTGTTGTAAAAGCTGAAAAACAGAAAAAATGAATGCATTTTGAATGAATGCATTATCTCCAAAGAAATCTTACAGTAGGCTATGTCTTGCTCTCTACACCTACCTCAATAACAGGCAACAACAGAACAGACTATCTCGTTGTATATTACCAATGAAATAAGAAGATAGAAGAAGAACCTGCGTTTTTAAGTTCCTAAGCTACAATAACAAGAGTTTCATTACCTTGACATGAATCCCATCATGAAGGACAGGCTCAAAGTCTAAGAGGAAAAAAAGCATAAGGATTAGAGAAGCGTAAACAAAAAAGGCACAAATAAATAGCCGCAAATATAACACTTACAAAGAGAACTAATAGGATGACGTTCCAGGGAAACTGCCGCCTGTAAAAACACAGACTTTCAGTAAAAATGCAAGAATTATAAAAATAACAAACATAGCTAGATAGTAAAATGGTGTGTGTGTGTGGGGGGATTCCAGAATGTACCGGAGATCTCCACAGCAGGACAACGCGATGTATGTGGCGAAGAACATGAGGCTGCACACATACAAAATGGATTAGCCACATGGACTACAGTATGGTATTTTCACCATTAATGCAAGACAATAGTTATACTCACTAAGATGCAGAGTACAGGCCTGGATGAGTCTGGATGTAGTAACGCACAGGGTCACTAGTGAAGGAAAAAACAAAAAACACAATCACATTAATAAAGAGGCAACACAATAATGAATAAGAAAGAGAGTTTAGTTTGTTTACCAAAACGTGAAGAGGCAGACGATCCCCACCGTCACGAGCAACTGCGTCAACAGGATGGCATAGACCTGAGACAGACAAATGCAGGGATGATACTAAGACTATATATATATAATATTATACTGCAATCTGTGATCATCAGAAACTTTGATTTAAGATAGGGGAAAAAATCAAGGTACTATTGATATCTATAACTGGTACAGGAAAAAAAATATTTGTCTTTAGATAGCAGGTTTTGATGAATGGTTGGTCCTGAGACAGCACTAAATAAAGTTACTTGGTTGTTCCAGCTCAAATAGATGAATACAAAATAAAATTAACATTATCTTTCAACTTTGGTTCTAGATAGTGAATGTGTAGTATAGATATCAAGTATTGCTCAAGTACCAGTATTGTGCATAACGTACAGTTAAAGTACTGGTATCGCAAGAAATTAAAAAGGCAGCCAGCCCTAATTATAGCCCATCATTATATTTCACAATTTTTCAAGCCACTACCATTTCCAGTGTTATGACTAATGCAGGTGGGGAAAAAAGCATCTGATAATCACAGAGAAAGGATTCATGTTTGATGCCTTCATTTAGTCTTTTCAGAGCACTTCAGCAAAGATCTGTCAGCGTTATTGTGACTCTCCGTGCATGAGCTATGTTTATTTGCAAAATTGTCCAGAGCATTGGTTTGGTATCGGCAGCTACACTGATGCTTTGGCTCAGTGTAGCTGCCGATACCAAACCAATGCATTTTGATAGTTTGTAATAAACGCAATGGTCATCTCTTAATTGTTAATATTGAAAATTATCAAGTTGTATTTCAAATATCTGTTGAAAAATCATAACAAAAATAATCACACGCCCCTCCTTTATCTCTACTTCAGACTGTCCCCAAGATAAATACATTTGAAAGCTGATGTTTGCGTTCACCTTCCTGATGAAAGTCTGCCTGATCACTTTGTCATCCCACGCGAACTGGGCCTCCATTTCTGAATACCCTAACAACAACAACAAAAAGAATACAAAAGACAAGGTAAAAAAACAAACATGCAAAATATCAAAACAATATCTTTCAGCCCTTCCAGTTACCTGCGGTGGCCTCCTGGTAGGTCGGCGGCTCATTATCATCTGTGACCTGCTGAGATACAGTACAGTATGTGTTAGTGCGGCTATGGCGGAAATCCCATCAAAACAGCTAAAAAGAAGTCATTCATTCTGAATACGCACATATAGTTCCTGTATATCTATTTTTGTAAAGGATTTATGCAGAGCCTCCATGTTTGATCAGAATTAGGATGGAAGCTAGGACAGAACATCACAGCCAAAGATATAACCAAGATATAAATTATGTTTACGCATGGAAATTATAGAAAATATATAACCTTTGAAAAAATGCTGATCGACAGCTTTAGCTTTTCTAAACATCCAACGCTAGCTTTTCTACTATTAAGATTAGGCTACATTCAAATCTCTGCTATTGTGTTACATTGTGTACATAGAAATACAAGAATGAGGGAAGTGGTTTTCAACTTAAGTGAATTTAGGACTTATTTTTTTAATCTTTTTTTTTAAACTCATTTTTTAATTTAAATTATTATTATTGATTGGACAGTGGGATCCTAGACCACCATTTGAGAACCACTTACAGAGATTATTAAACTGTTCAATCAATGAAATTAAGACATTTCGAGGAAAGTTTAACAGTTACCTTTCCTTTCTTCATGGCTGTCCCTCGCTGCTCGTTTGCAAATCACTCCAATCTTAAATTTTCCAAATAAAAGCGGATCGATATTGCAAACGAACGGTATGAGCTGGAAATCCTTAAAACAGTGAAAGTCAATACAAGTTTATTGACGAATGTATGTCCTCAGCGCGTCTTCGTGGAGGCAGTAGTGCACAAAGTGAATGGCCGCTTCTTTCAGAGCGCGCACAGGGATTACAGCACAGCTTTATACTTGTGGTTAATCTGCCTCTAACCCTGATCCCGCAGCATCCAGCATCATCCTCCACAGAGTAATCAGGCCGCTCCACTACCACGCCGTTTATGCAACTTGATGTTTGTTTACATTATACACTAGTAGCACTAAGCGATAGAAGTTACTGAGGAGCCTTTATTTAAATTATATTATATGTCCAGGGGGAATAGGGACAGGACAAAGTGTCAACGCATGGCTTTTATGTTTACATACAGGGAGGGGTCTGCATAACTGATGGTGAGTAGTAACGGGTCTTGTCCCGCGGTCAATTGGTTTCACGTTGGACGTTGATATTCGCCTCCAACACCAAGATCGTTCGAATTTAGGGACCGTCTATGAATTACTCTCTTTGTAAAAAGGTGTTGGATTAAAAACTTTAGTTTAGGTGTGAATCAATAATATGACACAAAAAAAACAATGTTAATGAAAGAAGATAGACTAAATGTAATCTGTAGGTGTATTTTCTACCACATGTAATCTTTTATTGTAGTTTATACCAACTGTTGAATGTTTTCAATTTTTTTCATAAGCCTATATTCGGAATCATGTGAACCAGCAAAATCAATAATATTCATAAAAATACTCCTAGTCCACCACACGTTTTGTTTTTCTTTTCCTATTTTCAGGTTTTGAAAAATCATTATCCGAGAAAATCACCAAAAATACAAGATTTTTTTCAATAGGTTTATGGTCATGTGACCCAGTCACCCCAAACCAGTTTACAAATTAGTACTACCTCTAGGCTATGGGGCTCTGGCCATGAAGTTCTTTTTAAAAGATATTACAATTATTTTTTAACAGAAATATGCTATTTTTCCTCATAGCTTTTCTGGCATTTGACCCAGTCACCCAAACCAGTTTACAAATTAGTACTTTCTCTGGGCTATGGGCTCAGGCCATGAATTTATGCTTAGTAATAGTTTTGATGTATTTTCAAGGATTTTTGATAGAAAGTATGGGTTTTTCCTCAATAGTTTTTAGGGCATTTGACCCAGTCACCCCAAACCAGTTTACAAAATTAGTACTACCTCCGGGCTAAAGGGCTCTGGCCATGAATTGTTTTTGAAGATTGTCATTTTTTTCAAGGTTTTTGACAGAAAGTATGGGTTTTTCCTCAATAGCTTTTATGGCATTTGACCAGTGGCCCAAACCAGTTTACAAAATGAGTACTACCTCATTACTTATGAAAGTTTGGTGATGTCATGTTTTGTGTAACTTTGGTTTGTCTAATCGGATCAATGCTGAAACCATTACAGAACTCCTGACCTGTAGCTGCTAGTATTTAATGTAATTTACTTAACATGGCAGATTAACCCGTGCCCTGGTATGTTACATAGAGTTCATAGCTAATAAACAATTGCCGTGGGTTGACTGAAATTAAATCCACACTTATTTGGCTACTATGCAGGTACTCTCTCGAGTAAAGCCAAGGGTAAGATGAACACATGTTCTGTAAAGGTAAACTCTCATCTCTTAATAGAAAATTCTCTGACTCTTTACCTGGAAACTTCTGTCAATTAAATTAAATATTATTATTATCATATTTAAACTATTGACTTGAATGTACATTTATTTTTTGATCATTGTTCATTCAGTCTCTTGTGGCTACAGAAACAAACATTTGGACACAACTTTTCGGCCTTCATACAATTGAAATGTTCATTGTTTTTACACATTTTAACTAATTTGATAGGCTTTCACCAAATTGTTGTAGAAGACTTACAATAGGCAAATAGCAAAGTATGTCCAGACTTTATGATGATGGGCGAGTAATTATTCTTTTGGCTGCTAATGGAGCTTTAAGGCAAAAGTGATGAGTGATGAGCTCATTACGATGCTATTCCTCTTCTAATAACTAGATGGCGCAAGTCGACAACAAATGGCCTAGCTGTGTTGCAAAACAACAGAGGCCCATTTTATTCGCTGGATAGACTCACTTCTAAATGTGTTACCCACTAAACAACATCTTGACCTACTGTCTTATTCACAGTCTCTGCATTTCAGTCCACAAAGGCGACGTCAAGGCACATTCAGTATTGTTACATTATCCATCAGATGGCTCCTGAGTCCTGTCCCTCCTCTCCTGTACATTAGAGTCTGCCTGCTGCTGGAAACTACGAGTCCCTGTTCCCTTCTGCACCACTGCACAGTTCATCCGAGGACATCGAGAACTTTTTGGGTTTAGAATTCGGCACGCTTTGGCAGTACATTTTCACAATGGCGTAGTGTCAGGCAGGTGACTCAGCCCCGTTCCCATGGACCATATAGGTCTTCGGTCATGCATCCGATTTATATGACTCGAAAAGACCAGAAGCCTTCAACATACAGTATACGTGTACTATGACTTGGCGTGTAACTATTTTACAAATCCAGGGCGGTGCGTAGGCTATCACATTTTTATAGCCTAATGGATTCAACACCAGCTGGCAGAACATTTAAAACATACCGAACTGTGACCCAATAATTCCACTGGAGAACAGACTAGAAGTAGGCTACATTTACTGGGGTTGTATCATTTTGTCGTGTAGAACGCGACCTCAAACTTTTACGCACAGCACTTTAAATAATACGGGCTATAGTTTTATGATCTCAATTTATGATCTTTTTTTTTGTTGTTGCTGTGGAACAAATACATAAGGACATGTACTTTAATGTACGTCTCTCCTCACACCTTACTCGTAACATTTTGGAACAGTTCAATTGCCCGTGTGACGTAAGAACATGCTATAAACCCAGAATGCTCCTCAGAGTGGCTTTAAACGGCTACAGTCATGTCACTCTGTGAATTATCAACTACAGTATCTTGTATGTTCTATCCACATAGAATAGTGATTCCACATAGCATTTCTATTAAATCCATCGGTTTCCAAGTGCTTCTCCACATCTGCATGCGTTCTACAACTACTCCCCTCCCCGCCTCCCCTGTCTAAATTGCCCAGTGATATTTGAACCCTGTAATGGTGTCTATGTTCCATAGTGTCATTTACAGTATGAATGTAGCTTACTATCCTGTTTGAGTTTTACATGGAGCATTCATTAGGCCATCTCTACTGAGGAAAATTCACTTTCTGGCCAGAAATGTACATTATCTAATTTATTTCAAAGTAGGCTTCTTCTATGTAGCTATATACGTGTTTAAATTAAAGTATTTGATTGTAAATGCACCATAGCTAATCACTACCGTTTGTTGCCAAGTGCTTCAAAACACAGCATACAATCACCTTCACCTTTTCCAACTCAGTCCGGTGATATTTGGAGCCTGTAATGGTGCCTAATGGTCCTTCGATTCAGCTCTCTGATTGGCTGATTGCTGCTGTTGCTAGGTTACCGCTCTATCTTATATGTCCTGGAGGAAGTGCTGTCAAAAATATACAAAGAAATACTCCCAAGACCAGAAATATGATTTATGGTATACTGTTGTTTAATAATGGTACGTTACACCATTTGAACATTTACAAAATATTCTCAGCTTCAGGTAGTCCATAGGTTGCGCTCACATGTCATAGCATATAAAAAAAAAGGGGGTGGGGGGAAGAGTTGCAAAATAAAGGTGGATAGGAACTGTGAGGGTATTTGCTGCTTGAAATTCAAAACATGGTCGATACCTCTGACTGTGGAGTCTGTCCACATGAAACAAACTCTAATAAACTGTAAAATAATAGTAAAAATTGAAACAAAATATCTGACACCTGGCCTGTTTACAGCACCCATACTGAATTTCTTGGGCACCTAACTGGCTTTTCTGAAATACAAGGTCCCAGGCAACATTTATGCTAGATTTTGTATCACAAAATGGCCTTAATCTGGTTCACTGTTTGAGAGAGAAAAAAAAAAAAAAAAGTACAGATTTTGATATCGTATCATGAACGCAACCTATTGACACAACATAGATATCTGTCAATCTGCAGAGCTTATATTTGATCAAACCCTTAAATGACGTCAACATCATAGAATCAATACTAACATCTCTACATAGAATCTACATAGCAATAACCAAGAATAGTCATTATATATGTACACCTCATGTCAGATATATGGTCGAAAATGACCAAATAGTATACTCCCTGATTACTGCAATACAATGCAACAAACTTTCATTTCTTAAAAATGTTATACATAACTCAATCACAAATGGGTGATTTTTCAATAATATTCCACAGGATGACATGTGAAAATAGCTTATATTATTATTATTATGGACATATACAAAGCATCCTCCACACTGTGAGTTGGACATGTCTATTGCCATAGGTAACAATCCAGCGGGTCTCAAACTGTGGTATAAAGGTCCATTTGATGTTCTTGGAAGTTAAAGATTTTGTAGAACATAGAACTCATTTTGAAATCAGTTTTTGTCCTAGTCATATTGAGCTTTTTTGCCATTTCCAAGCCCTAGAAAGTATCTTACTCTGACCATATGTGGGGAATGAATGAGTAATGCCACAATAAGCGTCTTTGAGAAATGGAAAAAAAATCAGTTTGAGAGCCACTGAATTCTATAGTCAATATATGGAAAGGTGCAAATCACACTTAAGAGCATGAATGTACAATAATAAAACTTTTTTTTGTACATATATATATACACATATATATATATATACACATATATTCATTTATTGGGAGGTTGTGCTTCCTTCTTAGTTTTGTCCTTTTAGAACCAAAAGTCTATCAGACTTGTCCTGGAGGTTATGCGGTTCTCAAAAGAGCTAAGTCCCTCACCCTCCAAAGGAAGAACAGAGTTTTCCCCCCCCCCAGACAGTTTTTGGAAGCATTTCAGGACTGGAGTGCGCGAGTTCGATTCCCCTTTTCTGCTACCGTCTTCATTCTCTTCCTTGGAGCTGGTTTCTCCTTCCACTGCGGCCCCCACATGCACGGGACAGTTTGGCGTGGCTCAGACCGGGATGGGATCTCAAAGTTTTAAGCTCCCATCGATCCATCTCTTCACAAGGCCCGTTTTTATTAGTCCAGTTTCTTTTCTTTTTTGTTAGTTGAGTTCATGGGTCAATGCGGAAGGCGAGGAGCTTGTCTGAGTGCTGGTTGTTGAGGGTGCGTAGGTCGGGCAGACGGAGCAGCAGTTTGGGGAAAAGGGTGCTGTCGTCAGGACGGCGCCGCATGATGAGGGACCGGAGGGCTTTTATCAAGTTCTCCTGAAGCTGCTCCACAGCGCCAGTGTCCATGATACCGGAGCGATCTGAGGAGAGCAATATTGGGTTAATAAATATACGATTACAAATTCATATAGATTTTTTTTTATGTGATCCAGTCTTTCAAGCCAAAGTCATTATACAGAAAGTAATGACCGAGCTATTTCTTTTCCAATATTTTTCTACAAGTCTTTACCTGCAGACACCAACACGACCGCCATGAACAGCGCCATCTCGTCGGGCTCCAGGCCCATCGAGCCGAGCTTCTCGCTGAAATCGAACATGGCGTCGAGCAGCACGCCCATCCCCAGTGCTCTGAGCGAGGACAGCGGGTACGTCTGTCCGTTCAGGAAGGACACCGTGCGCTCCTTAGGGTCGAACAGGGAGCAGAACCGCACCATCAACACCTGTGGGGAGAAGATGCGTATGAGTACTTCCACGCTCTATCATGAATGACCGCTAGCAATGAATGAATTGTATCGGTTGCGTTGCGTACCTGGAAAGTGCCCGACTTGAGAAGCATGACCTGGTCGTGCTGACTGAGGGTCTGGAAGCCGGGGATGCTCTTGGCGAACTCCACCACTTCTTTGACAGCGGGAGTGAAGCACTGCGAGAAGGACTCCCACACCTCCTGACTGGAGCGACCGGCTGGGGCGACGGGGCACGAATTAAGGGGACACGCCTGAGAAGGAAGAACGGGGGCTTGGTAAATTATTATGAACAACAGCTTCTCTGACTACAAGAGCTGGGGTGGTGAACATCAGGGAGTGTGACTTGATGAAAAAAGCAAGATAGGAAGACTTACCAGAACTTTGGCTCCTGCTTGTAGCTTCCAAGGGCACGTCGTCTGTCCCTGCGTCTCAAAGCCGTTCTGATTGGCGGTGTACGCCTGGGACGCGACGCTGCCACTCATCGGACATTGACTGGGGTAGCCGTAGTTGCCGTTCTCCATATCGCAGTTGGACGTGTTCTCGATTTTGAGGCACGTTTGCTGCACGTGGTAATTTGTCGTCAGCTGCTCTTGAGTCTGAGCACTCGGGTTGGGTTGTTTGAGCTCTGAGCTGATATGGAAACCGCCGTGGTTGTTGGGGATCATCTTGATCACGGGTTTCTCATCCGGGGGCGTGGGTATGAGGCGGTAGGATTGCAGGATATGGTCGCTGGGTTGTTGTTGTTGTTGTTGGGGAGCAGGGGGAGCGGGCTGCAGGGCGTGTCGGGAGCTGGGGACAGCTCCAGCTCCACAGAAGACGACTCGTTCAGACTGTTCATGTAGCTCTGCATCTCGTCCAACAACCGCTGCTTCTCTCGCTTCGGGATGCGGCCGAATCGCACAGCTGAGGGGAGACAAGCAGAGACAGGATGGGGTGTTAGAGCTTGTGTATTCCATCATAGTAAAAACTAGTATTGATGTCCATTTCAGCTTGGAACATGTGCATTCCAAGTTTTGTTCAAAAGATATATATTCATATGGTACACCAACAACGCAAGACCCCATTCATTTTTACTTGTTACTGAATGGCGCTCTCTCCGTCCACACTGTTGCATTCTGGCAGAGAACCCACATTGACACTGGCAGCTTGGTTTTTACACTGACCATCTGCAACTCGCTCGTCTACATCTGACACTACGCTTTTAATCTGGAGGATTACAAACCACCGGATCACGAGATACTCTTCTGTCCATCACAACGCAAAAACACAATGGTCCCAGACTCGCCACATTTATGTACTGGACGATAAACTTTACAGCAATGGACATTCCAAACTTTATTATTTCTTGCTTGACCCGGGAAGAGCTTTAGCAGTTTTAACAGTGATGTGATTTCGATCTGGATATTGCCTCTTCTATACCACAGAGCCCTGCACTTTCTCGCTGACAAGAGTTATTTATAGCCTCCACAGCAGCACACTTCATCCATCTTCCTCCTCTTCCTCTGCTCTCTTGTCACTGCAACTAGGTCACTGGGTCAACAGCCCCTCCGTGCCGTCATTAGCAGACGGAGCGGGAATATGATGAACAGGTTTAGGCAGGTAGGGCGGGTGAGGATCATGAGATGAGAGCAGGTGACAATGTAAAAAATAAATAAAATAAAATGTGGCCAACTTGCAAGTTTGGTAGGCTTCGACTTGATCTTTGGTAATTGACTATCCAGCAATATTTTATTTTTAATACAAGTTTAAGTTTTTTTTAATCTGTAATACCCAGACATTGACATTATCTACAATGTGTCCAGATTATTTCGTTCTCGATGCAAGGCTTAACACTGTTATTTCAAATTCAAGTCAATCCTGGTTTAAGTCTGACGACCCCATTGACTTTTTCTTCTCAACAAAGTGGCGTTGCAACCGGTCCAAAGTCCTTTCCCCGTCAGCAATAATTGCTTATTGACCATCTGTGACAAAGCAAATTAAATATCTGCTTGAAAGCTGAGATTGGGTTTGTACAGTACCTTTGTAGACCCCACAAATAAGATGTTGGAAATCTAAAGGATTCAAGAAGTATTCTTATATAGGCTTATGTTTAAGTTTAGTCTTATACCTTATCGTATGAATGGAAGTTGCTGTAGTAATTTAACAATAAAACTATAATCATTAAGTTAGTTAATAATTATGTTAGATAACCTCTTTTGAACATTTAGTCTAACGTGTCATATGCGCTTTAACTTGACGTTACATTAGCCTCTATTCTGATTTCTCCTTATTAGTCAAATTCTGCTTGGTGCGGCACTAGCCATTTTTCACCTGCATTTTTGGGTCAACTAAAAATGTTTGCTCCAGAAAAGCCGGTGATTTATTGCGGCCTGTGCCGGTCGTCCTCTCCCGGGGGATCAGAGCAGCGCTGGCACACGCGGGCTGTGGCCGTTTTATTTAAATTTCAAAGTAAACACTATATGGATTAATTATTAATGAGGCCAGAGTAACACAGATTTTTTTTTCTTCCTCCTCCACCATCCTCTGCTGTCAGCGCCTCTACATCATATTGGACCATCAACAAAAACTCACTGCCCCAATTTCTTAATATAAACTATTTTTGGCATGACGGATGACTGCTGGGACGCGGTGGATGCTCGAACCATAAATCAAAAGAAAGGAGCAAAGGAAACAGAAAGAGAGGAAGCGACTGAAGGGGACAAAGGAAGGAGAGAGGGGGGCAAGGAGGATGGGAGGAAAGGAGGTTATTACCTGAGAGAGAGATGGGGAGAAAGAAAGGTAACCTGGTTTTCAGCAGCAGAACATTCAGTACCAATCCTGCTATAGCTGCAGAAAAATTAGGTAACGTGTCCAACTACTTGAGCAACAATTTGTTATTTCTGTGTATTGAGCTCAATTACCATCTACTTTCCTGATACACAAGCCTCGCCTGTTACAAACACGACCGCCAACTAACAGCTGGTCATCCATGAAAGGGTTTATCTAAGTCCTATAAGGCTACACAGTCTTAGCATTATAAACATTGTCCTCACCATCTCGGGACATGCCCACGGACAGGCACTTCTTGAAGCGACAGTGCTGACAGCGGTTCCTGTTCATCCTCATGATCAGGCACTTCTCGTTCTTCACGCACATCTTGTAATGGATGTTCTGCTGGATGCTGCGCCGGAAGAAGCCCTGCAACAAAGAAAGGTTGGTCACGATGAGTCACTGGAGGTGGTATCGGCCTAGAGATATGCGTGTATGTGGGTAAATCTCAGAAACGAATTGTCCAAGCTGATATCTAATCTTTCCCATGTATAGTAGAAGCTATAACCTCACCTTGCAGCCTTCACATGCATGTACTCCGTAGTGGAACCCCGATGCGATGTCCCCACACACTTTGCACAGCAGCACCATTCCTCCAGTCTCTGAAAAACAGAAAACAGAAAACATGTCTTTAAAACCAATCCTCGGGCCTGTTTTATAATTTGCTCAGTTCGTCAGGGACCAAATCTCAGGTTTATCATGTTATTGGTAGCACCCATCTTTAAGGAGCACTAAAACAACCCAGTACAGATGAACTTTTATCTACAATGGAGAACAGTACGTTTCTTTGCGTTGAAATTGGCTACCAACTGTCTATATTTCTATAGTACTATTTGCAGTAGTGAGAACAGCAAAGATAATCCAGCTCCAAACTTGAATAATAGTGCACTTACTGGTGAACGTGCCGCTGAAAGTGCACTGCCTCTTGGCCGCCGGGGGGTGGCTGTATGTCGCAGATGGCGCCGTGGACATTTGGGTGGCGATGGGGGTATTGTTGACTTCGGGAAACTGGAAGACCATTTTGGACGTAGCTCCTCCCCTTGCTCCCCCCATGGCTGCTGCTGCTGCTGCTTCAGGGCGCCAATTTCCTGGAAGGAGAGTCCCTCCGGAGAAGAGGGCTGGGAGTGGGAGGAGGGTGACTGAGTCTGGTATCCGCTGGAGGGACTACCGGGGCTGGGGCAGGCACTGCCCGATGAGCCCGCGTACAGGATCACTCCACCTGAGCAAAACAAACAAGCAGATGGTCCGTTAGCATGTACGAAGATACAGCCAGAATAACAATTAGGGTTATATCGTGCATAATAAGCATGTACGTTATTGGAATTTGAATTAATGTACATTTCAAAATGGCTTGCAGTGCCCTCTGGAGGCAGTAGTGGGAATGGCACCTTTATAAAACTGCAAAAACAAACTTTCACTTTAGCAAACGGCATGCTAGAAAATCCATGACCCCACGATTAAACACACTTTGGTCGCAGAACTGCTCTGTACAAATCCAAAATTAAAATCGGCGCCACAACAAACTATTCCGAGTCGAGTGCCTGTCCTTCTAATCTGGAAAATCTAATCTGGAATGCATCTAGAGCAACACAATAGTAGAGCATGAGAGCGAGGTGGAGCAGTGGCCTACTTTGATTCACTGATTTATTGGCCGCCAGCCACCACAAGCGTAACCTAAAAAAAAATGTTTTTAAAAACCGGCTCACACACCGTGGGAGAGGCCAGGTATGTGGCACGGAGAACCTTCACAAAGCCAAGTACCTCGTCACGTCCATCGCGCACCCAAATCAAAACATGATTAGACGAATGCGAAAACAGCAACGGACCGTAAACTCTGCTCTACTTTGCTAATCTGTTTTGTGATAGATGTTGCGATTGCAGTTGTGGGCCACAGTAACAAGCGAGTTGCCTTCAGCTGACCTCGTTCAACGAGTAAATAAAGGTTAGGCGTAATGAATGGCAAATAGTTGTTTTATTGGTTGGTAGCATTCAGAGTGATAGGGCAACGCAATCTTATAATGGAGATAAGGCTGCTGATACAAATACTAAAAGGAAAGGGGAAAAATGTGTGAATTTGCTTTTTTTAAAGAGCATTCACGCCTTAACTACTAGATTTTTCAAATGTCTGTTATGTTTACTATTGAACTGTTATTTCGCTCTATAATCTTTATGTTAAGTTTCTTGGTTTAGTCACTGCCATTATCTGTTTTCGTCATAGTTTGCGTATTGCATTCCAACTCAACATCTTACTGGGTCATTTAACGTTCCCTCAGCGTCATAGCCAGCCCTTCTGCATCATGTCAAACTCTTCCTGTTTTTAATATCCAGCACCCAAGGCACTGAACTATTACTCCATGTTCTTGTTTTGATTCAGCCACATGTCATAAACAGCACTGGGGTGAAGGCCTTTGGTGGGAAAAGCTCCATCACCACAGCAGCAGCAGCAATACAGACACAGGCGCTTGTTTTCAGATTAGACCCGCCTCTCACGTGCGCTAACTCCTCCCACCTTCCCTCCCTCTGTCCCTGTATTCACCACTCAGCCCTCACTCTACTCTCCTGCCTCTCATTCTATAATCCTGCCTCGTGCCGATGTAAACCAGGCATAAAAAGGGCTACGTCAGGACTGGGAATGTAAAATTAACTAGAATGGATGCACAATAACACGAGACTAGGATGGGAACAGGGATAATGTGTGATAATTCATTCCTTTTACCAAAGGGAATGAAGTATAAACTACATCTTTGCCGTTACCAGCTCTAGCCCATTTCATAGACAGGTTTGTGTCAGCTCTCCATCATCCAAGGCATTTCCCATTGTAGTGATTGTCAAATATCAACTCTGCTCTACGAACCAAATCGACGATAAGCTAAGCTAAGACTAAAACCAAAATCCAAAGTTCAAATCGGCACCGAACCAAGACTAGCCCAGTGAAATGTCTGTTGTAAAATGGGAAAAAATAAGCCTGAAGCCCTAAACTAGTCATGGAATCAACGGGCAAGGCTTATTCAGGACAAATGTCACAGATCACATAAGGTGTCATAAGTGTGAGGATTTGCATTTGTTTTGCTTTAGTGACCTAATAATTGGCAAGGATGAACAAAAACTGCAAATCTATAAAAGAACTGTGCGACTTGGGGCGTGAGTAAATTGCAAACATGAACCATGATGTACCATTGTGTGTAAAACCTTGGGAAATCTAGACATGTTCGATTTTGGTGTTGGCATTGTTTCAGCCAAGTGTTATTGCTCTTGTGCGTGTAAGGATATCTGCGCTGTGAGCCGTATCTTCATTTCAAAGCCTAAACTGCTAATCCAATTGCATTTGCCAGGAAAATCGCAATCGGCTACTCCTCCGCATTTCCACAAACAAACCAGATGAATTGCGCAAGGAACATGCTTTCCAGCCTGCTTGGATTCACCACTCAACTCTTTTCTCCCCCCCCCTCCCTTCCCTGTTCTTCCCTCCCTCCTCTCCCTGTTTCCGAGCCAGCCACCTGACCGGCTGCTCACATGGACCCTTGACACAGTTCCCTCGCTGCCTCACACGGGTAGCTTTGGCGCAGTCCCGTGCAGACAACAGCAGCAGCGCAATAACAAAGACCCAGATCACGTTTGGAGCGAAGCGGCGAGAGAGAAAGACTTTTTCTTTTTATATATATGCCATGACTATAGTAATATGCACACACGAGATGGGGAGCTTTAAAAATTCCTACTGAGAATTTGCGCATAAGGTTATGAACAGGCGGTCACGTTGCCGTCTTTTCAATATAGAATCAACAAAGCAGCAATTCTCATGATATCACAGAGTGGTTAAGAGCCACTTGGACGATTGGCACATCACATGGGCTGACCAAAGCTAAACGCTGATGTTAAAGCAATGAAATAAACAGATTTTATTGCATTAATGAGTAAAAGATTTTAATTATTCCTAAATTTTCTTTTTGCAATATTGCGAGAAGCCACAATACACATCACATTATATTTATATTAAGATGAGTAAAAGTTACATTTAAGTCATGGTTTTCCTTATTTTATTTAATTTCCATTTAAGCCCGTTATTGTTTTCTCCTATCATGCAACTCGGATAGAAATCAGATAAACAAGAAGAAGTCAATCGGATAAACAAGAAGAAGAAGAAGTCATCTTTTTTTCAACATAGTAAACCAGTTCATTTAACGTCTATCACTATGTCGTTACTGTGCAGCAAAGTGCGACCCTGATACAAATTCATAAACTCAACTCTTTGTCATTTTGCCCCATTTCGCAATCACGTTCCCATCAGTTCAGTGTGTCAGGTATCCTGTGTCTTGACGCCTGCCAAACGGGCCGCTTCTCATGGGCTCGATTGCAGCGTTATTCATTCATAAAGTGCGTCAGAGCCTCGTGTCGAGATGACAGCGCTCGGGCAACTGTTCAAGATCCTGCCATCAACCTGCCGGGCTCCCCTTCTATGGGTTTTATAGCAACCAATCACTTTGTGTTTGAAATTTATTGCAGCCTATAGAACTTACTTAGCTTAGTTAAGACCTGATTCAGCTGATTCAGGTTTTGACGCAATTACAGGCCTAATAGTACTCAGAAAGACAATACATTTCTTAGTTGACCTAGTTGATATCTCTGTTTAGACCCCATATATTGACCTGGTTTTGCACTGACTTCCCTTTAATTAGCCTTTAAGTAGTTGCTATCATACTATAAATTGAATGTTAGCATAGATGTGGTATTTTATGGGTATCTAACAAACATTGTCCAAGGAGTAAGATTAACTAAAACAATATAAAAAGTGGAGGAAAGCTACACTACTGGCAAATACTTTCAGTGCATACACATTGCCGTAATATCTATTTTGCAAGAAGCCATAAAAGATGCCTGTGGTCTTCCATCTCAGATTTACACATTTTGTTTGAAAATCTAACACAAAAAGTGCAGTTCTATAGATAATTTTCTTAATTTTGGTACATTTTAGGCTTTGTTTTTGTCATGTTTTGATATCATTTGACGGGAAATCCTAGATGATGCAAAAAGATTGCACCTGTTACCCTTTCTAATTACTTGTCTACAGCGGACTGTGAAGAGCCTTAATTGTCCAAGTGCACTCTTTAGGACCTTTACTGCTTCCTCCCTCCTCTCTCTCATTGTCGTCTCCTTGAGAATCCACGTGCACCGTTTTGTGTTTAGCCGTGGGTAAGTGCCTCTTTAATTCCCCCGCTAACACGTGTCAGAAAGCCTCTCTCCAGCCTGGTTGGTGGTGTGCGCGAGTTCAGTGTCACAGACGTGACTTTGCTAATATATTGTGTGGAGTTACCTCTCCCTATCCGGCATGTGCCTTCACCTGTAATCGGCTCACATGGAGGTCACGCCCTACAGGTTTACATTTACAACTTCCTGCTGAGTTCAACACGATTCTAACGACAAGTTGCAAAGTCAGAATGATTGAGGAGTGATAAAAACTTCGCAATTTTATTTATATGAATCTTTTTTACTACATTACTATATGAAATACTGTATATAGCACATATACACATTGCATGTGGAAAATCAATTTACTGTAGCCTTTTTAAAGAAATGTTAAATAGTTTTAGTTTATTGTTAATACATTTTGTGTTTCTTGTATCTTATATTGAGATAAATAAATGTGGAATATAATAATACGTTTATTATGCACATGTTTAGCAAATAGGCTTTCATTATGCACACTTTGTTTTTCCAGTAACAAGTTCTAACAACATCGAACACACTTTCTTCATCACACCCCTCCTAGCCACTTCCTAGAATCCCCTCTGAGTGGATGCCAGACTTAAGCTCCTGGAATATTGGCCCTTCTGTCAGGGAGCAGGGGTAAGGCACAAGGTTGAACATGTGACTGGGCCAAGCCCATACAGAAACATACTTTCCCCTCCCCTTTGAGAAAAAAAAAAGTCACCACGAGGACTGTTCTAGTGTAACATACAACCCCATACAAAACACCATGCGATTTTCATTCATGCAAACATTTTACAGGGACGGAGAGCCACGCTTGGAAGTGGCCCAACATGTGAACGGGCTGAGCGACATGTTAAAAGTTTATTCAGGAAGCGCATAAACCTGGAAAAAGGGCTGTGTACTTTTGATCACGCGTGTCTCTACAAACGTGTATTGGAGGGATAAGTAAACATTAATGACCTAAATTTGAAGCTCGCTGGTGAGAACTGGCTTGACTGCTAAAAAAAAAAAAAAAAAAAGTCAGAGTACCATGGAAGTGATAGTCAAACTCTTCAAATGGGAACAAGAATGTTGTCCAGGACCTGATTGAGCTGTTGCTTTTAAAACGAGAATCGGTTTAAATATCTAGTCCACCCAATATTTAGCTATAAATACCCCTCCATAAACGCACTAGCCTGAGTTCTTGTTTGTTTAATTCCAGCGCTACACGTTCTCTATCACGCACATACGAGATCACAGTATATGGTTACAGCTGCACTGGCGTCACACATAACATAAGCTTAATGCCCCAGCAAACATCATGCACAATGCCAGTCCCATAAGGTTTCAGATTGCACCACTTAAGACAGGGATTTAAATGACGAGTTATTTTCATTTCTGATTCAGTTTTGTTAATCAATATATTGTAAAATCATACATTTATGAACTTTACAATTATGAGAGGTTACTTTTTAGATACACGGGTTGAAAAACAATCAAAAGACTGCATTTAGTGCTATAAAACTTTCTTCTTATGTGCAACTAATGTATAAGACATTCAGCTATTGTGTATTCGAAACAAAAATAAAAAATATAGGCCTACTATCTATAATAAAAACAACATCTGACTTTGTGCTGCATTACTCTTCTTATTGTAAACCACATGACATGCATTCTAGGAATTGGTTCGATGTGAGATAAATCAGAATTCCCAATGTCTTGAAGCAGGGATCGTTAATTTTAATCATCTCAATATGAACTGTGTCTCCAGGTTTCGTAACCAGGTCGCACTGCCTCGTGCTGCTGCTAACCCTCTGTGACCCACTGACCAATCTCTCACTCAATAACAGCGCGCGCATCCGGCGGGATCCCCGTGCGCGCGGGGGCTGTGGCGCACGAAGAAGGGCGGGGAGGGGCGGTGGCGCTCCCGAATCATGTGCGGCACGTGGTTGACGAGGCTAGGTACACGTGCTCTACGCTCGAGGCGGGGTAACTCACGCTTTTCGAAAGGAGAAAAAGAAAAAAGGAAAAAGAGGTGATGAAGAAGGCGCATGATTGCCTACATTATGGTGACTCCCCTCCCGTGTGGCGCACTGGCAGCAGCCGGAGTGAAAATGTAAGCTGGCTCTGCGGTAGGTAGGAAGGGACAAAATGTTGTTTATAAGCTAAGAGTGCAGAGCTCATGAGTCATCTTACCGGGAAATGCTGTGCGCAACCATTCATTCAAGCCCTTCCCAGGAACCCCTCTTAAAAGTTAGAAGGGCGTAATGCGAAACTGCTCGCCATACGCTTATTGATCCTTCATTTCGAGCTTTTTGCACTTTAAACTCTGCTACAGTTGGCGCGAAGCACTTGTTTTGACTCTGTGGGCGTGCTCCCCATCCTTTAACTTCACTGCCAAAGTGCGACGCAATAGCGCCATATCAAAACAAGGTGCCCAATTATGGATCATGCATTGCAGGACTTTGCAACCTTTAACTAGTCCAGGTGTGCCATCGAGAACTCTTTCCAATGTAAGCACGTGCGTACAGTATAAAATGTAGGCAACATATAAAGAGCTGGGGGTGGCAAACGTGCCTGGCGCGAGGGCATTTTAGGACTTGCCGCGGCTTCACGTGAGTTTGTTTACATGGAATGAAATGTACATGTACTGTATGTCCCATAGGCTGCGTAACGAGGGGAGTTCCTGTCGACACCACAGGAAACGTGCTGTTGTAGCGCAGATAAGATCAGCTGCGTGCGTTTGTGTTTAGTGCAATGTTAAACCCAAACTGACGTGCAGCGTCAAAGAATTTAGGGATTTACATTGTAAAGAAAAATAAAAAAAAAATAAAATAAAAAGCAGCTCCAACTTTGTCCGCGCCTTTAGCATCCGAGGACCACGCAAAAAGCATAGTGCACACAACTCACACATTAATAGCCTAAAAGAAAATAATGTACAGTGAAACTGTAATATGTTCAGATAAAGCACTTTTAGGATGACTAAGCAGGTGTCACAAAATCGTGCGTTAAAGTCAATCTGTGCCACATATAAACCCGTGCGTAAAATGTCAAAATATGTGCCAATGATATGCAGACAACCCAATTATGGCTAATGGCGAGTACGACTAACCCATTGTATAGCATCGCAGTATATCAATCAGGAGAACATTACTATAGGACAATAATGAATAAATAGGTAGTTTTCCAGACTTACCACCTCCTGGGCTGTTCTCCATGGTCGGTTGTGTAGTTTTTGCTCCGGTGCACCTCGTTGCTGGGTTTATCGCGCGGTGGGTTTCTTTGCCTGTTCTCTTTAGCTTGCCACTCGCTTCCTGTTCTTGACACAGAGGAGTTTGGTCGATACAGGTGAAAGACACATGAACTGCCAAGGCGGCGAGGAAATGATCAAAAAGCTCAAGTAGCACGGTGCAAGGGGCATTGGTGGGGGTTCTGGAGAAAAAACCCTGGTCGAACGCTAGATAGAAAGCAAAAAGGAAGACAAGTGGATTTCAGCGCGAGTCCGAATTGTCTCGTAGGAGTCAAAAAGAAAGACAGGCGTGTATGTTCGCTGTCTGCATAGAAGTGGGCTCCTCTCTCTAGATCACAAGAGCTCCTGAGGCGTTCAGCTGCTTTGCCATGTAGGTTATACAGTCAGCACCAAAACATGACAACGGCGAATCTAGTTTAAACACACCCCCAGTCATCGGCACGAGAGACACGGGTCCTAAAATAGACAGCACGTTTTCAGGTGCCTTGAAAATGTGACCGTTTTTCCCCCCTCCCTCTCTTTTCTTGTCTATAATGCGCCCTGTTTGTTGATGGCTATCTATTTGCTCTTGCGCTCTCTCTCTCTCTTTCTTTCTGTCACGCTCTGAACACTTCATCCACCTCTTTGCCACCCCCCCGCCCCTATTTTTTTTTTTCCTCTCCTATTATTTCCAGGACTGTGATTGGACAGGAGGAGTACGTAGAGACCCGAGTATTGAGCTGGCCCGACAGAGGAATGCAGCTTAAAGGCTCCCGAGCATGTGCGCATGGCATGTGAGCTCGGGCTGCCCTACTGACACACATTTTATGCTAATGAAGCGCCTGGGCTCGACCATAAGCCGCAGAGAGGAGGCAGAGACAGAGCGCTCACTCTGTCGGGGAAAAAGAGTGAAATACCGGGTTCAGACTATACGGGGAAAAGGCAGGCAGGCAAGTTTATTGTAGAGCAATTCATACAGAGCAACAAGTGTTAAGCAGAAAAAAAAAAAAAAAAAAATAAAAAACAACAAAGTGAATTCAGGAGCGTCGTTTGTAAACCAAGAAGTGAATAGAGTTGAAATGGCCGGGGAGGTGATAGCCTTTAGATTTTGCTGTGTTCCAATACACAATTGAATGGTTTCTGTATCAATTTATATATTATTCATTTTATTTATTTATTTCATTCAAAAAGTGACATCATGCAATCACCACAAGACCGCCAATCCAACATAGCATGAATGAAACGGAGCAGAGGAGAAGAACAAGTCTTATAATATCTGCCCCTTTTGTTACTTCACACTTTACATGCTGTCTTTTAAAAAGTATATATATACACACATATGGTTACAGTCTTACACATATTTACAGTATTTTCTGATGTTTTTTGTATTCTATATTTAATTATTTACAATATATACAATAAAATACCGAACTGTCATATTCCTAAATGTTTACAAATGGTCAAAAAAGAAACAAACCGTATTCATGTTTGTTCAAATCAAATATCTCACATTATTCATGTCCAAGTCTAATTTTCATACTTCTTTAACATTGCATCTTTTATGTGTTTTTTGAACTCCAAGAGAGTTCCTGACTCTTTCACTTCTTTCTGAAGTTTTTCCATAGACTAATTCCTGTCACTGTAACAGTGCATTCCATTGCTTTCGAATTTAACCTGGGTTTTGTAAAGATGTCTGTTCCTTTCAGATTATAGTGGCTTTTTCTTTTCTCATACCTTTCTTGGATGTTCACTGGCAATATGGATAGGAAGGATATTATAGTCAACATTCCTTTACTATTGGTGGTTTTAAACCCTTTGATGTTTACCATTGAGTAGGCCAAGTTGTAAAATGTGCAGGTCTATAGCTAAATTCCAATTGGTACATAGAATCGAAATATATGTCCCCAATATATTTTTTTTCTTGATCATTGATTTCTGTGTGGCTTAATATCACTATTGTGTTTCATGTTTGAGTCACTTTAGTCCATGGCCAGTAGTAGGAATGTTTTGTAGTCCAATACTATATGGGTAATGTAGTTTTTTTCTGAAACAGCTGTTGTGATGTCACTTTCCCTGTGTTTTCTGCCCTGGGTAAGGACAGTCGAATTGGGCAAAAGCTGCTGAAGCTCCAGTTCACTAACTGCATAGAGCTCTAACAGTTGACCCCTTGAAAGGTTAGGGATCAGGAGCTAGGATCAGGACAGAGAAGCTACGTATTTGAGGTTTTAGACGCAGCCCAAGTTTTTGGTTAAATAGGCCAAATTAATTAGGTCAAATTAAGGGGAGCCACTACTCAATTTTCAGATTGTGGGGTGGTTAGCGCATACTTTTACAAAGACTTTCACCAGCAAATAAATAGTTGACCTATAATTTTCACCAAAAAAGGCATTTTATTGCACTGATCCATTTATTCAAGGAAACATGTACCTGAAGTCTTACTTTTCTCCAAAATACATGTGTCTCACTTCAAGTTGCACCCTTATGAACTTTTTTTTTTTTTCAGGATATTTTTAATGTCTTATCCGTAGTTTGATTTATTGAGGTTTGAACCCCCAATAGGCCACAATGTGATTTTTTTTATTTGATTTGATTTTTAATTCAACTCTATAACACATTTATTTGAAGACTAAACACCATATCCAAAATTCCCCCTGAAAAAAACAATATTTGTAGCCTAATATGTTCACATTAAGAAACCCATATGTTTCCATTTTAACCTGGTTCTTTATCTTTGTTGCCACAAATAGGCAATTATTTAGGCTTTATATATAATATAAAAAATAATAATCAATAAGCCACCAACAGAGCCTAGATTAAAAAGTCCCTATCGTTTCACAGTCCCCGTCTCTCCCATGACGCTGAGGCGAAGTGATACCTCGCCTCTCCCATCCACGAGCTCGGGCTGTCAGCGCCTGCACGTGGAGAGAGGGCGGTCCTCACCGTGACTCTCTTGCCCCTCCTCCACCGCCCTCACGTTTCCTTTCTCTGCCGCTGCTGGGGATTGTGTGCTCTCTCGAAGCCAAAATATCGCAGGAGATTGGCTGAATGTAGGTCAGGAGCTGTGGCTTGTGCAAACACGAGTCTTGTAAATGCAAAATGTGCCCAAAAAACACCGCTGCCAGTAGAACAAAGACGTATGCGCTTCGACGGCTGAAATTAGGTCACGCAGCGCACCCTGGGGCTCTATTATACTGAACGAGTCCAGTTTTCTATCTGCGAAGGTGATCCCTGTGAGAATCCTCGACTGGCCCTCAAGAAAACTGGGCCGAGCAGCTGGCCGCATAATCTATACTTTCATGCCTTATTACCGAGCAGTAGACTATAGACAATATGGAAAAAATATATAGGCCAATATTAATAATAATAATTAATAAATATTTTTTGATTTTTTGACTTTAATTAATGTAAAGATGGAACATCATTAGCTTTATAGTTTTGGCATATTCTCACATAAGATATATTTTAATGCTGTAAAATTATATAGTCTACAATAAATCCTTTTTTTTTTTACATTGTATGCTGATTTCAAATCAAAACTGGACAATGTGTTTACTATTTGTGCGTAGCCTATAGCCATTTAACCGACTGATATAGGATAGTATTACGCAGCTTGTTAACATTCAGCAAAATAGTTTACTGTTTCCCATTAAACTATAATAAGATGTTTTGTGGTTGTTTCATATGCCAACTTAGTATAACATTAGCCTACTTATAATATCACTCACAGTAAAATGCAACATTAGTATTCACCTTTTCAAGCATCACACAGAATATTGCAGTTTTCAATAACCCACCAGATCACCAAATTTGAAATTACTTTTATGCTTTACTTTGTTGACCTCCAAATAGCTTAAATACATATAAATATGCAAGAGCTTACTGTATAATCTTACAAAAGGAGTATGGCCACAGGTATTTATCTAAATTATAGCTTTGTTGCCTTTTGTTATTGCTACTTCCTATTGTAAGCCACACCCTTTCATTGTCTGCACTGTAACTCACCCTATAATAAAATCCACTGAGGTTTTCCTAAATGTTGTTATGCCTTCATTGTTTTGGCATTCTTACTCAAAGTGATGCAACCGGCTTATAGGCTCAGTGTGCTTTAACTATATGAAACTAGCTCTACTTGAATGAGAGTGAGAGAGACCTATTTTTCTAAAGTATAGCCAAAAGTAGGCCATTACAGCGCTATAGCCTACTGTGAGGCTATAGAGGAGACTGCAGTCACCTTGGGAGGGATAGGACCATGGCTATATACATTATTAGTTTGTTTGTTTGTTTGTTTGGATCATGTAGTTGCCCATACAGCCAAAAAAAGTAAAAGTAAAAGTAAAAGTAGCCTTGGTTAAAAAAACGTAAAGTCATACTGCGCAACATTTTCCCCAATCAAATAAACATGGTACACAAGTATTTATTTCATTACAGGTGTGTCTCTATCTGCTCAGATCTGACTCATAAATTTACTGGGAACAGGACGTCACCAGCTCGTCTCCATGCAAATTTGCTTTATTTGGCTACAGATGCAGTTAATTTGAAAACACACTGCAAAATAAGCATTGTCGGTAGGGCTGGGGGAAAAATCAATTTGATTTAAAAATCGAGTTGGTAGGTCAACTCGATTCATATTTTCACAATTTTTTTTTGTTTTTTTAAACTCTCTGCCCCCCTCTCTGAAGAAGGTCTTGCTGTATAAATGTGCCAAGAAGAACACTGCCCACCTCAGGATGTTTTTTGTTTTATTAGCTCAATCGAAATACAGCAATACAGCCTTTGCTCTGCCCAATCCCGTCAGACCTGGAAGCTAAGCAGGGAAGGGCCTGGTCGGTACTTGGATGGGAGACCGTTTGGGAACACCAGGAAGCCTAGCGAATGTAGTGAGTGAGTGAGTGGTTGGTGGTGGTCGGAGAGGCCGATGGCACAGACTGGCTTCCGTCAGTCTACCCCAGGGCAGCTGTGGCTACAACAGTAGCGTACCACCACCGAGTCTGGAGTGAATGAATAATGACAACACTGTAGCGCTTTGAGAAACTTGGTAATACAGGCTTGTAAAGCGCATTACAAGTGTAAAGCATTATTATTATTATTAATAATATAGTATAAATAATTTGGATGTTTAACAATCTTTGTTGCACACTGCACAGTGACTTTTCAGTTAGAGAAAGGGTTGCCTTTACAATTTTGTTTATGTTGATGCATTTTCATTAAATACAATAAATATATATATTTAAAATATATTTACAGTTCGCCGTTATTTTGTTTTAAATGGGGGAGAAAAAAATCGAATCGAATCGTAAATCGAGTTTTTTAATTAAAAAATCGCAGATTTCTTTGGGGGGGAAAATCGCCCAGCTCTAATTGTCGGTGTCCAGTTTGACCATTAGGAGCATGTTTGCTAACGCCGTAATGTTTGGAGCGTTGCAACAGTTTAGTTGATTAACCTGAAATGTGCCGCAATGTGGCTTTAACTAGAGTAAGAATTGACACTGACTACAGTGAAGCCGACGTTGTATATTCTGTGGTATTATCACTAAATAAATGAATGGACACAGTAATAGTCTATTGGACCATGACTTCCTGTGTACGGTGCACTTTTACGCGCGAGTGAAGTGCGGCCGGATATGTAGGTTACTTATGTGAAGGTGAATCAATCTAACGGCAGCGTGTGCGCCTTCAGGGGGTGGTATAATGGCCTCATCAAGAACGACTCAAAAATAGCAAGTCCTCAAATGCACCCGGGCCACGGGCGAGAGGTTAGTGAGTAAAGGGCGCCATCTGGTGTGTATGGTGCGAGTCGCTTTTCAAGCTAAGTTAAGCTCATCCGCTTAACTTTTTTTTTGGATAGCTATCTGGAGTATAGGCAGGTTTTTATCCTATCCAATTCTGATCATTTATGACATTTATGCCATAAATTAATTTTCTTTTGCTTATGTTCTTACACAAGTGGCAACTAGAGGTATTGCTTTAGTCTAGGCCTATCTAGCTCATTCATTTCTCATTGGTTTAAGGTTGGACTAATTAATTAAATCAAGAATCAAACCAAGGACAACTACGCTAAGTAAATCTTAAATTATATTGTGACAGCTACACCGCCCGACCTAAAAAAGGTCGGCACAAAATATAAAGGCTATCTTATCTTATCTTATAAGGTCACACACGCTATTATTTTGTTGGAGCATCTTTAGCTTTGATTACAGCACATATTCGCTGTGGTATTGTTTCAATAAGCTTCTGCAATGTCAAAAGATCCAGTGTTGCCACTGCGCAAAGCCTTCTTCAGCACATCCCAAAGATTCTCAATGGGTTTAATGGCCTAGAATGTTTTTAATGTCTTTTTAAATGTACTTGTGTATGACAAATTGCTTTATAAATAACATTTTGATTGTCCGATTAGGTTCATTAGGTCTTCTAAAAATTATGTAGCTTTTTTTCCTATAGACAGACCTTAGTGTTAGTTTCGTACCTGACGGTACCTGATTGATTGATTGAAGATCTGGACCAATCCATGTGTGACAATGAAGTCTCATGCTCCCTGAACCACTCTTTCACAATGTGAGCCCGATGAATCCTGGCATTGTCATGTTGGAACATGCCTGTGCCATCAGGGAAGAAGAAATAAAGAAAAGAAATACACTGATGGAATAGCCCAGTCAATATGTCCAGGTAGTCAACTGATCTCATTCTTTGGGCACACGTTGCTGAACCAAGGCCTGACCAACTGCAGATCATAACAGTTAGTTAAATCCAGATGGAAACTTTTTTATTGTGGTCAGAGTGTATTTTAAAAGGTGAGTCACCTGGTTTCCCAGTTTCAGCACCTTCACATGGACAGCGCCTCCTTTGGAAACTTTACATTTGAAAGTAAACAATGACAATGTTTACATTTCTCAACCAAGAACTTATTCTGACAAAAATGACGGGTCAGGTTGGCACTTTCAGAAGAGTGGAGAGTCACTATGCAGCCCCTATAGTACTCACCCTGGGCTCGCATTATTCCTATCTATCCTTTATCGGTCTCGAACCCATGACCTTGTGGGTGCTTACACTTGTATTGTGCTTACAAGCCCGTGTTACTAAGATCGTCAAAGCCATTGGCTACTTGCTGGTGGTAAGCTACTATTGTAGTTTTGTAGAAGTTGTATTCTACAATTAAGTTTCCATATTTTAGTATCATCCCAGTTTTTAAAGCAGTTACAATTGATGTCATTGTTGTAGTTCCAGTTTTAACCGCTAGAGGGAACTGTTCCGTCAGCTGCGAAAGATTTTTAGGGAAGTGCAAGCTTTTGTAACTGCTAAATATGATTAAAGAACACTTATGTCATTTTGTAACTGAAATTAGAAATCTTGTGATGCTCATGGGCAGACGTTTGGGAAACAGTTAAGCTACTGCGATTGTCATAACTTTATTTTGTCATATTACTGTCATTAATTTATTACAATTTAGCTAGTCACCCCCAGATGCCCTTCCTGGCACTGTGCTTCCTTCCTTCATTGCTTTAACACTCATTTACTTTCGATCTGGCAGATATCACTTGGCTGAAATCCACTATTAAACTGAATTCGACGCCTCCGATTTGCTCATTTTTGCCCATTTCCTTCTTTATTTGGCCAAATCACCCAGATGTGTGCGCTCCTCCAATCAGCTCCTCCTCCGCAGGCTGTTGCACTTATGCATTTGTGCCATAATGAGACGATCACTTCCACATGTGGATCAAATCACTGCACCCCTCGGTCCCACCCCACACACACTCTCTCCCTCTTGTCCTATAGCTGTTTTTCTGAAGTCTCTCCCCACAGCTCTACCCTCCGTGATTGAATTACCATGAGTGCACGTCCCGAGCCAGAATATGCCAGCTTGTTTCGATTAAAACTGTCCTCGTTATAGCCCAGATTCTTTCCAAATGACTCCAAAAGTAGAGTTCTGTGGTGTTTGTAGGCCAGCACAATTAAATCAAAACATTTGTACGCCACATAAATCTATAAAACTATTATTCTCCCGAGCTTTTATAAAACTTTTTGCACTAAGTAGCAACCACCCATGAAAATATTTGTCTTTGATGACTCACTCAACAAAACAGACACCATAAAGGTCTGAAAATCTGCAACTGGATGAACTAGGCCTTTCTAATGGATGAATTGGAGCTGAACTATTCAAACCAGTGGACCATTTTAACAACAAATTGGGTGACAATGGCTCAGATGGTGGGCTGGGTCGTCTTATAACTGTAAGGCTGGCACTTCAAATGCCGGCTCCCAATGGATATTTTTTGTCCCTTCTGTTCATTAAACTTAACTTTTATTTGCCATCAAAATTGTGTGAGGATTTAATCATCGTTTCAGTCGTTTTTCTTGATTATTACAAGACCAAATATCTTTGGTCATTCACCAACTGACTGAACTAGATAACTCAAAAAACTTGACTTTCTTGGCAAAACCTTGAACACAATTCATGGTTAGCACACAGTTCCCAAAACTTCATAATCTGGCATGCCCTGAAGAAGACCAATAAGAACTTTAGTGCCTCAGATCTTTCTATCTCTTTTTATAAACAAAACAACATTTTTGTTGCTGTAGAGATAAAAGTCCTTGCAGTTCCAGACAAAAACCTGCCCAATCAAGGCAATACTGCATGGTAGTTACTAATTAGCAAAACACACAATTAGCTTTGTGTGTTTGTGAAGTCACAAATCTCAGAATGAACTAAGTCTTCGCCCTCAGCAATGAGCACATTCTCTGTTTGCAAATAGAGTTTCATATTCACTGCCTGACCAAAAAACCAGGTGCCACAAAAAAAGTTCATATGCTCTAATATTCAGTTGGAGCGCCTTTAGCTTTGATTACATCATCATTCACCGTATCATCGGTGAAATCATTTTTCACCAAGATCTAGTATTGGGAGTGTGACCACTGTGCAAAGCCTTCTCCAGCACATCCCACAATTCTCAATGGGGTTAAGATCTGGACTCTGTGGTGGTCAATGAATCCTGGCATAGTCATCTTGGAATACGCCCATGCCATCAGTAAAGAAGAAATCCATTGACGGAAAAAACTGCTCATTCAGAATTTTCAGCTGATCTCATTCTTTGTGATTCTTTGACCAACTACAGCATCCCCAGATCATAACAGCTAGTTAAATCCTGGTAGACACTTTTCTTTTTGGCCGGGCAGTGTGTAAACAGATTGACTGTGCGGTGTGATATTTCTGTATTGTGTGTGGTTTGTATGAGACCACATTTTCAAGAGAAATAAAAAAAGAAAATTGACGGAATAGCCAATAGCAGACGGAATTAACAAGAAAAGTGAGAGCAGAGGAGACGTTAATGGCCGCTGACACCGGAGGGTTCACGGCAGGTTCACGGTGACATCATGCTTGAATTTTGGGGAACATTTATAGGAAAAAGTCTTCGGTCTTCATTGGATGCACATGTTGGACGCTAACTTTGGCTCCTTTCTTTTCAAACAACCCCGAAGACACAGTGGAGTATGTTAATGCCCTGCTTTTGATTTCTCAATTCAAATTTTAGCACATCTGGTTTCACCAATGGTAATGACGGTAACTGAATCCTTTTCAGACTATACTCAAACGCGTCAATACTCAAGCACAGCCTATTTTTGTGTTTCTTAAGATATGAAGTAGGTTTTGCTACAGGCTATTACAGTATAGTATAGGCCTAGTATAGTCAACAGTGAACTACTGTAGTACAGCAGAAGTTAGCAGTAGTTGTATTGTGTGTTTCTGTGTCTATAGAGTATCTATAAGGGGCATGACTGGCAATATGATATGGGGCATTGGAGTATTTGGGCAGTGTAGTTGGGGTAGTCTGATACTGTGCAATGTTTGGTATGGAAAGTACTAAATAGTAGTACTTTTGTCGAAGCATACTGTTGTTTTGTGCGTGAGAAAGGACTCTACTTAAGGAGAGTTTTTAAGGATCTGTACTTTGCTCGAGTAGTATTATTGTTGAGAATTTAGAACTAATCATTTATTTGGCCATGTCCTCCTGGGTTTGTCCCTGTTTCAGAGCGTGGTGTCCTGCACTGGTCAGGTCCTCTACCTCCTTCCTCTTCCTCCTGTGCAGCCCCCTGCGCTCCACAAGAGTCTTTCACCATCTTCTGGGAAGAGCTTAGCAGTTAATCTGTTTTATTCTCCAGAGGGCCAATTGGGGCGCAATTTCAATGTTTTTAAAGCTGCAAAGTTACTTTCCCCAACACTTATTTAAACAAATTCCTACTTTCTACTTTCTACTTGACCCTAACCCTTGCCGTAATCCTAACCTTAACCTCAAACCTTAAAACCTAGTGGTAACCCTGGGCAACATACAGTAGATACCGAGGAGTATAGGTCTGAACCACAGCTGGGGTTAGAAAGTTACTGAACAATGGTCCACTGTAGCGCTTTGAGAAGCTCACAAGTGCAGTACAAATCCAAACTATGACTTTCATTATTCATTTTGTAGTAGTTACGGCAGTTACTGTAGTGGTACGAGTCGTTTGTGTATAAGTTGTTAGCAATTGAGCAGTAGTTTCTATAGCATGCGGCTTGTCTGTTTATTGTTTAATCAAATTTGAAAAGAAATATAATCTTTATTCAGTAACATGTCACTATCGTTTTAATTTCTCCTACATCTTTGAAAAGCTGTGTATGTGTAAACCGTCCCAGCTAGCTCCGTCAAAGTGCTGCCCCTGTGTCACAGTTTCATATTTTCCTCTTGCTGTGAGTGGAGCCAGCCTGAGTGGGTACAGTATGTTCTTTGTGTTTGGCTCTGTTTAAGACACTGTAAAAACCAAAGGGACCCCAGCATCCGCAGGTGTGCCGGCTCGTTTCCCCGTGTGAACTAAATTAGCGCTCCAAAGTATGCGGCACACAGGAGAGGGGTGGTTGTGCGAGACACTATTCCTTTGTTTGTTTGGTTTCTTCAGTTTGGGGAACACACAAGGATGTTGTTGAGTTCAATTAGTTTGGTTGATACGAGCCAATGATGAAAGTGTCTCCGATCTGAATATTTGGGCTCTGAATACGTGTGATTGGTACTACTTGTCTCTCTCACTCCTCCCTCCAGAGTAGCACCATTCTGTGGTTTCTTGAGCGCGCCGCTGTTGCCAAAAAAGGGCCCCATTTTTGAGCTCAGTACAAGGTTATGAGCTCCCTCTTTTTCCTTTCCCAAAGTTTCCCTCCTCAAACTCTGTGCCCTTTTTCTCAACTCATTTCACTTCATCACTTTTTCTTTTTTCACATCTAACATTCAATTGTATGAAGTTAACATTGCCAAGACCAGTTTAGACCTGGTTAAGTTCTTGTTCTTTTTCTCCCACTTCCTTCTTCCTGTTCCACTTCTTCTTCCTCCTCTTTTTCTTCTTCATCCTCCCTCCTCTTCTCTTTATTCCCCTTCCACTTCCTCTACATCTTCTTCCTCTCCAATACCATTTCTTTGTCTTCCTCTCCTTCTTCTACTTCATCTTCTTCCACTTCCTCTTCCTGTACTTGTTCCTTTTCCACTTCTTCTTCCACTTCTACTTCCTTTTCCACTTCATCATCATCTTCTTCTTCCTGTACTTCTTCCTCTTTTTTCTTCAGCTTCTTCCCCTTCCTTTTCGGTTACCCTCCTTGTTTGTAATGAATTTGCTGTACATACATTTTGTTCTATGTTTTGTAACCAGATAAACATTCATTCATTCCTCTTCTCACTCTTCCACTTCTTTTAGGTCTTCCACTTGTTCTTCACTTCTTCATTTCCTTCTTCCTCTTGTTCTTGTTCATTTCCTTCTTCCTCCTCCTCTTCTTCCACTTTCTCTTTGTCTTCAGCTTCTTCCACTTTCTCTTCTTTTCCTGCTTCCTCCGCTAGCTACCTTTTCTTCTTCTTCCGCTTCTCCTACTTCTTTATTTTCTTCCGCTTCTCCTACTTCTTTATTTCTTCCGCTTCTCCTACTTCTTTATTTTCTTCCGCTTCCCTTTCGTCTTCAGCTTCTTCCGCTTCCCTTTCGTCTTCAGTTTCTTCCGTTTCCCCTTCGTCTTCAGCTTTTTCGCTTCCCCTTCTTCTTCTTCCTCTTCCGCTTCCCCTTCCCCCCCCCTTCCCCTTCCCCTCTCCGCTTCCTTCCTCTTCCCCTTCCCCCTTCTTCCGCTTCCCCTTCCTCTTCTTCCGCTTCCCCTTCTTCTTCTTCCGCTTCCCCTTCTTCTTCTTCCGCTTCCCCTTCTTCTTCCGCTTCCCCTTCCTCTTCTTCCGCTTCCCCTTCTTCCCGCTTCCCCTTCTTCTTCCCTCTTCCGCTTCCCCTTCTTCCCCCTCTTCCGCTTCCCCTTCCCCCTCTTCCGCTTCCCTTCTTCCGCTTCCCCTTCTTCCTCTTCTTCCGCTTCCCCTTCTTCTACCGCTTCCCCTTCTTCTTCTACCGCTTCCCCTTCTTCTTCTTTTCCGCTTCCCCTTCTTCTTCTTCTTCCCCTTCCCTCTTCTTTCCCGCTTCCCCTTCCCCTTCTTTCCGCTTCCCCCTTCTTCTTCCTTCCGCTTCCCCTTCTTCTTCTTCCTTCTTCCGCTTCCCCTTCTTCCCCCTCTTCCCTCCCTTCTCTTCTTCCGCTCCCTTCTTCTTCTTCCGCTTCCCCTTCTTCTTCTTCCGCTTCCCCTTCTTCCTTCTTCTTCCGCTTCCCCTTCTTCTTTTTCCGCTTCCCCTTCTTCTTCTTTTCCGCTTCCCCTTCTTCTTTTCTTCTTCCGCTTCCCCTTCTTCTCTTCTTCCGCTTCCCCTTCTTCCGCTTCCCCTTCTTTCCGCTTCCCCTTCTTCCGCTTCCCCTTCTTCTTCTTTCCCTTCTTCCCCTTCCCTTCCTCTTCTTCCGCTTCCCCTTCTTCCCTTCCCTTCCCCTTCTTCCCTCTTCCGCTTCCCCTTCTTCTTCCCCTTCTCCCTTCCCCTTCTCCCCCTCTTCTTCCCCTTCCCCTTCTTCCTTCCCCTTCTTCCCGCTTCCCCTTCTTCCCGCTTCCCCTTCTTCTTTTCCGCTTCCCCTTCTTCCGCTTCCCTTCTTCTTCTTCCGCTTCCCCTTCTTCCGCTTCCCTTCCTCTTCTTCCGCTTCCCCTTCTTCTTCTTCCGCTTCCCCTTCTTCCTCTTCCCCTTCCTCTTCTTCCGCTTCCCCTTCTTCTCTTCCGCTTCCCCTTCTCCTCTTCCGCTTCCCCTTCTTCTTCCCCCTCTTCCGCTTCCCCTCTTCCCCTGCTTCCCCTTCCCCCTCTTCCCTTCCCCTTCTTCCGCTTCCCCTTCTCTCTCCGCCCCCTCTTCCGCTTCCCTTCTTCCGCTTCCCTCTTCTTTTCCGCTTCCCCTTCTCTTTCTTCCGCTTCCCCTTCTTCTTTTTCCCTTCCCTTCTTTTTCCGCTTCCCCTTCTTCCCCTCTTCCGCTTCCCCTTCCCCTCTTCCGCTTCCCCTTCTTCCGCTTCCCTTCTTCTCTACGCTTCCCCTTCTTCTTTTCCGCTTCCCCTCTCCGCTTCCCTTCTTCTTTCTCCGCTTCCCCTTCTTCTTTTGCTTCCCCTTCTTCTTTTTCCGCTTCCCCTTCTTTTTCCGCTTCCCTTCTTCTTCTTTTTCCGCTTCCCCTTCTTCTTCTTCTTCCTCCTCTTTTCCGCTTCCCCTTCTTCTTCTTCCCTTCCCCTTTTTTCCCCCTCTTCCGCTTCCCCTTCTTCTTCTTTTCCGCTTCCCCTTCTTCTTCTTCCCCTCCTCTTCTTCCGCTTCCCCTTCTTCTTCTTCCACTCCCCTTCTTCTTCCCCCTCTTCCGCTTCCCCCCTTCCCTTCCCCCTCTCTCCGCTTCCCCCTTCTTCCGCTTCCCCTTCTTCTTCCGCTTTCCCCTCTTCTTCCTCTTCCGCTTCCTCCTCTTCCTTCTTCCTTCCGCTTCCCCTTCTTCCGCTTCCCCCTTCTTCCGCTTCCCCTTTCCCCTCTTCCGCTTCCCCTTCTTCCGCTTCCCCTTCCCTCTTCCCTTCCCCCCTCTTCTTCCGCTTCCCTTCTTGCTTCCCTTCTCTTCCGCTTCCCCTTCCCCTTCTTCTTCCTTTCCCTCTTCCGCTTCCCCTTCCTCTTCTTCCGCTTCCCCTTCCTCTTCTTCCGCTTCCTTCCTCTTCCGCTTCCCCTTCTTCTTCCCGCTTCCTTCCGCTTCCCCTTCTTCTTTTCCCGCTTCCCCTCTCTTTTTCCGCTTCCCCTTCTCTTCTTCCGCTTCCCCTTCTTCTCTTCCCTTCCTCTTCTCCGCTTCCCCTTCTTCCGCTTCCCCTTCTTCTCTCCTCCCTTCCGCTCCCCCTCTTCCGCTCCCCTCCCCCTTCTCCCTTCCCCTCTTCTTCCCCCCTTCTTCTTCTTCCCGCTTCCCCTTCTTCTTCTTCCTCTTCTTCCGCTTCCCCTTCCTTCTTCTTTCCGCTTCCCCCTTCTTCTTCTCTTTTCCGCTTCCCCTTCTTCTTCTTTTCCGCTTCCCCCTTCCCTTCCTTCCCTTCCCCCCGCTTCCCCTCCCCTTCCTTCTCCTCTTCCCGCTTCCCCCCTTCTTCCTCTTCCGCTTCCCCTTCTTCCTTCCTTCCGCTTCCCCCTTCCCTTCTTCTTCTCCGCTTCCCCTCTTTTCTTCCGCTTCCCTCTTCTTCTTCCGCTCCCCTTCTTCTTCTTCCGCTTCCCCTTCTTCCCTTCCGCCCTTCTCTCTTCTTCCGCTTCCCCTTCTTCTTCCTTCCCTCTTCCGCTTCCCCCTTCCCCTTCCCTTCTTCTTCCGCTTCCCCTCTTCCTCTTCCGCTTCCCCTTCTTCCTCTTCCGCTTCCCCTTCTCTTCTTCCGCTTCCCCTTCTCTCTTCCCCTTTCTCTTCCGCTTCCCCTTCTTCCTCTTCCGCTTCCCCTTCTCCTCTTCTTCCGCTTCCCCTTCTTCCTCTTCCGCTTCCCCTTCCTCTCTTCCGCTTCCCCTTCCCCTCTTCCGCTTCCCCTTCTTCCGCTTCCCTTCCCCTCTTCCGCTTCCCCTTCTTTCTTCCGCTTCCCCTTCTTCTTCCGCTTCCCCTTCTTCTTCCGCTTCCCCTCTTCCGCTTCCCCTTCTTCTTCCGCTTCCCCTTCCTCTTCTTCCGCTTCCCCTTCCTTCTTCCGCTTCCCCTTCTTCCCTTCCCCTTCTTCTTCCGTTCTTCCCCTTCCCTTCTTCTTCCGCTTCCCCTTCTTCTTCTTCCCCTTCCTCTTCTTCCGCTTCCCCTTCTTCTTCTTCTTCCCCTTCCCCTTCTTCTTCTTTCTTCCGCTTCCCCTTCTTCCTCTTCCGCTTCCCCTTCTCCCCTTCCCTTCCCCTTCCTCTTCTTCCGCTTCCCCTTCTTCTTCTTCCGCTTCCCCTTCTTCTTCTTCCTCTTCCGCTTCCCCTTCTTCCTTCCCTCTTCCGCTTCCCCCTTCCCCCTTCTTCCGCTTCCCCTTCCTCTTCTTCCGCTTCCCCCTTCTTCTTCTTCCGCTTCCCTTCTTCTCTTCTTTCTTCTTCCGCTTCCCCTTCTCTTCTTCTTTTCCGCTTCCCCTTCTTCTTCTCTTTTTCCGCTTCCCCTTCTTTCTTCCGCTTCCCTTCTTCCGCTTCCCTTCTTCTTCCGCTTCCCTCTTCTTCCGCTTCCCCTTCTTCCTCTTCCCTTCCCCTTCTTCCTCTTCCGCTTCCCCTTCTTCTCTTCCGCTTCCCCTTCTTCCTCTTCTTCCGCTTCCCTTCTTCTTCCGCTTCCCTTCCCCCTTCTTCTTCCCGCTTCCCCTTCTTCTTCCGCTTCCCCTTCTTCCTCTTCCCTTCCTCTTCTTCCGCTTCCCCTTCTTCTTCTTCCGCTTCCCCTTCTTCCTCTTCCGCTTCCTTCTTCTCTTCCCTTCCCCTTCTTCCGCTTCCCTTCTTCTTCCTCTTCCCTTCTTCTTCCCCTTCTTCTTCTCTCTTCCCTTCCCCTTCTTCCTCTTCCGCTTCCCCTTCTTCCCCTTCTTCTTCCGCTTCCCCTTCTTCCTCTTCCGCTTCCCCTTCTTCCTCTTCCGCTTCCCCTTCTTCCTCTTCCGCTTCCCCTTCTTCCTCTTCCGCTTCCCCTTCTTCCTCTTCCGCTTCCCCTTCTTCTTCTTCCGCTTCCCCTTCTTCTTCTTCCGCTTCCTTCTTCTTCCGCTTCCCCTTCTTCTTTTCCGCTTCCCCTTCTTTTCTTCCGCTTCCCTTCTTCTTTTTCCGCTTCCCCTTCTTCTTCTTCTTTTTCTTTTTCCGCTTCCCCTTCTTTTCTTCCCTTCTTCTTCTTCCCTTCTTCTTCTTCTTTCCTTCTTCTTTCCCTTCTTCTTCTTCTTCTTCTTTCCCTTCTTCTTCTTTCCCTTCTTCTTCTTCAGCCCTCCAACACAGCCCATATAAATTAGACTTTTATGACGACAAAAAGTCTGCAGCTTATATTACATAAATACACACACACTTAGGTTGACCCAAATACACACTGTCCGACAGTGGTCATAAATCTCACCAGTTGATGGTCAGTCCAGGATTGTCTCATCAGGTCCAGCTTAAATACAGACTGGGAGATGTGTTACCTTGAAACCTGATAAATCAATAGATTGCATTCACGACCTTCTGTCATTTTTAATGTCATCATTTGAGATGGAGGGGGAGGTAAATCTCAAACTGGAAGTACGAGTATGGAGTGAATGAATAATGACTGCAGTGTGGCGCTTTGAGAAACTTGGTAATACAGGCTTGTAAAGCGCAATACAAGTGTAAACCATTATTATAATATTATCATTATTACAGCCAAGATTCACAGTCGCCATCACCAACTCAATTCCCTGACACAGAAACACACACAGCGGCCACCTATGACCCTTCCTTCTCTCTCTCGCTCTCCCCATTCCTGAGGTGAAATGTGGCTGTACTCCAGATGCTTACAGCAGCGGATCACTGAGGTGTCATATACGTGACCCACACATGGCCCCGAAGAGAAGTGTAAAAAAGGTGACAAAGAATGTTGAAAATTCAGTCCAGATACAGAGAATGTTCGTGTGTGTAAACAACATAAGCTGCATGAATAGGCTGATGTACTGTACGCTGTCATTTCATTGGTGTTACTCTTAATTTGACAATGGGACCTAATCCATAAGTGATCAGTAACGAAGTAATCTAGTGAAGTAGAGTTATTGAGGATCTGTACTACATCACTATCACTACATTTGACTCCCCAATATTTCCTTTGTTGGACCATTCCACTCAACAACTACTTTAACTTTACACAAAAGAAACTATCATACAGTAAAGTCTCCTACCCAAATGTATAACTCAGCATGTTATTCCTATGGGTGAATTTGCCCAAGTCCATAGCTTATTCCTGCACCAGTTTGAAAAGCCTAGTGTTTTTATTTAAATCCAATACACTATGAGCAGATACAAAGACTCGATTCAACAGATAAGCATGTTTCTCATTGGATAAACTCACTCCAGACGTGTCCCTTTGTTGTATAGCATTAAAAACATATTGTTATGGCTGGGAAGTACTGCTTATCCATTCATATATTCATAATCCCATATGGACCAGACCTGCGCATCCGAGGACCAGGAGGAGGGCTGCGTGAGGTTCAACCATAGTTTACAATCAAAACAAAATGTAAATGTCTACTGTTTATTTGCTAATAGCAAAACGTCCTATTGTTCATCATAGGTCTACAACTGGGATTTCAGCTTTTGAAACACCCACAAAGTTTTACTTCAACTATGATTTGTTTTTGATTATATCATGCAAATACAGTAAATAATGCATACACATTTAACAAGCGTGTTATTTATGTACAATTTTCGTATGTATTCGAAACGCCCACATATTGTTTTACTCACTATGATGATTATTAGTTGACTTGTTCCCCCTTGCAAACGAGATGTGGCATCTCAAGGTGTTTTCCAATAATAAATTGAAATTAAGAAAGATAATGCACACAGTGGCAGCTGTGATGCTATTGTTTATATTAAAAGAAAATCATAAAAAAAGAATATGTTGAATAAAATGCAAGAAAAACGATGTACTATTACTATTAAACCAAAAAATAAGGAAAAGATAATTCAGCAAAATATTCTCCATATTACACTAATAATTAATTATTTGCGTAGAAAATGTATTCAAAGTCTCAAAGTACAAATCGTTTTAAATAAGGTTTTTGCAGCTTTAAACATATGACAACGATCCAGAGTTCAACTCCTGTATGGCCCTGCTCCACTGATCTGATTGAATCAGAACCAAAAGCGATTTGGACTAAATGGATACTAATTAGTTACATACTTTACAAGAGACGCATAACATTTTACAATGGCTTTATTTGTATTATTTGTCCTGTTTTTATTGTGTAAAAGTCTATTTGAAACTCAGACAGCCTGATCTTCTTTCATTACGTCATTAGTGGAAGGTACCGTTAATAAAAATTGCAGAGAGAAATAAGAAGAACTGACATAATGCATTTAACAGTGCGTGAAAATGTGGAAACCATGTCCAGCTCCAGATTTCAAAACATTATTGTAGCGTAATCCTCTGCCCTGTCTGCGTTTCTCTCCTGCGTATTCGGCTGTAGATTCACTGTAGGGCCGATCAGAGAAACAGTAGTGGAACGTTTAACTGTCATGAAGAGGCAGGTAACATGGTCCGCAGAGATCAGAGGAGCCAGATCTGATCTCATCATGGATCGAGTGGCTGCATAACTGCTCCTGACAAAGGAAAGAGCTGAACATAGGCCGTTGTGGAAGGCCAACAACAATATTCACTGGATAAAAACATTCAAATCGAGACTTGAAAGTTCAAGTTACTAAGATGACAAAATCTGATATCGCCTGGTCAACTCGCGTCATCAGAACTTGTGAGTATAATGTTTTCTTCAACCTATACATTTTCCTTCAAAATCCATAAGTTGTCAACAAAAACCTTGTATAAAATGTAACTTTGCTGTTTTAGCCCTGCACTGGCCATGTTGCAAGCTTTTAGCATACACTGGTTACTTATTTTTAAAGATGATGAGGACTAAACCAAGAAGAATCCAGGTCTAAATGTAGGGTCCACGTCATTCTTCACCACTTTTTTCACCCTTCTAATCACACTTTGTGCTTAATAAAAGCATTTCATGATGACTATTTAGTGCAGTCTTTCAATCAGCCGCATTCAGGGACAGAAAGGCATGCAGATAATGCCAGTTCTCCTCCCAAATGCCGAGAAAGTCATTGCAAATCGACATTTTAACGGACAGTGGGGTGGCATTAGAGGTGCAAACCAACAGAAGAAACCTATACGTGCAAAAACGTGCTTCTGTAGAGTTCGGGGTGGAATGTTATAAATTCACTGTTGATTTATGAAGATTTTCCTCAACATCTGCACCTCTGAGACTACTTCTGGTGTGCGTTGCTTCTCTTTTCTCATAAATTCACTGTTACCATGGAGATCCACCATGGAGATCTGCCATGTTTCTGGCGCAAGGCAACGTTGTCTATAGATTACCATTGGCTAAAAACGTGGAAAAAGCAGAGAAAAGGCCGTGAAACAGCTCTGTTAGCTGTTGGGTCACTACTGGTAAGTCCAGCTAACAAACTCTAGTGTCCAAATACTTTCATGTGAACGCTGACGGAAGAATTCTACATTTACAAATCTTTACTGGTATGTGCCTGAAATCTCACAAATCGTCATGTTTTGAGGACACAGAGCTTTATTCTCACAATTAAAGCATTTTTGACATGACCGTCTGTTAGATGTATTTACCAGGTGATGCAGCAGCTAACGTAGTTGTTCTGCGGATTTTCTATTCCTACTTTTTATATTGTTTTTGATCATTTATGGATGTTGCTTTGCGCCATGAAAATGACAGATTTCTATGGTTAAGTTGAATTCAAAACATGCAATCCGAAAACTCTCCTTACGCCTGCTCCGCCTGCTTGTCACTGTCTGTGTAGTTTGTTGTATTGCATGTTTTGAATTCAACTTAACCATAGAAATCTGTCATTTTCATGGCGCAAAACAACATCCATAAATGATCAAAAACAATATAAAAAGTAGGAATAGAAAATCCGCAGAACTACGTTAGCTGCTGCATCACCTGGTTAATAGATCTTTGACACGATCCTGTCAAAAATGCTTTAATTGTGAGAACAACACTGTTGTACTCGCGCCACTGTTTGCGAAAGCCTGAATTTGGAAAATGCAATAGGAGGAAAACTGCCCCTTATGGTGGAGGTGTACACTCAAAGGCAGAAGTCTGTGGAAGAATGGACCTTTGTGAAGAGAGAGAGAGAGTTCAGATGGAAAACAGCTTTTGGAGGTTTAAGATCGAGATTGAACAAAGTCAAGGATTTGTGTGGCTTTATGACACCAATACGTCATAGAGTGGAAATATTATAGTTGTATTACAGAAGCTATCGTAGTAAATGAGTCGTCTTTTTAGTGCCAAAATAGAGATTTTCACTTTCCTTTTTTTTTTTTCCAGTGGGTCAGTTTGGGTAAGTCCCTATTCTGAACTGGGATCAAAACATTCCCAGAAATAACCATACTACTGGAAACACCACTGGGCCCATTCCAAAATGCAGAGCTAAATTCAGCAAATGAAATGGGAAGGGGAATGAAAATAAAGTGCAAATGTAAAGTTCATGAGTTTTCAATTTCTCCTATTTTCCTTTTTTCATTAAGTTATATGTATTTCTTGGTTTTGCTTATTATGATTTGGCTTTTTTAAATTTTTGGGTTGTTTTCTACGCTGAATGCCTCACCTGCATTGTTGTTATTGTATAGTTACAGAATATTGAATACTTGTAACATAATCCGCTACATTGTCCAATACTAATATTGAGTTGCATTGTAGGGCGGCACGGTAGTACAACGGTTAGCGCTCGTGCTTCACAGCTAGTCCGGGTTCGATTCCCACCAAGGCCAGGGCCTTTCTGTGTGGAGTTTGCATGTTCTCCCCGTGTCTGCGTAGGTTTCCTCCGGGTACTCCGGTTTCCCCTACCACTAAAAACATGTACAATAGGCCAGGATGAATGTGAGTGTGTTTGAGAGTGCGCATGGGGGACGACGGATGGAAATTAGCCCAAGGCTACAATCCGGTGTGGCTTGTTCATTAACTTGCACTGTCCCTACCAAATAAACATAAAAACATTACACACAGTCTGACCAGATCTAGGTTCAGCAACACTATGTGCCCAAGAGTGAGATCAGCTGAACATCCTGAAGGACCAGGTTAATCGGTGGTTCGGAGAGCGTGAGACATCATTTCTGGCACAGACTCCAGATCTAAACCCCATTGAGAATCTCTGGATGTGCTTGAGAATACTGGACTTTTTTTTTTTAAGGCAGCGTATTCTAAGTACATGTTATTCATTACTCCCCAACACTGGAGGTTGGTAATATTTGGTAACATTTACTGGAATGTCCACGGAACGTTCAGAAGGAAAGTTTTGTTGAATAAACATTAAATAGGTCAAAAACCTGATCATATAAAAACAACCCATAACAGTCATTGAAGTAGTGATTGTATACTGTACATAAATATCAAAGAAATGTTTCTAGGAAAGGTTCGCGACCCACTGAAAAACAGTTCCACCGCCCACCATTTGAGAACCACTGTCCTAGAATCAGGACTAAACACCGTGAAGCTGCATAAGTTTCACACAGCAAAAATCTGGAGACATAATATATATATTTGGTTCTAACAGATTCTACTTGAGAAATATGAATATGGTTAGTTGTACGCTTTATGTTGACATATGAAAACGAGAACATGATTTATAATTTTAGTCATTTTAGAACCTGATCATATAATAGTAATGTAGAAACCCCCCGCCCCAACCACCCTCTCTCCCCTTCAAAACCCCCCCGTCTCTCTCTCACTCTGCCCCTCTCGAAGCTGAAACCCTAGCTCCCCGCACTCTGTTTTCCCTTCCTCGGGGCATTCTGTGGCTAGTGAAAAATGTGCTGTATATTTGGTGTTGGGTCACGTGACGAGAGGCTGGGTTTAGCGAATCAAAGTACACAATGATTTTTAGAGGAGAGTAGAAAGAGAGAAGAGGGGGGAGAGAGAGTGACAGAGGAGGAGGAGGGAAGAAGTCAGAAAGTTTAGTCAGACGCCGCAAAATCTACAGACTGGCATTTTGCAACTGCGGGTCCGGCACCGAGACTTCGAACTTAACACTGACTGCAGACTTTCTCGCTCCTTGTAAGTGGCTCCTCTTTACTCCTCTCACTAAATGTCTGGATTTTGGCTGCTTTTGCGTTGGTGGTGGCGTGGAAAGCAGACAGGCATGTCAGAGCATGAGTGAAATGTACTGTTTTCCCTTTGTGTAACTTGACAGGGGAAGAGTTTTCATGAGGACAGCTTTCCATAATTGAGAACAGAAGGCAAGAGGGAAAGAGAACGAAAGGAGGAAAGAAGGCAGATTTAGAAGGGGAAAAGTTGGAAGGTCTTGAGTGTAGAAAACGTGCACTGTATATTTGCCCACTGAAGTTTGGACATGTGGGTGTCTTTTGGGCACGACTTATGAATAATGGTCGCAATGATGACACTCAAACCGACCATCGGAACCGAGAAAATGACTCAAAGTTGGTTGAATTAAGGCATTTATTTTTTAAGAGTAGGTTGGGCTGTAGTGTGAAATTGTTGTTTTAGAAAAATTTTAAAAAACGTGTTCACTTGACAGGTTTTTTTAATGTACACAATAACATGAATAAACCACTAGCAGTTGTGTTAATGGGCTGTATCTGATTTTTTTTTTCCAGTAGTGAGTGAAATTCGTTTTGTCCTTCTGTATATCGAAAAAGCAGACATTTGCGACAAAAGACTTTTGTGCACTGTGCTTCAAATTATAGAGCCTTTTTATTGATTGTGAACTAGCAGGTTTTATGTCGTGTTTACGTTATCGTGACAGTATTGCTCTCTGAGAGTTGTGAGACGTGATCTCAGCTTATATTATGTACTTTTTTGTTTATTTGTGAAGAATTGGTTGTTAAAAATGCGTTAGCTAAAGTATGAAGGGGTTTGGTTTACAACAAACAGTCTAAAATTCATTTGAAACTTTTATTTTGAGTTTATTTTAGATTGTGTGCTGGAAAATCCGAACACCTGGAAGAATGCTGGGGCAAGGCGAGTACTGAGCAGCTCCTCAGTCAAACTTAAGTGCTGTATGAAACTGTCTTAGGAGAGCAGATCTTAACACAATACAAAAAGTAATCTAGACATAAGTAAATTTGTCCCTGATTAGGACTAAGCATAACTGAAACTTTAAAATTGAAATGCAGCTTTAACCAACCCAAGGACCAAACTAGACAATATACAAAACCAAATCTAAACTAAAGCAACTCCAATTCATGTGACTAGCCCAGTACTTTAGGTCATCCTCTTGGCAGACCTCTCTTCGCTCTAGACCTGTCTGTTCTGATGGATCCTCAAGGCCCAGTTCAACCTGCTCCATATGAACACTTGAGAGTTCAGATTGTTGCATAAGAGGAAACGGTGAACCCAAGGCTATACCTCGGTGCGATAAGAAACAACTCTGGGATTGATTTTGAATGAGGGAACAGACCTACTGACCTCAATATGAATCTTTTTTAAGGAACTTGTCATGGTGCCTGGTTTGGCACACAATGACATAGTTTTAAGAAGCTGCTGGTTTTGTGGTGATTTTTTTTAACGCAGTTAAAGACTCTACACCAGTATTTTCCCTGTTAGTGTAAAAAGAAAACATATTCATATATAAAACATATTTTTGACATTTATAAAAATAGTCATTAAGCGCTGTGCATAATAATAAAGCATTTACTGTATATTGATCTCGAACTATCAGGCTAGTTGTTGTTAGCGTTAGCATGACAGTGAAGCTACCTGAAAGTTTCGAAACATGCTTCTTAACTCATAACGTGACAAATTTTAATGTTGGAAAAGCCTTTGGAAAATTTCAAATTCCCATGCTCCCTCTTTCATTGTTGTAAACAAGCAAAACATTGTAGTGTAGGGTCTTCATTTTTCCTTCCAAGTACCTAAGTAAGTAACTAAGTAACTAAGTAAGTCAGTCAGTCAGTCAGTCAGTCAGTCAGTCAGTAAGTAAGTAAGTAAGTGCTTTATTTGTCATTGTACAACCGTACAGCAAAATTGTGTTCAGGTGTTAGTTCTGAGCCACCACCACTATGGGCCAACCTGACCAGCATGTTTTTGGAGGTCGGGGAAACCTGAGTTTGTCCCTGTTTCAGAGCGTGGTGTTTAAAATCAATCGGTTCATCTCATGGACACTAATTATATCCGTGTCAATTTTGGAAGCTGTGAATTTTGTTGTGTGTTTCGTTTCCGCCTGGTCCGTAATTAGTGATAAAACAAATTTAAAAAAACGTCACTGCGACTACTCACTTGAATCATACGGCTGGTTGCTTAAAATGTTGCCAAATAATTTTGTGTTTGGAGTGTTTTGCTGTCTGACAAAAAAAGTGTGGCACCTTTCCTGGTTTTGTCCTGGCTGGGAGCGATGCCTGAGCAGGTTAGGACTAGCTACCTTTCATTCATTCCAAATAATGATTGAATTAGTCCTGATCAAATCAACACCTTGTATTGCACGTTGGCCCAGTACTGTGCATTTGCCCTGTAAACGGCCGTATGTTTAGTTTAGTTTATTTGAGCAATTTATAAAAAACATAGATTGCAAGGTTACCTCATGCACTATAATAAAAACACAAAATGAGTAGGCAAGAAGCAAGAACGCTTATTAGTGCCTACTCCCCATTCAAAGTAATTACTTTCATGCATTTCAGGTTAATTCAAGAAAAACAAAACATAATTGTAAGTCCTTTCAAAAGAAAAGGCCCATCATAACACTGAGAATAAACATTACTGAAACGTATGTGTCCGGCTGCAGGTAAATAATAACGGTAATAATAACGGTGATACAAGCAGCATCTCGTATTTTCATACAATATAACAATTTACATTACAAATTCCAGAGTTACCCAGGCACATGTGCAACAGAAGCATGCATGTACCCATGTAAACGGCCGTAGAAAGTGGTACTTTGCTCGTGCCATCTTGTGCAGCAGTAGGTTAGCATTCCCAGCACAGACAAGCCATGGCTGCCTTGTCACCCTGCCTTGTTTCCTGCCTTAAATTTTCTATTTGTGTGATCAGCGTTTGTGTTCTGTGTAAATGGCATGTGGACTTTGCAACTTATTGTCTCTGTGAAATACCTTTTGAATTTTTTTTACATACGGAAAAAACAACAATTTGAAGAAAACAAAAAAAGCTAAATATTTTTCTACCGATATTTAATTGTTAACGGAACTTTTTTACTCCTTATTTTCAACCCACGTACCTGTGTCCTTATTTATTTTCCAGGTAAAAGCCAAGTGTAAGAACTCGGTCCACTACAAAAGCAGCATTTTTTGTCACTGTACAACACAAGAACATGATATTGTTTGTTTCATCTATATCAGCCATCCAAAGTCCGGACATCGCGCCCCTTATTGTTCCGAATTCTCTAGGGCCCGATAATAATTTACTCTATTCAAAGAATTGTTAACAGCTCAAATTACATATAAAAGCAACTGCTATGACGGTGGGAATACTGTTTAAGTAGTACTTATAGCAATAAGTTATTTTTCATTTAATATAATGTTTTCATGTACTTGTTTTCTTGACAACTTTGAGCCCCCTGCATGCCTCTGAGCCCCCAGGGCCCCGGACCCCACTTTGGAACACTGATCATATAACCATGATAATTTTCGGGGACATTTTTCCTTTAAAGTGCTATTTTCTCAACAATCATGCTCCTGTTGCTTTTGGGACCTTGAAATTAAACTAAATGCTAAACTGCCTGTGGTGTAGTCTTTATGTTAAAGATATTTTGACCTTTTTGACAGTAGACACACGCCCTCGCTGACCCTCGCCTTATGCTCCATTGTGGAAAGCATCTGACAGGCTCCGCATAAGTCAGATTGATGGCGGTGATTATGTTTCTATTTATCTGCACAGTTATTTGTTGACACCAAAGCACCAAGTCCCTGCTGCCCAATCAATGTAAAGCCTCACCAACGCCTGTCAAATGCATTCAAGATGAACTTTCCTGGATACATAACGCCAGAGTGCCGGCGGCAAAACAAGATGTACCCTGGACACATGTAAACAATATGAAATAAATATTAGAACCAGAAAAATGAATCCTACTACTACTCCAGGAAACTTTTCAGAGTCCGTTGGCCCATTGCATTTTTCCTATAGCCATTAACATTAACCATCAAATATCGCAAATTGCACACAATCCAGATGTTTTCATCTGTTGTCAACACATCGACCACATTTAGGTGAGGTCAAAGCCTAGTTAGAAATCATTAATGAATGTACAGACTTGACTTTGGGTAAGAATTAGCGTATAAAAGCAGCGTCTGAGCTAGATGTTAATCACATTCAGTCAAGTTTCTGCTTTTGTGGGGTCGGATTGCGCGCCTTAAAATATGATAATAGAAACCACGGGAATTAGATAAATGCTATGAAACGGACATGTCACGCCTTGCCATACTTTAACATAAGGCCCGGCTTCTCCATGAATTCATATGGGAATAGAACGCTCAATTCAGATAGGTCCAGGAAGCCATTGGCTAACAGATGTAAGTATTTGTAGAACCATTTTCAGATAGCTAACATCTCTTTCCAACGCAAAAAAAGAGAGAAAAAAACTGCCTTTTTGGTGCCTAGCTAATCATTAGCTGCCATGTTTGTTTATGTGCAACCTATAAATGCCTTTAAGTCATGTGACTTTTTTTATTATGGCGGCCATTTTGAATACAGAAGTAGAATTATGCAGTACTACAACATGTAACAATATCTCTACTCAGGATATAAATGAAAGACAAGTGATCGACAGTGATATTTTTATTTACTCGTTATCATTGCTCAAGAAGATAACAGTAAAAACACGGCCCCAGGGACGCACATTTATGTGAAGAAACCAGTGAGTCAGTGTTTAAGCTGCTCAAGACATTAGCATGCTACCAGTTAGCATTTAGCTTCAACAGCTCAGCTCTGACCTCTTGAAGAGAAAGCCCTGAACCACACTCCGAAACATCTAGCCTTGGATACAACATGTGACAGTGGTCAGAGCTGAGCTGTTACTGTAGTATTTCCTCAGTGTTCATAGATGTGAGCCACACATGTGTTTATCGTGTTGAAGCAATGGTTGAAGCTAAATGCTAACTGGTAGCATGCTAACGTCTTGAGCAGCTTAACACTGAATCAGACTGAGACTCTGACGACATGACAAACTGTAAAAAGCCCAAAGAAAGGTTTTCTGTTTCCTCTTTGATGTGTTAATTTAGTCTGAGGAGTGAAGCAGATCTTTAGTATTTCCTGCTGTAGCTGCTACGTCTGTACATTTGCTGGTTATATCACATAAACGTGCGTCTCTGGGGCCGTGCTTTTTATCTTCATGAACAATAATTACGAGTAAATAAAAATGCAACTGTCAGTCAGTTGTGTTTCATTTTCATCCTGAGTAGAGATATTGTTACATGTTGTAGTACTGCATAATTCTACTTCAGTATTCAAAATGGCTTCCAGAACTATGTGATGTCATTGGAAACGCATATAGGTTACCATTAGTACTGCACTTTTTGGTTATTCTATAGTATATAGATAGAATATTCGGTGTTCAGTTATTCTATAGCATTAATTTACCGTATTTTCCGGCCTATACGTCGCTCCGGAGTATAAGACGCACCAGCCAAAAAATGCGTCATGAAGAAGAAAAAAACATAGATAAGTTGCTCCGGAGTATAAGACGCACTAGTCAAACATTGCCTAATGAAGAAAAAACAGGCTGAATAGGCATACGGTATGCTAACGTAACACATTGATGGTTACATGAAGCATAAACAATGAACTAAATAGGTGTCTGGTATGTTAACGTCACATAAACAGTTCAGATAACTATAGCATAAAGAACATACCAAACTCTCCATCTCACTCCAAATCGCCTTGGCAACTACCTGGGCACGGAGATGTAACTGCACGGTTGACCAACAACAGCATGTTTTCAAGCTCTCATCTGCGAACTCGTTCCTCTAGCTGTGGCCATCTAGCTTTTAGCCCGTGATTAGCTTGTTTTGTTTACTTCATTGTAGTAACCTCCGCTCTCTCGCTCACTCAAAACTTTCTTTCTGCTGCTCGATTAGCCTGCAGTGCCCTCTAGCAGCGTGTGAAAGTATATATTTGAATAAAAAAAAAAAAATCATATATTAATCGCTCCGGAGTATAAGACCCCCACCAAAGTATGAAAAAAAGTGTGACTTATAGTCCGGAAAATACAGTAAACAAATCTATGACCATTTTGATTATTAAACATGCCACGCAAATTATGGAATAATGGTTTGTCTTTTCATTAAACCTTTTACTTTGGATGACCAGATATCGGGTGCCCAAAGACATTCAAAGAAATGGCTATGTTGCAGATGTCTGGTTAAAGTGAATAAATTAAAGAAAAATATGATGGTTTAGGGAGAGAAAAACTCCATAAGAAAACAGAGCTGACATAAACAGCAGCGTATACAGTGTAGAGACTTTTCCATGAACTCTTTAATCAGGTTTTCTCCTTCCTCTCAGTTTTCTTCCATTTTGGAGGTTTTTGGGCGACTGCTGCATCTGCTCCCAGTTAGTTCATTTCTCTGGTTTCATCACTGCGCAGCCACAGCCTTTGGGTGTGTTGGACATTGTTCCAACCGCTCAAATGGCGACTATTCTTTATATGTGGATTATGGGCAAACGCTGCAGGTCTCAAACAGTCAGAGGGCTGGTGGCTAATTTTACTGTTGCCCTGGATCAGATCTAATTTATCCTCTGTTTAAAGTTCTAGTTCAGAAATGGTTTCGTCCTGTTTAAAGGTAGAGGGTATGTAATATTATTTGTTAATAAGAAGTGTGTCTGATGATTGGCGATTTGAATACCAGCTTCCACAGGTGCAGGCTGTCGTCGTCGTGTCGTTGGGCAAGATACTTCACCTACCTTACCTGTGTGTGAATGTAGTGTCCGTGAGTCTTTCGTCAGTCTACCCCATGGCAGAGGTGGCTGTAATAGTTGCTTACTACTACTGATTATGGAGTGTTTGCATAATGACAATTTATGATGAAAACATTTTCAAATCAAATATTGGTTTTATCTTGACATTTTTATTTTGTTCTCAAGACAATTATATTGTAATATACCATTATTATAATTATTCACTATACGAGTAACATTCCATTCCAAAAAACAATTTTGGAAATGAACTTAAAGAGACTCTCTCAATACTTCCTCTATCCAAGCACCTGTCCCCAATAGGGATGTCAAGATTAACCGGTTTTACGATTACCACGAAGGACGCAGTAGGTTATCCGTAAGAATTTCAGAAGCCACGGTTTACCACGGAAACTTTTCACGCTGACGCACAAGCCGCCGCCATAAACAGCGCGTAAACTCACCGGTAGTTGAGCAAAGCAGAAGGACGCTCTCCTCCAGTGTTGTATCCATCCAAAAACAATTGAAGTCAGCAGAGTGGGACCTCTTTAGGATCCAAAAGATGACCAAGGCGTTGTTGTTGTCGATGGACATCCGTTATGTAAACCCTGTCGTCAGAAAGTTGCTGCAAAATGCGCTGATATCGGCTACGTCGAATATAAACAACATCTTGGAGATAATCCTTTGCTGCCCTGTAAATGTCCAGGTCAAGGTAACGAACTGCATAATTCCCAAAAAGGTTGTCCAAATGTTCGGAAATAGCCGCCACAACTGGCTCAGGATGTACAAAAAGCTAACGCGCTCCACTCTGCTTCAGCAACAGAAAGGAAAGTGAAACCGCGCACATGTGGAAATCAGCTGTTCAAGAGTCTCCTTAGTCATTTTGTAAACACGTTTCATTCTCTGTTCATCAAAACATCTGACAAATAATTACGCAACAGCATAATTTTTGAGAACATAAAACCTAGCCTAGCTTGTGGCCTAATAATATATAGTAAAATAATTATGGTCATTATAAAGTAGTAAAGTTGACATTGTTTTGTATTATTCAATGTAGGCCTATTTATTTTAATGCAAAACAATCTTAAAGCATTTTTCATTTTTAGAAACGGTGAATGTTTACAAGTTCAAGTATTAAAAAGCTTTTTAAAGACAAAAACTAAAAATATCAGTTCTTTCCTGTCATTCGGCCGATAATCGTGAATAATCGTAAAATCGCAATATTTTCCCTCACAATAATCATGACTCAAAAAATTGAAATCGTGACACCCCTAGTCCCAATCAAGTGCTATTTAGTGCTAGCGCAGCCACCCGTGGTTAAAACTCAGTGACTGAATTCCAAATATATGTAAACTTGTGCATGGGTCCTCATTTACAGCTTAAAACAACCCAAGTTCAGTTGTTGCCAAAAAGTACATCCAAAAACATTAGCGTGGCATTGATGGATGGGTCAGATGTAGAAAACCAGTTACCATCCATACTGTAGCTTTAAAGGAATAGGCCACAGTTTTTAAATACTGAGATTATGTTCTTACCTGAGCTTAGACGAGTTGATGCGTACCTGTCTGGTCTTTACGCGTGCGCTCAGCCATGCAAAAAGACCGAAGATGTTGTTAGCGTTCAGCCTCTTCTCCTCTCCTCTATGGACCCACAGGGGTGAAGTTAGAAGCGACCAAGCTCTTCCATGTTTCCCCTATTTAAATACAGTTACGTGAGTAGTTACACGATCCAAGTGTAGTTACGCAAAATTTAACATGCTGATTTTCTAAGCGGATAAAAAGAGGTACTATATTGCAATGTGTAATAATACTTTAGGAGCACTTGGTTGCTTCTAGCTTCACCCCCTGTGGGTCCATAGAGAGCGGAGGAGAGTCTAAATGCCTAACAACATCTGTAGTCTTTTTGCGTGACGGAGCGCACGCATAAAAGACCAACAGTACGCATCAATCGTCTAGTCAGAAGGGAACATATCTCAGTATTAAAAAGCGGTGGCCTTTCCTTTAACACTTGATGAGTTTAAAGACAGGACAAAAACACCATGTAAATGCTTTTGCTATGGGCACTTTTACACATCGACCACATTAACATGACTTCACAACGTTTGTCATCATTCCCACACAACCCAAAAACATGCACAATGAGACAAAAATGAGTATGAACAACTGAAAAAACCCATGAGCTGAATTGGCGCATTAAACTAAATAGGTTGTTTATTGTACATTTTCCATGCGTATGAGGAAGTCGTTAGTCATTACGGGCAACAAGTTCGTAAATTTCAGTGTTGGCTAGACTTATAACGAGCGGGGCTGTCTAATGGAAAATTCTTCAAGAATAGTGAGTGTTGTTTTGGTGTGTTTTGTTCTCGGACTTGATCATCCATGAAGCTGTTTGCAGAGCTCAGAACTTGGCGCCGGTGGAACAGGCTCAATTGGCTTCAGAGATTTGCACTTTATGTAATACTTATTTAGCTTTTCGGGCTGAATTTTGATTATGACTTTTTGCAATGGACCAGCAAGTCAACACACATGTGGGACGGCGGTAACTCAGTGGTAGTGTGTCACCGCAAATATCTCAAGGTTGGTGGTTCAATCCAGCTCCCAACATTGGAGACTGTCATTGTGTCCTTGGGCAAGACAGTCAAGGGCGGTTAATAATATATTGTATACTGTGCAATTGTCTAGACCAGCCATTCCCAAAGTCCGGAACATCGCGGCTCCCTTTCGATCCGAGATTGTCTCAGGGCCCCCCAATTTACTAGCAATGACTATAGCTAAATGACTATAGGCTAAATACTGGTTTTAAGTTGCACATTATAGAAAATACATTTATTTTTCCTTTCAAAATCAATTATTTTCAAAGTACTTGTTTTGCAGATAAGCTTTGGAGGCCCCCCTGTAGTGCCTCTGAAGCCCCCCAGGGGGCCCCGGACCCCACTTTGGGAACCACTGGTCTAGACTGTACATAATCATGCACATTTGCATGAATTTGTCTTGCATTAATAACTTGAAATAGAAACAAAATCAATCAATCAATCAATCAATCAATAATGACCAAACTAGTTCCGAGCAGAGTCTAAACCAGTCTAAACTGCCCTGACTAAAATGAGATCTAAACAGACTGAAAATTAAAACCACTATGGGTTCAATTAAGAAGTGCTAAAGCAAGTGCAAGATGAAGAAAAAAAAAAGCTATTTTGTGGCCATGTTGCACCTGATTTAACATTTGAAATTATATGTATTACAGTAATAGGTCCACAAATCTCCTATAACAATAAAAAATGTGAGTAGGTGAGTAAAAAATGCATAAATGACTGTGCTGCTGCTTCACTTTTGCACGTACTACTCCTTTTGCGGGCGAGCAAATACTTAGTAAATTACCGCCAAGGAGAACCATAAAGTATGAATCAACCAGTGTTAAACCAGGACTAAATAAAGAGTAAATCAGTAGATCCCAACCTTTTTTCCATGAAGCCCCTCCGCTCTTAAAAGAGAGACCCGGATATTTTCCAATTGTAGGCAATTATTATTACCTGACCCTCTGACCAGGCAGAGCTCTAGGTTGGGAACCACTGCTCTAAACATCACAAAAGTAGTCTTGCTCTATATATTATACTGGATTTTGTTTTAAGATTTACAAACGATGAATGGGGAAGCACGTAACGTCTTCATTTTTTGTTAGTTGTTTCCACAGTCATTCCTCTAACCCTTTTCTAACATCACAATTTTGTGCAGATATGGCTTTCTATGCACATTTGATAACTTTCTGTGAGCAGAACTGTCACATAAATGTAAACAACAACTACACTGCTGGTTCATGATTTATAACAGAAGTCTTGTTTCCCCACAAACATCTGCTTTTGCAATAGACTGAAGGGCAAAACAAATTAATTTCCACTTGTAGATAAAAGGAGCAGTTGATTGGTGCAGCACAGTAGCTAGCCTTCAAACTAGCCTTCAAACTGTGTTCATTATCCACTGAATGTCGTTTAAAAGGTGTCTTTGCGTCTTTGCTCCGGGACGTTCTCTTTAGTCTCGTAACTAAGCACACTTGTGTCCCATTGTCTGATAGGCGGGGGGGGGTCACTCTGGGCTCTATTTTCTCTAATGCCAAATGAAAGGGGTCGTGCCAAATACCTCTCTAATGCCTGACACTTAGCCACAGGAGCTGACCCCGGGAGCTGAACTACAGACCTCCGGGTCGGCCTCCAAATCAGGACAGTGTGTGGGGGAATCATGACACTCACACGTCGGCCGAATCTGGCACTTTGACCGGCATGCTTGATTTTGTTGTTCCCATTGCAGCCAAATGGGAACATATTAGAGGATTGAATCAGTTAGGGCTGAGAGATGAATTACAATGGAACCAGACATGAAAGTCAAATTGAACACTGCACCAACTTTGACGACTATAACACCAATCACTCACTCACTTAATCATTCCTGTCTAGCTGAGGCGGGTGAAGTGTCCTTTTGATGCGAGAACAGCGTGGTGCATCAGCCGGGAATAAGTGCATTTATGTTACTTTGCTCCTTTGTGTAAACAGACATAGCCAGTGCCGCATTAGACACTTGCTCTGTACTATTGCCAATCATTGACTCAGTGTTGCCGAGGGTTGTAGATCAACAGCTAATTGCAGCATAATTCCTCAATGATGAAGCCAAGATGCCCCCAGATGATTCCTATTACAATGGGGCTATTATGTGATTAACCCATTTTCATCACATCGAGGGGAAAAATGGCATTCTTTCCTCGTGAGCTATAGACAATATTTTAATTTGAACCGGCCATATTTCATGGTTTATTATTTCTCGACGTTTTCCGCACCAAAATTGGTCGAAATTAAAATACCATTTAAATGCCAAGCCATGGACGTCTGCTCTACGGTGTCATGGGCAGAGTGACTTCGCAGTCAAGAATTATTTTATGACTGCGTACGGAAGCAATGTATCTTGAGGCCATTTGTTGTTGACTTTATCAATGATTTTGTTTCAATTTGAGTTCATTCTTTAAATCAGTTTAAGTCCTGGCTGAGTTGTGCTTTTGCTGTCGTTTAAAGCAGTGGTTCTCAATTCGGATGTTCATTTTCACAGATTCAGATGTTTCTATACTTAAAAAAAGGTTTGTGACCCACAAGAAAAGGTTTGTGACCTACTGGAAATGGTTCTGTGACCCACTTTTGGGTCTCAAACCACCAGTTGAGTACCATTTGTGCAAAGTATCTCATGCATTATAAGGGCCTATTTGATTTTAGGCACCTCAGCTTTGATTTCCTGTCATCAAAACTTAAAAAAAAACAATCTGTATGAAGTGCAGCAGTGGGAATAAATCATGGTAAACTCAGAATATATGCACCATCCTTGACCAACAGCATGCTAACAAATCAATGGCACTGTAATGAACACAGTCTGAGCGCAGAACTGCACTAAAATCAGCTAAATATTCCAATCCATTTAAAAAAAAGAGCTTAAACAAAGCATTAGCAAGGTCTATCAAACCCATTATTGTTGGTGGTCTGTAAGAAATGTTCAGAGCTATTGGTATAATAGGTTTGAAATGAGAACAACCGCTCCAGCGATATTTTAATTGGCAGTTTCAAATAAAATATGACTTGGCAATTTATTGGAAAATGTAATTATGTTGTTTATGGGTGACGCTCCTTGTTTTTGAGAATTTGAGAGCAGTTCGACTCTAGCTCGTTCCACTAAATGGCATCTCAGTGTGGTTTCATGGCTTTCACGTAATGGTGCAACACACAAGTAATGTCTTTCCCCGAACTTGGATCATTTTGGGGGATTTTAGCTTGACATTCTTTTAAACAGAATTTCCTGTTTAATCACTGTGTTATGGCCAAATCAGATTGCTGTTTTGCAGGAGTTGATTTGTTTGTAAAAAAAAAATAAGAAAAAATCAAAATGTGTGTTTGATTTTAGGAAAAGTTACTTATGGACAAAGAAAACCAAAAATGTTTTAAGATAATTTATAACCCCGGACAGAAAGAAGCCAAGATTCTATGTCAAAACAAAGAAAGAAACTGAATTTGATTTTCTCTTAATGCTTTACTTCATTAGCTAAACATTTGCAGATTGTAGTCAACCATGACCCAGTCACTTGGTTCACAATGAAAAAATGTATCTCTAAATGTTTCACCAAGACAGTAATCAAATTTGACTCATAAAAGAGGCCACACAGTTAACTTCAGTTGAATCAAAATCACGCTTTCAACGGTTGCAATTAGCAAATTGAAAAGATGTTATCAAGGCAATACATGATCCTTTTTTTAAATAACACATGATCCTATCTCTGTGGGGTCTTAATATCTTCAGACACAAACTTTGGTAATAATGGATTTCTGCAATAAAGGCTGACCAAATTCAAGAGACACTTCAGATCAGTTTTATTTAACACGGATTTTACATGAAGAAAACGGCTTGGATTACAGTACTGCCTTTAACATCTTAAGATACAGGTAAGCAGCTAACGTCAGCAACTTTTCATCTCATATTTAAGTAGTTTATTTATGAAAAATATGCAACACGCGATTAATAGGGCTGCTCTCATTCATTCGTGTTGTGTTTGGTTCAAAGACCTGCCCCTGTCTGTTCTCTCCAACTTTCACAGTGCATTGTGGTCTATATGGACCCATCTAGTGACCATGATTATGTGTGGTTTGGAGTGTGAAGTACCTGTCTGTTCAGCCTCATGTCATGACTGTAATCCAGTGCGTTCTTGAGCTGCGAATTAGCACTCGCGATAAGCTCTTTATGCGTCGCATCAGCTGCAAACCTTAAAAGTAACTATGTGATTGCATCCTCCCTGATAAATAAATTAACAAATAAATAATAAATATTCCACTGATCCGAATGCCTGGGCTTGGGAAAGGCATTTCAAACCACAGCTGCCGCGTTGTCATAAAGCTTTCTCTCCTCTTTTCATGCGGTGTTTCTTTATGATGTAGTAGACGTGAGGTTATGTGAGATGTGTTTTGGACTCCACTGCCACCTCAGCCGCGTTCACCCGCGCTAAACAGCTGATGTGCACAGTGCTCCCCCGTTACATAGCAGTCATCACCGCCTTTCACATTGACAATACACAGTCAATCACCTGCACCTGCCGCAGGACCCGCGTTAGGTGTGAATGAAGCTTAACACGATGTTGCGTTGATGTTCCTTTTGGCAGCATTTAGCTTCCGAGGCAGAGACAGCAAGAGCCGTAACTTAGAACCAATTCAGTGTGCTCTGATTTGGCTGTTACATGCTGCGCTAGTGTGACTACAGGCAGTTCGCTGATCGGCTCAGGAGAAAGTCACAATGGGCCTCATTCATGAACATCTTCTTAAGTATCTTAAAATCCGTCCTTACGAAGGCAGTGTCAGGAAACTGCGCCAGATTTATGACAGTTCTTAAGTATGGAAAATACTTTGCATGTGTGTTCTGAGTTTGGTGAATGCCGACTTGGAAGTGCGTGAGTGTCAGGACTAATTAGCATATGCCACCGCCTATGATTCACCATATTAGGACAAAAAAGTGCAGCGCGCAAATTAAAGACGCCCAGATAAGGATATGAATGACAAAACCAAATAACCAACAAAACCCCAAAAGAAAAAAAATCTTAGCCATCGCCGCCATGCGCTCAAGGACCGGCCTAAACCTTTGGGCATGCAATTTGCTCTCATTACAAAATGTTTAAATGTTTAAATTGACAGCGCTGTACACCGCAAAAGGTTTTTCCTCTCTTCCCGAGTGCGCGCCTCGGGTACACGAGGTCGTACGTTAATAGAGCGTATTCACAGTAATACTACATTATTTGTGAACGGCGGCATTCAAAACTTTTAGCAGTAATACATTGGTACTTTACTTGCCATTAATAAAAGTAGATTACAAGTGCTATTACTGACTTATTTCTGTATAAAGGCATCTGTAATTTATTATAATCAAATTTACATTCTGGAATTAATTACTGCATGATTTAATATGTACAAATATATATGACTCGAATGTTGGGTCCTGTCAGGAGCATGATCATGAACAGAACAGATTTTTTGTGCGCAAGAGTCCTCCAGACTGGATTTGTTCTTAGAGAGGAGCGTTTTCAGCTAAGAACAAGTTTTGTGATGCCAAGAATCTTCCTAAGAAGCCTTAAGAACAAATTTGGCGTAAGAACGTGTTGCTAACGTTTGTAAATGAGGCCCATTGCGCTTCCCCAGTCGAACTCCGGGTTTACATGGGTTTTTGGCAACCCTGTTCTGGCCAGACTAGATGGAAATCCAACTTTCCCCTCGGTCGTGTAACCCGTACAACCCTCTCATCAAGCTTGGGGGCTGGGGGCTTCTTGAAACGTCTTAGCAAAAGACCCCGCTATAACCAATATTATACCCTCACACAGCCCCTGGTGTGTATCCTCAGTAATTATATCTTTCACACATTTTTACATCATTCACTTTATTTATTGACAGTAAAAGCCAGTGTGGAGTGAAGGAACAGATGTGTGCTCCACAATCAAAGCCTGTTTATCAGTGAGAAAACATTTTAGCCTCGGAGAACTCGCACTTTGGTGAAGAGAGAACGGACGCAAAAAAAAAGAAAAAAAAACCATAACGTGTCATGCTTCTGCTATGCCCCGGATTTACAACAACAAGCACATGATAAAATATAGGGCTAATTAGAACAGGACTGAAGGTGCAGATTTCACACTTAAGAGATATTTAGAGACTATTTGTTTCCGAGCGGAGGTCATTTGAGAGCAAGCAACATTTCATATAAGAAAATATACAAAGACTTACAGAACACTGTAATTGAAACAGGTTGTTGATGTGTCAATTTATTTTGTGAAAGCCTAAGTGGAATAGTATTTTGTTTCAGTAACATACATTTCTGTAATTTTATTGTTAAATCCATACGCCAGACTTGTTCTGTTCATTACAGTGCTAACATTTCCTGGGTTCAGCCACATTAGCCACGTAGAAGCTTTGCTTTTACTAGTAGAGTAGATACGTTTTTCTAGAAATACAAAGGCTAGGGAGGGCCTATTTCAACTTTAAAATAGATAAAAAACCTTTGTATTTTGACCCTGATATAGTTTATAAACACATACAGCTGAATTTCTTCACTGAGTTCATATATCAAAGCTGGAAACATAAAAGTTGTTATTTTGGCAAAAATGCCAAAAATGAACTCAAGACCCATTTCTGGCTCCTGACCCATTAACTGAGAACCATTGGTTTAAAAAGTCTGACAAAGGCATTACATAGAACCTTTTGGGCCTCTTTAGCAGCCACAGAAAGAACGTTTGTTGACATTAGAGAACTCTCTCATATCCGGAAACCCCTGAAACTTCAGTCTAGCAGCTTATGATAAGACCACATTACAAATCCAGTCATCTTTCTGAGCATATCCTCTGCTTCTCCATAGCATCCATCAGAGCAGAAATCACTGCTATATCTTTTGTATCTAAAGTGGGGAAGCTTTAGTGGACAAGGTATTAGTATTTTATTACAGAGATCTATCTCGCGGCTGGAGCAGATTCAAACAGAGTCTGATGTTATCTGAGTCACTGATACTGCTCATTGACTGGGCCCTTCACAGAGCTGTAGAGAGAGAGTATTTGGGCGTAATACAGGCTATTTATACACAGGGGAATGGCAATAACTATTATAATCTATCTATCAGTATTGACCTCAAGTTATTAGCAGTGTTTAAATTGGACATATGCATCATGAGTCTTAAAACCATTCATTTTAAAAACTTAGCATTGACATTTTACATTTTATAATTTAGAAAAAATGCCTGGGCAGGGATAATTCAGTAGTGAAAGGATTTGGCCTGGAGTTCCCCCTCAGGCAGCAGTGGGTATGACACATACAAGCTTTTACGTAGGTAGTGCAGCGATAGTTCTGAATGCACTTTGAGCGCAGAGCTGCTCAGAGCCATGTCGTGATGGATAATGAACTTTGAAAATGTGCACAGTTTCGTCTTAGTCATTTCAGCAGTAGAAGAAGAAACAACCAAAGTGAAAGGATCACTCAAAACACATGTATGGAGCCATTTCAGACACCCTGACATATTATAACTTCTCAACTGTATAAGGTAAAAACCACTCAGCAACCTCTCAACTGTCGCTCCAGTGATAAAAGCATACATTCATGAGGCAGTAAATCAGTGGTAGTGTGTGAGGGAGAGATTGGTGGTAGGTCGGACTGGTTGAGGCGAGGGCGCAGCTCGGCAGTCTCGCTAAGGGCTGGACGACATTAAACTAAAAATCTTGATCTGATCCCTGAAACGATCTGATATTTGGAGAGATTGTCATGTCTTGACTCTGAGTATTTTCCATCATTTGTGCTGATACGCCATTTTAGAGCCTTTTTACAGGTCTGGTCCAGGTAATTACGCCGTATAACCAACTTGGGCTGGGGCTTCTGTCGCAACCAGAGTAGACACACACACACACACCATTATACACTGTACGAGAGCCTGTTAGCCATGTGTGCATGTGCTTCATAACTGTACACTGGAAAAAGCATAAAGCATAGCCCCATTTACACCCAGTTAAGCAGATCCAGATGCCTGCTTCACTAATGGGGACTGGGGACGCCATTGTCAGAAACGTGTCATTTTTATTTCGGTGGTAAAACCGTGCAGAGTAAGTGCCGCAATTTATGTCAAAACAACATGGCGCTTGTTAGGAAAGTGACGGAAAGTCCCCCACTTTTTATTCTTTATCATCGTTAAAGAATGAACAGACTTCAAAATAGTAATTAATATGTTTTAGAAGAAATATTAACTATTAAGTTGTGTGGACGTTGTCTCAAATTGTTACTATATTCATCTAATAGAAAACAAACATTCTCGTGATTCCCAACAAGTTCCTAATGGTTAGCAAGACACCAACAAATAGATTTTTTCAGTTGGCATTGGACACATAACATTTAAACCTTATGTTTGGCTCCCTGTAGTCAAAAAGCAGCAACGTCTTCATGAACATGAGCTGATGATGTCCCCGCGCCCTGAAAATTTAGGAGTCAGATCTGTGAAGAGGCAAGTGTGCACCTACAGTAAGGATATATGGATTTGGAAAAATACATGCTTGTCTTTTATTCTATTTATTTGGTGAACTGTTTTGTGAAAGTCTTCCCTGGCACTGACATTACACATTAGTATAATTTGCAACCATTTTCAAGCTTCAAATGTTTTGTCTTTTGTCAGGGATCAGGAAAAAGTCACTGTCAGAATCATTTTTCTTCTGGTGTTAAAAAAGTAACTACCCAAAATTTATGTCCGAACAGCTCAAGTCTCTTTGGCGAGGCGTTGGAAAGTCCCTCTAGTTTTAGCACTTGGGCTGTTTTAAATCCTGTCCGTGTGGGAAACATAGGGACATCGCTTGTGAGCTGCACCAGGTTTGACCCGCTTTGACCTAGGTCCATAAACGCACCATTGAGGCGTTCAGGAGCGGGCACAGCGCGGCTTTTGTTGGCCCCACGTCCTGAGGTGTAGCGGGCCTATTCCCCTCGGAGCGAGCGCAGGGCAAGAGGGTTGTACAGACCTCATTAGAGAGAAAGTAAACCGCTGCTTTGGCGCGGGACGTACGTTATCCCAGTTTATAGGTGGAAATAAAGGCTCTGCGCTTCAGTTTTATGGCTGTTTTTGCGGCTGGCGCTCACGTGCTGCGCTACAGCACTTGACACTTTGCTTAATTATGACTTGTCCGCTAATTGAAGGTAAACAAAAGTTACATTTTAAGTCTGGCCATTAAAAATATTGTCTGGCTTTTAATTAATCTCTGTAATGGCACAAACTGTCACAAAGCTTAGCATCTTGTCTTTCAGCACAAAGGTGAAATTATTGACTCAAATGGGGAAATGTAAATTCTCAATTCAATCTTGTGACATAAAAAATAAATTACTACTTTCGCTCTCTGTCCCCATCAACACCCACCGCAAAATGCCACAAGGAACTTCGAAAATCCAATTATTTATCAAATGGAAGAAAAAGTGGTGTCCTTGTTCAGCCGCTCAATGTGGCAAGTTCTTTAACCCAATCACTAACAAACAACGTCAAGAGAAATATTTGGAAGGTACGACATTTTTCTGTGGCTGGAGAACTATTACTTTAAAATGTTTATGGTGATCTAAACCTATTTCAAACTTTCCCAGCACATTTCTAACACCATTATTCTCCATAGCAGAGCAATGATAGCAACGGCTGAGTTGTTGTTTTTAGCATTAGCGCTACTTTTCTCGCTAAAAATAGTTCCGAATATGACGCAGACTGAGAGATTTCACTTTACTACAAAAAAAAAGAGTCTTTAATGTCAAAAACGTCCATCCTTCCGACATAAGCTCAAAGTCTTTCCAGTCGTTCCCATGTTTTTCTCTCTTTCTTGTAACTTTTCTTCCCCCCTAACACAATGCTTTGTTTTTCTTCATCCACATCCTCTTATACATCTGGCTTTCATCTCGCGCTCTTCGGATCGTGCGATTGGTCCAAAAAATGCTGCGTCTGCTCTGGGGCCTGTTCGTCTTTCATTCTTCAGGCTTCATTGCACTTTTCAATGGAGCTTCAGGCAGTGTGAACTCAGTGTGGTTCTTTTTTTGATTTCGCGCAAAAACAAGATTAAAGTCGGCTACATCTGCGCACAGGCATGTCCCGGCCCGCGCTGCAGACCGACCGTTCTTAAATGGGACGTCCCGCGCTGGGGTGTAATTATATAAGTAGTCATTTGTGCCAGGGTGATGTTACAGCAAAAATTATATTGCTCAAGTAAAAGTAGTAAGTGTAGTAAGTGCAGTGTGCTTGGGTCAAGTACACTGCAAGCCAACTAGTATTACTATGTTTCCTTCTCATCAGTTAAAACAATACTTGATTTACAAAACTGATGCCTGAACAAAACATTGTTGGCATCAAATGTAGCGTACATTTCATAAACTCCATAAAAGAAAAACAGTACTTATTAGCATTTATTTGTGCTGGAATTGCCAAGTAACCTGGACTCTCCTACATTTGAAAAATAACTGATACTTTCAAATCCACTACATTTCCATAAAGGCTTCAAGGTAAATGAGTATGTCCCACATAAAAGCCTTGTGATGCACACTCCAGAATAGTAAGTGGCGGTGTGAAGATGTACTGTACTGACAATGCCACTGTTTCCCAACAAGGAAAGGTTTGTCCCCATCGTTTTTTCGTACCTTAGACATATGGTGCGTTCATGTGGTCCTTGGGAACTCGGGTGAACGACTTCCCCAGTTGGGAAATCACGAGAATGCTCTCTCCACTGGGGAAAACGACTGGGGAACTCGAATCAAAACGAGCTTCCCAACTTCCGTACCTGACTGCGGAAATCAGCTGATTTGTTCTTTTATCGTCTAATATGGAGCTTTTAAGTTAAACACTGCTACTTTTTTTAATTTACTGTTAGCTGTCATCATCCTCATAGTAACAAAATTGCGAGTGAAATGCCTGACACCAACATCAGCAAAAAGTAAATTTACGCGATTTTTTTTTCAAACTAACAAACTAACGTTTAGCTTTTGAGACGCTAACACATTTAAATGATGAGCTCAGCTAGGCGCTAATCAATGATAAAAGACCATTTTTATTTGATGACATCAAAATCCCCACTTTCCCACATAAAAACCACATGAACATAAACCAACTGGGGACAATGGCGTCACATCTCGGGAAAACAAGCTCCCCAGTCCACATGAATGCACCAATATCATTAGTATGTCCCACGAACCATGTTCCTAGAAAGGAAGCAAAAAACACTACTAGGGCCTGTCAATCAAAGCCCAAAGCTAGAACTTTTAAAAATCCATAGAAAAAAAACAGCGAAGTTTAACTCTGATACTCCTCTCACTGGTGTCACAGGAGAAAGGTCTTTGGAGCAAGGCTTTAAATTGTTTTTTGTCCCTATAGGATTAAATATTTTAACAAACCTTTTGGAGTTGTCCCTAGACAATGGGCGGGGATGATATCGCAGCAATGTCAGCACCCTGCCATGACGACCCAAAAATGGTGCATTGTTTCGTACATGCCTCAACACTTTATAAATGATTTGTACCTTCGGCTTTTCATATTCATGTATTATCAAAGTAAAACTTGTATTGGAGTAACATTGGAAGTGTCATAAAATATACATTGAGCACCACTATTAAATATATTGTATGCTCACCTTGTTTCTCCTGCTCTTCTCTCATATCTACAGTATGTAACCTGTCTCTGGCACACTCGGGTTCCCGCACACAAAAAGCTCATTGTGGAAATATTTGGTGGGACTCTCCCTCTGGCTGGCCCTCGCCGTGAAGAAAAACCGCAGCGGAGCCAAGCATTTACACAAAACATGTCAATACGAGAAATAGGACTTCAAAAACAACATGGCTCCTCTCAACATACATATCGGTAGTTTTCCCCTACCACTAAAATATGTACAATAGGTTCCCCTCTGGGGCCAGGAGACTCCCCTGAAAAAGAGATTATTAATTACAGTGGGACTTTCCTGTTTAAATAAAGTTCAATAAAATATCGCTGCTGAAGCTGAAGCAATATAGAACGCAGATCCTGGCAACACAAAACTATATATCAACGCATTTTTTTCAACGGTTTTTCAGAAATGTATGCTTTTACACTAATGGGGTTGTTACTCAAGGCTATAAAGTCAAGTGAAAGAGATTGAAGACTCTTAAAACTAATCAAAACCTTTAGGGTTAGGACTAAACTTTATAGGGTTATGGTAGTTGATTGTAGGCTTAGGTTCATCTGCTCAATTTTGCAAAAATGGAAACTCTTTTTCCTCTAAATTATAAACTAAATGCATTGGATTTATATAGCGATTTTCTGGACACTCAAAGACGCTTTACATTACATTATTCGTTCACTCCATACTTGGTGGTGGTAAGCTACTATTGTAGCCACAGCTGCCCTGGGATAGACTGGTGGAAGCATGGCTGTCAATCTGCGCCATCGGCCCCTCCGACCACCACCAACCACTCTCACACACACTACATTCACCCAGGCTTCCTGGTACAAAACGCTCTCCCATCCAAGTACCACCAGGCCCTTCCCTGCTCAGCTTTCGAGATCTGACGTGATTAGGCAGAGCCCTTGGCAAACTTGGCACAAAGATAATGCCAGACTCTTAGGCATTCATCTTTGTCCTCGCCCAAAATGTCCATGATTTCTCACCAGGAATTTTTTTGCCATTTGTGTGTCCTTATAATCCTTCAGCAAAGTATTTTACTGCCGTGAGCTGTGCTTCAAAACTATCCATGTTGTCTCCCATCTTCCGGTGTTAGGAAGTTACCATTGGATTCTCGCTTCCCGGTGCCGGCAAATTAACCCCATCCACTAGAAATCCAGCCAATCACAGCAAAGTGTATTCGCAGCCCTGCTCAGCTGAGGTGTCAAGAACTACCTGCAAGAACTGCCGAACAGGAGCTGTTCTCGCAGCTCTGGGTGCGAGAACAAAGTTCTTGCATCTTGCGGAGTATGAATAGGCCTTTAATCACATCAGTCTAGTTAATGACTGTGACAAAAGCAAACAAGTTTCTACTTTTGGTATAAACTTGGGTTTGTCATGTCCAGCGTTTAGTTTTAGAGGTATCAATTTGAAACTATTCCTGTAGAATACTGACATAAATGTGCATCAAGTGTTCTTTCATTTCAAGTTATTATACTAAAATATGGTATTTTTTGGGTAAAAATGGCAAAATTTGCCTAGATTTGTGGCAACCAATTCTGAATAGGGCTTTATGGATTGTCTTTGTCGATATAATATTCTTCACAAGGATATCTTGTTAAATAAATAATTTAATAATAATCAAAGTTGGGGGTAATGCACTACTTAGTAACGCGTCAAGATTACTCAGATTATGTTTTCCGAGTAATGAGCAAAGCCTAGATCACAACTGGACGTATGACTTTTTGGTCGTGCGATTTCTGGCGTTTCTCAAATCGCTGCGTTTATTTTTTGTTCGTGGAGAACGTAGCTGTGGTTTTCAGATCACCACGCACCGAACGTGCGTCACACATGGGCTGCTCAGACATGCGGCTGTCACTTCATTCGTACAGCAAACGCACGACCAACCTGCAATAAACGTACTGACCGTGGGTGCCATGCGGGCTTCGTATAGATCGTTTGCAACTGCACACGATCTGTACGTCGTGTGCACCAACGCTGTGCGTTTCTCGTAGAGATTATTGGGCAATTTGGAGAGGAATAGCCTATATATTTCGTCCTTGGATACAGAGAAGGCGCATGTTTGGGCAGAATGACACACTTTTCCAGGAGCTGGAGAGCGAAAGTCACGGTGACTACATGTCTTATATTCGCATACATAGATACAAAAAACCTTTGGTGAATTGCTGCAGCGCGTCACACCAGCATAATGCCTTTTTCTCTCCTCTATCTCTGACACCTGTTCTATCCTCGCCTTCCCTCTTCCCCTCGGCATATTGCAAAAACTTTGTACGTTGTACTTGGTCAGAGGCACCACTGAAGCTTCAGATACATCGGAGTTTTCGTGCGGTTGATGCACTCTTGCCGAACGGGCAATTCACGAACGACGTACGCAAAATGTTTAGAGGACGCATGAGATATCTGAACGTGCGTTGGCCGCACTAATGGTGTGCGTGTGGCACACGACACATATACGATGTCGTACAAAACTTACAAAATACATACGCTGGCCGTACAGACGCCTCACGCAGACGTACAGCGTTCTTGCAACCTGAAAAAACGTAAGCACCCGTAGAGTTTGTTTGACTTGACAAAGAACCTCTGTGGCGGGTTTGCGGCTCCAAAATAAGCACGTCACACACGCGCTCTCCGTGCGTTTTCTTGCGTTTTGTGCACGTAGACCAGCCGTAGAAGCCCGTACTACGGCCGGTTGTGACCATAGCTTAAAGTAACGAGTTAGTTTTGCATCTGCAGGTAATAAAGTACTTGTTTCTTTTTCAAATCAGTAACGTTAGTTTGGTCCTGATCCCTTGTCTCATTTCTTCCGTGGCTGCTGTGCTGCTTGCGAATGCGCACTGTGTCCTCCAAAACTAGCAGTTTTCACAAAGAGCGCATTCCCATCGTGAAAGTACTTAAATCATTTTCAATTTACTGCCGAAAAGGACAATACAGCGCTGGTGGAAAACCACAATGAAGCTCGCCCTCGCTTCCCAAACAACAATGCTTAGCTTTTGGCAGCATCGGTCCTTCCAATGTAATCAACAAACTCGTAGCTAGTTATGTGGTTGAGGAAAGCTGTACAATTAATCTAAATGAAGTTGAGTGTGTTGTATGGTTGTATGTTTATTATTACCAATTCAATGCACTTTGTAAATGCGTAAGAGCTCCTTTACAGACGTTCTTTTTGTTGAAAAACTGGCACAGTTTCTGACAGAGCCAAAATGTTTACATAGAAAACGAAGCTACGCTTTTATACGTAGACAGTTCATGCCTGTAGTTAATGCTCACTATTGTTGCCTTTTACAAGGCATACAAATAAGGCTCAGAAGCGAATTGTGCTATTATTGAATACATTTACTGGTATCGGCTATTTGCGTAAGGCGGAGCTAGCTTTTTGGAATTATCGACAAATGAAGGCTATATAGACATTTATTATTGGTAACGCATGAGTACTCTAATGTGTTACTTTCATAAGAAAGTGCAGTAAGGTAACAAGCTACTTTTCCAGAGGAGAAACAAGCTAACTGACAAGTTACTTTTAAAAGTAACATTACCCAACATTGGTAATAATATATTCTAATATTGCCATTGCTTTTTGGTGATCAAAGCTCAATAAATCAGGGTGGGACTTAGACATTGAAGAATCTGGTAAAAACCTTCAAAATATTGTTAAAGGGACTAGATGCAAGTTGGTCATTTTTATATTCACTACTGCCACCTCATGTCGTCTATTTCTATATTATGTCAAATTGCCGTCATGCATGACGGCAATACGGACCCGAAGTAACAACTTAGAGGGGCATGCATTCTGAGAGATTACCAGAAGTTGCAATTTTCCATATAACTCAATGGAGACATGTTGAATGAGTGCATTAACTAAACACCTTGTTGACCAAAACTAGACCATTGAAAATATTGCCTGTAGTGTTTTTGAACAGCAATTATGTTCCCACTGTTACCTGGTGTTACATTGAGAATCCCTGTCCAATAACAGCAGCAGTAGCAACAGCAGGAGTGAGGGGAGACACCTCGCAGTGCAGTACATTATAATTCATATGTGGTTTTCTGGTGCCAGTCGCCATTTGCTGAACCGGCTGAACTGAGCGAGAGTACAGTCATGATTTGTGAAGACGCCTACGAATATAGACCTGTGGTTACTGCACTTTTTTTAGCTCTCATTTTTTGTCAAACCAACTTTTCCCACTACTGCGTTCACTCAAGATGACATTTGCTTACCAGAAAACGAAAAGGTGCATTTCCAGAAATCGCTCGGCCTAAATCCGCAAAAGCATATTTCTAAAACTTGGCTGTTTAGACGTCTTAATTTACAAAACTAGGCAAACAATGGAATGGGCTCCTCTCCAGTTTGTGCTGTCATTGATTTATTATTGACAAGTCACAATAACTGACAATCAGATAAGATAAGATAAGATAATCCTTTATTGATCTCACAATGGAGAAATTCCCTTGTTACATTTGGCATTCAGTAAGATCACTCAGGGTGTGCAAAATAGACAGGAAATGTGCAGACAGTTAAATAGTAAAAAAGAGTAAGCAAAAATCTTAAGGGTGGAGTTATAACAATTAGGAAATAAGCTTAAATAATAGAATAAAAGTTAGAACAGACTATAAAAAACTAGAATATCTAGGTGCAAAGTTTTACAGTCCTAGTGCAGGTTGTCAATAAGTGACGCTGGTACAGGGAATAAAGTGGCACTGATATAGAGATTATTGCACGTAGTTTTGCAAAGGGGGGTTATTGCACATGTTACTTTACAGTCTTGTACAGTCTGACAGCAGTGGGGATGAAGGCCTTGCGTTAGCGCTCCTTCTTGCACTGAGGGTGTCTCAGCCTTCCACTTAAAGAGCTGCTCAGCTCCTCTACAGTCCCGTGCAGTGGGTGGGAGGTATTGTCCATGATGGAGGTGAGCTTGGCTAATACCCTCCTGTCCCTCACCTCCTCCACAGAGTCCAGGGGAAGCCCAGGACGGAGCTGGCCCTCCTGACCAGCTTGTTCAGTCTGTTCTTGTAATGTTATTATTTTATTTCGGGTGGGCGCTTATAAGCCTTTGGCTTCAGCCCACTCCCTTTGAGCAGGTTAACTGCTCAAACAAATAAATAAACTAAACTAAAACTAAACTAAACTTGCCCCGTTCTGTGCTGCCCGGGGCCCAGCACACGGCAGCGTAGTGGATAGCAGAGGCTACCACAGAGTCATAAAAAGTCCTGAGCAGAGGCCTGCTCACTCTGAAGGACCTCAGTCTCCTCAGAAGGTGGAGGCGACTTTGACCCTTCTTGTACAGGGCGTTGGTGTTGTGGGACCAGTCCAGTTTATTGTTGAGGTGAACACCCAGGTACTTGAAACTGTCCACCACCTCAATGTCCTCCCCATGGATGTTCAGCGGTTTGTGCGGTAGTGACTTCCTCCTGAAGTCGATCACCATCTCCTTCGTCTTACTGGTGTTCAAGCACACGTGGTTGCGCTCACACCAGTCCACAAAGTCTATGATCACCGACCGGTCCAGTACTCCAGTTTGTTCCCCTCAGACACGCAGCCCACAATGGCGGAGTCGTCAGAGAACTTCTGCAGATGACAGCTGTCTGTGTTGTATGTGAAGTAGGGCTGGGCGATATGACGATATTAGACCGTCTTACGATCTCCAGAGCTGACGATCTGTTATTTTTGTGGGATCGTTTTATCACGGTTTTATGCACTTCAGCAAAGTTGACTCTTCACCGTCAGTGAAGCAAACCCAAGCCGCGCACTTTCTGCTACGCAATGTCAGACGCTAATGCGAGCGTTTGGCAGCGAGCCGCTCCTCTACAGTGCGCATACTGTACACGACCAGCCTCATCAATCTAGAGCTTTTAACCCAGAGTTCTGTCTCTATTTCAGCGGTGCTTATGTCTGTGTCTTTACCCCGCAACGCCGCTGCTCTGCGCAGATTGCAGCGTGTGTTTATTTATTTACCTGACACATGTGCGAAGAAGTCCTTCGTCCTTACAGTTCTGTCAGGCGCCACATCCTTCTCATTTGTTTAATTTAAATCCTGGACCGTGTTCACAAATGCGCTGTTTATTCATGTCTTTGAAAGTATAAAAGTTCTCTAAATACACCGTCAGTCTGAGTTCATTATTGTAAATTCGCCTAACAGTGACAAACTTCTTCCTGTTTGAGTTTTACACAATAAAAGTCCCTGCATGTTATCGCTTTAGTAAGACTCTTATTGTGAAACGGTCAGACAGCGACAGAGCGTTACATTTACAGCAGCTTGACGCCATGAGAGAGACGTCTCAGAAAAAATGCCAAACAGCAACACACACTAACAACAAGCATTTACCAAACTTACTCTTTAACTTACTTCTACTTAATTTTATTATCTGGAGTTTTATTGTGTTTTTGATGTATAAAGTGAGTTTGCTTTAGGTCCAAGTGCTGTGTTGATTATCACAGTTGAATAAATTAGTGTAGTATTTTTCTTCTTCAGTGTGTAATTTAAGTAATTTTGTCATTATAAAAAATCGTGATAAAACCGAAATCGTAAGTTTATAATTCAAAAATCGTGATATTCTATTTTTGCCATATCGCCCACCCCTAATGTGAAGTCCGATGTGTAGATGGTGAAGAGTAACGGTGAGAGGACGGTGCCCTGAGGGGCCCCAGTGCTGCAGACGACCACCTCAGACTCACAGCTGCGCAGCCGCAAGTACTATGGTTGGTCCGTGAGGTAGTCGATGGTCCATGCAGTGAAATGTTCATCCACTCCTGCGTCCTCCAGCTTCCCTCGCAGCAGTGCTGGTCTGATGGTGTTGAAGGCGCTGGAGAAGTCAAAGAACATGACCCTCACAGCGTTCCTGGCGAGCTCCAGGTGGGTGAGCGCCCGCTCCAGCAGGTAGATGACAGCGTCCTCTACTCCGACGTTAGGCCTGTAGGCAAACTGCAGCGGGTCCAGGGTGGAGCTCACCTCAGAGCGTAGGTGGGTGAGGATGAGCCACTACATGGTCTTCATCAGGTGGGAGGTCAGGGCGACTGGTCTGTAGTGGGCCGGTTCACTGGCATGCGCTGTTTTAGGAACCGGGATCACACAGGAGTTCTTCCACAGGACCGGGACCTTCTCCAGGCTGAGGCTCAGGTTGCAGATGTGGCTGAGGACCTCGGAGAGCTGGTCTGCACACGTCCTCAGCAGCCTGGGACTGATGCCGTCTGGTCCTGCAGCTTTCCTCTGCTTCAGTCACCTCAGCTCTCTCCTCACCTGGTCCGGTGTGATGGACAGGAGGGAGTGAGGGGGGGACTGGGGTGGACTGTCGGGGGTGGGGCAGGTGCCGGAGGAAGTCCGTATGGTGGGGGCTGGAGACGTGGGTGCAGGGGGGCTGGAGGCAGGTGAAGGTAGTCGGGGGAGGGGGGCAGTGTCCACTGGGCTGGAGACGTGTGAGGAGGTGGGAGCAGGGAGGGGGGTAGAGGGAGTGGGGGCTGAATCACAACGGTTGAAATGTTTGTTGAATTCATCCGCCCCACGCTGGTCTCCATCAGCTGTCCCTCTGGCACTCTGTCCAAATCCGGAGATGTTCTTCAGTCCCCTCCACACGCCCCGCGCGTTGCCCTGCGCCAGCTTCTGCTCCAGCTTCTCCCATAGTCCTTCTTGGCCTTCCTGATCCTCCACTGGAGCTCGTGCTGGACTCTCCTCAGCTCCTCTCTGTCCCCTGAGTTGAAAGCCCTTTTTCTTCTGGTTCAGGAGGGCTTTAAGATCAGAGGTCACCCAGGGGTGGTTGTTGGAGAACCACCGTATCTTCCGGGTCGGTACAGTGTTGTCCACACAGAAGTTGATGTAGTCTGTGATGCAGTGGGTCAGGGCATCGATGTCGTCTCCATGAGAGCTGCAGATCACATTCCAGTCTGTGGTTTGGAAATCCAAATCAATGAGACTATCACTTATTTAACATGACTATTTTGCACTTCCTACCTCACTGTTAATACTATGGGGGTCATTAATCAAGAAAGGTGCTAAATTACGGGTGCAAGCTGAAAAATAAATATGCCATTTTCGTGCCATGTTGCACTTAATTTACCATTTGATGTTGCCTGTATTACATAATTAGGACCCCAAATGTGATTTGTATGCTACATGAGTAGAAAATGCATAAATGACAAAGCAGCTATTGCACGTGTTAGTCACTTTGCACATGAGCAAACACTTGGTAAATGACCCCACTATACTGTATGTACTATATCAGACATAGTGGTATTTCTGTCAGGGTTTCCGTTAGCCGGCTGTAATGGCCAGTAAAAATTATTTCCATCGGCCAAATTGGCCGACAGTAAAATATATTGAGAGAATATATATAAACATATATTAAATACTACATGTCACCTAAGTCAGTGACTAACATAACAAAGTGTTTTTGAGACAGCCCTAAATATTAAAAAAGGTTCAATATTACTATCAAAAAATATTCGATTTACGCCCTTAGCTCATTTTACAAAGCGCAGTTGAAGCGCCTTCATCGCGCTGGAAACTAAAGGCTTTTCTCGTCGTGCTTCGTCACATTTTCCAAGAAAACGGCCAACTACATTTACTTTTTTTAAAGTGTGTTAAGAACTCAGCAGCTAATAAATTTGATTAGGATATTCTTTAAACTCGTGTGTGTTCAGTCAGACTGACGCGCTATCCCCCAGCGGCTCTTCCTGGGAGAGTGGCCGGGTTTAGAGGCGCTTCCCTCGGTCAGTCTGCGCAGACCGCCTCGGCTTAGTTACCGGAGTTCGGAGCCGCTCAGAGAGTGGCAGAGCTGGGTCCGTGTTGAAATGCTCGAGACTGATTTTTGATGACTTTAGTGCTGTCGATTTGTCCCTCCGTAATATTTCAGCGGTGAGAGAGACTTACTTGCTAATTTTACACCTGAAGCCTTGTTAGAGCGCGGAAGGGCATCTACAGCCCAACCCTCGCTGATGCACTGCAAAAAGTGGATTCTAAGCAAGTAAAAAAATGTTTCCCTAAAAAGTAAAAATGTCTTGTCCAGCAAAATTTTCTTGAGAAAGAAATTCTTATTTTAGGAAATAAAATCTAGCCATTTCTTGTTCAGATATATTTGCTAAAAAAACAGCTATTTTTTCTTGTAACAAGAAAGAAAGACGTTTTGAATCTTCTTCAGCATTAGACATAGAATATTTTTTATTATTTTAAGAAAAAATAAGATCACAACAACTCTTAATTTAAGAACTGATTCTCACAGTGGTCTTATTTTAAGATAATTCTCCTTAAGCTGTGTCTGATATTAAGTGTATTGATGTTTAAAATAGGTACTACATCAGTAAAACAAGTAATGTTATAAGCAAACATTTCCTACACTAGTCTTGAAATCTAGAGCGGGCGGCACGGTAGCACAGCGGTTAGAGCTCTCGCTTCACAGCCAGAAGGTCCGGGTTCGATTCCCACCTGGACAGGGCCTTTCTGTGTGAAGTTTGCATGTTCTCCCCGTGTCTGTGTAGGTTTCTCCTACCACTAAAAACATGTACAATAGGCCAGGATGAATGAGAGTGCGCATGGGGGACAACGGATGCAAATTAGCCCAAGGCTACACTCCGGTGTGGCTTGTTTATATGCATGAGACCCATTAACTGTCCCGACCAAATAAACCAATAAGTAAATAAATAAAATAGAAAATTTACCAAAATAAGAATAATTTCCTTAAATAGTAGCATTGATTAACAACATTTTGCTTAAAAAATGTTATAATTTAGAACATTTTGTTTAAATCAAGCAACATTTAAGCAAAATACCCCACAATTTTCATAAATAAGAATGTTTTCTGAAATTCTTCCATTTTCTGAGGACATTTTGCTTAATTTTAGCAATTGATCTGCTTAAATTTAGTGTTTCTTTCTTGTTTTATAATAAGTAAAATATTCTAGAAATAAGAATTCTTAGCAAGAAAAAAATGCTTACCCAATTGGCAGATTTTTTTGCTTAAAACAAGACAAAATGTCTTTTAAAAGATTTTTTTTCCCCCTGCTTTTAGGAGGGTACTTTTGGCAGTGTGCGGTCAGATCTGGACGGCGTTAGGGTTTACCTTAATTCTGTCTGAGTTATAGTTCAGATGAGTGGGGTACGTACGTGTGACACCTGTCGTTCTCCATCGTCTCCACATGCACAACTTTATGTTTGGATTTGAGCTGCTGTTGCATTTTTCTCACGTCATTCTTTCATTAGAAATAGTTGTGTTTTTGGACCCACTAAAGCACTCGTGTAACGCTCTGTCTAAATGTAGATAGTTATTGATAATACGCCATGTTCATTATGTATATATTTTTTAATGGCCGATCATTCTTGTGAATGGCCGGGGTGTAGTTTAATAAGTGTATTTGTATTTTTGTTTATATTTATCATATATTTTTTGCAGTTTCTAGGTTCACATATTGCAATGCCGTGTGATCACAAAATTCCCCTCAGAGATCAGTTCTGATTCTGATATTTATATCATAAAATAAGATGTTTTTCTGAAATTCTTCCATTTTCTGAGGACATTTTGCTTAATTTTAGCAATTGATCTGCTTAAATTTAGTGTTTCTTTCTTGTTTTATAATAAGTAAAATATTCTAGAAATAAGAATTCTTAGCAAGAAAAAAATGCTTACCCAATTGGCAGATTTTTTTGCTTAAAACAAGACAAAATGTCTTTTAAAAGATTTTTTTTCCCCCTGCTTTTAGGAGGGTACTTTTGGCAGTGTGCGGTCAGATCTGGACGGCGTTAGGGTTTACCTTAATTCTGTCTGAGTTATAGTTCAGATGAGTGGGGTACGTACGTGTGACACCTGTCGTTCTCCATCGTCTCCACATGCACAACTTTATGTTTGGATTTGAGCTGCTGTTGCATTTTTCTCACGTCATTCTTTCATTAGAAATAGTTGTGTTTTTGGACCCACTAAAGCACTCGTGTAACGCTCTGTCTAAATGTAGATAGTTATTGATAATACGCCATGTTCATTATGTATATATTTTTAATGGCCGATCATTCTTGTGAATGGCCGGGGTGTAGTTTAATAAGTGTATTTGTATTTTTGTTTATATTTATCATATATTTTTTGCAGTTTCTAGGTTCACATATTGCAATGCCGTGTGATCACAAAATTCCCCTCAGAGATCAGTTCTGATTCTGATATTTATAATGTGTTATAACATTGCTATTTAAATATATTATTGACAGCTTTATGTTGTCTGTTCTTGTCTGTTACTGTACCAGTGTGAGACAAAGAAAAAAATCAACCATATTATAGATCCTTTCATGCTTGGTAAACATTGGATGTGGTGGGTGAGGCTTAGCTGAAGGCAGGAAGCTAAATGCGATTGCCTCGTTCATGTCAATTGGGGAGCTTGTTTTTTGTTTTTCGTTCTTCCCAGTTGGATTGCATTCAAGTCCTTTTTATGTTGGAAAATGACGATTTGATTCCACTTATACGTTGATTCACGTACATTTTCTTTTTGCCAGCATAAATGTCAGGCATCTTTCTCACAATTATGTTAATTATGATAACAACAACTCACACTAAACTCAAGAAAGTAGCAGAGTCTAACCAAGAAGCTCGCATTAAACAATAAATGAAGAATTCAGCCGATTTATGAATCAGGTCCGGAATACTCTTTTATCCCGAGTTCCCCAGTTGTTTTCCCCACTCCCCGAAGACCAGATGAATACAGCATAGACAACATAAAAAAGACATCCTCGTGGTCTATTCAACAGGCTCAAGAAAATCCTCCTTTCATGGCTGCAGTTTCATGTTTGTATATTCTATATAAGAAAAAACTAAACAGATACTGTAAAATAATATGATACAAATGTTATATCTCAAAAAGACACCACCTCAAGCCCCATAGGACACATGTACTGCAGTTTACTTCCGCCAAGTATCACAACCTCAACATTAGCCATATCTCGGTCAAGGGCGGTGTACGTAGTGATGGCAGATCCCCTGCCAAATGAGCTGCACCTATGGGCTCATTTACCCTCAATCAATCAGTCTGCACCCAAAACGTCAACCTGTAAGCTACCCCAAATACAGACACACACATGCAGTACAAAAGGCATAGTCTCTGCAGCAATATCGGTGTTTTGTATGCAAATGTTGAAAAACTTCCTTTACATTAGGGGTGGGCCGAGATACAACTACCACCAGAGACGAGACACGAGTGTAAGTTCATGAGGATGAGACGAGATTTTGACATAATTTGCAATAATACAAAATATTTTACAATTATGTTTCCTTTATATGGAGCCATTGCATTGTATTGTTTGTAACAAAATCAACAAACTAATAACAATGGGAATTGATAAGATTTTACCAATATCATCAGGCTCTATTTGTGTGTATACTGTTTAATATTAGAACAAGGCCAATAAATTTGGCTCTTTTGACAGGTGTAATCTGATTACATTTCTTATTGTGATTGTAAATAATAATTAGATAGAATTCGAAGCTTAAAGTTAATTTCACTAGGAAGAGGAGACACAGACTTTAGTATAGAGCAGTCTGTGCCACACACTGACGCCCAGGAGACTTTAAACATTAAACAGATAGTGATTCTTAGTTAGACTGACCTCTTTCTCCCTCAAATGGCCCGCTGTAATCATCCCTGCCACACCAAACATACTTTCCGCTCCCTGCGGAAACCAGCCCTTCACAACCAGCGATGAGCTTGTGTGTTATAAAAGTAGTGACACCACACCTTCATATTGTGCGCGCTGCATCTCTCCCCGCGTGGGCGTGTGACATCCGCGTTGTTTTGCTTCTTCCGTGCACGGTAGATACACGTGTACAATCGCAAGACAGACAGCGGATCCACCCTGACTCGCCGCGGCGTGCAGCGATATAGCGTAGCTTCCAACAGCATAGACTTTAGTTCGTAATGAAAGAGAAAGTAACGAGGAGCGAGGTTGGATCTGCAGGCGTGAACCTGCAGCGGCTCCAGTCTGCTGGTTTAAACACTGAGGCGGCAGTCCCAAGTGGCTGACCATAAAAACTTCAAAAGTTTTAAGTGCCAATCAGAATATAGTACACATTGTTAGAGAAATGTTGCCTAAATATTCCCTTGAGTCCTATGAGCAGTTTACAGGAAGTAGGTCTATATCTAAATTGCAGCCTATAAACAAAAATAAACGAAGATCAAAAATATCACGAGATCACTTTACACAATGATATCGTCCATCTTTCATTATAAGCAACTTTTAAAGACATTTACATAGCCTATACATATAGGCTGCATATTATTTATGTTAGGAAAAATGTGAGATTGCAAGATAAATGGATCTAAACTAAACATGATCCGAAGAGTCATGGAACACAAATTTTGCAACAGAAAGTGTTAAAACTCGTTTTGTAAAGTCTCAGAGGAGGACGACTTATTCAGAGCGTCATCTGCTCCTCAAGACCAAGGCTCTTATCACACTAATACAAATGTAAATCAGAGCTTATTATTTGCATTTGCTCAGTTTTAACGTAATGTTTAAGAAACAGTGGGTGAACAGGACAATATTTAGAAGTTTGCATTGTAGTAGGGCTGGGCGATATGGCCAAAAAATAAATCTCGATCTTTCTACTCAGGTTGGACGATTACGATTTTAATCGATTTTATTGGAAATAAACTTAAAAAGGTCTCCTGATCTTTCATATGGAAAAAAAAATGCTCATTAATATTTAGATTCATAATAACATTTTTATTTAAATATTCTTTGTCTGCTCTCAAAAGTAAAACTTCTTAATAAGCCTTTAGTTCATCATCCTCGAGCTCAGCTGTGATTGACATCCGTCTCCATGGAGACTCAAGGGGAAAGGGGCGGAGTTAAATGCTTGCAGCGACTCAGAGCACGGCTCAGCGTGAGAGAAGGGGAGAGAAGCAGACCGGGGAAAACTTTGTTTTAGCGAAGATGTTCATCACGACAGCACCATCGATTTGCAAGCATGACATTAGCTGAAAGTGAGACCTTGTTTTCACTGTTTTATGATGTGGCTTTTCTATTTGAAAACCTGACCAGAACAGTCTGTCCCTTTTTACTGTCTTTTTTTTTTAACAGTGAAGCAGTGATGGTGGTCAAATCTGTGACAACAGTGAAATAAGTTGTTCCTTTAAAAATGGACGAATACTTTCCTTTCTTTGATCAACTTGCTTTCTGAACCATTTTAACGACTTAATTTCATGTACCAGACAAATCCTAATATGGTTAATTATGGAGAACATTACGCTGTCTGGGCAAGCGAACACAGAGTCTTGTTGTGGCCGTTGACAGTTTGCAGGTGCATGAGTGTGTCATTTAGCGTTAGCTGTGCCCATGTTAGTGCTGTCTGTGTCTGCAGCGTGTCCACGGTTTGGCTGAGAAAACAGAGAGCCTTTTATAAACTGCTCCGCTCATGGAAATCATACGGCATCACACAAATCATGGCGCCGCTTGAGAGCAAAGGGGAAAGTTAAAGTTTGGGCCGGTTTCCGGAGCTGCTCAGTAATAAAGTAAATTTACTATAGTACTGTAGTTGGGTTTTTGAGAATATACTTGAGTAGTGTTTTTGAACTCATCACTTTCCCTCCACTACATTTGAAAGATAAACTACTCCACTGCATTTGTGTGAAGACTTCAAAGTAAAAAAGTACAAATTACACACTTTCAGAACAGTAGGGGACGCTGTCTCTCAACTGTTAAGAAGGTCTGTCCCATCCTGTTGCCATAGAGGTGGCAAATTTGGCCATGGTCTTCATGTTTCTGAAGCCGCAAAGTTATCACACTTATTGTAAACTGATTTGTACTTTTTTTTGAATACTTTACTCCAGCAAATACAAAAATACTTTACCTCAAGTTAAGATTTGACTGACTTAAGTAACGAAATCAAGTACTTTGACCACCACTGCAGCTTAAATTTAGGACTCTACTTTTGCACATACTGTACTCTGCTGATACTACACTGACAACAAAATAACTACCGGTGCTACTTTTCTTCTGTGAGCTCCTTTTGCAAAATACACATCACCTACGCACTGCTTTAAACGGTCTGTTGAGTTGATACAGCTGGATATTTTCTTGGCATAACTAGCCAATATTGGAATTAACCAAATCCTTTTTCCAGGGCCATTGGTGGTAACGTCTGAGAACTCTTTGCTTTGAGAATACTTATGTACGTAGGTGGACTTTTTCCACCAAAGCAACAATCAATTTGACTCATCAAGCTTATAAACGTCCTTTGGGGAGTTACTTGTAAAGAGAGCTACCGATTGGAGAGCGTAATGTACAGTACCAAGAGACGATTATAAACATGAGGAAAAGGCCATGATCAAGCACAAACTTTACCCATGGAGCTGAAATTTAAACGTCCAATAGTCAAATTCAAAGTTGTGTCTCTACAGGCCACCTCTCCCTCTGAAAAAGTCTGGACATGTCCCTGAAAATAAGCCAACTTTACCTAAACCGGTTTACAGAGATAAGTCGAGGAACAGACAAATAAAATATACTTTTTTTTTTATCTCTGCAGAATTCAACCCACCTCCATTTCCTCTCCCAGCTGTGGCCTCGCTTCCGCAGGCAGATCCTGGATGGCCCTGGTTTGGTCCGAACTTTAACCCCTGGCCTTCCGAAGTCTCCAGACCTGCGCCAGAGCTGACACCGAAGCACTTAACATCCAACATGGCCGCCAACCGGGACCACCAGGTGCGTCACTTGACGGGATTCCCGCGCTCCATGTACCCCTTTACCTTCAACTCCATGAGAAGCCACTCCCCGTTCGACCTCCTGGCCAGCGCCAACCTGTTCGGACGATTTGGGGCGGATCTACCCAAAGAAATGGCGGCGCTATGTGAGTAACCCTAACCCCATTTTGCTCCAAACTTTTCACAAACTTATGAAACTGTAAAACTTAAAACTCTTAAAGTGCTAAATCTTGTGGGCTGAACTTGAACACGTTACAGTTCTCACAACTGTATGAATGCAAGGTTTCAGACAGTTACACTCTATTTTTTGTGCAGGCTACTAATCCCTCGTTAGCATTTTAGGCTTTGTAATGTTGCTATTTTTACAGTTGTTGTTTTGTGCAGCACACCCTGCGATTGTAGAAATCCCAGTTGCTCAATCTGACAGTTTTGGGTAAAATTATTACAACAGTTGCAGGTAATACCTTTTTTTCTTTGGAGTTTGACGTTTGTTTGACATTTGTTTACAACGCCTAAAACCCGTGGGCATGCAGCGCGGCTGAAATGATGTAAAGCTGCCGAAAAAGCAGCTTTGATTGTCTTGGATTTGAGACTTCCTCATTTCGAAATAGTGATTTTTATCACGAATAAGCCAAATAGGGTCTATTTTACATACAAAGCAGCATAGCCAAAACACGCAGACAGCTTTTTTCACCCGTAGCAAGGCTTTAAATGCTGTCCAGTTCTGTGGCTTTACCGCAGACCTGGCAACCCTGCTTGCAACATTTCTTTCAGCAGTTTCTCAAAATATTAAATTGGTAAGTGAAGAGTAGATGGTATATGTAAGTGTCCATTGATTTTAAATGGCCCTATAGTGTGACAGATGCAGAGTCGAGTATACTCAGTAGTCAATTACACGTAGGCTACTTTTGAAGTCATTGTACCAGAGTAGCTTTATCAATCGTTACTTTTACGTAGTTGTGCTTGAATAATTGTATTATGAGACAAAAGCTTCATGTTGAAAACTCCAGCCCTTGAACGATATTCTGTCCTAATATGATTTTAAGATTTGTAATCCATCCCAACTCAGGTCAAACTATTGATATCTAAATACTTCGAAAGTACTAAATATATTCTCAATTCTTTCCAAATTTCCTACAGAGAGCTGTTATTCCAGTAATGACATGAAGTGTTGTAAAGTGGTACTTCGCCATCACCAGGAGGTTTGGCCCCTGGTCTGCCACCAGGCAGACTTGTCAACCTCTGGTCTATGCCATAATGCCAATAGAACAAAATCGCATTTTTTCGCTCAGTTACTCAATACTAAAGTTGTATGTACACTACCGTTCCAAAGTTTGGGGTCACCCAGGCCAGTTCTATACTATATAGTTCTATATAGTGGTCATACCGCCTTTGCTATGCCCAATCCCGTCAGATCTTGGAAGCTAAGCAGGGAAGGGCCTGGTCAGTACTTGGATGGGAGACCGTTTGGTAACACCAGGAAGCCTAGCGAATGGAGTGAGTGAGTGAGTGGTAGGTGGTGGTCGGAGGGGCCGATGGCGCAGACTGGTTTCCTCGCTTCCGTCAGTCTACCCCAGGGCAGCTGTGGCTACAACAGTAGCTTACCACCACCAAGTATGGAGTGAATGAATAATGACGACAGTGTAGCGCTTTGAGAAACTTGGTAATACAGGCTTGTAAAGCGCAATACAAGTGTAAGGCATTATTATTATTATACCTTCTCTAATCAGCACAACAGTTTTCAGCAGTGCTACCATAATTGCACGAGGGTTTTCTAATCATCGATTACCCTCGAACACGATATGTACCATTAGAACACTGGAGCGATGAGCCTCTAAACACCTAGGTATTCCATTAAAACTCACAACATTAACAATGTCTAGACGGGCGGCACGGTAGCGCAGCGTGTGTTCACAGCAAGATGGTCCTGGGTTCGAGTCCCACGTGGCTGGACGTGGTCTTTCTGTGTGGAGTTTGCATGTTCTCCCTGTGTCTGTGTAGGTTTTCTCCGGGTACTCCGGTTTCCCCTACCACTAAAAACATGTACAATAGGCCAGAATGAAAGAGAGTGTGTTTAAGAGTGCGAGTGGGGGACAACGGATGGACATTAGCCTCAGGCTGTTTACATGCATGTGTCCCATGTATGTTCATCAACATGCATTGTCCCGACCAATTAAACAAAAAAATAACATAGAATAGACAGTATTTCGTATTGCTTTTCTTAAAAAATAAGGACATTTTAAGTAACCCCAAACTTTTGATCGGTACTTTATGTATATATTTATTTATATCTATTCTTATTTGAGGAGGTATTTGGGTGACTACTTTGTACATGAGATAAATAATTTCTAAAGTAAAGTTACTCTTGCTTAAGTAAATCTTTTTGATTACTCTACCACCTCTGTGCAGAGATACAGAAATAGCAAAAGATGTACAGAATAGAAGAATCTGTAGATGTAGCAGTAGTAGTAGGGGCCGCAGAAGTAGTAGTCCAAAGTAAACTGCAGCAAAAATGGTTAAACGTATTACAGAGTAGAAGCAACAAATTAACAACAATTAGTGAGCTATAAGTGGCTACATTTCTCGCTAATTAAAAACCATTTGTAAATAATCATACTCCTTTAATCTGGGGACTTTTTCAGAAGATCTAGTTAAAACCACATGACAGAGCAAAAATTGATCTGATTAAAGAAGCTATTTCCCTGGTGAGGCACAGGGGCACTGTTGCACTTCAGCTTCACTGGGAACCTTTGGATGCAAGTTGGATGTTGACCAAGCTGAGGAGGAAAACTAACTACTGTTTGCTACACTTATCAGTTTGACAAAAGCATAACTATTTAAGTAAAAGAGGTATTTTTCAGCAACAAAATGATATAAATGCTTGTATTTTACTAGAAAACATATTTTGTACTTTATGTCCTTTATGTAATACTCAACTTACTGCATTCAAAATATGTTGCTATTTTCTTTAACCATGTCCAATTGCGAAATTTTTGTTTTGGACACATCACAAGACAGACATGCCCCCAACGCCCCAAGTAGCCAGGCAGTGTATAGAGGAAAGCTTGTCTTTGCAAAAGTGACCCAAGAATTCCAAGCCTGTGTCACTGGTTCACAAGGGCTCGAAATTGTGTGCGCACACAAAATAAAAAAATAGAGTGGGCCAGCTCATCCGTGCGGCACATGTGCCAGTGATGCGCCGGTGATGGGCCATTGGATGATTCCATTCCAGAAAACACGGGCTGCGCAGAAAATAAAAATATTAAATCTAACGCACCGGCCCATTTTGGAACCGGCCCACCGGTCAAATATATGGCCAGTCCGTGCCTGGGTAAAGGTAAGGAATTATCCACAATCTGCCGTCACTGTCGTACCTCAGGATCTAGAGGACAAGCAAAACATTGAGCTCAAAGTGGGCATTCAAAAGAACAAGGCCCGCAATAAGCCACACATTTATGCTTTTAATATTTTCACCGTATTGTGCTCAAAAATGTAATGTATGCGCCTGTGCGCACAGAGCTTAAATTCGAAAAGCCGGGTTTCCTTATTTGATCATGTAAACAAGGAATTTGGGTTTCCCGATTTCTCAGTGTCATATAAACACCATATCCCGAAAACTGCCATACCCGGAATATAGCGAATAACCGGGAATTTCGAGCTCTTGTAAACGCACTCTATCAGAGCCCCGTCTGTCTGTCCCCTGCCCCTGTGTGGTAATGTATTTTAGGGAGCGCTTATCTGCAGCTTATCTCCAGCCCGATCCAGAGACCACAGTGGAGCTATGGGGGATCACTGGGCCTCAGGCTAAACACAGTAGTCCAATAGTAGTAATAGTAGTACTAGTTGAAGGAAGAGGCGCAGCAGCGGTAGTAGTAGGAGTAGCATCAGGGCCATGCATCTATTTAGAAAGCTTTTTATCAATCATGAACTGGCAGGCTTGTTCAAATTACAATGATAATATGAAAGTCTCGTGCATGTAAACTCCCATTGAAGAATTGGGATATGCGTTTGGAAAGTTAGAAATTGGTTTGGAGCAACTACCAATTAAAAAAAACACAAATCTGGTAATTTGGGCATTTTGACAAGTAACAATCTGACTCCCACTTTGGCCAGTTAAGTTTAAAAACACTTACTGTAGATTGTGTGTGCAGCAGGAAAAGTAGACATGTTTCTGTTGCATTATTATAGACTTTTTAATAACATTAAAACATTAAGACATGCATTAAGAAGGACAGTGGCCCTTTCGTAGTAGTAATATGAGCGGCTGAAGAAGCAGAAGGCTTGTTTGTAGTTGTAGAAGTCGTTGCAGTAGTTAGCTCAAGAGTGTCATCGAGACCATGATTCGCTCAGATTCTGGTCAAATCTGATAAAAAAATGTATAAAGATAAGTCAAATTGTGATCTCTCTGGTCATGACGAGTTACGACACAGCCGATTGGTTTCCATAATGTGTTTAAATAAAATGTGTTATCCCATAAAAGCATAGGGGAGAATCAAACTCTCTTGAAAATACCTATGAAATGTTCTCACACTTTTGTAAAGCTGCAATGCTACATCTACTAGTCACATCTTGTTCTTTGTGATGATTTCAGCAGTTCAGGTCTAGTGAGTTTTTGTTGTTTTTTTTCGGGGTAGTTTAAGGAGGGAGGGGGTAGAATGCGTACGGAGAATGGACGGGTTGGGGGGGTATTGGTAACATGAAGCCTGCGGCGCAAAGTGGGGCCGCTGTGTGTGTTGTTCTTTCTGTCTGTCATCGCAGCCACTCTAGGTTTAAACGCAACATTTCCATAGCACATACCAGACCTACGGAGGCTCGGGAGGGACAAGCTATGCCGGGTCGAGCCACTGCAGTAGAGAGGATGATGGGCACGCAGAGACTTTGTGCAAATACGAAAGGGAAATTGAGAGGGAAAATGTATGAAAATAAAAAAAAAGGTTTGGTTTGGAATTTGAAGTGTCAGAAGTGATGGGAGTATGAAAAGGTGGCTGTGCTTTTGACTGTTGAAGGGGGCGAAAGGTTGGGGAGTCACATGGCCAACCTTTATCTACTTTGTCCCTTTCCAAAGCCTGGATAAATGGAGAGGGTTACATCAGGAAGGGTGTTTGTTATAAAAATTAAAACAAATTAAATCAACTGGAAAGGAGGTGCACGCTAATAGGAAAGTCAACACTTTTCTTTTTACAGCAAAATATATACTGAATTTTAAGAAGTACAATTTTAAGTAATTTTATTTTCGATATCAGTATATCAGTATATCAGTATATATATATATATACACAGTATATACTAATATTCAAATAATATTTATTATTGAAACAAATTCCTAGTTGGGAATCATTGTCCATATTGAATTTGAAATGGGTCAGGGTACAAGATGTGTTTCTTGTTCAAAGTGATTCCCCGCCACATGCCCAAAGTAGATAGCATTGATACAATCTTTATAACACCAATCAAAGAGTTCCTAAGCACAACCAATATGCAACATGGATGGCCTGTTTCTAGTCACAGAAGACATTCTAAGTTCTTGTTTGTTTATGTTTTGTTATAAGTGCATCAAAAATGTGCTTTTATTGATTCTGACAAGTTGACAAGTCCTGTAGACTAGTGGTTCTCAACTGGTGTGGCTTACGGCTCCACTTTCAAAGTGTCACGACAAGTACATTTTGCAGGTTGGCCGTGTCATAGTAGTTTACAAGACAAAACTATAGTGTTTATCCTTCTCATATTTCTTACAACTTCTCCAAACATTCAAATCCAAAGTTTGAAAAGCCCAAAGGTTCCCTCGGTTTGCTCAGTGACCAGGGGCTGGGTACTCTGAGTCAGACGGCCTAATTGTCTCAAGGTGTGGATAGAGCGCTGCAGGCAGTGGCGCCCCCTGCAGCGTGTCCCGGTAGACTGCGGGTATTGTACACAAAGTCCTGAAAAGCATTCTGAACGTACACATACGGATGCAAGTGGATAAATAGAAATATGGAGGCGTTGAGAGTGGTAAACAAGAAAGTCTGCGCTGTTGTCCAGGGGGATTCAGAGCCACAGGCATGGGGCGATGGGGGGTAGATAGAGCCCCACTGGGGGTTGCTCCAGAGTTCATCACCAGCAGAAGAGGGAAGGGGAGGAGATGGGGGCGAGTATGCATGGTGTTGACAGTGAGACCGCGAATCTGCGGCAACGGGATAACTGAAGGAACTGGAACAAAGGGGGAAAACTGGATTGTTTGGAGTGATGCAATTGAGCAGTAACAGATTTCAGAGGGGAAGTCACTCAATCATTTCTACATCACAATAATAGATGTGAAAATTAACAATTGCATACCAACTTGAAATCAATTCCAGATTGCCATTGTTTAGCGTATTTTGACAATTTACAGTAAAAAAAAAGATAGGGATGATACGCTATTTAGGATTAAGTACTTACTCGTATGGAAATCTATCTTTGAATTAGACCTATCCTTTAATACCTGTAGGAGCAGAGTGCAGCCAGGGGCCGGCGCTCGGGGAGCTATCTCCAGATGTGGAGCCAGGCTAATGGGCAGAAACACCCGGCTGGAGGATTCACCTATTGTACATGTTTTAGTGGTAGGGGAAACTGGAGTAACCAGAGCAAACCGTGCATCAAATCAAATCAAATGCAGACTTGCCACTCATTTGGCTTCTGTGGCCATGCTGTTGTTATGCAGTGACACCTTTCGAAGTAAAAAAAAAAAAAGACATACATTTTTAAACTGGATTGAAAAATTCTATATGATGATGTATTGTCTTGTATATGAGTTTCCAACAGTTTCCATCCACAAAATACACATTGTGACATAATAGCAACATAATAGCTATTTATTATGACAAGGATGATATCACAATATCAGAATTTGACACAAAATTATATATATCGCCCCAGGTCTAGTTATTTTAGTGGCAACATCTGATAAATTTTTGCTAAAAACAATATTTGGTAACTGTAACATCTTTTTGCACAACACAATTTGACAAATGTAGACGTAAATGGGTGACAATTAGATTAGCAATATGGATGGACCAGAACAATTTGTGCCTTGAGATTCTTACAGCTTAAAATCTCACAAATGCATGTTGCATTTACAAATTGAAAGTCATATTAGCTTTCAACCATTCAGCTATATTCCCATTCTTTGGTTGTTTGCTAAGACGTTGTATCCTGCACACAAAATACGCTTTAATATATGCATCAACTTTTATGCATCTATTATTCTGTTAAGTTTATTCTTTGTCTCTTTGTTTGTTTGGCTCAGTGGGAGACTTTTGAGAAGTTGCTGCTGTGACTCTCCTTAAGCTTGGACTCCCTGCTGTGTCCAAAAAACAAAAGTAAAAGTTGCACGTTTAAGATTCAAAGAAGTGAAAAGAAGTGAAAGTTGAAACCCGGGTGAGAAGAGACTTTACCGGTGACTTTACTTTGCATTCAATCCCAAACATGAAGACACTGTACCAGCATGAAGACCAAAGGGAGGGAAAACACTGTGTGCCTCTTTCGGCCAATCGGATCCCTTCCTCTACTCCGATCCCCCCCCTCGTCCCTCCTCTATTCCCGCCCCCTCCTTTAGCTGTGAGACTTCAGTTCAGTGCAAGAGGCCCGCACTTCTGGCCAGGGGGGCACTCAGATCACTTACACCTCTGTCTAGACCACAAGAAGACTAAAGATCCAAGAGACCCCTTTTGTTAAGGGGGACCATGTTTGACTACATGGAGGCACTGGGTCTTCCTCGCCAGCTTTTTGATGTCTCGGCACAAGGCTCTTGCATGTTGGCCAAGGCAACTCCATTCTTCTCCAGCTTGGATCACTTCGCATGGACTGGCACCAGCAGCAACAGCCTCCAATGTGAGTAGTGCACTTGCGGTAGTAGGAGTTGTAGTAGTGGCAGGAGCAGTTGTGGAAGTAGTTGAATGTACAAATGTACTGGTAAGTAGTACTAAAGTTTTGTCATTGTGTAAAATGACTGGATTCCTCAGCAGTCATTCTTCACCTGACATTAGTTCATAGTCTTCAAATACTTTATGAAGTAGTAGTTGTAGCAGTAATAGTTGTTGTCATGTAAGGCATGGTGATAGAAGTAGTGGTAGTAGTAGTTCTAGTAATTGTTGATGTTAAGGCATGGTGAGAGACGGAGTAGTGGTAGTAGTAGCAGTAGAAGTAGTAGTACAGTAGCAATGATAGAAGTAGAATCAATAGTGTGAGAAGTAAATTTACTAGTTGTTCTTGTGGTAGAAGTAGTTGTAAAAGTTGTAAAAGATAGCAGCAGCTGTAGTATTAGCCGTATTAATAAAAGTTGCAGTAGTGGTAGCAGAAAGTAGTAGTAGTAGTAGTAGTAGTAGTAGTAGTAATATGCACGCTGCATAGACACTGGCAACAGCAAAAGCCTCCAATTTACTTGTAGGTACTTGCAAAAGTACTTTTTCTAGTAGTAGTTGCAGTAGAATTAATAGTGGTAGTGTAGGTAAGATCATATGTTAGATAGTAGAAATAGTACGTGCTGTGTGGGGTGACTTACATGTGTAGCAACACTATGTACTTGCAAACAAGAGTTGTAGTTATTATTTTTTATATAGTTGTAGCAGCATTGTGTTAGTAGTGGTACAAGTGGGGGTGCAGTGATAGTAGAAGTAGTAGTAATGGTAGTAGTATCTCTGTGGATTGGGTTTATATAGGTAGCAACAAGTTCAATTCAAATACTATATTTTGGATGCCACAAATGCATAAAGAACGTGCATATTTTATTTCTTAAGAGTTGAAAATCATCTAACAGAAGAATGAGGGAAGATTTTGATATTCAAAGGCAAATAAGATTCTATATGCAACAAAAAAAATAAATACAGCAAAAGTTAAATTTCAGTCAAGCTGCAGCTAAATATGTTTTTGACTATCATTTTTGTATTTGATGATAGTAAACTAGTAGAACAATATCATTATTTTCCTAGACATTTGGAGTCAAAGCCTGCTAGAATCTAATTTACTGTTTTAAAGCAGTACTAAGTAACGTGTTTACCTTAATAAATCCTTTCCGTAGTCCCTGTGGGGGTAATACAAGTGTTAATGGGATGATTGGAGGGTCTTTCATCTCCCACTGGTGTCTCTGATCAGAAAACCATGCTTGCAACTTGACTGCCACCGGGGCGGAGCAAGCAATACACACTAATGGAATCACAGAGAAGAAGCTAACAGGCTAACGGGCAAAGCTAACTGCGGGCTAGCGCCACTTTAAACAGTATTTACAGCCAAGTTTGAGTGAAAAAAAATATTCCCATTGTATAACTGGATGTACAACACCCCTCTCTCCCTTTACCTTTTCTGTCAGTGTAGTATTTACTCTCCAAGACATTTAATAAGTTAAAAAATCGTAACTTGCTAAAACAAGTGCAGTTGCGCTTATGGCCTCTAGGGGCAAGAGTTACTTAGTACTGCTTAATGACATTTAAGGCTTTACGTTTGGCACAGTTAATTTAAAGAAAGCCCATACGTAAATGACAGTAGCACTCTACAGCCTCCAACACACTTTCACTAAAAGCTACTGCAAAAATAGTCACTGAAGTAGCAGTATATTCTCATTGCGTGTACAGGAAAGGCCGGATTCCTCTGCATTCAATCCTTGGCCTGTTGTGTGTTTGTTGATGTGCTTTAGCGGGTGCTTTGTGAGTGTGTATTTACACACAGACTTGTTTGTTTTGAATATGAGTGGCTGCACATGATTGACAGGGGAGTGGTAACAATGGGCTGAGCTGACAGAGCAAACAGTGTCGAGATTTAGCAAGGAATCTACACTGATACTCTGTGTGCACTGATAGGAACGAAATGGCTTTATGTGTGTGTAACTACTGAAATCTATAAATGGTAGGTTACATAGTTGATTTATTTACCCTCACTTTCAGTTTTAACTTCCAAGTTGTTCATTTGTAGGCGGAAAACATGTTAGCGTGTTTCTGAGCACTTTACCAGTAAAACTTATGAGTAAATATTGCAGTTATTTTGACATTTGACACTGTGTAGTTTTGTTTTTCAGTGGCACTTTTGTTTAGTTTGAGTGAAAAAGTCAAAGAATAATTGTCAGAATTGGAAGCCCCAAATGTAGCCATGTTTGCCACCATTAGCTAACTGTGTAATCAGGTTTCAGGAGTGTAGAGTCACCTTATGTTGTTTCTTTTTCACAAAAGAGGAATAACACCACCAATGCTGTTAGCATTACCCAACTTTGGCAATGACACAAGTCCAGTTAGACATGGTAATCAATCGGTTTCAACTGCCCAACTATCTATCTCTGTGTATTGACCACTTTTCCATTAACTCGCACTTGATTTAATATGGCTCCAGTATTGATGGCATTCTTTAATGGGAGTACCTGAGAAATAATAACCATTAGGCTCATGTTAAAATTAAATTCATCCAAATCTTTTTCCGAAACATGTAAATAAAACGTCTTTGTGTCATATTTTATGAAAACAGGCCACAACTGCAATGCAAGATGGTTCTCAGCTCGCAAAAAGCTGTGGCTCTTGTTGCCTGCAGACAAATAAATAAGTAAATATGAAGGTAGGTAGATAAACAAATACATTTGATACAATTATTAAGATTAGATTAAACCTAGGGCTGGGCAATAAATCAACATTTAATTGAAACCGCAATCTCTACTTTGGTCAATCTCAATAATCGTCATGGGACTTTATAAGCGACAGGTTTACAGCCATTTCTTTGGCACAAACAGTTCCTAGTTTGGGAGTTAGGACGAGACAATGGAAGACTTTTGTGCGTTAAATGAGACTTGATGAAAGCATGTGTTTTTGTTTGAGATGAGGAACTGAACCAGCAAGATGTATTTCATTTATTATTAAGAAATAAAACTGATATTTTTTTTTCTTCCAAATTCGCCCAGCCCTAATCAAACCCAACATGTTTTCCCCTGACTTTTCAGAACTTCTTACCATGTCACAATGTTGTTCTCAATGTCGTTCATAAAAAACACATCTTTGAGTAATCTTGGCTAGTGGCTTTTCTAAGCACTGTGGCGACAGCTCATGGAAAACTCCCGTACATATCAAAGGCTTTCCTCACCTCTCAGTCTCTTACTAAGCTTCATCCATAACACTCGCCATAGCTTCACTACAGCCACACGTGCAGTACTGCCTTTTTTTTCATTGATACAGCTGCACAGCGGGGTGGGAGGGGCTTACAGTGAGATTGCGTGGAAATCAGGAAGTGGATATTTTGTTTCACCTGTTTTAGATCAATATTGCATTTTCTAACCAACACATTTTAAGATGGTGATAAAGATGTGTTTGAGATTATTACCAAATACCCACAAAAAAGCGTAATACCCGCTCTTTAAAATAGCCACTCAAACAATCCCACTGGGTCATGAAAGTCCCATTACTACTCCGGGACATAACACACTTCTGCTCTTCCCTGTAGTGGTTACTTGGGATGTCCCCCTCCAGTCTATTTATCTTGCCTAATTATTTGGATACCTGAGAGGGAGCAGTGGCGAGCGCGGGGCCTAATGGTGATGGATGTGAAGCAGGATGACAAACAGCACAGCGTGGGCCTGTCCCTACTCGCCTGGAGCTCTAGCCACATGCCGGGCCCCACAGACAAATGTCCACGAAAGAACATTCATCAAGGCCCTGCTATTAGGGCTCTGCTGCTATAGTGCTGCTGCCAAATGCTGTCAGATAGGGCTAGATGTTACAATATTGGGGCCCTCATTCATTTGTGCCAGTCCCAAGTCTGAAGAAATTGTACAGCTTGCAAGACGTGATCAAAATTATTGCAATGTGACAAATGTGTATGAAAATCTGGCTGAAAATGCTGGATGTAGTTGGAACAAGAAGTTGCGATGTTACTTCACATACGAAAAAGGCTGCTAGACAGTTGTCATGCATTTGTGAAAAGTGTGAATGGATAAAGCAACATTTATTTTTGCTTTATCTTTTCCTGCAGCTCTTTGAACATAAATGTTCAAAACAATGTATTGGCATTTTACTCATTTGATATTTTCATCGGGAAATAATACCTTTTTTGCATGAAAATTGCCAAAATTGCCTGTATTTGCGGCACGGAAATATGGCTCAAAGTAGATTTACAGTTATTTGGTTTGTTTTGTTGACACATATTATTAGCTACAAATGTTTATTTTTAAATATACTTCACTATTTAGTTAAACTAATCATTACTGATTTTTTCTTGTGCTGTATGGGTTCAAAGCTTTTTAATCTTCCTTTTAATTTATTTATTTATTTGAGCAGTAAACATTCTGCTCAAAAGAAGTGGGCTGAAGCAAGAAGCTTATAATCTCACTATGAATTAGATGTTAACAAATTCAGCCGCAATGGTAGTAGTAGGCTATGTTTCTATGTTATTGTAATGTTGCGTCCACATATTGCACAGGCCTTGAGGACACTGTATATCTTTCCTTGTTGAGATGAAAGAATCAAAGCTGGATGACCTCAGGGTGCAGACACAGAGGAGGAGGCTCCACCTGTGAACAGTCTCTCGGACAGTAACAAGTCGGATCCTGCCATCTGGAAATCTGGAAAACTGTACCAGAACAAAGGCTCTTCATAATTTTGTGTATATATAGAACTTAATAATCAGGAGCCACACCTGTGGGACATTTTAAGTATTTGGGTGGTCAACCCAGCACGGTTCTCACTCTCTCCCCTGTACGCGGAGCATTAGTGTTATGTGTGCCTTCCTGTCTTCCTCTGCTCCTCCGGTGTTGTGCTGAAATTGGGGGTCATTTGGTTTTATGTCTGACTGTTCCTCACCTCCTCTGCTTCCTTTCTTTGGTCCAGTGTCAAGACAAGGTTTTAAGACCAAGTTTGTCCACAGCCTTCATGTCAGAACTTTTGCCCCTTGCATTGGAAGAAGTAGCCTCCCCTTTACTTTCATGCAACTGAGACATAATGAGTCTCAAAGTTGCAATTTGCATTATCTCAAGTATAAAATCTTTGTGACGTTAAGGCTATGTATAAGCCTGCATGCCCACCACCTACATTTTCAGCAATATGCTCTTAAGAATATTGTGATGTCACATGAATGGAACCTAGATGCACATTGTGATTAGCCTAGCATTCCAGCAGAGAACTTCATGGGTAGCACGGCAGCAAGAAGGTCCGGGTTCGATTCCCATCTGGACGGGGCCTTTCTGTGTGGAGTTTGCATGTTCTGCGTAGGTTTCCTCAGGGTACTCGGGGTTCCCCTGCCACTAAAAACATGTACAATAGGCCAGGATGAATGATGTGTGTGTGTGTGTGTGTGTGTGTGTGTGTGTGTGTGTGAATGAATGATTGTGGTCAAAGGGACTGTTGGTGCAGATGTGGGCAGTCGCGACGGAGCTTCTGTCAGTCTCCCCCAGGGGAAACTGAACACCACTGAGTGTGGGGTGAATATAAAATTGTCTCATGTAAAGCGCTTGCTAATTCTGATTTCCTATGTTGCTATAGTGCTAAATGCTATATATAGACTAGGTTACTAAGCTGGCTAAATTTTTTAAAGGAATACATCATATCAGTTGATGTTTGGCTATTCTATTTGCTTTAGCGCTTAATGCTAATAAAGCTAGGTTGTTGTTGCCTACATTCTACCCGAGTGAATAAAAAAAAGATTTCTTCACGCATTGTCTGATGTGTTAAAGACAGAAAAGTTTGGGAGGGAGGACTGTGTTGGGCAGGATTTTGAATTGACAGTGGGAGTGATAAATAGAGAAGTCAAGGTTTAACTTTTAGCTGACTGGAAGCTAGCAAACCAACGGTGGTCTAACAAACACACGTTGAGTGAGACCTGTGAGGCGATTATTTATGGACCTTTTAATGTAGAGGATAGTTAGGGATTCTGTCTATTATACAATACAAAGCAGGAAGTTCAAAACAGTGTACTTCATGCTGCACAAAGAAGAAAATGGGATTACGCAAATTTGGGTGGATGAAGTGAAGTACTACTCCATGGTATGTTTTTGCTGGAGAAAAAACATTAGGCTGTAACATTAGTTAGATAATTCCATTTGCATGTTGAGAGAAAATAACAAGGCATCTGACATGGAATCTAGAACATAGAATAATCACTCCATAGAATGAGTCTCCATCTAAGAAAACCAACAAAAGAAAACCCACTCCTCCTCTTTGTAACCGATAGCTTTTATCAATTCAATTACAGGGCTAATTATGAGCTTATGGAGTCTGGGAAAGGTATCTCAATTTGGGATTAGCCAGTGCTTTTTGTATGGCAAGAGCTCTGGGCCACGGGGGTAAAGCTAGCTCTGTTTTTCTTGGGGATAAGGTGTTTTTTGGCAGTGTGACTTTTAAAAGGTGCTTCAAAGCAGTGGGAACAATAGAACTCAGATCACTATTGTGGGAGGAGGATCCACTAATAACATTACAATAGGGAGGTGGTGCTTGAGGCAATACAAGAAGTGGAAAACAGCAACCTATATTTTTTGTTACTGGTGCATTTTTAATTTCTATGGAAGTTTTTATATAAGTCATCTGAGGGAGAAGTCTTATTTTTATTTATATTACATAAAAACATGTATGTCAATCTAATTGGGGCGGATTGCTATTGAAAGTCCAAGTTTCACCAAACCTTTATTTGCACTATATTAGCCACCAATTACAATGAAAGTAGAATAAGATACACTGTGTTTTGCGTTCATTTTGAAGCAATTTTGAAGAATTTTGGTCAGACTGAAATACTAAACTGACTTTTTGATGCTTATAACCATCATGTTATAGTGCTATTCCCTCAAAAACATACCTAGATTTCGTAGTCCATTCATTCAGTTTTCTACTACTGATTCGTGTTGATCTGTATTTCCTGGTTTTCGTTCAATAATCGATAGAACACTATTGGACCCGTCAAGCTGTTCACCACTCAAACTGCTTTTACCATAGCCATACCCATTGATTTGTTAGCACGCTGTTAGTTAAAAATAAGTGGCTTGAATTGTGCTTTTTTTCAAGGGTAATTCCCCCTACTGCCAGTGGAGGCTGCTCACACAAGAAATTATACTCTCGTAGAGAGTCGAATGTCCATTTCAATGCTTTTAATTTTTAACTTTTCAATGCACCACATACTGAAACCCTGATATCTATATAGATATTAAATGCCTACTGTAACTACCTGCCTCATTCACATGCCTGTACTAGCATATTAAAGTTAAGTTCATTACAAAATGCCGCGTCACGGTTAAAGCCATTGAGAGTGAACAGCAGGGGCTAAAGTGTGCTAATCCGCTAATCACCATGACAGCAGGAGCAGAGCCACGGAAAGGGGGGTGAAGACTGTCTCTTTCATCAGCCGTAGTAAGTTCAATACCAGACCCCCCAGGACCATCCAGGACCTAAACCCCCCTTCCCGGCCCTATCTCCTCCCCAGGGCTAATAACCCTCTCTCCCCCACGCGTCTGCTGCTGCCTTCCTGCCCCCGCATTGACCAGTAGCACAGAGGAGGAGCGCATCCTGTTCTTGGTTAAGCCTTTAAAATAAAGAGTCCAGCCACTGTTCGTGACAAAAATCAAAATCAATTCAATGACAAGATTACAGATTTAACGTATAGTAGTAAAAATCCCAAAATATTCTGTGTCTTTCTACAAATAAGTTCAGTCTCAAAACTTGTTTCTGTAACGATCATGGAGCTCCACAGTCTCGCCTACCTCTGAAAACAAAATTCACTAATTTCTTCCAAAAAACAATGAATATTACATGTTTAAAGGCGCAATGGAGGCCAATCAGCTATTTGGTAATTACTAACCGTTTATATCCGCTCTTAGTCGTACAAGACTCTTCCATTGTAGAGTAGGGTTGTTCAGGTTGTCATCTGTACTGGGCTATGCAGTTATCGGCATTTTGTCTTTCACCAGAAAGGTTTTGTTTAACACTGAAATTAAAAGTTGCAGGCTGCCTTTACAAATAATTACTTGTAATTTCAGTGTCTAACAAAGCCTTCATGGCGAACAACCCAGTATAGATGCACATACATTTAAAATGAAAGAAAATACATCAAAAAGACTTTAATTTTCATTTATTTTTTCATTACTTGACACTAATGGATACTGTCTAACTTATTACACCGACTTTTAACTAAGCTTTTGTTGCGATATGACACGGATCTGGTGCATCTCAGTTAGGTCCTATATTGCACTAGACTTTTTAACGCAATTTGAAGTCTATTTTAGCCCATGCTAACATTGAGGTTGTGCTTGGCTTTGAGTCTAGGCCAGGACTCCCACATCAGCGTCACGTTTTTGGGCTACCCTGCGTGTGTGAAGGGGGGGGAGGACAGTTTACGGGACGGTCGTTAAAACTGGGTTTGTCCTGTCCGCTCGTTCATCATCCGTACAATACCGCCTTTCACTAAGATCCCACACTATTCCACGCTACTTTCAACACAAAATCACATGATGTTTGGAACTTTTGAAGAGGCTATAACTTTTCACTTTTTGAAATCGGCCGACAGGCTTGTTCTATATAGGCTACTGAAAGTTATCCGACTCTTTTGGATGCCATTTTGAGGACTTAAACAATGAAAACACTTAGTATTTTGTTTGGAATCTGGAATTGAAATAGTAAAAGTTCTCATTTTATTTCACTGTGAAACCGAAAGCCCACTCAAGAGGTTTTTGCATTTCGATTCTATATTTCTTGTTGTTTCTAGCTGTTTTCAAATAAACTCTGTATTTTTTTGTTTAGCCCCTAACCCTAACACTAAAAATTACAATAGGAAGTGTAATTATCCTTTTGTCAAAACAAAAAAAACAATATCAATTTACTCTTTGTATTATGTACTTTCTAAGCCTCACTTATGCATGATGTCCATTATAAAATTCCTTCACATTTCTATATTGAAGAATACTTTAATTTAATTGGACTTTCTCCATTTTAAAGCATTAAAAACACTGTTTTCTCGCGAAATGGTCCAAAGTCAAACAGTCTTAATAGTAGCAGCAGCGGAGGTCTATTGTAACCAGAGCCCACAGCATTTCTGATTACCTCGTTTTTTCCACTGTTCCACTTCCTTTGTTGGAATGTGCTCGCTGCCCCCGAGTTAAAACAATGAATGAAGAAGTGCCTCAAAATGGACAGAAAAAAAAATAGTTATCTGCTCAAAAATTGGACGAAAGAAATAAAGAAATTAGATCATGGATTTGAGAATTAGATGTCAACCATTTTAGCATGAGATTTTAGTATCTGCCATATTGGTCATTCAGTCTCTTTGATTTCATTAAAAGACTTATAGTATTTGTGTGTATTTGAAGTAATGAAAATAATGTTGTTCCATATTGGCCTGACTTGGTTCGGTCGGTTCTTCAGCTCTTATTGAATCCATCTTCTGTGTTCCAGCGTGTGTTTACTCTGCTCATATCATCTCACCATTATCTGTTTGGACAACAAAAACAACTGCTCCCACCCTGAAACAAGACAACTCCTTATCAGCTCAAGCCCAACGATTGACATCTCTGTCAGTCAGGGAGGCTAAATGGACTCGTAAAGATGACATTATTTAAATGGTATATAATTCGTGTGTCTTACTCTGCCCTATTTGTTATCAATACTTGTACTGTGGTAATCTAATCTAATCTTAAACTAACCTAAGGATGGATGGATGGATGGATACTTTATTGATCCTTCACAGGAAATTGAAGAGCTGTTCTTTTGGCAGAGAATTTAAATGATATGAGGTTCTTTCAAACTGTCAGTGAAAGTTTGGATGATTTTAGTTTCTTCTTTTGATTTTAATTTAGTCTTATTTTAGTCAAAGAAAATATATGGACATTAGTCATAGTCTTAGTTTTAGTCTCATGAAAACATTTAATTTAGTTTTTGTCCAATTTTAGTCGGCAAAAATATTACTTTGACTACAATTATGACTAAATATTTTAGTCGACGAAATTAACACTGGTCTGATGGTGCTGTTGTTGATCACCTCCAGGGCATGAATGGGGTGGGAGGAGTTACTCATGATGGCCTTGAGTCTTGAGAGCATCCTTCCCTCAGACACTTAGAGGCTCTTTTCCACATGCATGCGCGTGTCAGCCGAATGGCTTTTTCACCCGCTTTGTCGAGCTTTTCCATAACAAAGGCCAGTGCCAAACCGGTCTGACCAGGTATAGGTTTTGGGCCCGACCTCTGGCTGTGGCCAAAGCGGGCTACACGTGTCTGATGTGACATGAACAGACTGCTGGCCTCTGATTGGCAACGAGAGAGTGGACAGCCCGCACTACTGACAGACAGGTCGTACGGATTTAATATTTCACAACATCATACCGCTGTGCTAAAAGGGGATTTTGCCGATAATAGCATTTAGCCGCTGTTAGCGCAGCTTTAGCTGGTGTTAGAATAACATTTGCATGTAGCTTACCTTCATAGTTGTATTTAGGGGTTTATTTTCTGTTTTAATACAGCTTGGCACCTCTGAATGATTCCCTAACTCCCACCAGAAGGCAGCATTTGTCCACATTTGTTCTCATCGCAGCTTACAAAACTTTTAATGACGATCTGTACAGCGTGCGGCTCCGCCTACAACAAATGCGTGTGTGTGTGTAGTGGAAACAGAATGGTCTGCGGGGTTGTGTCGATACGTGCACGTAGATCATGGCGTGCGTGGCCGGTTCGCACTATGTGGAACGACGGCTTTATTGGACTGTTGGGAGAACCTATCCCACCACCGAGCCTGCCTTCTTGATAAGTTTGTTCACCCTGTTCTTATCTACCGCACAAATGCCCTCGCCCCAGCAAACTACAGCAAAGAACAGGGCACTGGCCAAGGTGGGCTGATGTTAAACGCCCGTAGCCTCCTTAAAAAATAAAGTCGGCTTTGCCCCTTGCGGTGCACGGACTCTGAGTGGCTCTTCCAGTCCAGCTTCTCGTCTAACTGCACACCCAGGTACCTGTGGTTAATGGGCATCACTTCCACCTTGGTGGCTGCAATGGTGATGGGTGTTGGTTGGGCTCTCCTCCTCCTCCTCCTAAAATCTACACAGCGCCGGCTCTAGAACAAACTGACGGAGGGTGCATTTGTGTTTCAAAAGGGTGCAAAGAGAGTTTCTCACCATTAAAATACATTGTGGTGCCATTAAAACTGAGGGTGCAAACATTTCAAAATGAGGTTGCAATGCACCCTCTTGCACCCCCGTAGATCTGGGCCTGAATCTATAACCATCTCCTTAGTTTTCCCGGTGTTAAGAATGAGATGGCTGAGCTCACTCCAGTACACAAACTCCTTGATTATTTCCCTATACTCTATCTACTAAAGTTGTGAGCGTAAGCACTCCACGTCCTGTTCACTTCCTATGGAGATGAGCTTAGACCCATTGGGCTAATCAAATTGTATTAAAGATTCTGTGGTTCCTTTAAAATGGTCACTTAAAAACTTGATGTAGGATGTAAATATTTTCAGCAGAGGAGACGTCTGTGTTTATAATTTTAAATAAAACTTCGGCAGAAACACCAGCAAGTTTGTCTTGAAGCTAATGACTAACGATAAATAATAAAATCCCTAAATAAAATTATCACAATAGACAAGACAATTTTTTTTTTAAGGTTTATTCATATTGATAACTAACCCGAGCTTTTAAGCTTCAAGACAAACATGCCGATCTTTTCTGCTGAAGTAATAACATCAGGTATTTAATGTGCAGTAGTTAGGAACTCACTGTCCACCACAGAATCTTTGCAAAAGTTGCTTAATCAAACATTTTAATAAGTAATGAACAGGAACAAGAAGTACTGACCCTCAGAACTTCCGTCATCAGAACTAGCGTAGCTACATCGTGCAACAGGCTAGTTTTAGGTTAACTTTGTGTTGTAGTTTTGGAGACTTTCTGAACCCAAGATCCAACCCACGGGCAGGTTTTAAGCAGGGGTATCAAGGCTAAACCAGGACTAAACCATTGGGACGATATAGCCACATTCCCCCTGTATTCTTCACATGCAAATTTAAAAGTAATTTTGTTTATGTGAATTTAAAATAGACACACATGGTATTTGGGGTGGAGGCACAGGTGCATGTGAGAGGGGGCGTGGCCAGGTAAGAGCCAGGTAACCTGACCGGTGTTTAGTGTTTACATAGCAACAGTGACAAGGCCAAAATGGAAACCAGAGCGGACTGAGCGGCGCCAGGAAAAAGACTTGAGTGAGTGACAGATTCTGAGAGAGACAAGGGGAGGGGGAAGTCGCAGTCATTATCTGTCTTTTGTGCTGTACAGTATCAGTAGGCCCATTTTCAGGATTGTAGAGAAGCGCTACAAGATGAGGAGATTGGAGGTTTGAGTTTGAGGGAGGAACGTCGACGCTTGTACTTGTTCCAGTGAAGAGAATCCCAAAGTGTCACATGCTGTCAGCACCTCACCGCTCTCTGAAAAGGAGAAAAGCCGCTCTTGTCTCCTTCATCTGTGCCTCACCTCTACTTGTCACTAAACAAGTCTTATACCCAGACTGAATGACTCCAAACAGGTGAAGTAGTAGCATTGCAGTAGTAATAGCAGTTGTCTATGACTACACGCTTCAAGTCAGTAAACTGTTTTTAAAGGGGGGTAGGGAAATACTACGTTTCTGAATTCAAGCTATTTTAAAGCCACTGTGCGTAACATTTTGAAAAAGAGAAATATCATAAGATACAAGCATTATTTTCGTTGCAGGTGTTTTTATAGGTACAAAAAATAAAACACTCAAAGCTGACTTTTCTGGGTGCGGGTTATCACCAGCTCGTCTCCATGAAGATCGTAGCAAAGCGAAATCATGGACATTGAAACGTCCTCAACTTTACCAAACCCAGTCCAGTTGATTTAGCTTTTCTACAATGGATACTCCCTGGATGAATGAGAGTCTTCATATTTAAAGACGCACGGCACTGCTTTAAATATGGTCTTATTCTGGTTTTACAGTTTTACTTTTGAGACTAGTAACATTACTTTGTGATATTTTACTCAAGTAACGTATAAAAAGAAATCTAATATTTACAAAGAAAACAGCCAATAAAAAGTAGATTTAGGAAATAGAAACAATTTAGATAGAATTTCAGTTTGTAATTTGATTCAGAAGCATTTACCTTTTTATTCCTACTCTTGTATAGCCTGTCACATGTTTAAGCTGAATAGTGAATGATTTATGGAAAACCTTCCATAAAACGATTTTTTTATCCGATATGACCCCTGTGCTTAAAGTTTCTGCTACTTGTTCCTGCAATTATAGTGACAAATCGCTCCAAGCAGCCGACTCTCCTCATCTTTAGCTTCACCTTCGATGTTTCAGAGGCCGTAACATCCATATTTCCAGAGAACAAGTTCAAAACCACATTAATATTGTTAAGGGGCGCAGAGGGATCTAAAAACAACAGGAGAATTGGTCAAATTAATGCACGGGTGTCATGGAGAAACGAATGGCCGCAGAGTTCCCAAACGCGAATAACTCTTTTGTCTCTGGTGGATATTCCTTCATCTGACTATAGTGGAGAAAACTGTCTTCTCATCGATTTGCTTGGTCGGAACTGTTGCCCAACAGCCAAAAGATATAAGATTTGATTCTCATACCTTCGTCTTCTTGTAAATACTACTACTACTACTACTACTACTACTACTACTACTACTACTACTACTACTACTACTACTACTACTACTACTGATTTCTGTAAAACTGCAAAAGTCCAGTTTTAGTTAAAAATGTATAAGAATGTGTGGGGTAAACTAACTAGAAAATAACTTGGTGGGGGATCTGGCTTCAGACTTATCTATAGTAATCATAAACAATTTTTTAAAATGGCCGTAACTTTGCAATTTTGAATGGCTGACACTTTTGCCTATATAAGTTTCAAGTGATAGTCTGTAAAATTAAGTGAGGAGAGAGTGAGAGTGAAATTCCCTCCCCCCATCCTGATTGGACCAGAAACCTGTCCTAATTTGCAAAATGAGTAGAGCGAGAACAAACTTTCAAAAGTAAACCATCAAGCTTCCTTCCCATTCTCTCCTGATTGGATCTGACAGGCCAGTTCACAAGAAAGCTCATCTCATTTGTCTACGTGATAGTCTGTGGATTCTGATTAGTTGCTGAAATCAGCAAAGGGAGGGACTTCAGAAAAATACAATTTAATATTACTTATATTAGATCAAATTTCAGACCCATGTGGTCAATTATACACAATTATTATTTATTTATTTTAATATTCTTTATGCATGCCCTTATAGTCTTATAGTTTTAAAGTTTTCATAGCTTATTTTGATCTAAATTCTGTGTTATATGTTTTTAAAAATTCCTAGTTTGTGAACCTGTTCTTAAACATAAATACAATTCTGATTCTGATTCTATTACATTTGTAAAGCATGTAAACTTACAGACTATCACTTTAATTTATGGAATATTTCGCCCAAATTTCAAATTTTTATCACTAACTGAATTTTGTTTCAGGGCTTTTCATCACTTTGAAAATACACATTTTCAGATAGGACGGGGCCATCTTTTTCCATCCAAGCAAACCTGAAGGCGCTTATAAAGCAGAGAGCCTTTGGAACACTCTTCCAAATGAGATTGTATCATGTACAAACTACAGTATGTTTACACGCCTGACCACACAGCAGTTATTGTCACAGCAAACCTGTGCGTTTTCAATGATTGTGATGTGAATGGCATGGTGAGTGCTTGATAGTTTGTGGGACTGGTTTTAAGATGTGGGTGTACAAATTTGACTTTTGTAAGTATAGTAGTAGCAGCAGTAGTAGTAGTAGTAGTAGTAGTAGTAGTAGTAGTAGTAGTAGTAGTAGTAGTAGTAGTAGTAGTAGTAGTAGTAGTAACCTGTCCAAGAACTACGGGTGGAATTTATTATTTATTGCTTATTTTTTTGCTAATGTCTTTAATGCATTGTCCCTGATCAAATAAATCAAATTCTACTCAAAATTCAATTATCTGGTATGCCACATGCATGGTATGCATGATGATATAATGTGCAGGCAAAAACATGCCAGTCTGGTCCCACAGTTTGTTACTTTTTCCAGATAGTGCCAGTACTCTAAAACGGTTTACTAAAACATCAAAACATTATCGCAATGTTCAAGACAGTTATTTAATACTGCACTTTTTTCTCATATTGTGCAGGTTATATTTTTATCTTCAGAAGGAAAAATGATCAGCCGATTTGTTTCAACCTCCATTAAGTGAAATGGCTTGTTTTCAAACACCCCAGCTGCTCCCAGTACATCTGGGGAACTTTTGCGAGCGTTGTCTTGTCTCTGCTTTGGCGAATCAGTGGCCAAATGTCTATTGATGTTACATTTTATTACCGCCTCAGCTCGCTTTGGACCCCAAGGTATTGGCACAAAGTTGAAAAACTGAAAAATGTGTTCAGTAGAGTTAAGACATAGGTATTATGTGTTACCTATGTCTGTATTTTGGTTTGATTTATATGTTCTCAGGTTTTAGATCTTTCAACTATGTGCTCGTCTCAATGAAAATGTTGCTGCTTTGACTACACAGGGAGAGAAATATTAGGTGTAACTTAAATACATTAGGTCCTTATTCCAAATTTTGAGCATTTTGCCTTCTGTTTTAAAGAGACTGTCCTTTCTCGTGATTGGATAAAGAAGCCCGTTGTCAGTCAAGGTCAAATCAAAGTGAAGTTGCTGTCCTCGGGGTCACCCCTCTCATTTTGGCGGATTTTTACGGCAGTACTCTGTTTTTTCTTTTTTTTTTACTGCATACTCCTGTATTTTACGGCGCAGTCCTTTGTGAGTGCGTGTTGTCTGAAACCTTAGCACTCTTGTTAATGACAGACGTGGGGTTCAGAGCGGGGTTCGAGAGGAGACGCGGGGCCGCTCCCACATTTGGTTCAAGACGTCCTGACCGGGTCTATCCATCGACAGGGGAAATTACTGTACCGTAGTATAGTCTAAGAAATAATTGTAGTCATGGTAATTGTAGATGTTGTTGGCATAGGTATCCTAATTCATTTAAGTATTATCATTAATTTAGTATTATTATTATTAGTATTAGAGTAGAAGTTGTACTGATTTATGAAGTACAAAAAGTAAAGAAAAATAGTAGTAAAAACTCAAACAGCTGTGGTTGTACAAGTTACTAGATGACTTAGAAGTTAGGGTTGGTAAAATGAAGCGAACTTGGGGTTGCAGTAGAAGTAGTAGTGAATCTAACAGTAGTTGTTGTAGTAGTGGCTTGGTTTATCTCATAAATGGCTCGGACTTTGTTCTGTTTTTTGACCTCTCTGGGATGCCTTACTTTTTACTAGCGTTGGGGATGTGGATGTGAATAGACAGTGTCTAGGTGACAGCATCCCCATAAAGAGCCTTCAATAGTAAACAGTAATAATAGAAGTGGTAACAGTAATAGTATAGAAGAAGAAATAATACCGTTGCATCGGTTAGTCTTCTTGTGGTCCAAGGTTTTATATAGCGCTTTTCTGGACACTCAAAGACGCTTTACATTGCACTATTCATTCACTCCATACCTGGTGGTAATAAGCTACTATTGTAGCCACAGTTGCCCTGGGGTAGACTGACGGAAGCGAGGCAACCAGTCTGCACCATCGGCCCCTCCGACCACCACCAACCATTCACTCACTCACTACCTTCACTAGGCTTCCTGGTATTACCAAACGGTCTCCCATCCACGCACCGACCAGGCCCTTCCCTGCTTAGCTTCCAAGGTCTGATGGGATTGGGCAGAGGAAAAGCGGTATGGCCACAAATATTGCCTTTTGTCATCATTGTACTATGCTAACAGCAGTAACTATCAAGAATACAAGTCACATTGTGCACCTTATTTTATACAAACCCTGTCACTTAAAATGCCAGTTTTTGCCTGTTTTCATATTGAATCAAATTGTTCAATCAAATTCTATGCATATAAGCGTCATACTAGAATTGCATCCAATGGTCATATAACGCACAACGTACTAACATTAATTGAATAAAGAAAAACTGTTAGGGCATTATTTGAAAATAGTTTGAAGCGTCATACATTGCTCTGTGTGTTTGATATAGATAATCTGCACTGATGTGTGAGTTTGCATGCTTTTAAAGTTTGTATTATAAAATTTTACGGCAAATATATTTGAATGGATATCTCAATGCTTTTTAGAATGGACCACAAGAAGACTAATTGACTGCATACAGCAATCAGCTAATGGGATCATATTGATAAACATACAAATAATATTAAAGTTAGAAGTGTGAAACAGTCAGCTGCACATGGTGCACATTGGTGACTTTCTTCTGTGTTTGACTTTCCTGGGATGCCTTACTTTTATTCACTAGTAGTTTTTGTGCGTATTATTTTGCAAAATGAAACTGATGGGGGAAGCTGTTCCTTGAGGAACGCAACTCTTAACGTGGCTTGGATTTTTACGTTTTATATATTCATATTGGGGCATTTAGCTCATCTGAGCGTCTAACATGATGTGGGAGAAACAGTGCTTTAGCACGAGTTGAAAGAGTTGAAATTTCTGCTATTTGGAACAGACAATATAGTTCTATTCTAAATCATCTGGGGGACCAGACAACATAGGTGGAGGGCCGAATGTGGCCCCCAGACCTGACATTGCCATTTCCTGGTCCAAGTGAAACTGTTGTAACTATGTAAAACTATGTAAAAAGAAGGGACATACATTTAATTGAATAAAAGTTTGAATAAAAGTTGAATAAAAGTTGAATAAAAGTTTAAAAATCAGACACAGTGGTACATTTTGGAGTCCCAGGGAAATCCACCTGTTTGTCATACAATCACTGAAATATGAACATTATATAGATTGAGCCCTTAAACACTGCACTGGTCTATATTATATACAGATGTATTTATTTATTTTACACCAATTAGTGAAAGTGCTGACTTTTATAATCAAAATTCATCATCATCATTTTTTCCAACACACCTCACCTTTAGTATGGTTGAACATGGATGTTATAAATCAGTTCAAGTTCATTAAAGGAAATTGCAATAATAAGTAGAATCTCCAATTAGTTTCCACATGGCCTTACTTGAAAATGAAGATGCATGTTAGTATCAAGAGTAAGTTTAGTTGTAGTAAGTCGCACATTTGGTCAGATGGTTGGGGATGCCTTACTTTTTTTTTTTTTTACAAGCTGGGGGTTTGTGGATGTGAATAGCCGGTGTGGAGGTGACTGGATCCCTATAAAGAGTCCGGGGCCTGGGTTGTGAGCCTCCTTCCCAGGACGGAGCAGACTTTATAGGCAGAGCTTATGAGGCTGCAGCCCTATTAAACCTCCGCCAGCCCCGCTCCAAGGAATTTAGGGCCAGGAAACAGGCGTGTGGGGGCGGGACGAGGCGGGGGTGAAGTTGGGGTGAGCGGAGGTGAAAGTTGAAAGGCATGGTCAATGTGCTGATTGTGGAGGGACGGGGGAATGTACTGGAGAAATGAAGTAGGATGTGTTATTGCAGTAACAGGGGGATTAACAGTTGGGTAAAACTAATAGCACCTAATGGCTACATCTCATTGACACTTACAATAAAATAACATAAGTTCATCATTATTTTAAGTCTACTCAGCAGTTCCATGTGGACAGCAAATGGCGTTAAGAGTCAGGGCCATTTATGTCATGGGCGGTGAGAGACAGGACGTCCCGTAAACATCGCACCTCTGCCTGTTCACATGGAGCTAAGGGGAGCACAGTCCACCTCTGTCTCTCAAAGTCTCCAGTAGTCTTACCTCGAAAGAATGTTTTCAAAACGTTACATTATAGTACTCTATAATGTACTCTGTCGGTTTCTTGTTGTGCCTTAGAAAAGGGGAGATTTTGAAATTTCAACAAACTTTCAATTTCTCTATGATGTCATTTCTGTAATGTTTTTGGCTGATTATTTCTGCAGAGGTTGAGAAACTTCTGAGGCCGTGACTTGCAAAACGACCACACAAACAACTGAGAAATGCAATTAGATCATCATTGGAAGCAGCAACATTGACCATTTGGATTGAATACTTTTATTAAAGTAGTTTAGTTTGAAATGTTGTTCTTAATTCACCAATAAAAATATGTTTTCAATTAAAAAATTGAATCAAAGACAAAAAGTAATCTTGAAATAAGTGGAATTTTCTTGAACGAAGTAAATGTGTTGGTAAGACTTTATAATAACTACACCATATCTAGCCTTAATTAATCATGAAATATTATCATTATCTATCTATCTATCTATCTATCTATCTATTTCCGTGACCTCACCCACTTTCTCCCGTCCTCTCCTCACCTCTCCCTCCATGATTCCAGTAAAACGGGGGAGAGAAACCAATCAAAATTCAGCTGCCAATCAGGGTTTTATCAGGGGGACCATCTGGCCATCAGCTAATTGTGTCTCTTTTAAGTCCCTGTCAATCTGCCCGGGAGACCCCTCCTCTTTCTCTTAAAATGCCTGCCTTTGAGCTGCCTTGTGGCTTCACACGGATGTTTGTGGACCCCACTCTGCCTAATCACTATTCCTGTTGGGCTCACAGAATAGACGAGAAACAAACCACATACCAGGGCAATACCCCACGTTATCAAAATCCGTATCGCAAGAAGTTGCAACATATCGATTTTTTTCACTTTTTTTGTGTGATACTGCCTAACCAAAACGCATGCTACCTTAGAAATATGCAAAAGATAAGTTTAAGTTGTGAGTTTACGAATTCATTTCTATTTTAGCCATGTTTTTCTCCTGCCTTTTTTTTGTTCAATATTCACTCAACACAATTTGTTGAAATAACAAACTACCTACGTTCTTTTGATTACACTTAGTTCAATTTAGACACTGGTGTATAAACTCTGCAGTCTGTAGTTAATGTAGTCAAAACAAAACACAAGACAGTAGGGAAAGCAAAGGAAAAGGAAATCTCTGACTGTACTTTTGCTCTGTGACATTATTACTATTTTCAGTTTATATTGTCCAAAACTAACTCAAAGTAGTGTAACTCAGCTACATTTTTGAAACAGTAATATGTAATACCTACCTCTTTACTTCAGCTTTTAACTTTTGATTAACTTTGCATTGATTCATTGTCTTCTGTTGGTTTTGCGCTTCATATGTTCCATTTATTTATTGTACTGATTTTATCTTAATCTATTTGTATCGCCTAATTGTGTTTTTATATGATGTGTGTACTGCACTTTGGTCAACACTGTGTTTTAAAGTGCATTATAAATAAAGCTGGATTGGATTGGATTGGATATAAACATATTACATCTTTAAAGCTGTAATAACTATATAGAGAATATATTAAACATTTTAAGTAATTTTGTCAACAGTGTTCAAATGTTCTTATAGGATCTACGTATAGTCTAACGGTGTTCCTTTGTCTTGTTTCAGCGGTGGAGACCCAGAGCACCAGCTCTGAGGAGATGGTGCCCAGCTCTCCCTCGCCCCCGCCGCCTCCTCGAGTTTACAACCCTGCTTCGTGTGCCAGGACAAGTCGTCCGGATACCACTACGGGGTCAGCTCCTGTGAGGGCTGCAAGGTAAACAACCCATCACAACAAGTGCACATGTAAAGAATGAGGAGAGAGAGCAGCTGAAACGCTTGTATCAGATAATGCTGCCATCTAGTGGTCTTTTATTGGCAAAGCACTCTGTATGCTATGGTACTTTTCCTCAATGTGTTTTACAAATCCTGCTTTAAACTAGGGCTGGGCGATTTTGGAAAAAAAATAATCACGATTATTTTCCCCATATTGATCGATCTCAATTTTCAATTTAATTAAATGTTTTAATAATAATTAAATACATCTTGCTGGTTCATAAAATTAGATACATCTTTTATTCAAACCTCATCTCAAACAAACAAATGCTTTCATCAAGTCTCATTTAACGCACAAAAGTCTTCCATTGTCTCGTCCTAACTCCCAAACTAGGAACTGTTTGTGCCAAAGAAATGGCTGTAAACCTGTCGATTATAAAATCCCATGACGATTATTGAGATTGACCAAAGTAGAGATTGCGATTTCAATTAAATTTTGATTAATTGCCCAGCCCTACTTTAAACTTTTCCTCAAAGCTATTGCTGTAGTTAATTTCTCCGCAGTGATAGTCATGAAGTCTTATCTTAATACCTTATTATTGGCAGTAAGTCTAGAATGTTAATAATAATATAACAATATGCTATAAAGTACTTTATTTTGATACGTGAGTAAAAGTACTTACTCCAATACAAGTAAAAGTCGCTCAGTCAAATAATTAAGTATTTTTTACCAACGAATACTTCAGTACAGTAAGTAAGCGTTGTGAATAATGATTTTGCATTTTTAAAAAGATGAAGATTGTGCCCATTAAGTCAATCACTTGTACAGCAACAGGGCAGGGACAAAACTTACTGTACTTGTTGTGAGTCAGTGGGATTTGCAAAATAATTGCACAGCACCACCTACTGTTCTGAAGAGTACATTATAAAGCTGAAAATGGGATGAAATACAGTATGTGGCCAACTTTCATTTTTTACTTTGGAGCTTTAGTAGAAATGTAATGGAGCAAAAAGTATGATATTTATCTACTGTATATTTATCTTTCAAATGTAGTGGAGTAAAAGTATAAAAAATACTACTCAAATAAAGTACAGATCCTCCAAAAGGCTAAATAGGCACTGTACTTAAGTAAATTTACTTTGTTACTGACCACCTCCAGGTTGCAACAAGTGATTACTTTAGTATTTGTTTAGTCAGCGTTTATCGCAAAGGTAAATGGTATTTATATTAGGCTGTCAAGGCGCGTTCATTTATTCGATTAATTAAGTTAACGATATATCAGCTTTTGAGGGTTCTCAAGATAAGACTAAGGTTATGGTAGAGAGTATAAATAGTTATTTTGTGGTTATCGATGTGCCTATTTCATACAGTAATTTCAATGTTTGTTGTTTTTGTTTCCTAGGGATTTTTCCGGCGAAGCATCCAAAAGAACATGGTTTACACCTGCCACCGAGACAAGAACTGCCAAATCAACAAAGTCACGCGCAACCGCTGCCAGTACTGTCGCCTGCAGAAGTGCTTCGAGGTCGGCATGTCCAAAGAAGGTACAGTGCGCCACAACATGTCCGACTTCTTTCAAGGTTAAATATTAGTGTGAAAACACGGTTTATTCATTTTTTAAATCTTATTTGTGTGTGTTTGTGTAAAACCGTTTCAGATTAAGATTACATGGGGATTATTTTCTTTTTTCTTTTTGTTACAGCGGTCCGAAATGACAGGAATAAGAAGAAGAAGGACGTGAAGGAGGAGGTGGTGCTGCCCGAGAGCTACGAGCTGAGTGGAGAACTGGAGGAACTGGTCAACAAAGTCAGCAAGGCCCACAAGGAGACATTCCCCTCTCTGTGTCAGCTGGGCAAGTACACCACGGTAAGAGGCACTTATTAGTCTTATTAGTCTAGCTTTAGTCAACAAAAATGTACGTAAATTCATATTATTATATTATTTCATCGACCTTCATGTACCGAGCACCAGATTTCTTTCTTGAGCATCGTTTTCTTTTTTATATGTTGCGTTCACGTTTTACAAGGTGAAGATGTCAAGTGGAGGGCAGGGGACAATACAACTCTATGGGAGAAATACAGTTTTTCTAAGACATCTCCAAAACAAAAATGACAAATGTTTTTAGTTTTACTCATAAGTATTTGATAGTGATTGGATTCAGAAACCTGTCATATTATTTTTATTGCTGAAAGTCCTTTCTACTGACCAACATCACACTCATATTTTTGAATATTGTCCACTTTTGGACGCCTTTCAGTGAAAATAATTGGACATTAGTTATATGTGCAGACAGAGAAGAAAATAAATGAACTTTGAGACAGTTTTTGTTCCATGTGGATTCTCCCAGTGCCTGAGATATTAGCCAAAAATTAAGACAAAAAAAATCTGCAGTTCGCCAGTTACCATAGTTACCATAGCTACCATCATGGAATTTTCAGCTGCCCTCCACCTCCATTTTAAACTATGGGGTCTTTAGAATGTTGTGATGTCACGTGAACGCAACGTATTGAATGGGACATTGGAAGTGTCATTGGAAACTTGGATGTAGTTACTAACTACCATTGTACTTCCGCTCACATATTGTCACATAGTGTATTGTTTTCAGCTAGGATTTAAACTTTAGGTTTAATAAATTTAATTCAAAATATTCTAGTATCATTCAAAAATGTCTTGTGTGTAATGTAAGTACCAGGGTAGTGAACCTCAGCATAAATATAATTTATTTGGGAGCTATTTGACTATTGACTATTTTGAAGGGAATTCGAATGAAAGAAACTGGAGAAAGATTTACACTTGCAACATCATCCTTTTTTTTTTCCTTTTGCTATTTTTATTTTTTCCCTATTCTGAACAATGGAGCTGGTTCCAAAACCCAGTCAAATTTCTAGCATGAACAAGCTATATGGGAAGCCAAGGTCACAATGTTCATTCTTAATTTACAGTCTACGGACTTGAGCTAAAACTGCTGCGTCTTCCCCTGTAGAACTCCAGTGCAGATCAACGTGTGCAGTTGGACCTGGGGCTCTGGGATAAATTCAGCGAACTCTCCACAAAGTGCATCATAAAGATCGTGGAGTTCGCCAAACGTCTGCCGGGCTTCACCACTCTGACCATCGCAGACCAGATCACCCTGCTCAAGTCGGCCTGCCTCGACATCCTGGTACGAACAACGCATTTCAGTCTGGATAGGTTTTTAATTACCTGTTTTTAGTGGCGGACTCAGGTAGTTCTGCCATTTTAGTGCTTTTAGACCTGACTGCTGCTTTTGACACGGTTGACCACACAATTCTTTTAGACCGACTCCGAGACAGTGTGGGTGTCAGGGGGACTGCTTTAGACTGGTTCAGGTCGTACCTCAGTGGGAGGTCTTTCTCCGTTAGGCTTGGGGACTCCACCTCATCCTCTGCCCTCCTGCGCTGTGGAGTTCCCCAGGGTTCAATTCTTGGCCCAGTTCTGTTTGCCCTTTATCTCCTCCCACTGAGTCAAATCTTTAAGAGGCACAGCATCTCATACCATTTTTATGCAGATGACTGTCAAATTTACTTGCCTCTTCCAAGACAGCTAAAGGCCCCCTGACACCCTTGCTTGCCTGCCTGAGTGACGTCAAGGCTTGGTGGGCCCAAAATTTCCTCAGTCTTAATGAGGGGAAAACTGAAATTGTTATTTTTGGGCCCACTGACCCCTTAATGGACTTGGGCCCCTTTAAAGACAACGTTCTCCCCTCTGCCACCAACCTTGGCGTCACCATGGACAGTGATTTTAATTTTACTAAACAAATTAACACTGTCGTCAAGTCAGGCTTTTACCATCTTCGCCTTTTATCTAAAGTCAAACCGTTTTTATCTTTTAAACATTTGAACAAGTCGTGCATGTTTTTATTTCGTCACGCCTGGACTACTGTAATGCTCTTTATACAGGCATTACCCAAAATGCACTCTCACGCTTACAGTTAGTCCAGAACTCAGCTGCACGACTTATTACTGGAGCTAAAAAGCGTGACCACATTTCTCCAATCCTCGCATCTTTGCACTGGCTTCCAGTCAAATTTAGAATTGATTTTAAGGTTTTGTTGTTTGTTTTTAAAGCGTTGACTGGCCCTCAGTACGTTGCAGACCTCATTGAAGTCTACACCCCAGCGCGCGCTCTGAGGTCTGAGGGCCAGCTCCAGCTCGTGGTTCCTAAGACGAGACGTAAAACTCGAGGGGACAGAGCGTTCTCCGTCGTCGGCCCTAAGCTGTGGAACGCTCTGCCCCTCCACGTCCGAACAGCCCCAACACTGGAGTGTTTTAAATCTCGTCTTAAAACCCACTTTTATTCTCTGGCTTTTAACACCGCGTGAGTTGTGTGGTCCCTGTGTCTTTTTTATTTATTTTTATTGATTTTACATAGATTATATTGATTTTTTTATTATTTATTGTTTTACGATTTTTTATTGATTTTATAAATTGATTATTTCTTATTTTAATTATTTATTCCATTTGTGATGACTTATATATATATATTTTTTTTTATTCTATTTTTATTGACATGGAGTTTTTTTTGTGTGTGTACTTTTCTGTTTTGTGCAGCACTTTGGAACTGTTCTGTTGTTTAAATGTGCTATAGAAATAAAGTGGATTGGATTGGATTGGATTGGATAAATGTTTGTCCTTTCTAACCCCCCTCCCCTCGCTCCGCTGTAGATGCTGAGGATTTGCACGCGGTACACTCCGGAGCAGGACACCATGACGTTCTCAGACGGGCTCACTCTAAACCGGACACAGATGCACAACGCAGGCTTCGGCCCACTCACTGACCTGGTGTTCGCCTTTGCTGGACAGCTCCTGCCTCTGGAGATGGATGACACCGAGACCGGGCTCCTCAGCGCCATCTGTCTCATCTGTGGAGGTACAGCAGGGTCACTGCTGGCAGTCTGGTCTGGTAGATTGAACGTTGTCATTGTTTCATGATGCTCATACATGTATTTCGTGTCCCGTGCTCAGACCGGCAGGACCTGGAAGAGCCTGAGAAGGTGGATAAGCTGCAGGAGCCGCTGCTGGAGGCGCTGAAGATCTACACAAGGCGCAGACGACCCAACAAACCGCACATGTTCCCACGCATGCTCATGAAGGTCACTGACCTCCGCGGCATCAGCACTAAAGGTGAGAGGAGGACTTCACTCAATCAATCAATCAATCAATCAATCATCAATCAATCGTTTTGTATAGACCAATATCACAACAGGAGCTGCATCACAGGGCTGCACCAAACATTAAAGGGATACTTTGGGATTTTTGACATAGGGCCTCATTTCCTAGTTATCCAGAGTGTTGTTGATGTCTGGAGATATTTTTTTCTTAAATTCATGCAGTTCTTATATTTGAAGAGTCTAGTTGCGCTAGGCTAGAGCAAGGCTAAAGCATTTCTATGGTAACCACTAGCCTGCATTAAAAAACAGTCAGGCGCACTCCACAGTGCACCTGAGGTAAATCATATATAACGCCAGACTAACGATATAAATGTCTGTGTCGATAGAATAATTTTAACCATTTTGCATTTAAAATAACTTATATTTGAGCAGCATAGCTTCGTGGCTGTAAGCTAACACAGCGGCGGAGTGATCTGCGAGAAAATAGTCCCTCAAAATGCGGTAATTCATGTGATACAAGGTCAGTTATATTTCAAAAATATTCTATTAACACAGACATTTATATCGTTAGTCTGGCGTTGTAAGTGATTTACCTCAGGTGCACTGTGGAGTGGGTCAGACTGTTTTTTAATGCAGGCTAGTGGTTACCATAGAAATGCTTTAGCCTTGCCCTAGCCTAGCGCAACTAGACTCTTCAAATATAAGAACTGCATGAATTTAAGAAAAAAATATCTCCAGACATCAACAACACTCTGGATAACCAGGAAATGAGGCCCTATGTCAAAAATCCCGAAGTATCCCTTTAAGACTATTAAACAAAACAGTGTTCAGGCAAATGTAGTGTCCAGGCAAACATAATGCCCAACAGTATGCTTAACAATATCTCTATGAAATATGCTTTTAATCAAATCACTAGGATTAATATATATAATTCATATATAATACGTGTAGTGCACACAGCTGCACAAGTAGGCCTAAACCTCAAATGGCTGCTCTGTCTCTAAATACTGTTATACAGTAGCATTACTGGTATTCAGTGGTGAAAGAAGCACTCAATATTCTTACTTAAGTAAAAGTACAGATACAGGACCAACATGTACTTAAGTAAAAGTATCTGATACAATTTTTACTGAAGTATAAAAGTATGCATTGTAAAGTGTACTTATAAGTAAAAAATAAAAGAATTTAAGACTTTAATTGGCAGAAAACAAGTGATATCTAGTATAAACTCTTCATATGCACATTTGGTGACAAATAAACCCAGTAAATGTCATATTGCATGAAAACGTTTCATAAATGTCTTTTAATCTGATACTTAACTGGTTCTTTGTACCAAAAACTGTTGTGGAATAGCTTTTCCCAATTGTAATTCACACTTGACCATTAGCTTAGCGGGTTAGCTTGAAACACGATCACAATTTTTTCACTTTGTACAAACTTCGTTTATCTTAACAAACGTAACCCAACACATGACAATATTATCTTAAACATCTTAGGACTTCGATAATATGCATAAAACTTGTAGACTTTTAATGTTTACCAACCGGTGATAAAGAACAGAAAGAGCACGAGGTATTGCTCTTCTTCTGCGATGCGTCGACTCAACTACTTTCTCAGTGCGCGACATGCGCCATCTACTGGACAGCGTAGTAAACTTTGCGGACCTCGAGCCGATTTAGTTGAGGACCCCTGAGCTAGAGTTTTTGTAGAGACAGAGTTGAGACGTGAACAAGGTGGACTGCCAGCAAAGGTTTTTTTTCTATATAGTTGATGCACAGTATATTCATCATCCAGTCAGAGATGTACAGCGGGAACCATATGTTTACATACACTGCATGAAAAGACACATTTGCATTTTTTTTTCTCACTGTCTGGCATGAAACCAGAATTAACTTTTTTTAGGTCTATTAGAATTTTAAAAAAATATTTCTATTGTCAAATGCCATTAGAATGAGAGATGGAATTTTCTACACAATTTCTTATTGTGTAGCCTATGTAAACCAAAGTTTACGTACTCTAAGATTACTATACCTTTAAACAATTTGGGAAGCCCAGATGACGATGTTATGACTTTGGAAGCACAAGTCTGGTTCATCCTTGGGTGCAATTTCAAACACTTGAAGGATCATACAGATCAGAAAGAAGGCGGGTTCTGTGTCCCAGAGATGAACGTGCTGTCAACAACAAATGCAAAAGACCTGGTGAAGATTATGAACCTGGTAGGAGTTTGTCATCATCCACAGTGAAACAAGTACTGTACCGACATGGGCTGAGAGAGTACTCTGCAGGGATGAAGCCTTACTCCAAAAGAAACATCAAAATACAGATTGGAGTTTTCAAATAAAAAGGATAAAGACTTGAATTTTTAGAGACATATCCTGTGGTCTGACGCCAAAATTAGCCATAATGACCATTGTAACGTGTGGAGGAAAAAGAAGGGAAATTGCAATCCTGAGAACACCATCCCAACTTGAAACGTGAAATACGGGGGTAGCAGCATCATGGGGTTGTTTTGCTGCGGGAGGGACTGGTGCCCTTCACAAAATAGATTATATTAATGAAGAAAGAACACTATGTGGAAATATCGAGCAACATCTCAAGACATCAGCCAGGAAAGTAAAGCTTGGGCGCAGATGGGTCTTCCAAATGGATAATTCCCAAAGCATATGGCCAAACTGGTTACAAAGTGGCTTAAGGATACCAAAGTCAATGTTTTGAAGTGGTCATCACAAAGTCCTGATCTCAGTCCAGTTGAAAATGTATTGGTAGAGCTGAAAAGGCATGTGCACGCAAGTTGGCCTACAAATTTGGCTCAGTTACACCAGTTCTGTTTGGATGAATGGACCAAACTTCCTACAAACTATTGTGAGAAGCTTGTGGAAAACGTTTGACCCAAATATACAGTTTAAAGGCAATGCTAACAAATATTAATGAAATGTATGTAAACTTTTGGTTTTGTAAAAGTAACAAAAACATTTATAAAGAATTATATGTCTCATTCTTTTGGCATTTCACAAATTGATTTTTTATTTTTTATTCTAATTTTAAAAGTGAGAATAATGCAAATGTATCTTTTTATAAAGTGTATGTAAATGGTTCAGTTAGTACAGTTGGTACAGTTATGGCGAGCCACAGAGTGATGGTCAGTACGGTCAAGTGTGTAGTCAACCAGTCTTGACATTAGACAGCAAGAGCAATAATAAGCTTCTAAAGTTAGTTGTGCAACACCCTTCAATCCAGTCCAGTCGACAATATTTTAAAATCTCTGGTGAGATATAACTACCTAACAAAGCGGATTGTTAGGCCTATATGACCTAACAATCCCCTTGTGGGATTGGGGTGGTCATATAGACCTGAAATTCCCAACTAGGGCATTGTTGACCCTATACTGTACAATGACCTTTTTTTCATCCATTTCCAAAACATTCTTGCCCTCTTCTTTGCTCAAAGATCGCACTCAAAACCACATTTCTCTCTCTGTTTCCAGGCGCTGAGCGAGCCATCAGCCTGAAGACAGAGATCCCGGGCCCCATGCCTCCGCTGATCAGGAGATGCTAGAGAACCCCGAAGCCTTTGAGGACAGCTCCGACTCGGGATCGGGAGAGAGCAGCACCTCCACCCCTCCGTCTGGCCGCCTCCAGCCATCCAGGCCATCAAACAGGAGGACAGGTCCACATGCGAGTCCCCTGCAGAGGAAGAGGACGAGGAGGAAGAGGAAGAGGACTATTGGGACGAGGAGAGGGACAGAGCGGGGGGCAGTGACGGAGAGACCAGTGGTAACAAGCAGTGAGGGGACAGCGGAGGTTAAACAGAGCACTATGAGTCGGTAGGGTGCGGCACGGGTCAACATGGCAGCAATATAAGCATCTTTGGCAAATGACAAGGTAATGTTGGTATGTAGGTCCATGAGAAAATCCATGAGAAAATTACCGACAAATGTTAGCTGCGTATTTCATGCCAGAAGGTAGCGTTAGTCATCACAAGAATCAAATTGTGCATAAATCTTCTCCTTCCGGGGCGTCTCTAAATAGGACGGGAAAGGCAACATTTGCATATCGACTCCCTGATTGGTCAGATTCGTACTCACATCTAACAGGCAAAAGATCGCAATCATACAAGACACCTTCTGTAACTTCACTATCTTTAAGGTTAGTGTTAAGGTTAGTGTTAGCTTGGATTAGTTTAAACTAGCATTGTCCTGTGGAGGTGACGTAATTTCCTGTGGAGGTGTGGAGCTCCCTAGCCTGGTTTTACCATACCCTCGTACTCATTTCATTTCATACAGAGGGTCTGGATTTTCACAATTGAGCTCCGTTAACAGGTGGGAGGGGTGAACTCCTTTGAAATGATTGGATCTGATTTTCGCTAGCGTTTGTCGTGACGTATGTAATGCACCCGTGTTGAGTGAAGCAGCTATCATAACTCTTAGGAGCATTCCTTGCACATTCCAAGGCTTAATTTTAATTTTGGATATTTGGAGCCGAGCCAGAACGATTGAAGAGCTTCCATTACTTTCGTATCCGCCGCCATTACCGAACTACACCAGCAATGTGGCGCAAATGCTGACGTCACCTACAACAACCGCCTCCCCGCTCGCCGAGTGGTAGGTTGAAATTCAACCGATGAAACGCAGCCACTGAGATCAAGCCCATATGTACATGTAGGAAAGGATAATTGACCGGAGTTTACGGATGGCTAAGGTCAGGCTAGGAGCTCCATAATCACGTGCTCCTCCATTTTGCTAATGTCGGACTCGCCTACTGGCCAATCAGGGAACCGATATGCAAATGTGGCCATTCCCATCTTGGAATAAATAATAATGCGTGAAGGAAGGGCTAGCAAAGGCCACTCATGGGATCTGTCTGATCAACCCAGTTTTGACCCCGCTTAGGGTGATTAAATTCAATGTTCAGTAGAGCTCAGCAGTCAAGGCTCCGCCCGGTGCTGTGAGTAAAATCTCGTTCGAAATCTCCATAGACTTTTTGCCAAAAATTCAAATATTGAGAGTTTTAAAGCACGACGGAGGCTAATCAGCTATTTGCTAACTACGAACCATAGCACAAAGATTTAAAAGCAAAATACAGCAAATTCTGAAGCTTTTGCCAGCTCAAGTAGCCTGGCTAACGCCAGACTGCTGTGTGCGCTCGATCTTTTCGAACTTCACACAGCCTGGGGACCATGGCCGACATTTTTCCATGGATTTGGGCACCAATCACAGAACGAGGAGGGACGGTAAGACGATGACGCCTATTTGACATACGGAAGCTGTAGTTTGTTTAGGGATAAAAAAATAAAAAAATTTACGGATCCAACATGACAGCAGCAGACGCGATGCCATCTTCGATCAAGCTTAAAACGTGTTCTAATAGTTTAGCTCAAAAGTTTACAGCAGGTACGTCATACGTCATCTGATACCATGATACGATTGGCTATGGCTACGTGCAGACGCATGAGAGACATTCGTAGCGCCCAATAACGGCTATGGACATCGTAACCACACTTCCTACAAGAAATGAATTGGTGGTCCCAGACTAAATATCATTGTGATTTTAGTCTGGCGTTAGCCAGGCTACAGCTCAAGTGCAACAAGTGCCAAAGTCTGTATGCATGTAGGAGTGTTAGCATTAGCATTTAGCATGAATAAAAATTGCAATGTAAGCTAACATCTGCTCCACATTGAAATAAATTCATCTTCAATTGTGGACAGCATTCAAAGATGTGTCAGGTCTGTATGCTATTATTTTCAAAGTCAACTACATTGCCATTTTACCAGCAAACTGCCATCTTATGTAGCTTAGCAACAGCAACTTAGCCATTCTGACCCGGACGATACCGTAACGCTCTAGTGTTAACCAAGCTAACTTTACGCCTTGAAAGTAAAACCTCACTCCATTGCTCTTATCCTGAAGCACCATCAATGTACATAAAGACTTGACAAAGACACAGGAAGTAAAAAAGCACTAAACCTCAATGGGCGCCGTGATGTGTGCCAAAACTCTTCAAAGTAAGAGCAGTCGCAAAACAAATAGGAACCAAAAATATGTGCCGAATCAAAGCGCTCATTTGCAATTTAAAAAAAAGGGCTAATATGCTTTTTAATTAAATTTGTGGCTATAACAAACTCAATGCCCTTTTTTTCAAGATTTATTCCTACACAGAGATATGCTACTTATTTTTTTATTATGTGTTTTTGAAGCATGTATACGTTAATGTTGTGTTGTTTTTGCTTGTGTGTTTGGAGTTTAACACTTATATTCAACGTGCTTTTATTGTGAAAGACTGGGGATGAACAGGAAGCAGCAATAAATAAGATTGGTCAAGCCATGAGCAGGACTCGAATTTACAACAGTTTAAAAAAAAAAAGTGTTTTTTTAGGGGTCTTACAATGCAAAAAAAATAAAAATAAAAAAATAAAAAAATTGAATCTGCAGGGTAGATTTGATATCATGATGACATCTCAGGTTGCCAAGTTGAATACTTTGAATTTGAAATTTAATAGTGCTTTTGTGATGAATTTTACTCTATAACGGCAAATGTAAGAGTATGTTACATTAATAAACGTTATATTACTGCAATACATAGCGTTATTATGAATTTGTGTCAAGCATTGATGTTGTTATCCAGTGCCAAAACTCAACTTTATTTTCCCACACCTCGAGGGTTGGTACTTCAAAAAATATTTCTCGAGCAGAAGTAAAGACTGTGATTAAACTACAATTTAAAGGTTACTCAACTATATGCACTTGAGTAGGTGTAGTAGTACCCCATTTTTTAATATGCGAATAACAGTATGCATTATATAGGAAGTAAGAAATAATGGAAATGGCACAGTGTCCAAAAAGTTGGCAACATTTTTATATAATGTATATTGAGGCTATGCAATTCATATAGTTGAGATTGGTGTTCATTTTGTAGTAACTGCAATAACATTAGATATAGCTGCAGTTGATGTAAAAAAAACAAAAAACAAGATAAAAATGTTTAATGGACTACATTACAACGGGAGATCCATGTTAAGGCATACATTACCCTACCTTTCACAATTCAAGTCTGGTTTTCTAAGGACAGTTTAGCTAGGATTGTGTTTGAAGGGTGCAATACTAAGCCATAAGAGGCCACAGCAGCTTCTAAATAAAAGTACAAAAAAGACCAAAGATTTTTGAAACTTGACCTGAAAAACACAATACAATTTGTAACCTGTTTATTATGCTTTGGGGAATTCTGCCAAAATCTTGCATCTTCCAATTTCAAGAGTACTTCAGAAACTATGCAAGACTCACGGAGAAACTGTCTTGGAACACGTTTTTATATTGCTTTAAATATTCCTTGTACTTGTGTATGGACTTGTGATATTGTCTTTTGTGTATTTTGATAAATGTACATTTTGTTCAAGATATTTTGGTGTCATTGAATCATTTTAACCTGGAAATCATTGTCCTTGGTTTACACAGACAAGTGGTTAGCACTCACACCTTACAGCAGGAAGGGCCGATACGAGGACCAACAGGAGTGGACAAATTTCACTAGTGACGATAAAGTCTGCCTTATCCTTAAACCTGTTTTGTTAACAGTTAATGAATGATAATGGCTTACACTTGTTTTGTGCTTACAAGCCTGTGTTGACACAATTTTCTTAGCGCTACTGTAAACATTTATTTACTCCATACTTGGGGTGGTAAGTTACTATTGTAACAGGGACGACCATCACATTTAAACAGGTAAGGTGGGCGAAGTGTCTTGCCTAAGGACACGTGATTCGCACTGCCAACCTTCTGGTTATTGGATGACCCGCTGTACCATCTGAACCACTGTCACCCCATAGGCAGTGCATCACACTCACTCACTCACTCACTCACTCACTCACTCACTCACTCACTCACTCAGTTATAGTCTGTTTGTTAGAGATTTTTAATATAATTGGAGAATTCTTTTAGTAAAAGTAAATTTTTTATATCTATTGTCCAATTATGAAAACAATATTTGTCTTTTAAGTAATTAAAGTCCTTCATTCATAGTGGTAGAGGGTGGGTCTAACCAAAAATTGGTTACAGCAGGGGTGTCCAAACCTTTTTCCTCGGGGACCACATACTAAAGTGTATCTGATATGGAGGAACACTGGTTACATTTAGGAGCAATTTCTCCACACCTTTATTTAGGCTTGGAACCTCAAAGCCAGCCCTATCTCACAGTAAAATGTTAGTTCTTGAGGTTTTAATCATGTTGAATGATTAAACTCGCAGAAAAAAATGTGGGGATGTGGGCCGAGTTAACAAGAAGCCAAACTTGGTCTCCGGGACACATTTGTGGCACCACTGGGATACAGGTAATTAGGTCAAGTCTTTTGACCGCAAACAACAACAACAACAACACAAGAGCCCCATCACCAGCCCTGATAGCGCTCGAGCCTAAAAAAAACGTGAAAATAAAAGATTGGAAACTGACATTGGCAGATTTGTTGTAAAATTGTGTATGCAAAACTTGAGTGATTCAAAGGCAGACTCCCTATGGCTGCGTTGATTGGTTTCAGCTAATGTTAAATCAGCCAAATCATCAGTCCTGGTTTAGATATAATAGTTTGTCACAGTTTTAGTCCGTGCCCTGGTTTTTGCAAAGGTGGCATTTAAGTGGCATTTGTGAATGTTTATATCATGAAAAATAATATCTTACGAGTCCAACACCAACCTGGGAAAAAATGCATTCACGACATACAACTCTCAGCCATTGACATTTTGCGTCACATATTTTATTAAGGAGCACAGTGTTCACAATGTTCACAGCACAGTGTTCCACAAATGAAACACTAAATGAAAACACTAAATCACAGATTGTTTTTGTCCAACTGTGAACGGACCAAATGGTTTGGGGACATTTCACACTGGAGCGAGACGCGCCCACGCACTGCAGCAAAATCACAGACACATGAAGAAGAAATTCAGGGCCAAGCTGCCACTCAACAGGCAGGTAAAAACAACACCTTTATCACAAGTCAATCAGTAAAGTTTTAATCATACTAGAGATGTGCAAAACGGTATTTTAGCTAATCTAACTATACAAAAATGCTGAAGCTACTCAAGATAATCAAATTCATCCAAGTGCATCAGTGTTTCAAGTGCATTTTAGAACGTATTTATTTTCTTCAATATTATTATAACATTTTGCAAAAAAGTAAGATGACTACAAATAATGTACACCATAAATATTGTTTATTTAAAGCTGTACTGCGTAACATTTTAATGCAGCAATAACATTATTCTATTTTTACCTGCACTTAACAAAGCATTTTTTCCACCTATTTCTTGTTTTTCTTTTTGTCAAATATCACCACAGCATTTCAAAACATAATGCAGTTCTAAAAAGAACACACGCTCAAACAGTTCCACCCTCATCAATAGAATAATATGCTGAAAATGCACAGGAAAAGTCTGCATTCAATCAAACGTATGACAAATATCATCAACTCTTTTAAGACAGTGTCAGTGTAAATTGGCAGAGGTTTTTGGACGAGCCTCAAGAGCCGTCCGTGGTGAAGGCTCTACCACATGTAGGGCTCGCACAGTCTACTGAAGGGACAGAACAGATGATAAAGTAGTCGGATACATTCAAAACAAGCAATATTTTCAGTTATCATGAGCTAAAGACAGGTGTGAGAGAACCGTTACCTTAGAGCAGCGTCACTGATTCTGGCCACATTCAGAGTGTCTTTAACCGATTCGTACAGCTCCTCTTCCTCCTCCTCCTCGGCCTGAAGAAGCAGAGAGAAGGGGATAAGATCTCTTAATGATTATGACTATTACACTAAACTGATACACTGCATCGACAAAGACTCTATATAAAATGTGTTGGCGTGAAATCAAATAAACTATTCCACTATGGGCCTCAGATTTCCCTCAATTGAATGTGAATGACTTGGACCTTTTTGTTTTGGATCAATTTCTGGTGTGGAAAAGATTCACACAATGTCACTATTTCCAAAGAAATTTGAGATTTGATCAAATGTATTGCTTCTGAATTAAATTTAAGACCTACCTACTCTTTCAAGGGCTTATTGATGCCCCGTTGGAACCCTGGGGTGTGATTGTTAGCCTCAACTCTGTTTCTATTTTGGCTAACCGTAAAACAAAAAAAAACAAAAAAAATCAAAGCTGAGGAAAAGGAAACATGGTGCACCTATTATTGGCTTAATGGTGCAGTCCAGGTAACTGGTGTTTTTTGCTCTTGAAAATTACGATTTACGACCACAGTGCGTTCCACCTGAATAATATTGTACAGTATGTATAATGCTACAACAGCTAATACGATGCTAACGTTAGGCTATACTGTATGACTGTTTCTCCACACAAGAGATAATTCAAAACTTGCTACACAATGTTATGTTGAAGGCTGTGACCAAAAGTAATGTTCGCTTCACTGGTGCAGTGGCATTGTTACAGTCCTCCACTGGGGCCGCCATTGCTGTCTTCATTTCGCATCTGAACTCGGAGCAGTTTGGACAGTTTACAAGTTGTAATTACCACTTCAAGTCCCAGGCATGTTTTCAAGTGGGAGGTGGAATATTTAGCAGTTGCCTGGAATGCACCATTAGACCATACTTTGTTGCATTTGACTGATTAATAGATTAATCTACTAATTGGCTTGTTACGTTTGAGAGAGGGAAGCTACATTTACAGCCACATTGAGTAAAAATTAAATATAAAAAAATATAAATTCAACCATTCTGTCCAATGTTCAATCAGTGTTTTAGGAATTGAGTTAGCAGAACATCCGGGCCAGTGTGACGTAATCGCCTTAATCTACAACATAATTACGAAATTGCTGTCTGGAAGATATGCTAATTTACAATATCGAGTCAATGTTAAGTAACAAATGAAAAGTTGCAAAAATGTGGCTAAAAAATAAAATACAACTGATGTGTAGTCTCTCCATACAGGGCATTTATGCTGCGCTCCAGTTAGGTTGGAAGTCGGAAAATGTGACCAGAATCAAAAGTTTTGCCGAGTTCTAGCGTTCCAGTTGTCCAGGTCAGAAACATCAGAGATACAGTAAGTGTGTCCACAGAAGTTACTTTGTTGCTCATGTTAGATCATAATCAGTTTACAGTGAAACCTCATTGTAATATTATAAAATAGTGTAATGTATTTATTATAACTGTCGTAAATACAGTGATATTTCAGCACTTGCAGTTTTATATTTTCCTTTTACCGTTAATTGATACGTTGGCAGTGAAGCTTATTCGTTTTGCATTGACATTTAACAAGTATATTTGGGAAAGAAGAACTTTATTTGCATAGTGCCTAGTCTGAAAGCGCTTTACATGTGACAATGATACATTCACTCCACACTCAGTGGTGTTCAGTTTCCCTTGGGAGAGACTGACAGAAACGCTGTTGCGACTGCACACATCTGCTCCAGCGGTCCCTCAGACCAAAATAAGCCCTTTAGGCTTTCGCTGCATAATCTCTAGGAAGCTCCGCTTCCCGCCTGAGAAGATCAAACGATCTAACCGCTCCAATCATCCTATGAGCCTGGCACACCCCAGGTCCTATAAAAGGGAACCTAGCCCAACACTCTGCTCCTTTGAACTCAGCCGTCGGAGTAGAGGACTTGCCTGCTGGGCCCAAAGCTAAAGGGCTTTGCAACATATTCATAGAACCGTAGTTACATTAGGTAACTGGGGTTTCTATTTCATATGTTGCTTCAGCCCTTTAGGCTTTCGCTGATGCATAAGCCATTGCGAAGCTGAGGAGACCGATGTACTCCCAGCAGGCATGGACTCAAGTGATTGTAGGTGGCCCGGGGCCGACGTGCACCCCGACAACCAACGTGTCAGCAAGGCAGAAGCCCACAGGCTGCGTAAGGAGTGCAGTCACCATCCAAGGCACCATAATCTCTCACCCAAACAGAGAAGACGGGAACGCCACCCCAGCCGCCAACCAAAAGGGTCTGGGAGCACCCGGTCAAAAGTACAAGAGTGCAAGGCCAACTCTCCCAAGAGCGCCAGCACCCACAGGAAGGAATTACGGTCAGTCCTAGACAGGCAGCCTCTCCCAAGGGCGCCCGAGGAATCCGAACCGACCACACCGACTAAGTCTGAACACAATGGGTGTGTCCCAGGCAGCCTCTCCCAAGAGCGCCGGACACACCCAACACGACCCAGCCAGGCCGCCAATCCCAAGTGCGCCGCTGGGGAACTAAGGTTGCCTGCCACCCAAAACAGAATGGGCGATAGAGTCGGAGGCGACATCCAACAGGTAAAACTGCACAAAAGTCGAAGAAGAGGACCAAGAGGCTGCTCGGCAGATCTCCTCCACTGACGTGCCTCGGAACAATGCCATGGAGGCCGCCACTCCACTCGTGTGGAGTGAGCCCTGACCACCACCGACGGTGGAAGCCCCTGCGCCTCGTAAGCCATGCGAATAGTGACACAGACCCAGTATGCCAAACGCTGGGGGACAAGGGGGCACCCCGATTCTTGGCTCCAAATCCAACAAACAATTGATCTGACCGATCCAAATAACAGCGCACAGCCCTCACCGGGCAAAGGCTGTGACGACGCTCATCCTCCACAGAAACGTGCGGAGGAGGGAAGAAGGGTCTCACTCTGATCACCCTGGACCTGTAGGAGGTCCAGGGTGATCAGAGTGATTACCTTGGGCTGGAAGGCCGGGCTGGGCCTCAGCTCCATTAAACCATCGTCGGCAGGGAGAGACAAGCAGGATGGATGCACAGAAAGACCGCACAGATCGCCAGACCTCTTAGTCGAGGCCAGAGCCAAGAGCAACGCCGTTTTTGTAGGACAAACAGGCAATGTCTGCCCTGCCAAGGGGTTCAAAAGGGAGCCCGGATAGGCCCTTGAGAACCAGCTGAAGATCCCAGGTGGGACGCAACAGCGCATTGGCGGCCTGAGCCGGCGTGCTCCCCGCAAGAATCGCTTCACCGGGGGGTGACTACGGGCTGTAAAACTACCAAACCCCATGTGACCAGTGGTGATAGCCGCCGCAAAAACCCCCAGAGTTGCGGCCGCCCTGCCCCTGTCCAGTAGGTCCTGGAGGAAACTCAATACATCCTCAAAGGAGCAAGATGTGGGGTCCAAAGTTCTACCAGAGCACCATTTGGCAAAAAGCCGCCATCGGACCTCGTAGGCCCTGGTTGTGGATGCGGCTCGACCCTTGGATTGTAGCCACCACCGAGGGGGGGAAGGCCTAAACGTAGAAACGTCCCCCTCTCAGCTTCCAAAACATGAGCCGGTGCCCCTGAACCGGGTGCGAGCGGAGGGCTCCCCCAGCCTGGACTAGGGAGTTGGGCCGGTCTGGAAGGGGCCACGGTTGGGCAAGAGCCATTTCCACCAAGTCCGGATACCACCTGGCACTTGGGCTGTCCGGGGCCACCACAAGAATGAGAACCCGCTCCGCTCTCATCCTGTGAAGTAGAGACGCCATAAGCCGGACAGGAGGGAAGGCGTATAGGAGGCCGACTGGCCATGGCCGATGGGCCAAAGCATCCACCCCGAGAGGAGGCCCGTCTGTTGACCTGAGTGAGAACCAGAGTGGGCACTGTGCGTTCTCTGCACTTGCGAAAAGGTCGGCTATTGGTCTGCCAAACCGGAGCCACACCTCCGCCGCGACCTCTGGAGCCAGGCCCCACTTGTCCCGCAAGGTGCCTCCCCTGGACATCCTGTCGCCGCCCACGTTGCATTCGCCGGGGATGTGGTGGGCCGTCAGATAAACTACGTGGGTGTCCGCCCACAGTAGGATTTCCACCGCCAGACTGTGGAGAGCGGGGGACCTGGTCCCTCCCTGCTTGTTCAGATAGGCGGCCACAGTGGTGTTGTCCGTCCGAACCAGCACATGTTGACCCTCCAGACTGGCTGCGAAGTGCAAGAGAACATTCTGCACTGCTTCCATCTCCAGGAGGTTGATGTGTCTCAAAGGCAATGACCAAACGCCGCCCGAGAGTGATGACCCAGAACCGGTCAGGGAGGCGTCTGTGAACTCTTCCACATGACGGTCCGCTAGACCCATTCGTACTCCCTCTCAGAGCCGACTGCGGACCAGCCAGAAGGCAATGTCGTTCCACGCGCCGGGGTAACCCGCACCGGCCTCGATATCCCTCTGAGACGGGAAAACCACCTCTGGAGGTTCCTCATATGCAACAGGCCCAGCTTCACCACCGGGTGAGCTGCCACCATCATGCCCAGCAGTGAGCGGAAACCGCTGAGGGCGGATCTGAGGCCCATCCAGTGCAGCCCAAGCTAGGTCCAAAATTGGCTGGACACCGCCGTTTTTCTTCGGGACGAGGAAGTAGTGTGAATAAAACCCTGTCCTTGCCCTGAGCGGATCCACCTCCACTATAGCTCCGCGCTGAAGCAGAGAGCTCACCTCCCCTTGGAGAGCCGCCGTGTCGTCCGAGCCTCGCAGTCTCGTCTCGAACACACTGCTGTGCGTAGCCCCTCCGTAGCATCCTGTCCAGCCACGGCACCGACAGGAGCCCTGCACCCGTCCAAACCCAATAGAACTGTGTCAGAGGTTGAACTACAGGTCCGCGGGAGAGACGAGAGGCGGGCCCACCCACAGACTCCCCTCCCGGGGACGAGTCGTGACGTGGGGGGCCCCCGCGGAAAAGGCTGCGAAGGTGTAATCCTTTTATCTGCCATTTTCAATAAAGGAGACGGGGAAAGAGTTGCCTTGGCTTTGCGATTGAGGGAAGATTCCATCACGGCCTACCTCTCCCAGGTACGACAGCCGCCGGCAAGGGGGGCGGAGCCATGGAAGGCGCAGCACCAACCGTCGGCCAATCACAGCTCAGGACTGGCACAGCGTGTGTGGTAAACCGAGAACCAGCGACGAGCTCGAGACCCAGACACGAGCTGGACGTGTCTCTGGCTGAGTGCAGAGCGCACGCCTGTAGTCACCATACGAGCAGAGGGCGAGCTTTTTCGACAAGTGAGGCCACCTGGGTCCCGCTGTCAACTGCCGTCCAGGCGCTGAAAACAAGCGGTCTCTTCACACTGTTATCAGAGAGGGACAGAAGCGTGCTCTTTACTCTGACAGACGACCAATCCAGCACGTCGCTGTCTGCTGCTGCTCCACGCTCGAACCTGACATAGCATCCGGCACATATGGCGTGCTGTAATGGCACATGAGTGGTAACGCCGTTATCAAGCTCCTACTCCACGCTCGAACCTGTCAAAACCGTGGATAAACGGAGCTCGTCAAGAATTTTGACACACAAGCGCTTCCATAGAATCCGGCACACATGACGTGCCGTCATGGCATATGAGCGGTAACAGGTGGCCTCAATGCGCCGTTATCAAGCTCGTGCTCAACGCTCAAACCTGTCATAGCAGTGGATAAGTGGAGCTTGTCAAGAATTTTGACACAAAAGCCCTTCCATAGAATCCGGCACATACAGCCAAAGAGTAGCGTCTCGGAACTCTCTGCGCTGACACTCACTCACGCATGACGCTGCGGCCGAAGGTGCAGATCCAGCAGGGCAGGACTCAGTGATGGACTTCAAATTGTAAACCAGGACTGAAGAGTGAGAAGGCGGAAAGCGACAGGATCAGAGGAGGACGCTTCTCCGTTCCCTTGAGTGTCGATAAGCTACCCGAAAATGACGACAGGCTAGTGCTGCTCGAGCCGTGTTAGCATCGATAGCATAAACGCAAGCTCAGCACAGTCAGCGTCAACTTTGTCCCGCTCAGAGGGAAAGGATGACTCCACGCTAGTCACGGGAGGAGAGGACGGCAAGGGAATGCCCCGATACCATCCTTCAATGCCACAGCACTCGGCCAATCCTTCACTGGACGTTAGCAGAAAGGAAGACCATTCGCACCTGGCGTTTAGTCAGCAGGCTAACGCAGGCTGGGACCTGAAGCGAGGAAGGTCCACCTGGACGCGGGGACCGGGCCCGGCACCGGCACCAGGGACCTGTATCGGAATGGGAGCGTGAAACGCGCGGGGAACGTCCTCGTCTGTGCGGTGGAGGAGGAGGTCATGCCGGTCTCGAAGGAGAATGATGACCGGTCAGGGACCGCAGAACCGCTTGACACCGGAGGGTGACGAAATCTTCAAGCGGCAATCTTCTGCGGTGAGTCTTGTCCGTCTTCAATCTTGATTGTAAATGAATTCTTCTCAAGACCGTAAGAGCTGACAGAAAAATGAGCAGAGTGTTGGGCTAGGTTCCCTTTTATAGGACCTGGGGTGTGCCAGGCTCACAGGGTGATTGGAGCGGTTAGATCGTTTGATCTTCTCAGGCGGGAAGCGGAGCTTCTGAGAGATTATGCATCAGCGAAAGCCTAAAGGGTTGAAGCAACATATGAAATAGAACATGCAAACTCCACACAGAAAGTCCCCGTCCTGGTGGGAATCACACATTTTGGATGAGACATTTTTGATGGTTGGCAGGAATATTGCTCTATCGAGAACGTCACCAAAAATATTGAGCTATTTACATTTCATCCATCTACTTTCACCATGGCCCCATCTAACTCAATGTATTTATTAATATATATGAAGAAGGGGCATACATACAGTAGTTATGTTAAGATAAAACATCTCTTAAATTGATTTGTTTCCCCCCCTAATGCTGTGCAATCTTACAAAATGTCCTATTTCTTCATTGTCAGGTTAAACAGGTTACATGAATTGGTCAACAGTGATGCAGTATTGAGTGGCAGCAGTGAGACTAGTCAAATGTTTATTATTCCTGCTACATTTGAAACCAGAAAGCATGACTAGTCTTTGTCGGACGGTTGAGTTGGCGCAGCTCAATGAGGAGGAGGGGAAACAGTGAGACTCGTTCAATATTTGCCCCCACACACGCAGCTCCGTTAGCCTTATGTGAGCCTTGTGTTAGCTCAGTGTCAGCCTGTTTTGTCCTCTGTTGGTGCTTCTGTCAGTGGAGTGTGAAAGAGAGCTCACCGGTGAATCTGGGGAGAGCTGAGGCTGATTCGGTTCACAGCAGAAGGACACAAGGGAGAGAGAGGGAGAGGAGGGGTTTTCATCAGAGGCTGTGGGAGACGACAGAAGAAACTCAAGTTTTTCTGAACACTAACAATGCAGTAGGAACGCACACTATGAGAATAACTGTGCGATTTCTGATGACTTAATATACTTAAGGCAAGACAGGTGAATACGGAAGACCACAGATAAAATGAGATAAAGATGTTTTGCCATTGTCTGTTTTCTTATTAAAATATTAAAATAAGCCTTCTATAATAATGTTATTATTTTGTATTTTTTTTGTGTATTTTGGTTATACTCTTTTTATTCTATTTGTATCATTTGTTCAATTGGTTGGGGTAGTGCATGTTAATGGACATACCGTTCATGCTGCCTTTGCGTTGTCCTGTTATTAAATGCTAATTAAACTAATTAAACTAGCTCTGACCCACTATAAAGACAGTAAACAAAAAGCCGGTGTTAGTATTTTCTTGGTAATGCAGCCATTTCCAGTATATTGCCACGTCATTACTGTGCTGTAAAGTATGGACAACCCAAAAACTTACGAGAGCCCTCCTCAGTTGATTCTGTGCAGGAAAGAGCTTCAGTTTCGTGGTTGTGTGAGGATATCTATTGGCCAAAAAGAAAAAGCTAAGTCATAACTAACTAGATGAGGATTTTATTCACTTAAAATCTAAACTGATTTATATTTATATTTACATGCAGATTAAACCATATCATTGATTGATCTTACCTGTTGCTTATCTGTTCCCTCCTGCATCTTTCTGAAGCCAGACTTCAACTCCTGTAGCTCCCTCTGCAGGGCCTAGAAGTAACGACAGCGTCAAAGCCATTCAGCCACAAATACTCCTCGATTTCCAAAATGTCAACACGTCTCGTATCCAGTTACTAGACAGTGTTGACTGACTGTTCTGGGAAGCTCCTCTATTTGTGTCTATGGCTCACGAAATCCTCGCAGGCGAACTTTGTCACCATTTTGACACGTGAAAAATGTAATGTGAGATCGCTCTTTTGCATCATCTATGATTCTACGAATGATGATCTATTTATAGAAAAATATGTTGTTGTGGATTAGACTGTCAATAGGTTTTCAAGTATTTAAAGTCAGCTAATAGAAGCTTGTTTTGTAATCGGGATCATATATTTGGGCAATTTGGTAAGGAGTGCGCACTCAATAGAGGTAACATAATGGCAGCTGAAATTTTAAAGACCCACTTTTAGCAGAGGCTTCTTTCTCCCAAAACTGATTTCGTGTTGTTTTGTTGCATCTTTTTCAACATTTATTGAAGTTATAAGATCTGCTCCAGATCTTAACAAATGCAAGTGGTGTGACAGAAAATGGAGGACAGTAAACAGTGAAGATATCTGAACTAGACCAGTGGCCAGTCCACACAAGCCACCTGTCCTAACTTGTAGAGGCCATGGTTTGCATTGTATGTCAATGTGGACTAAGCTCTTCTTCTCAGTCCACAGTGTAAGACTATTAAAGTAGACATTTCATGCATATGGAGCTTAAATAAAGAGATTAAAAACATTATTTTGGGTGCCTCAGCATTGATACTTTACGTTTTACAGCTTAATTTAACCTCTTAACCCCCATCTTAACTGAGCACATTTTCTCCAGGCCAAATCTAAAAGCTTCTTGACCTGACAGCTTACAGCCTATAGGCCAGTATAACGCCTCATTTGAAAGCTAAGGCCTACAAAACTCATCTAAGCTCTTTCCTTGTTTTTGTTGTCTTGTTTTAGTCATTTGTGTTACTTTTTTGTTGCGTTTTTGTCATGTTTTTGTTGGTGACATGGCTTCATCACAGTCAGATAACACTATGAGTGCTGAATACTGTGAATGTGGTAAAATACAACTCCAGGTCTGTCTTTGATGAGGGAACTACATTATAACAAGGTTTAAAGCTCAAGTCAATTTCACAAGATATGTCCTCTTTAAGACTGTTGTGTTTTGGCTCAACAACAATGATCTGACTCTGAGCATGGTCCATTCAAAGCTTCTCTGTGGTAAACTGGAAGTGTCTTTTTGCACCGGGGTTTGAAAATAACGTCTTTTCCATTCACTTTATGTGGTAGAATTAAGATGACTGAGTGAATATTGCAAAGATTGTGATTGTTTCGGACAGAGTCTACAACACGATCCTAAATAAAACTACAGTACTGACCCTGACATCGTCCCGCTCCTTCTCCAGCCTCTCTCTCTCCGCTCGCTCATCCTGGAGCCACTCCTCTTTCCTGCGCATCTCACTGCACAGCTCTTGAAGCTTGTTCTTATCAGCCTGAGAAAAATACAAAGAAATGTAAGTGTGAGTAATCCTTTAAAGCCAAACTGTGTAGCATCTCGCCCGATGTATTGAATAGAGTTCAAGCATGTTAATATATATTTATATTGTAGTGGATCCTGGTAACGAACTTATTAATTTAGGGTAAATATACATACAGTACTGTAAGTTATTTTGTTTATCAGTAAAGGCAATAGTACTTTCAAACCACCGTAGGCGCTCGGTCATAATGAGTTTGAGTCTTGCGGGGAAGATTAGTTAAATAATGCACTGTGCACGTGATCTGTGAAAGACACCTACAATCGAAAATAAATAAGCTGCAAATCAAGCGTAACGATAAGTAAAACAGATATAGAAATAACAGTTGCTTCTGATTGTCCACAGACCTCCGCTGCCTGCCGGTGACCCTCCCTCTCCAGAGCCCAGCTGGCCCTCTCCTCCCGCAACTGCAGTTGGTCCTGTGACAGTTGCAGGCTCAGCTGCGCCCCTTCGAGGCGGGACTGCTGAAGCTCTGTGTGGAGCAGACTGTGGCGGGACGTCATCTCCCTCAGGTCCCTCCTCAGTGCCTCGGACTGGAGCTCAGAGGAGTCCAGGCGCTCTTGCAGGGCCCGCACCTCCAGGGACAAGGACTCATGCTCAGACTGAAGAGAAGGGACGCATTTGTTATTGGGACAGCGCTGACGGGGAAATGGGACTCCGGAAATGTTTGTCCGGAGCAGGGCTAAATCAAATACTGCTGCGAAACTGGACGAAAAGCTGAGAATTGAGAGTCCAAGAGAAAATAGTAACATCCATTCAATGTACATCTATGATCACACACCTGCAGGGACTTTCTCTTCTCCTCCTCATGTTTCAGCTGATCGGTCAATTTCTTCACTCTTTCCTTCAGTCTGAAACCATATAAAGTGGCTTATGGACTAAATTCAACTGACGACACAGATTTCAATCATTGATCACTGGGGTCAGGTTGGGACGGACCATTGCAAAATTTGAGAATGTTTATTCATCCACGTACCGGTCCAGTTCAGCATTCCCCTCCTTTTCTCTGTCACCCAGAAGCTTCAGATCCTCCTCCAGCTCCTTTATCTTCTGGAAACTCTCCACTTTTTCAGACAGAAGTTTGCTCAGCTCACTGCTCAAATTCTCCTGGCTGTACTTCACATCCTTCAAAATAAAAGTCATTGAATACTTAAAGTTCACACACAAGTAACAGACAACTGTGAAGTGAAAGCAAAATGATACATGATTCTGTTATTTTTCAAAAAATAGAAAAGTGAAAAGTGGGGCGTGCATAAGTATTCATACAGAATGACTTAATACTTTGTGGAACCCCCTTTTGCTGCAATAACAGCAGCAAGTCTTCTGGGGTATGACTACAAGATTTGCACATCTAGAGACTGACATTTTAGCCCATTCCTCTTTACAAAACAACTCAAGCTCTGTTAAATTACAATATTTTACAGTGGAAATGGGAATGACAATAATAATGGGTCGTGCTGACTATGTAATACTTATTATAACTAAATCAATAGTCAATTAATAGAATGGTGACTGGTGTTTATAAGTAATGATTGGATATGGTTATTATGTGAGTGGGAAAGAGGAAAAAGAAAAAGGAAAAAGTACAAATTGTAAATAAAAATAAAAAATAAAAATGTTTATATATATTGGTAAACTGCATACATTTCTATCTTGGTGTTATGTCTTCTTACTTTGGAAGTCTTGTAAACATCCTGGTATTTTCTTCTTGTAAAACATAAATGCTTTTCTTTAACCATGCTGCTATATGTAAAGTTAATGCGGACAATTGTAATTGTGTAATTCAGGAATTTGTAATGTAAAGTGTTGTATTGTATGAAAACACGACATGTTGTATTACTGTATCCGGAATGTAAATTAATTTGAATATGGGTGTAGGCATTTATAAGCTTTCTTGCTTCGGCCTACTCCTTTTGAGATTTTGTTACTTTATTTATTTTCTGCACTGCAATAATGTTAATGTAAATAATCACTCAAATAAGTGGCCACCTGTAGATTACGTACAGGTGGCCTCTATTTAATGGTTAGGGCAAGGTGTGACCATTCTGCAGTCATTAGGAATGTTATGAAGTCAATTTAATGCACTCAGAAAATGCTGTATGAATAGCAGAATCATGTATCATTTTGCTTTCACTTCACAGTTGTCTGTTACTAGTGTGTGAACTTTCAGTAAAATATTCATAATAAAATCTTTACATTTAGGGTTGTAAAATGACAAAATGTGCAAAAGTTCAAGGTGTATTAGTACTTTCACAAGGCACTGTATATACTTGAAGAAGTTGTTTATAATACACGCCGGACAAAACATATTGATCACTTGCTAGTATAATGAATTGCTAAATACTTATAACAAAGCTTTCTTAATCATTTGTTAATTATTTATACACGCCTCAATAGATGTGTAGCAGCTGCATGTATTGCTATAGTAACACTGCGCTTCATCCCTGTGTCTGGTTAAAGTGCTTAAACTAGTTGTCTTAAAGAGAGTAAACATATTCATGGACTGAGCAGTAACGCTAATAATCACTATTCTTGTGTTTATTAATGATTAACAAATGATGACGTTTTGTAAATGTTTTATAAATATTGAATTAGTTTTGGCCGACCAGTTTGTACCTGATGTCTGCCCTCCACCCTCTTCAACATATTCGTGTACTGTGTGACAGTTTCTTGTAGCTCAGACGTCTCTTTCTTCAGCGCGGCCTTCTCTCTCTCCCACTCGCCCTCCTCCCGTCTGCCCCTCTCTCTCTCCTCCTCCAACTCCCTCTGCGATTCATCCAGCGCCTTCTGAAGACTGTCCCGGGCTTGCAGACTCTCCTCCAGCCGAATCTGAATGTAAAATATGTGGTTAACTTATATACGCTCATTATACCCATATGTCTGTTGACATCTGGAAACCTGTAGCAGTGTAGCTCTGGGCACAACCATCATTAGCTCCTCCTCCTCACACTCCTCGCCCTCCTGCCTCTCGTCGCGGTCTCTCTCCCGCACCGTCTCCAGCTCCTCCAGAGGTTTGGGGGAGCAGAAGGTGAAGGTGCGACTTCGACCGTGCACCGTACCGCTCTGATCCACGTAGACGAACTCATACTCCACCGGGCTCGGCCGCGGAAGATAGAACGCTGAAGCAGACATGATTGTTTTTTATTAGTGACCTGATGTAAAGCCACACTTTACAAGTTATATTATATTCTTTGAACATATAACCTTTCATCTGGGGAAAAAAAAACTTCACAATATTCACAAAAAATGTGTTTGATTATAGAATTGATACAATGTTTCTCCACATCTCCACATAAGTAGCACCTACGAAAACTTTATTTTTTCAGAAATGTACATTACATTTTTGAAGTTTACTTCAATATACAATATTCAATCCTGGTTCTACCCATTTTTCTGATTTTGTCACCATAATTATAGCCTTTTGGATTGATTTTTACACATAAACGTCGCTATTTCCATATGATAAAACATTTTTCTCATATTTAAGTCCGTAATCAACAGGAACATTTTCAAAGTGATATCTCTAAATAGCTTTTTTTTTGGGGGGGAGTATTCACCTGCAGTCTCTCGCCTCAAATATGAAACCTAATGTTTGGCTACCTGTCGTCAAAGGTATTTTTCACCAATAAAAACACCCAGAATGGAGTAAATGCTTGTAATTTATTCACTTTATTGGGTGAAAAGTTACAATCTGAATTTTTCATCATGTGGGTATACTGTAGGCTAAGCGTCATGTAAACATATATCTTTGGTAACCTCTCAACTTTCCGATCATTTATGTCTAGCCAGAGGTGGTCAGATAGTATGTGCAAAATGCTCACTCTCCTGCACTATTCCAATCAAAGTCTCACCATGGAAGAGTATGCAGCGGTCCACACTGGTCCCCTCTGTGTAGTTTTCCGGCACATTGACCCATGTGTAGGTGTAATACTCGTTAATGGAGGTCCAGCCCACCTGGGACATTAAGACATGAAAATATTATTTACTGAAAACTACTTACTTTACTATTTAAATTTCCTCTTTCTCTCGCCTCATTTTTAAAACTGGTGCTGCATTCCAGAGAGTTCCACCTGAATAAAGTTGCATGTAAACAAAACGGCTAATGCTAACATAGACATTTTTATTTCTATGATTGCTACAACAGTTAGCTAATAAGGAGCTACAGTGCCTTGCGAAAGTACTAATACACATTGAACCTTTGCACATTTTGTTATGTTTACAACCCTAAACGTAAAGATTTTGAATTTTTTTTACTGAAAGTTCACACACAAGTAACAGACAACTGTGAAGTGAAAGTAAAATTATATATGATTCTGTTATTTTACAAAAAATAGAAAAGTGAAAAGTGGGGCGTGCACAAGTATTCATACAGCATTTTCGGCGTGCATTAAATTGCCTTTATAACATTCCTAATGACTGCAGAATGTTCACACCTTGCCCTAACCATTAAATAGAGGCCACCTGTGCATAATCTACTCCCAGTATAATTAAGCTGTTCTGTGAGGCCCTCAGAGCTATGGTCGGAGTGTATTGGTCACTAAACAACATCATGAAGGCCAAGGAGCACACCAGAGAGGTCAGGGATAAAGCTGTGGAGAAGTTTAAAGCAGCGTTAAGTTATACAAAGATTTCCCAAGATTTGAACATCTCACGGAGCACTGTTCAATCCATCATTCGGAAATGGAAAGAGTATAGCACCACTGTGAACTTACCAAGACATGGCCGTCCACCTAAACTAACAGACCGAACAAGGAGAGCACTGGTAAGAAATACAACCAAGTGCCCCAAGATAACTCTGGAGGAGCTGTGACGTACTGCCGCTGAGCTGGGGAATCTGTACATGGGACAACTAGAGTCGTACGCTACACAAATCTGGCCTTCATGGACGAGTGGCAAGAAGAAAGCCATTATTGAAAGGAGGCCATAAGAAATCCTGTTTGAAGTTTGCTAGAAGTCATATGGAGGACACAGCTACCATGTGGAAGAAGGTGCTTTGGTCAGATGAGACAAAATCTAACCTAACCTAACACTGCTCATCGTCCTGAGTGCACCATCCCCGTGTCAAATATGGTGGGGGAGCATCATGCTATGGGTGCTTTTCCTCAGCGGGGACTGGGAAGATTGTAAGAATAGTAGTTGGGAAGATGGATGGAGCCAAATACAGGGACATTTTGGAGGAAACTGCTGGAGTCACAAGAGAATTGAGGCTGGGGTGAGATTCACCTTCAGCAGCACAATGACCTAAACACAAAGCTAAATCTACAATGGTAAAAACAAATATTAATGTGTCAGAATGGCCCAGTCAACGTCCTGACCTAAATCCTATTGAATCTGTGGAAAGACCTGAAAACTGCTGTTCCAAACGCTCTCCTTCTAATTTGACAGAGCTTGAGTTGTTTTGTAAAGGAATGGGCTAAAATGTCAGTCTCTAGATGTGCAATCTTGTAGAGTCATACCCCAAAAGACTTGCTGCTGTTATTGCAGCAAAAGGGGGTTCCACAAAGTATTAAGTCATGCTGTATGAACACTTGTGCACGCCCCACTTTTCACTTTATTTTTTGAAAAATAACAGAATCATGTATCATTTTGCTTTCACTTCACAGTTGTCTGTTACTTGTGTGTGAACTTCAAAATAAAATCTTCACGTTTAGGGTTGTAAATATGACAAAATGTGAAAAAGTTCAAGGTGTATTAGTACTTTCGCAAGGCACTGTATAATTATATGAATGTCACACCAGATGTAGTTTAAAACATGCTAAATGATGTTATATTTTGAAGGCTGTGACCAAAAGTAATGTTCACATCATTGATGCGGCTGTTTTGTTAAAGTTGTAATCATTAGCTACACTTCACCACTGGGGGTTGCCATTGCTGTCTTCATCTTGTATCTGAACTCGGATCACTCGGATCATCTCAGAGTTTACAAGTTGTAATAACCAGACAAGTGGTTTTTGAAGGCATTTGAAGGTCGGAAATTGACCAGTTACCAGCTGTCTGCATAGGAGTGGAGCAATGAAACCTTGTAAAAAAAAAGTTGAAAAAAATAAAATAATAATTTAAACAAGTTGGACTGACTTAAGCCTTTTTGTCAGTATGTGTTTTATGTCGATGGACCCAGTGTTTATAAAAATTTACAATCAAAACTGCCCTATACCTCAAAATACCTCTTTACATCATCCTTTTATATGGCCAATATAATATGTGTTTAGTGTTTAGTCCTGCGACAAAACCATGGACACGTGTTTATCGTACCCTAAAGATGCCGATCCAGTCGCGGCTGCTCCAGCGGTGCTCGGCGCTCAGGCTGTAGTGACATTCCACCCGGGTCTGGGGGAAGTAGAACTGCCCACATTTCGAAACTGCATCGCGGGATCTTTTAGTGCGTCCATGGAAATCAGAAGCTGAGAAAGCAGAGACAGGAAAACAACATGAGAGCGGCTCTAATGAGTGTCATCCGGGCACAAGGCGGACAGCTGAAGAAACGTGATACTCGGGAATTTGCGCTGGTCATGGCACAGGGGGAACCTATGGCCTGAATGTGTTTGTAAACAAGGGCACGCTGCTTATAGGTCTGCTGTCTTTTATTTTTATGATACTGGACTATAAATACATTGTACTACTTATTTCAATATTCTACACAATAAAACACTAGTGATTTTTCAATTTACTAAACAATAACTTCATGATAAAACATTAAGTTGCTACTTCTTAGACATCCATATTTCCTCTACTTGAGCTTCTCCTGGTTATACTTAATAGACATTTCGGCAGTTAAGACTTTAATTTTTTTTTTTAAATAAAATTATAGATTGGGCTTTTGCATGTTTAGGTCTGGTTTACCCAGTACTTCTTGGTTAAGTCACGATTTAATCCTGGTGTAGGTACATTTCAGCCCAGCTTTAGCAAAGTTTAGTTTGATTGAGATGGCACTTGGTGTGAAAAGTGAGACAACCACTGCTCAGAAAAGAAAACAATTGCCACAACAAATCAGTGAAGAAATAAGATTGAGTGGTACTTTTCTAAATAATTGAATTAAATAAACAATAGAACAAACAAACAACATTTGTTTTACAGTCTTCCAAAAGGCTACAGTTGGTCTGTGGTAAACATGTGCCAGACTTCTATCTTTGGGAGCTGCTCAAAGTCAATTTAGGAAGAAAGCACTTTCTATTTCATCCCATTCGACATGTAACATAGCATTATGGATAAAACAAGAGTTTAGCAGTACATTCAAAAGTGAGTAAACAGTGTCGTTACCTTGTGTTTGGCTGATGACAGTGCAGTGCTGGAGCCTCGCGCAGAATGACTCTTGCATCAGTGTAGACAGTGAGAAGAGGGAGTCAGGTGCAGAGATTTCACAACATCCACGGACACAGGGTAATTATGGAGCCTGGAGGATCATGGGAAAGTTTAGCAGTTTATAGGCTTTTCTCTGAGCCAGTTGCTTAACCTCTTAACCCTCACATTAACCGGGCACATTTTCTCCAGTTCGACTTTACCCAAATGTAAAAGCTACTTGAAAAAAGCAGCAAAATAGCAGCAAAACAAGACATAAATGAGGATAAAACACAGCAAATAAAGCAACAAAACAGGCGATAAAAAAATCAACAAATACATCAGTTTTGTAGGCCTTAGCTTTCCAAACTTCCCAGTCGAGAAGCATTTTAGATTTTTGATAAAACTGAACTGGAGAAAATGTGCTGTGTGTTAAGGCAGGGATTAAGAGGTTAAGAAAGGAATAAAGTCACTCGGGCCATTATTGTCGAGAAAAGGGCTGCTTTGTTTTTTGTTTTTTAGCTGAAAACACACACAATATAAAGTGTTTTGCAATACGCTGCTATTAACCATCACTGTGATCCTGTATTAGTAACTAAAAGGTACAAATATTTCAGTTAAAGGGGGGTATTATGCTTTTTTCAATCACATAGCACCAGTCTATAGCATACTACAATGATGACGTAACCTTCTGTTGGTCTGTATATGCAGTAAATTAAAATAACTGCCTTGAATAAAATTGCTCTCAAAATGGCTGTACTGAACGTCTTGAAATAGGCCTCTGTCTCTTTAAGAAGCTTTCCGACACGCCCCTTCAGCACACTGCCGTGGCATTTAAACAACAACACTGTGTGGGGAGGGGGCTCTGCTGAGCTGAGGAGCGTGGTTGGTGGCTTGGCTGGTGACAAAAGGTCCAGAGACGTCTCCAGGAGGTGGGGGCGTTCCTAGGAGGACTGAGGCATAGCTACACCTAAATGGCTGCCGTCTAAGTTTTTACTGATTACTCAAAATATGTGAATGAGCCAAGGCAACACTCCAGGCATGTGTTTAATGAGGGAATGACATAATAACATGATATAAGCTTGAAAAAGTCGATTTTACATAATACCCCCCTTTAATAATCGAGCATTGAACCTTCTTTACAATAAATTTGGACAGTTACATTTTTATTTACTTCTTTTAAAAAGAAAACACGTGATCAAAGTCATACAATAAACAGAAGCTAAACATTTTTGTAAGGCTTTCAAAGGCTTCAATTAAAATATATCATAAAACACCATTATAAAAGATAATATACAAAGTTTTAAGAACAGAATCGAACATTTGATATCTAGTAGTTTATACAGTGTATTTATGTACACAGTAGAATATCTAATGTGTAACAACGACGCCACGTTACAAAACCGTGAAGTAAACAGAACATTATAACATTTATCAAATGTTTTTGGCTAAATCTGTGGCTAATAACCTGTACAGTTCAAGTTCATTGGTTCGACAGTTCTGTTCATTCAGCAGAATTAAGGCACCTTTCTATGGTCTCTGGTGTAGTTTCAAGTACTGCATGACACAATAAGCAACCTGCAGGCTTTGTAAAAGTAAGTAACCATACTATAAAGTCATACTGGTAGTTTAGATTAACTAAGTATGATCTGTCCACTGTAATAATAGAAACACAAAAATATCTGAAAAACCGGCCAAAATCCATGGAATTCGGCACGGCTGGAGTTTTCAATGTTTTTTACTAGATAAGAAACCATCGTGTCTGTAGTTTGAAAGGTAAAACTTATCAAACTGTGAAGTCCTCAGGTAATTCTCATTTATCAATGTTTTGAACATTTTTACCTGTGTGATTAGGGAAACATTGATTCAAAACATCTTTTACAGCATTAGTCCAAAAGCAGTATTTTATCATCTTATTTCAAAGAGAAGCCAATTACAATAGAAACAGGCGCCAGTTGTTGTATTATGTGGACAGACCCAGTAATTAGAGACACAGAGATATTACTAACCAGGTCAACACATTTGCATTAGAAAAATTCCACCACCTCAGTTCAGAAACTATTGATCGATCTACCCTTCATCAGGAGTTCGTCAGAAGTGAAATGACCCCCAATTCCTCCAGTTTCTTACGGGCCACTGCCTCCCAGCCCCTATTGGCCGCGGGGTTCCTGGGAGAGGGATGCATGATCCCCTCAACCCTCACGTTTATTCCTGCCGCGCTCAAAGCTTTCCTCGCCCTCTGCTCTGCTACTCGTCCCACGCCGATCACCATGGAGACACCCAAAGCGTTCACCACCTGGCCCAGCGCAATGTCACACTTGGCCAACAGGACGTCCCGTTCCCCCGCTTCAGTTCCGGAGGGGTGAGGTTCTTGCCGCTGGATGCCATGAACATGAGGGGGCAGAGGTTGTGGACGAAGCAGTGCCGGAAGAAGACAAAGGGGTCCGGGCAGAGTTTTCTGAAAAAGCCCCAGAATCGGGCACCGCTGACTTCGCTCTGAGGGCAGGACAGTCCGGTGATACGGCGTTTTGGGTGCTCCTCGGTGGGGTGGCCCACCTCCCCGAGACCTTCAGCCACTCGACCACGGACTTCACCTCGCCAAAGGGAACCTAAAATCAAGAGGCAAAGTGAGATCTAAATTATATGTACAAGTAAGTTAGAACATTTATAAATAATCAGCCATTGTATTTTAAACTAGATTTGTAAATGTATCGTACTTTGCTGTCAGCTTTGTGGCTGTAAGCTAACGCAGCGGCGGAGTGATCTGTGAGAAAATAGTCCCTTAACATGATGGAGGGGTTTGAGCACCTGAATGATCCTGAGAGCTAAGTTGTCGGGGGCTTGGTGCCCCTGGTAGGGTCTCCCATGGCAAACAGGTCCTAGGTGACGGGTCAGACAAAGACCGGTTCAGAAGCCCCTTATGAGAGACCAACAGGCCCGGTTAGAACCATGAGACCGTCCTCCCGTGGACCCACCACCTGCAGGAGGAGCCATAGGGGGCTGGTGCAATGTGATTTGGGCAGCTCCAACAGCTGCCCCCACGACCCGGCAACGGACAAGTGGAAGAAAATGGATGGATGGATAATTACTCATGATAATAACCTTTATACTGCCGTTATTGTCAGTTTGTTATCACAATGGTAACTATGTGTATAGTCTCTGCATAATGTTCTTTGGAACAGGATCGCACATTTCTATCTGCACCTAACTGTGTTTTAAAAAGAAAGAAAAAAGGGAAAAAATACATTTAAAAAAATCCCAAATCAAGTAGCGTACAAGTACTTCAACAAGTAGGGGCTATTTAAATAACAATACGCCGTGTTAATTTTAAAAGTATGGTAAATTCTTTCTTTATTGAACAAAAGTTGGGAAAGCGTAATAATTCAGTAATAACTAAGGGGGAAAAACAGTTGTAGCAGCTCTAAGCAAAAACATTTTCATTGTGTTTGACAGTGAACAGGGACGGTACTCACTCCAGTCTGGGCCATGCCGAAGGGTCCTGGATTCATGCCCAGGAAGAGCACGCTCTGGCCGGGTCGACAGTAGGTCTCCACGAAGCAGCGGTGCGGGGCCCAGGCGTACTCCAGCGGGTTGTAGATAAACCGTACGGGCTCGCTGAATGTCAGGCCGCGGAGGTGGAGGTTCAGCTCCAGCTCTGCCTGCAGGAACCGGCCAGATACCGTCCCGTCTCTCCCTTGCCACCCTGGGTTAAAATCCTCGGGAGAGTCATAATAGAAAGGCTTCTCTTCCTCTTCAGATACGGGGGTGGTGCGGTGAGATAGGGCCCCATTTAACATGTTGACCTGTAAACAAATTAATCTTGAATAAAGACTAACTCTTACCCGTGTTATTCCTGTGTAATTACATATTTCCAAGCTCAAACAATGGCGGGTTTTACTCTACGCATCTTTCTTTACGTACAATTTCAGAAAAATCATTTCTGCCACCTACTGGCGAATTCGGTTATTACATACAGTTTTCAGAAATTCTCAACATAACCAAACAAACTCAAACAGAAGGCCCGAAACAATGACTACAGCAAAGACAAGGAGATTTCGTCTACAAATTTTTGTCAATGTGGGCCATTATTACTTTATTTTTTACTTTAAAATACTTTACTGCTTTAGTATACTTTTAGTCTTCACCTGTATTTTTTTTTTTCCAATGTGGTCAGGACTGTGCATGTTATACATAAACATGGACATCACAAACCATTAGGAATTTTTGTTTTTCCACCATACTACTCCACATACTCCCAACAGTGTTTATTTTGACGTTTTAATTTAGTTTTAGTCCAGATTTAGTCAATGCTTTTTAAGCTTCATTGCTTCAGCTTCTCCCACAAAGGACCAGACCTGTTCCTTGACCCTTGAATTAAAATGAGGCTCTTTCAAACTGTCAATGGAAGTTTTATGATCGATGATAAAATTAACAGTGACTTAACAACATACTCTCATTCATCCATAATACATGGCCTATATTATACAGTATTTTGTAAGTGGTAGGAGAAACCGGAGCACCCAAAAGCGATCACATAAAGGTCCCACCTGGCCTGTTGGCTGGTCACTACGATGGTGACCAAATTTTTTTTGCCATCATTAAGTAACACTAAGAGTGTACAAAACATTCATTCATTCATTCAAAATGAAAAGTGGGAAATGTGTTTGCATATGAGCTCAACAAATACAACAAAAGACAGAGATACCAGCAGCACAATCGGATCCTTTACAAATGATTTTATTCATGATAATAGTAAGAAGCCGCTCCTCTGATTTTCAAACAGATTAAACTAGTTGGATCACAAGGTACATAATAATTGTTAGCCCGTTTTACAATTATTTTTAGGAAATAACTTTTTATGCACTTGTTTTTTCCTACACAAAGTAAACATTACACCAAGATCCTTCCTATTACAGAGGACCATGACGCAGCATGCAAAACTAATATAAAACAAACTAAATTTGTGATTGCTAACGTTAATGCAGTTTGTCTAATGCCAATATAAGTTACTACAATTACCAGGGATTTTCAATTAAAATAAGTCAATTTCATGGGGCTCACAACTGATCCAATGTCTTTACCAAAGAGGAGAAATTGGCTTTGACTAATCAGGGCTTCTCAACTGGTGGACTGGGGCCCAAAATTAAATTGTGGGGGGCTTGAAAACGGCTTGAAACTTTAATACTGCAGAAATTGCGTGAATTATAAAACTAAATAAAAAAGATAAATGGAAAAACCTTACAGGATAAAATTGGCCCCACAATCTGACCAGTCGAGAACCAGCGTCCTAAAAACTAATATCTAGTTTAAACGGAAAATAATGTCAATATTAATTTTTTTTCCTTTCACTCCAGTGTTTACAATTTCTTCAGAATAAAAAAGGTCCTTAAAATAATCATCAAAATACAATGAGAAATTTGCAAACTTATGTCTGCGAAACCTTATGAACAAAGATCTATTGCGACAGGCTGGGGGGATACTAAAACGTGACATAAGTGTGTTAACGGGTGTGATGGGAACAACAAGTAGAAGACTATTGCCCATTTAGTATGTGCTGGTGCCAGTAGCTTCCCTCACAATGATTTCCAATACTTTTTATGGCCTAATTGTGCGCACTGGTTGATTGCACTGAAGCGCTAAACCACCCATTCAGAAAGAAGGTTGGTTCTACTACGCTGTTTGTGACCATTTTATAAGGTACGGCTGTTCTAAATTGTACAAAATAGGTAAATAGAATGGCAGAGGCAATCATACTTTATATTAAATGAAGCATGTGTCGCATATTAAACGTGGAGTGCCTCAGGGCTCTGTACTAGGACCTCTAGTGTTTTCCTGGTTAAGTCTTGGTTTAGTCTGAGTTCAGACCAAGCTTAGTTCTGACCCACAATCATCAACCATATCTAGTTTGTGCAGAAAATGGGCTAAAATAAAAGTAACTTCAACTTTCAACTAACTAGAAGCAGGTGTACATAACAAAATGGCCAACAATTGTATACAGTATGTAGCCACAGTAGCTTAAGCTTTTATGCAGTTCCAGTCCCCTTTGTGTTAGTCCTGTGGGGAAACATCTGGCACCACAGTCACAGAAAAAAAGATCAGTACGTTCAATAGCAAGTCTTTGTTACAATATCATTTAGTACTACCATGGTTTTATGAGTACAGTCCACTCTTACTTAAGGCTGAACCAATAGAAATGAACAAACACGTTATATACACCAACCACATCGTACTATTTGGATATAAAAGTTGTAGTTGACTCAAAAACAAAAGATAATTCTGCCTTGGCGTTTGACTCCATGGCAGAAGGAAGCATTTGCGGCCTTAAGCATTTCGAGCTCCGAGAAATTAGACAGTGAGATACACGCCAATCAAACAACATTATGACCACGTGCCTGATGTGCAGCCCACAAAATGTGCTTGAATGGGCTAATCTGTGCTCCATGTCCATCATCTGTTGCCAGTTCACTACTGTTCCTTACTTGAACCACTTTTGGTACTGAGTGCCATGAACTGGGCACACTCCAGAAGACCTGCAGTATTATTGACCTTACGTAAACTTGTCCATTTTCCCATCAACTTCTCTTGCTGCTTAACATGTATACCCTCTAAAGCAGGGGTCCCCAACTGTCGGACCCAGGTCCAGATCGGGACCTCCAGAGGCTTTAGTCCGGACCCCAAAGCCTTTTGATCCTCTCAATATACTTAATTTCTAAGACTGAATTAAAAATTATCTAAACAATTTGAATAACATTGAAATAAGATGGCAACATTTTGATTCACTAATCAGTTCTTCTTTGTAAATAGACAACCTATGTTCATGTTTTAACATTATCATGAGCAATGACTGCATATGTCCGGACCCTGGACAAAGTTTGCGGACCTCGAGCTGATTTAGTTGGGGAACGCTGCTCTAACGGATGATGTGATGAAGAGATAACCTGTTGGTATTCACATACCTTGGCTGTGGTCATAATGTTTTGTCTAATAAGCGTATGGTAAAATATGCATCATAAGACAACCGCAAGACGTGATGACAGTTACCAACACAGTCATAGAAAAACAATACGTTTCTTGCCGTCTTCTTCTGACCACAATTTGAAACAGTTGAGAAAAAGGCAAAAAAAAATTAAAAAAAATAAACAAAAAAACAACACTAAGGCCACAAGAGTTTGAGTAACAACCCCACTTAACTCACAATGTTTAGTACAGAAGACATGGTAGGGCTTGTGTGGCCTACCTTCACTTGTCTAGAACAGGTTTTGAACGAAAATACTATTTTAGGACTAACTATTATCTCCCCAGCTGCACCATTTCCTAATTCAGCAGCAAGTCGTGTGACCACATCCAGCTGATCGCCGCACAGAGGAGTTGGCTGCGTCACGCCACATGACTAAAGCCGACCGATCACAGTCCAGAAGAGTTCGTGCCGAAAAGGGGGATAATACTGGTCACTTAACGAGAGGCCTCACCTCAGAAGTTTACAGTTTGAAGCACTGGTGGTTAAGTTCATATGTACAAGATCTCCCCTTTTGAATCATTTGGGTCGCCTTAAGTTTGAAAATACCATTATTTAAGCGACATAATGACAACTCTTATTTACACTGTCGAAACTGCGCAGACGATTGAACTGTGGAAAAAGTTCTCCAAATGCACACTTCAAGTTTCCACTTAAACAATTGGTATTTCAAATTCAAACAGACCTGTTCAAAATGGGTCAAATACTTTCTATACCGTGATCAAACTTTGTCGAAGCGTCTCTTTCTCTTTTCCAGTACCACCAAGAAAAGGTTTAGAATCACATTAATAAAAAGATTTCCAGAAAGAAAATATAGATTACAAAACAGGAACACTTTTGTATACAGTTTGTAAAATAAAGCGCAGAAAAAACAAGTAAAAAAAAAAAAAAATCAGTCTTATCAGTATTCATGTAATCCCTCGCCCTCAGTTGGACCTGCACAGTTCGGTCTGTGGCCTGCCCCTGCTTTGGTGCAGGGAATTACTGTGCCTGTTTGCTGTGGTTAAAAAATGACGGTGGTTGGAAGGGCAGTGTCAGACCGCGAGACGCCCTGGAGGGGGGTGCAGGGGGCTCCAGGTCGGAGGGGCAGGAGGCGGGTCTTGTGGGTATGGCCGCGGCTCGCAGCACTGTGGCGTCTCCACTTTTGGCACGCTCCGACCTTGGCACAACCGCCGGTGCCGCAACAGTCTGTCCGTCCGCGAGAAGTTCTAAGGGAAAACAATGATTGTTAATTGTGGGGAAAGTTGTTTGTTTCTTTTATTTTTAAACCACATTGCTTAACATTCCAGTTATTATGTTGCTATGTCCCAAAGGCAGTAAAAGTAAAGTAAAAGATGATACAATCTTTCTAGTGTCAGTGGTGCTTTGTTGCATCTCACACGTGCTGTGCCACAGGGGTCTGTTTTTGGGACTTTACTTTTTGCTGTATCTACACTTCCTTGAGTCCATCTTTAAAAAGCATGGGGTCTCTTTAATTTCTCCACCAATGACTGGCTTGCTTTAGTATAGCTCCGAAGCATGAACATATTTTTTTAGTTAATTAAATTTTTTTAATTTAGAGACATTAATTTGCCTGACGAAGGTCTCAAGACCAAAACATTGACCTTATCCAAAGAAACTATTATTTGCAAAGTTGGCAGTGTGCGGGAAGTATTATTTTTATTCATGTACGCTGGGATTTTCCCTCATCTCCAACGCACCTGCCTCAAGTAATTGAGTGCAACGTTTTTCTTCCATTTAGAGACATCAATTTGAAACTTCTGTTGAACATTACTGATATAAATATGAGAAAAAATGTATTGCAAGTTTTCTGTCATTTTATATTTCATAAAAAAGAAGGCATTTTGTGCATAAAAATGTCAAAAATTATCTATATTTACAGTGACAAAATCTACATAATGGGTAGATCCAGATTTAAATTCATGGTTTTATTTTATTGACATATTAGGAACAAATTAAACTTCTTTTTTTTTTTAAATTTTGCCTTGTATTTTTTGGTTAAAAAGCTGAATAAATCAGGTGGAGAATTAGATATTTAAATAATCCCTCTGAAATTTAAAAAAAAATCTTGTTAAGCCCAAGACTGTAAAGTTTGGAGTCCGTATGAGCTATTATCATGGCTATGTCGTTGAATGAGTGGAGCGAAAACCTAATTTTGAGAAAACCAGTCCTAAAGTTTGTAACAAGTGCGCGTGCGTGGCACATTCTCCGCTCTTCCATATCGGGTATCTCGCAGAAGGAAAAATAACATATTAGTAAAATCTGTCAATATTTGTGAATGGATACCCGTGGGATAGACGGCTTTGCAAAGCAACGTAGTTGCTACTTCCGGGATACTGTAGCCAAAAGTCTCCACTTTGACCACTGCATGAAAAATCAATACTTTCATCTGCTGTGTCTCGCCTTAACAGAGAATGTATTGATGATTCTTGTTTATGTCAATTCGCAATTGATCAGGCGTGTTTTATAGTAGCCATGAAGCTTAGTCCATTCTGAGGTTTCACTGTTGAGAAACCGCTTTGCGTTATTGCTCTACAGGGATTTTAAGGACTACACCTCTGAATGTGTACAAAGAATACTAACTTGCTGGCAGCGCTCACACTGGTAGGGCTTCTCTCCACTGTGAACGCGTTTGTGCCTCTCCAGATGATAGCGTTGGATGAATCTCATGTCACACATGTCACAGGCAAATGGCTTCTCTCCTACAGCACAGGACACAGTCAATGCATCAGCAGGTACAGTTGGACTAAAAAACAAACTGATAAATGATGAACCATAGAGGTGGGCAATATACTCGATAATCAAAATAAAACCATTATTGCGTTTAATATGACAAACTTAAAAATATATATATACTAACAAACAACAAAGCTGTAATTATTGCTGGTTAAAGAAATATTTGCAGAGTGATCTTTCAAGCAAGTATAGTGTATAATTTCACTTCAGTTTGGATGCATTTTTGTCAATATCACCCACCCCTAATGACCCACTTAATATGTATATTCAAAATTTAACATCAGTGAGGCCTGTCATCAACTCATTATGTGTATTTCAGAGTGGACTTTAGTGTTTCTAAGCCAAGATGTGCCGGACCCTAAACCAGGGCAGTGGTTTGAGGCTGGTTCAACATCCCATCAAATGACATGACAACCCAAACTCGAGTTTGTTGTGGCCTTGTCATGTGACTCCGCAGGTTTACGTTACATGTTTACAGCAGTAAAAGCTACAGGAGGAAGTGGCTCGTACCCGTATGAGTGAGGCTGTGTCTCTCCAGGTGGTTACGCTGAATAAACCTCATATCACACATGGAACAAGCAAACGGCTTCACCCCTACACACACAGAGCAGGCGATTAGCTGCGTCTACAGCATAAGCCTAGCACTGGCACAACCAAACAACATGCCATTTATGTCTGAACACTGTATGTGCCTACCAACATCCGTGACACACAATGACAAAGAAGACATACATAAGGTTTATTTGATTCCTATAATTCAGAGCAAAAGGAATGAACAAGTCATTCAGATTAAGTTCAGACTTAATGCTGGTGGCTAATTTGTTTTAATGAGCATGAGACTAAGCTATAACTCTATAAACGAACGCTGCTTGTATATGTGTATGAGTTAACGTTAGATTAACAATTTAGAGGGACCAGTTCCCCTTTGTGCTTTCTGTACTAAAGTGTGCAGAGCGTGCAGAGGGCATGAGCCCGTACCCGTATGAGTGAGGCTGTGTCTGGCCAGATGATAGCGTTGGACAAACCTCATGTCACACATGGTGCAAGCGTACGGCTTCACCCCTAAAACCATCAACACAGCGTCTTCAGTATGAAGGTTTAAGTTGGATGCTTATTATTACCAATCACCATTGATGGGCTGTTAACCATTTCTATCAAAGTTCAATGTTTTATATAAAGGTAAATAGCATATCTTATGTTCTTATGTTATGTTCCATATTATTCTTAACAAAATATTTGGTTGTGTGATCAAACTAAACAGACACAACATGAGCTGATGATAGTGTCCATGGGTCGGTGGCGCCGCATACCCATGTGCGTGAGGCTGTGTCTGGCCAGGTGGTACCTCTGGAAAAACCTCTTGTCACACATGGTGCAAGCATAAGGTTTCACACCTAAACGCAGACAGCAGCATTAAATGATATTTCTGCCATTACTGATACATAATCCATAAACAATTGGTTATTAACCACATCTAGGCCAATTCATGCAAAAGAATATCAGCACTTTGTATTGGAAATTAAATGCCATACTTAGTGGGAATAATAATTTTGTTTTTAATTTTAAAATGCTCATACTTAAAAATATACTCCAAACAAGTTTTTTTTATCAAACCTAATCTCATGATCTGACACAGTTCTACAGAAGATGTTGGGCAGGAGAGCCGTACCCGTATGAGTGAGGCTGTGTCTGGCCAGATGGTAACGCTGGACAAACCTCATGTCACACATGGTACAAGCGTACGGCTTCACCCCTAAATGCAGAGCAGGCAGTCAGTCAATCTATTTATAACAGAGAAATCTATTTTGTATTGATAGGTTGGAACAAGTTTTTCTAACTCAGACATTTCTTTTATGCCAGAATCCAATAATTGAACAAACTAAATATGACATCCATCCCTGGACACATGAGCTCATGGTGCTGCAGAGTTCATTAATGCCCTTTTGAGAAAATGCAAAGTTTCCAATGTTTCTAAATAGGCACATGGTTATCTCACGGCGGCCCATACCCATATGCGTGAGGCTGTGTCTGGCCAGGTGGTACCTCTGGAAAAACCTCTTGTCACACATGGTGCAAGCGTAAGGTTTCACACCTAAACGCAGACAGGATTATTACAGTGTGCCTCCTGAACCACCAGCAATAACACGCTCAATTATTGGTTATTAACCACGCCCTTTATTACAGTGATGCTGCACTAACAATCCAGACACATAAGACACCGATTACTATTGTGTGAATGTTGGTACTACATATTCTGTGGGTCTTTCGTAATCTAAAGCCCCTTTCACACATGCATGCCTCTAGTTGTTACTTTGTTTATGGAGCTTAAATGTAGGAAGACATTTGTGACGCATACATGATTTTGAAGAGACACAAGTTTAATGAAAAGTCTAATGTAACAAGTGAACAGTGTTGGAAGCTCCTCATGAGCGTTGAGAGAGAAGAGCAGAATCAGATTGTCCAAAGGTGTGAAAAGGGCTTCAAACAACCAACACAGATCAACAAGTCAAATCTGAGCTACACCTGACAACAAAACGATTTGACAACAGTGGAACAATATATAAACTACACCACACAACACATAAATATCCTGCTCCTTTCACAAAGGGCGCTGTGGCACTGTAGAGTTGATGAGGCACAATTTGCAGAGCACATTGACGACAGATTGGTGTGCAAACACAGAGCGTAGGCCTGTTCGTACAAAGAGCTTGAAAGCTGTACTCTCCTTTTTACAAAGTTTGCCAAGCAATTATAAAAACATTTGTGGTTTCTTCATGAGAAGATAGTCGTGATCCTGAACAACATTGTATATACAGCTGAAAGGAACGGGTGGGATGGTTTGGGGTGTTTCAAAGCCAAAGTGACTCAAGTTGGCCCCAGGAGCGGTCTGAAATCTCTGCCACCCTGGCATTGGTACTGGAGTCTATTCCCGGAAGTCGGAACTACTGTAGCCTTGGAAGACGCTGCTGTGCAATGATTTGAAGAGAGAGAGTAACAGAGCTGTTGCGTCCTATGTGAAAGGGGCTGTGTGGTATGGTGCACGGACTCATACCAGTGTGCGTGAGGCTGTGTCTGGCCAGGTGGTAACGCTGAAAAAACTTCATGTCGCACATGGTGCAAGCGTACGGCTTCACCCCTAAATGCAGAACAACAGTTATTGTATTTCTGCTCCTGTGGTTAATAACCAATGACAGGCCCTGGGCTAATGCAAAAACAAGACCATGTCTGTCTTCAACCTCAATGTTCCTCCAGCACAGTAGCTGATGGTTTTAATGTGTCAAATCACTGCAGACTAAAGCTGTATATCAGAGCAGAGCCTGTATTATGATGGTGCAGCTCAAAGCAGTGATTGGTTGGTACTGGAAGCATACCCATGTGCGTGAGGCTGTGTCTGGCCAGGTGATATCTCTGGAAAAACCTCTTGTCACACATGGTGCAAGCGTACGGCTTCACCCCTACACACACAAAGGCCGTCTTTAGCACAGAAAAGTCAACTGCCAAAAATGATCTGAACTTCACTGACATATCAGTAAAGTTTGGTGACACTTTGCTTTCTTTAGTCATGAGAAGGTTGATTTTCAAATGCAGCTTATTCCAATTTCCAACTGTCCGAATTACATCAATTTAGAGAGTCAAAAAGATGGCTTCCAATCCATGTCACAAATGTGTGAACAGCAAGTTTTCTCATCGATTTCTAGCCAAATCCGTTTCTGTCATCCATTTCATCAATCATCAATTTGCCCTGTGCCTACGCTCAGAGGCAAGACAATTTAAGGCAGTTGTTGGACAACTATTCAAGTATAACATTCAACAACAGATATGATGGATAAGTATGCTTCATGTAAACATGCAGCCAATACACATGAAGAATCTGTTCAAAATATTGTTTTGGCAACAAAGTTCTCTCTAAATTTTGGTCAATCAATAATGAAAGACAAAGTTTTTGAAGTTATGAATGTGAAATGACACAATGTCTGTCTGGCCTGTCAGAGGCTGATGGTCAGGAATAACAATTTACTGACCACCACTTGAGGGAGAGCTGGAGACTTCAACTAGGGAACACGGAGTGGGAAGAGGCTTGTGTCAGCTGACAATCAAAGTGATAAAGTCAAAATGTCTTCATGGAAGACACTGAGCTGCCAACAACAGAGTGACAGTTTAGGAGCTGAAGGCTTTGGGAGAAGGTTGTTGAACAATGGACGAACCTCCTCAGTCTCACAGACACTACTTGGACCATTTTTTCACCTCTGGGGAAGCTCCCAGAGGAACATCAGTGGATTGTTTCTCAGCCAGAAAAGGTTGTTACTCTCAGGGCTCCTACCTGATGCACATGGATGAATGTTTCTTCTGGTTTTGTAGGAGGAAGATGACATTTGTGGCACAGCAATGTACCATAAAGAAAACTTAGTATTCAGCTTTCTATTGTTAGCCAGTCCAGGATTCAGCTCTCATCTAGAGCAATGTCCAGTAAAGACATATGTCCTGAGCATTTGACCCATCCTTTCATATCGCTGGGACAACCTGTCAGGAGTGGTGGACAACTGCAATGCTACATTTATGGTTTGACATGCCCTGCGACAGATACATTTATGGTTCATGTTTTAGGTTGATGAATGATCACCAACCAAGACATGAGGAGAATGTGCAAACTCCACAGAGCAAGTCCTGGGACCTTCGTGCCATGAGGCAGGAATGCTAACCACTCAGCCACTGTGCTGCTCTTGCCGCCTCTGAGTCACACACTCGGAGCTGAGCCACTGAGGCTCATGTGGTTGAAACTTTACCTGGGAGGTTGCTCATGTCCCTCAGGTCTCTGAGACCTGTGCATGTTTGCAATAATTACTAAAAACCAAGGGTCATTGTGTCATCCCAAATCCCAAGAATGAATCAAGTCCAAATGTAGCTGAAGCAGCCCTACAGACATCACAAACTCGAGTTTGAAGAAGCCACATGATTGTAATCATTTGCATGCACACAGATGTTTGGTGTGTCACCTCCCCGAGACATACCTGTGTGCGTGAGACTGTGCCGCTCCAGTTGGTAACGCTGGATAAACCTCATGTCACAGATGGTACAGGCATAAGGCTTGACTCCTGCACAGAGCACAGCACACGTCAGGTCACAAAATGGCGGCATCATAAGAATAATATTCCACATTCATCAAATTGATTTAAGTGTTTACAGAGAAAAACAGCTGCTTTGCCAGTGGACAGTTTTCCAACAAAGTCCAAGTATAAACAGCATAATCATATTGAAATGGTACGAGCATTAGAGGTGGTATACTGCCTCACAGACGTAAGTAACTACACATTTATTCAGGTTGATAGAGTGTGAACAATAATTCAAGCCTACCAGTATGAGTGAGGCTGTGCCTGGCCAAATGGTATCTCTGGAAAAACCTCATGTCACACATGGAGCAAGCGTACGGCTTCACCCCTGGATACAGGGCCACACTTCAGCACTATGCACACAATGCATTTGTACCTACACACTGCTTAATATTTAAATACTACCGGGTTATAACTGCTCAAATAACAGGGAAAATGCCATCCTAACCTCACAACTTGCATTTGACTACACTACCCTCTGCCTGTACTGCTTACAGTAAATTCAAAATATGTATCAACAGCTCCTACTGCTGTCCGTGAGAGGTAATGAAGAAATGTACCCGTGTGGGTGAGAGTGTGTCTGGCCAGGTGATATCTCTGGAAAAACCTCATGTCACACATGGAGCAAGCGTATGGCTTCACCCCTGCACACACAGGAGAATACTATCAGACATTCAGAGCATTCCTTTGGGATTTACACGAGTTTGCAAAGGCAGTGTGTGGCGGTAGCACAACAAAATGTTTCTGTACATATGCACAGAAAAAGACATTCTTGGGATTAGACTGATCCAGCCTCTGTATAAGTCCACTAGAGTATTGAGACTGCCTGTTTGAAGTGCTGGGGGCTATGCGTACCCGTATGAGTGAGGCTGTGTCTGGCCAGGTGATATCTCTGGAAGAACCTCATGTCACACATGGAGCAAGCGTACGGCTTCACCCCTGGATACAGAGGATTCACATTAGCCTGGACTTCTGTCAATGAGGGGCTGGTATTAAATGACGGGAAGAGAGACAGCTCACAATCTTTACTTAGAAAAGAGTATGAGAATAGACAGGGACCATAGAGTGAAAGGATGACACAGAGGGAGAAAAGGGACAACTATAGACTAGAATCAGTGTGCAGAGTAAGAACTACTTTTACACAATAATACAATCAGCAGAGGTACATTTAAATGTTATATGTATGAAAGCAAGTGAATTGTAACCAAATATAAGGCTTAGGACATCAAAGGACTGCTGTTGTGTCGAAACAACCTAAATAATCTAAGCTTGTTGCTACTCGGATGAATGGTGAGCATTACAAAGACAGCCAGGATGGTACAATGTGAAGTACTACCAACTATTAGGTGGATAAAAATTTCTGATGGTAAAAAAAAAAAATAGAAAAATTAAAGTGGGGTACGGTTGGAGGCCTCATACCCGTGTGAGTGAGTTTGTGTCTCTCCAGGTGGTAACGCTGGAAAAACCGCATGTCACACATGGAACAAGCGTACGGCTTCACCCCTACACACAAACATAGAAGTATTAGTCTAGGGTTCAGACTCAAATACGCAAAAGACCAACTGCATTCTGCTACAGCCAAATGGAGCTGAGAAATAAAATAAAAAACTACATGGTGTGTTGACCCAGCATTAACTATCTGCTGTGGGAGGTCAGCTAGCTAACATGTACCATTCAGTCCTTTGATGTCCAAGCAATCGTTTCTGCGGTTATCACCATCAAGCTTCAAAGTTAGTGCCCTGTCCACTTTAGAAGTACAGTTTACCAAAAATATGTCAAAGATATTTAGTTTTGTTCCATTAATCTTTGACACAATTGTACTTTACTCAAACAACGTCTAAAATGCTCCTCCAACATACAAAACGTTTTTAACGAGTCAGAAGCACTAAGAGGCCTAAAACCTGAAAGTGAACAGCAATATCGGACAGTGTATGTTGACCTCTTATTTTATTCAGTTCAGCTTGTCTCGGATTGAAACAAAACTTTAGAAACTAAAGTTTAAGGTTATAATATTATCATATTACATTATCCTATTCGTTTATGTGTTGTGTGCAAGTACATTATTTTGAAGAGTTTGTTGGAAATGACTGTCCACAAACAAAAGGAACAGTTCAGTCTGCTGTGTCCAGTTCTTTATACAATTTAAAATGAAAAGGCTCTTACCTGTGTGAATGAGGCTGTGTCTCTCCAGGTGATAGCGCTGAATAAACCTCATGTCACACACAGCACATGCGTACGGCTTCTCCCCTGAAAGAAAGACACCAGGTTAAGACCGCCTTGGGGAAACAATGCTATAATAAAACGATTGTACAGTATTTGATATCAGATATGAGCTGGGGATACCATACCTGTGTGAATGAGGATGTGTCTTTTGAGGTGGTATCCGCTTCTAAACGCTCCATAACAGTGATCACAAATAAAGTTTTTCTGCACTTTTGATGCAGGGCCGTTCTCGTCCCCATTTGCTCCCTTCAAAAGACAGATTTAAATAAAGATCATTCTTCTCAATACAGACACCTGCCTGTTTGTAGTGGACATACTATAAACACTGCTGCATTCATATTTTACATTTTGTTGTGATGTTTAGTTCGTCCTATGCAGGAAGCAGTGGTAACTACTAGTCTGAAACAGAATACAATCTTTCATTTTTAGCCAACTGCAAGCTAATAAGCCGATGGCTTATTTTCTACTACACAAAAAAATGGAGGGAATACGAATTGAAGCACTTCAGGAGTAGAAGAAGAAACAGGACTACCCAAACCTGCGTAAATGAAGCAAAATAATGCTTTAGGTTATGCTTTGGGCGATGAAGCAATGTTATAACATGGTTTAAAAAATTTTTAAAGGCAGTTTTATTGGATATCCCCATTGATACAAGGAGTACATGGCTTTCTATGTGTTTTCAGCACTTTAACACCGTGTTGACAGGTTGTGTAGAACTACAGCCAATGGAAGCATCACCGACATTACATCCATTCTTTCCAAAAATGATCATTGTTGGTGCGATTGTCCCTTTGTCTGTTTCTTTGTTGAAGAAAAGTTTTAAAAGCCCATGAAAAGTGCCATGTCTTCTCCTCCCCATGTCAGCGTATGTTTACTTTGGCACTGCAGCTGGGGGGTGGGGAGAAGCCCCGGGGCTTGTTGGAAGTGTAGTTCTAAGTGCAGTTCTAATCTATCGGCAGGCCAGTTTTAACATATGTAAGAAATCATCTCGGGGGCCTGGAGAAATTATTGTGGGGCCAGATTTGGCCCGCGGGCCACAAGCTTGTCTTGTCTGGTACAAAGGTATATTCAAATTCTACGACAAAACATTGTTGCAATAGATTAATACATAGATGCTTTGGCCTGATTGACTATTAATATCTCTGTAACTACACAAAGTTTAGCCTCATCTCACATTGCTCAAAATAAGTAAGACAAACAACTAGATTTTCTTTTTGGATGAATCGTAGTAGTAAAACAGTGACTAAAATTAGGAGTAATGCGCCCTCTCCCCTCCATTTGAGATTTTGATATTCAGATTCTTTGGCTTTTTGGAGCACACGCAGCCCCTTGATGGCCTAGTGCCCTGGTGCGGCTGGCTGTTCCCCCGTTACATATACAACTGCAGTTATTGTGCTCCGTTTCTGCTCCCCTCCCCCAGTTTCTTCTGCACACAACCTCCACCCCCTCCGCCATTTTCCCTCCGCTCCTCCCCCAGCCACCCACCCCCACACAACAGCGTCTGCATGCATGAGAGCTCCCAACAGACTGCCTAACCCCGCTAAACGCTACAGCACGGCTAGATGGAAAAACAATATGGGGTTTGTCGCGGCCTTTTGACATTTTTTGTTATGTATTAAGTAAAATATTATGTAAAATACAATTAAAAAAAAAAAATCTTCCGTGACGGTAACATTATACAGTAAAATCTCAATTCACTGCTTTTTTACACAACAGAAAAGTGAACAAATGCCAAACCTGGACAAATACAGTACCCTACCCAGTCTAAATTGAAAGGCTACGACTAACATAGGTCTATTTTTGTACACAATGTCACTTGATATTATTGAGTCAAAATGTCTTAACATAATTTTAAGCCTTTTGTAAAATGCTTAACGACAGCCTAGTTTTAGTGAGTAATTTACAAAATGCTGCATGTTCATAATCAGTGTCTCTTGCATTTAAAGTTTAAGACCTAATTAATCACATTTTAATACCCATTCACACAACTTGCCTTGATGTTGACACCATTGAATTGAAAACTGTAATCTGCTGAGTCCAGGGCGGACAGATAAACCACTGACTAACCTTCCCTCCCATTCCGTCTTGTTCTCTCACTTTACACGGAGTCACAGATTTCCTGTTCTTCTTCTTCAACTGCTCCTCGTTGACCCTCATGTCCTTATCATCCAGTAGTCGCTGATGGGGGAACTCTCCTTCCTTTCGGATCAGCTGCAATAATAGAAAGCATGATTACGTCATATCTTTCTCGTCAGCAATAACCGAACCAAACCGACAGAAATCTGTGATAGTGTGAAGTGTTACTTATCTTGCTGTTTAAACGTATACAAAAAGTAAACTTATATCCAAAGTAATTTCAGAAAGATATGTTTTTCTAAATGTTATCAAATGATCATAGATGTAACATCATGCTTAGATTTCTTCTTATTCAAACTAATACCCTGGTCCAATGGTGATGGACCACTGGTCAGGAGGACGAATTAATTCCTATCATAAAACTGAAAGGAATGAAATTCCCGAAGAGGGGCTAACCAGAGGCGGACAACTCATGCCCGATGGCAGGATCATGTGGCTCTGGGGCGGTCGGTCAGGGCCCTCTCTCGGTGGAGGGCCATGGCCAAGTGGGGTCATCATCTTTTTGGGCGGAGCAGCCATCGTACTGGCCTGCATCAAGGCCATGCTGGAGAGGACAGCCTCGCAGCCAAGCAGCCCCGCCTGAATAAACAAACAATAAAACATATGAAACAAGCAACAATATACTTTTGTCTGTGTAGGACAAGTGCCAGTGATTGAACTTGTCAACATCGACAACATCCTGAGTGACACAAGACTGAATTACTGATATAATCACGTTGGTGTTTTAAAACAAACCCATTTCATATGGTCGCGCACTGAGCTGCTGGGCAGATGAGACATGGCTGTGGTGAGTGTGGGCGCAGGGTCATCCACAGAGCCGTCAGTCAGGATGGTCGGGACGGTGGGACACCCACCTCACTCATCTAGCATTAAACTGAGGAGAGGATCACACCGGTCAAACACAAAAACACCAAGAACCACAGAAATACAGAGTGAATATGAAAAATATAATCAGACAGTAAATATGTGCATGACATGTCAAGCAAAATACACACATATTATTAGTAATACATGGTAATTATAGATACTCAACAAAATGGCTCGTAAAACAACAACAAAATAGTTATTTTGTAACTATAACAAGTTGCAGAGCACCAATTATCAGTCTCAACATGTTAAAAAATGTAAAGTTGATCCTACATAAGAAGAATCTTGTGCACAATGAAATGTATTAAATAAAGAGCAAGCAGTAAATGGAGATACACTTTGTTAGACAGGTTTCAGAGTGATTTGATAACAAAACATGCAGAGTAAAATGATCAACAAATGCTTCCAGCGTGATCTTTTGTAAAAGGACAGAGTCTGTGTGGGCGCTCTGTTTTTCTGCAGGATTACATTACAGCCATTACTCCACATGTGGTCATATCTCATATCTGAGGGTTTATGCTGCAGGTTGGTGGTGGTCTTCCCTACAGTGCGCGGTGGGCTAGCTTAGCATAGCTGTTTGAGGCAGCCCGTCACTTTTGGTACTTTTTAGAGACCACCTGACGAGAAACATTATTCATATGTCATACATTGCAACACTCCTATTAGAGATTAAGTCTGCAAATCAATGACTATCTGCCTTAGTTTTTTTTCCAGACATGAAAGCGCTAGTCAGGCAGGGGTCAGCTAACTGCTCCTGGCGCCCTCGCCCACTTCAACCTAAACGGCATAACGAGTTGAAGCCTACTCCTTCCAACAAACAGCCTTTATGTCCCCTTATGCAACAATGCGCGCTTTATATTAGTGGGTAAAATCAACAGTGTAACTCAGAAACAGACGAAAAACAAACAACACAAGCAAAGCTGGTTAAAGATAGGGCGATAAAGACATTCGTGATGGCCGCTCGCCTCCCCCTCCTAGAGAGGCTAACGTTTGCTAGCCCCAGAGCTCTGCTTAACACTGGCGCGCTGTAATATTTGGTCAAAACACTTTAGAGCCATTACCAAATAAAACCATGCATGCCAGACACATACATGCACCGTTGGATGTCTACGTTATATGAAAGACATTTATGAGAAAACAGAAAACCTTGGTATGCACCTCGGTGTAGTCGTCGGCCGTGGTTTTCTTCAGGCAGCGCTAGTTTACAAACAGAGGAAACGCCACAGGAAGCTCCACTCCCCCACAGCTCAGCCCCGAGAGGCGCTCAGACAGGCGCATCCTCAGCCCTCAGCCCACGGAGAACCACGCTATTACACTGTTATAGCGGCTGAGTGGTCCTCTGCATTATGCACGGACCCTGCCATCAAATAAAGGAGATTACATCAACCGATTTCAGCAAAAGATGGCCCTGTCTGCTTCGGAACGAGAGGAATGAGACGAGGCGAGGCCAGAGAAGGCGCTGAACTGACGAAGCTCAGCCTGTAGAGGGAGACATACCATTTGCGATCATTGTTTGCGATAGAGATTTATTTCGTGCTATGAGCGCACTGAGGTTTATTTACGATTTCATTTTAATCAGGTCTACTAGAATTTGCATAATAAAAATGACTTTATCTTGGTTTTATTGTTAAGTTTTGTATCGTATTTGACATTTCTGCCTCTGGTTCATGGTTATTACAAAAATTCAGATTTTAGTTTTATTTATTTATTAGAAAACAATAAAAAGCAGGTTGCACTTGGGCTATAGACAGGTTTAGTGGTAGTAAAATGTCCGTTTGTGCACAAACAGCGCAGTGTACAGAAAGGTCTATTTTATATGGTATCTCTCTACTCCATCATGAATTTTATTTACAAAGCAAATTAAATGCAAAAATAAACAACGCCATTTGCTCCAGGCTGTACAGAATTGCACAAGCTTTACAGGAAAGTATGTCCTTGTTATAGTTCTCCCTGTCATAAGATCACAAATGAGTCACTTCCTTGATTCAAATGACTGAGATAGCGCAACATTTCTTAAAGATATTACCATTTTGGCCCTATACGCTTGAATTAAAACCAAAAAGATAATAATAGCCCACAGAAAAAATATTGGTTCTGTGAAGAAATTTACTGAGTAAGTATTTTATTTGTTTTCTATTTGTCTTTTGTGTTTATTACATTACACCAGACATGTTACATTATTTTGTCATTACACATTTGTTATTAAGGCTCAGGGGTTGGCACTTGGCAGTGAACAGGTAAGGCAGAGAAATTCGCCCGCTGATTGGCTGACACTCGCCAGGTGACCAGGCTTGTCCAATCACTGGCGCTCCTCCGCACGCACCGGGACTGACGCTCCGAGCCCAGTGTCAGGTGTCCCGCAGGTTTCGCTCCAGCTCCCACTCCGCGGAAGTACGACCAGGTAAGTCTCCGGCTGACACTCGTGAATTTTTTACCGAACAACGACGCCAATCTGCTCCCAAAGCTTCGGGTTACGTCGCGACAGGTTTTGTGCGCAATGCCGCAATTTTAGCGCTCTAAACTGCACGTGTGTTTAACAGACTTCAGAAGGAGTGACGTCGTGCTAGCAAGATCAGTTTGTCCTAGCTTTCTTCTTGTTCCTATAAGATCTTAAAACTTGAACACACAGGTAATCTTCTACGGAAAAAAAACAAAAAACATCAGTCTCCCCCTCACCCATAGCCTTCAAAGTGCCTGCTGTGTCCGTGAGTTTCATACCCGTAATTACATTTCTTTGAAGACTCTTGAGGGATTATGATTATAGAATAGCCTGTTCTTTGACTCCTTACAGCCTCCACCTTGAAATTATTCTATACAGAATTAGTCATCAAGCTATTCGGCTGGACAATGCAGCCCCACTTTGCTTCTCAAACCATATTGATCTGCCGGAAAGTCAATATTGTGGGTTGAGAAATTGTCACAAACCTGTTTCAAATTAGGCGTTTCAATCTTATTATGTCACATGGTTTAGGGGTACAATGAATCCGTCATCAGTGATATCATAGTTATAGTCTGTTAATTGCAGCTGGAATTTGCTTCCTGTGTTTAAAATTGAAACTAAAAGCTAAAAGTTGACTTGGTGATCCAGGTGTTTCCGATTTTAAAATGCAACAAGGGCTCTTTAGGCTACATTCGAAGGTTGATGTATAAAAAGTGACTGGGTCAGCTTGCTTTTTGACCCCACCCTGTTTTAATGAAAGACATTTACTGTGCTTTAGAAAGTCAATAACAACTTATTACTCATTAACTGGGTTTTTATTGTACACGACTTTATTCATTAGTTTCTTTGTGTCCTTCAGCCTAAGTTTCTTTTTGACCGTGTTGAGAATATGCAAAGTAGCTGCATGGAGTATAATGCCTATAGTGTAACCAAGAAATACTGCTGCTCAGTGCTCACTGCTGCAAGGTGTATGGTTTGTGTTATGGTACTATGCTGAAGTAGCTATTTGGGCATGCCTAATATTACCCATGTCAAAACACAGGTTACATAGTGTCTGGACGTACTATTCTACAGATGAGGAGCATGTTGGGAGCTGTCCAAGTCTTTTTTATAACAATTTCATTCCATTGTCTTAAGTAAAATGCACATCATAACTGTATTGAATTGGCTACATATTACTGTCGGTGACACAGATTTTTTTTCTTCTGTGCACTTAACTGCTTAAGGCTTTTCATGCATATTGGTACTGAAAAAGACCAACTCTCAACTGGTATGGCAATGGGACCCACCATCACCATAGAATGACAAGCTGTGACCCGAATAAACATTTTCATTTAAATGCGTAGAACACTTTGCAATTAATCTATTAAAATACTGTATTTTTCCTTCAGATTACTGTTGATTTAAGCATTGAGTAAACCTCGAAAGATGCAACCATGGTATAACAACAACTCCAGATCCGTAGTTTGAGCAGATTTTTCAGTAGATAAATATTACAAAAATAAGGCTCGGAACGGTGCTGGCTCCAGAACAAACTGGCTGAGAGTGCGTTAGAGTTTCAAAAAGGTACAACCAGAGATTCTTGACATAAAATTTTGACATTCTGATGCCACTAAAACTGAGAGGAGTGCAAAAATGTCAACATTTCCTTTCCCTCCCCTTTGGTTCCCTGTAGAGCGGGCATTGCTCAGAACCCACTGAAAATGGTTCCGTGACTTTTGAATTGAGAATCACTGGTATAGACCTCATACAGACGCGATCTGAACTGCAAATTTGCAAATAGCTTTTTCTTTAAATTGTTCTGCCTTATTTTGAACACAGGTTTTAAGTTGTTCTCGCCTGTTAATATATAACACATATAAATCAAAAGGGCAATTCGTAATTACCTTTTGAGTACAAAGTGCTGAATAATATGCTTAGTATAACAATATAAAAGATATTCTAGTAACAAGTTTGTTTCGCAATTGCTGTTCGTAGCGGTCTAAAAGGGCGATATTGTAAGCCGTGTGAGTTAAAAGTCTTTAGTGATTTTTCATATTATGTATGTCAACTACAGTGGCCTATAAGTTACTGTGGAAATAAGAAATAAGTCCGTCTGTATGCAAGTTGAAGGTTGCCTGTACGTGCAATCGTGCATGTTAGTACATTCACAGACTAACAACACTATGTTGTAATACTAGGGTCCAAAGTCTTATGACTCGCTGTCCGTCAGTGTTATACGCACGGTGATGCAATGGCTGCACCCGAATGAAGCAGTGATAGCAGGTGGGCTAGTCTCAATGCATCAGAGTGATTCAGTGATTAGATAAGGCAATGTCTGCATTTACATTGACTCATGGCCTGGTTCTACAGTATGTGTGTCATACGAAATAACAAATAAAAAAAAAAGGTTTTCAGCATCTATGAAGGGCACAACACTTCACCTGCTTGGCGGCTAACTTGCTAAAGGGGCTCATTTGTATAGAGTGGATCATTTGAATGCTAAAATGATCAGAACTAGTATTTTGAAGACTTTAGAAACATGGAAGAGCTTCAGAGACTACAATGTATCAGTCGACGATCTTTGAAAATCTCTTCTACCACAGTCTTGGTGGGGTCTGCTGTCTTCCAGTGATTATGACCAATTGGGGCGCAATTTGTCATAAGCTTGGCTAACTATAGGAAACGTTTTGCGGTTTGCAGGTTGTGTCAGCATTTGAAACAGGGATTTGTCATAATATCCCTCCTTTCCTCCCTCGGCATCTCTCAACAGTCACCTGAAGTAAATCCTTCTCTGAACAATGATGCTCTCACGCTCTGACAATGCGCCTCAGTTGTTTGTCTGTTGCCTTCATTTCTCAGTGAAGTGGCACAAAGTGGAAGCACAAGTTCGAACACGCTTAACCCCCCAACCCAAGACTTGTCTGCGTAAATGCCTGTTTGTCTGTTAACGCACTCTTACAATTTTGTGATGCATCTCGGGTGAAAAAGCTACGACAAGCTCAGGAGGTGATGGTGGGTTTCAGATATGTAAACGTAGTTGACACATATGTTGTGACCCAAGACCAGAATTTTTCTCTTCCACTGAAATGATTGTTGCTTTGTTGTAAGGAAGCACGTATCATATCATATCATATCTTAGTAAGTAAATATAGCAACCACAAACCGTACCAGTAAACAAAAGCGGGGACAATAAGGACTTGGTTGCCAAACAGGAAGAGAGTATTCCTATGGCAACACAAAAATATTGCCTACTCTACAAAGTGGCCATAAGCAAAAGCTAATGGTCACACATATGAAATTGCATTGCTTCAAATTGTGTAATAAAACACACAAACTCACAAAACTGTCTCTTAAATGATTTATGACTACTGTAGCTTGCTATCAGTCATTAAATCTCTGCAAGTTCTTGAAAAAGTTTGTGATAGTTTGTGATCAGTTCTTGTTTACGTTTTTTCTCAAGTGGTCGTGCTTCTGAAGTTATTTAAAATGTATGCTGGGAACTGAAGCTTTATTTTAAAACATAAATCAACATTAAGAGGCAGAGGAGGCTGAATGTTTCACTGCAGTGGTGGTGGACACTTTGCTGAGGCAATAATAGGATGCATTTCATGCAGTGTTTGAGTGGTTTAGATGGTAGGGAGATACTGGAGCATGTGAATATGTGACAGTGGAAGTAAAGACTTTCTCCTGGCTGAAATTATCCTTCTATGGGTAGTTGAGGGAGATCTTTCTGTATTAAAGCTATCCTTTCTCTCCTCAGTGTGCTGTGCAATGGAGAGTGGTGGATTTCAACGCTCATGGGCCACACAGTCCCTGAGGGTTACGGCCAAAGAGCTGTCCCTGCGCGGAAAAGGGAAGAGCAGTGCCATCGCCGAGCGCTTCTCCAAGTACGCTATTCAATAATTCTCCTTATAGTCAGTGTCAGAAAAGTAGTTACACTGTCACCACAAGACAAGAATGTCACAGGTCTTTGTGGAGTTTGCATGTTCTCCATGGGTCTGGGTGGGGTTTTCTTGTTTCTTCCCTAGTATGCAAATCATCCAGCCAAATCATCATTCCATCAATGGAAAAGTCCCTGCTCCTGAATGGCTGCTCTGAATACATCAAACACAGACTAGTTTATCCACTGGAACCTGAAATATTCTTATTCAAAGTTTGACAAACATATCACATGTTTTAAAACATCTATGTATATTCTTTGTTGTTGTGCCTCTAGAGGTCACTGTTTTGTCTTTTACAGGTATCAGAAAGCAGCAGAGGAGGCAAGCACAGACAAGAAGAAAGGAGTAAGTATCTGACCGACGCGGTTTTGGGTTTAGAATTTACTAACATGTAATTAAGTCATGACTTTGTCACACACAAGTTTGTTTGTCTGTCATTAAGGTCCCGTCTACACGGAGACAAAACAAAACAGATTTGTCAAACTCAGGTATCATACATAAACCCTTTCAAAGCTGGCATTTTGGGAGATACTTTTTGAAACCAAGTGGAATGATTTTAAAAGCCGTTTGTGTTGCTCCATTGTGACAGCTACTCTGCAATTTCTGAAAAAATGACATCACTGCCCCAGTGTTGTGTCTGTTCTCAAATATTGATGTATCTATGTAACACATGGCTGTTACTGCATAATCCTTCACTCCTTCGCACCAATAGAATGAAAGTCACTGTGTAGATGGCCTCCTTCTTCTGTCTGTTCACTGCCACAGTGCAGTGAGATCTGAAGTATAATTATACATTCGCCACAATATCATTATTTTCTAGTAATGTTCATTGTGCATTCCCACTATGCACAGGCCTGGCACCTGTTTTACACCTCTCTGACATGTGACACCATGTGAAAACATACATTTTCTGTAACTGCTCTGTGTTTATAGGAATTAGTTTCGAAACTTTAAGCTTTTTAGTCCTGGTCTAGTTGTTCTGTTTGCACACTGTAAATCCTGTTGAACTTGTTTTGATCTTGATTGAGTCCTGATTAAGTTCTGGTTTACCCACTGATAACTGTATCCTGTATCCCTGCATTCGTGCTCATGCACCCAACTCTTTATTTTGTGGCAACCCGTTTTGTCTTTGTATTTTATAAAAGGAGCATTTAGTGAAAATATTTGGTAAGCTCTGCCTTAGAGTCTAAAAGTTGTAAAACGTGCCAAATATATCATGCACATGAAGGATTTGGAATGAACCAAACTGGGGCCATGGCCAATAGTTTACATTTAATTTTCTTCCCTTCCTGTTGAAGATTTAACGCCAACCTTGTTTGAGTAAGTCAACACACAAAAAGCCAACTACTGCATTTTTGTTGATCTGTGAAAAATGTGGAAACAACATTGTAATTGTTTTGCAAAGGTCATATAATTTCCTCCTCAATTAGTGCTCTTTTCCTTCTTGTGTAATTAACCGCTTATTCATTTGCCACAGCTGAAACGGCCCGCCTCACCTTCACCACCAAACAAACACGGCGTGGGCTAAAGTCTCGTTCTGCCCTGCCTCCCTTTGGGCACTTTGTTGCGATGGGCGGTTAATCCTACTCCAAGATAATCCCACGGCGCTGCTTTTGTCTGCAAATTAGCCAGTCTGTCTGTTTGTCTCAATGGAAAAACCTTGGATTAAATCTAAAACTGATTATTTTCTACCGTCATGAAGAAATGCAAGGTAAGGGAGCTAGTTGGTGTGGAATAAACAATATATAGAGAACTAGTCCTTTGGAAATGCAGTAGAAGTTGTTGTTGTTGTTGTTGTTGTTGTTGTGCTATGAATGACCATTAAAAGTACACTATAATTGTTTTGGACTATAGGTCTCCCATAGGATTGCTTCTGATGATACACAGATTAATTAACTTGTTTTTCAAACCCTGTGAAGAGTTCAAGTTGTTCCTCTCGACAACTTGAACAATTGTCTAGAACAGTGTGGTGTAGCTAATTGATTAATAATGAGTATCTACCGAAGTGTTTCCAAATTAAAGCAAACCATGAGTAAGAACATTACAGTGAGGTGGTAGATGAATAAATATAAATGAATAAATCATATTTATTCATTTATATTTATGGCTGTAGCTGTTAGTGAGTAGCCACGTGTAGCACTCTGTGTCCTGAAGTGTCTCTGAGCAGACGACCATCTGTCCGTCTGCGTCAGCTCCATGTGGAGGGCACATGCTTCACTAACGTACAATACACATGGATACACCACAGACAACTGAGAAAGAGTGACAGCAGTCATTCTTGGGGTCTCCAGAGCTTCTGAAAAATCTAGGCAGTATAATGAAATTTAATGAGGAAGTGGCCTTTTTATGGATTGTATTTTGAATATCCTAATATATCATCAAAATCAATATAGTTTTAGTTTTCCGAAAAAATACAATATTTTCTTAGGTAAAACCATAGATTATAAATTAGAATGGACTAATTAAAGCCTCCTTCTTCCTGAAGATTTAAGGAAATGAGGAACGTTGTTTTTCCTCTTTAAGTCATTATTGAACACATAGGCTTGTCATTCTTATCTCCACAACTTTGTCTTCACACGCGCAACATCGTCCTATTTTTTTCCCCGTTTTTCTTTTTCTTTTTGCCCTGGCTCCAAAAACCCAGCCAAACTGCTAGCATGATGGATCTACAGTTAGCCCATGCTGAATGGGGGAAGCCACCCTCACTTTGTCCATTCTTATTTTACTGTCTTTGGGTAAAACCAAGCAGTCATATGAGAATGTATGTACATATTTTGCCGTTTTTATATCTAGCCACCATAATCTGCGCATTGTACCAGTCCCAGATGTAGAAAAGTGTCTATCCTACGTTGCATTATAAACATTGGGATCCTATTAAAGAAGAAAATATGTGGATATTACCAGTTAGCTTCATTTTTAATGTTTGAATGTTTTAAAACTCAGAAGTGGGACAGTGAGCAAAGAGTTAATGTGCCTGACTTTATAGTTTCCTGCCCTGGTTTCCTGGTTGGTTGGGACTTTGGTGAAAAGCCACAGTCAGTGGTGGACACACTGCTCTTTTGAACGAGACTCGAACACACTGAGCGTTTACCAGCGACCCAAACCACGGACTAAACTAACTTGAGGCGGCTTCGTTCTGCTCTTAAGCTTTATTCGTTCCCAATGACTGTGTAGTGTCTAATTACTGGAATTGAGCTGGACGTTTTCTTCAATACTTGGTAAATATTGCATTTTCTTTGAAAGCCTAAAGCCAACAATGATTTATTTGACACTTATCCCTGTGCAAATTTGTGTTTTATTGTGTGTGTTTTTTTTTCTCAGAAGATTATTGCGAGAGAAGGTTATGCATTGATTTGTAAATGTCACCATTTAGAAACAACTTGTATAGTTTGGACTGTGTTATGATAATCCTTTAATACACTGCATTTTATAGGTCACAGAGACTACCCGTTAGTCAATCTTCATCACTTTTGATGTATTGCCCTTTCCAGGATCTCTTTTACAACTAGCTTTTCCGCTTTTTCTGCATGAAGGAACTGCCTGCAGCGGCTAGTACATTGACACCAGACTGCAGTCCTGTCTGTCTTGTCTTGATCTAAATATTATGCAAGGCTTTAGTAGTTTTAGTGTTTTCTCCAGTGTTGGTGAAGTGGTAACAGTTGCGAAGAATGTGTCTCTGTTAAGCCCATCTCCATGTCCAGCCTTTTGCAGCTGCAGTAAAAAAGCATGTACTTCCTGGATCTGCTCTAACAGCTGTTGGCTTCATCTAATTATCCCGAAAGATGAGATGTTCTGAAACGCTCAGCTATGACTAAGTGTTTGCCTTCAGCCGAGCCTTCGAGGTCTGTGTTAGACCCTCCCCACAAAACAGTAAAGAATTGTTTTTGACAAATTAAACGCCCTGTCCCTGATTTCCCCCCCCCCAATAATAAAATAAAATGTGGCTTGTCCTCGTCTTGCACTATATTCCACACTGCTAAATTGCTTTAACCATAATGCTGTGTATTAAATTATATAAAAAAAGCTCGGTTTAAATTTCAGACTGAACCAAAAGACACATTTTATATTTGCTCAGAGTTGCTGCAGATACCAGTCTGATATCATGACGTGTGAATAAAAGCAAATAACAAAGGCTGTAAAAATATGACAACTCCCGAGCACTTGGCTAATTAAAGTTCATGCTCTGAGGTCACTTGAAATTGGTTTACATTCGCCGATACCAATACATCGAAAATCTTTCAATCTTTAAACGGACAGCAGTCTGAAGTTGCACGTCTATAGCAAATTGAGTTTTGGGTATCTAATACCTAGTTGTAACATTATCTTACTTCATTTTTTCTTACAGTCCTTCGATGGCACAGCCTCTCTCCGCTCCGGCAGCCTTAGTGCACTGAAGAAGCGCTGGGAGCAGACAGGCCCCACCGGCACCAAGGCTCCGGCGGTGGTCAGACCGGCTTCAATCCCTGAAAACCCCCTTCCCCCCGGACCCCGGACCTGCCCAGTCCAAAGGAGGCTCAGCCCACAACCACCATCACCCAGCAGACCCACTTCTCCACAGCTGAACCCAAACCAAGCAAGGACCACAGACCAGAGGTGGGTGAAAAATTCGTCTTAGGATCCTATTGTGTTCAGACGTGTTCATCACTGCATTATTTCGTCCAGAAACTGTCAATGGAGCGGATCAAGAAGACGATCAGCGAGGACAAGCCTGACGATCAGGTCCCCACCAGCCCCTGCGCCGCCTACGAGAAACCCCGAGTGCCCCTCAACAACCTCAAGATGAAGTTTGAGCGAGGAGAGGAGCCGGTGGTCAAGGTCAGTGCCGGGATTTCGAGTGCTTTACATCACAATCAAACAGATTGTGTTGCAAGATGTAGCCTGTTTGTGAATTGTGAGGTTTGTATGTATTATGACTTCTTCCACTTTCCATAATTTTCTTTATCGGATCTCTTTGGACAGTCTATCTGAATTTCCTCTGTAATGTCATAATTTCAACCTATATGCAGTAGTAGTACTTTTACATACTGCAGTAGTGCCTCCTGTGTCAGCTCTTTTTTTTGTATTGGAGCTAAAAAACAGTGTCTGCTCTTCAGCTTCATAACTCAGGAATGCAGGAACATACTTGACCCACAGTTCAACCCAGCGTTTTGTTCATTTACCTTTTGGGCTTTATCCTCAGCTTCTACAGATAGATAGGAAATTTAAATGATTAACAAAAAAACACTGCAGTTCAAGTACCTCCACTGCAGAGAAGTACATGTCCTTGTCTATTTACTCCAAGATTAGATTAGATTCTTTCTACATTCAAAGACTCCATGGAGACGGGCTATTTTCTTGTTTTCAGTCTTCGCTCAAGCGTTTATGCGGATATATGTGCATCGTGAGAATGTTTTAGCAGGTTTTTTCAATGTACCTGATGTCACATCTCGAAATTCAAGTCTTTTGTCAAATTCGAACAGCTCCCCCGTAGATGTAAATGTATATGTTCCCACAGTGCTGTGTGGATGTAGTGGATGCCAGTACCACCTTAAACACTTTACCACCGATGTCCACAGGATGCAGAGTCTGTTTTGTTCATTACACCCATCTCACAACCCCCCGGCAACAGCAAACCTTCCTCTTGTAGGTTTATCGCAAGCATTTGTCATGACAAAATACACTTGTGTTATAATTCAAATTGCCTTTTTGCTGCAAGTGTTGGCAGAAGTGAAACTGGGACTTCCCTATGTAGCTAACAACTATTTATGTATCGGTAAAGTGTTGCTCACAGTTGCACAATAAAATAGTTGTAAAATGGCAAATCAGCTATAAAATAAAACAATAGTAATAAACGCTGACCTGCTGCCTCTCTCGTGTGCACAATGCAAGCCACTGTCCATCAAAAAGGTCTCACTACTCTCTGATACTGAAGCTCTCGACAGTGAGCAGTCATTATATTAAGTTCTTGTCATTACTTTTCAGACTGGAAGAACAACTCTGCGCAGCACTTCCTCAGATGACATGAACCACAGCGGTAAAGATGTTTCAACGATCATGTTTGTCCCAGTGAGTGTGAATATGTTCTGAAGATGTTAATTCATCTGCGCAGGAGACACCAAACTAAGGGAGATGATGGCCAAGTACCAGGCTGCAGCGTCCAAACAAGCCCGAAACACACCGTCAGTCAGAACTAGAGCTATGTTGCAAAATAATAAAAGGAAAATGAACACCTGTAATTTTGACACTACACAACCAAATCGTGACATTGGCGGCAGATGCCTCCCGTCTTTGTCAATCATGGTTGTGATGGTTCTGGTCCTTTATTAGAGCCCACTTGTGGTAAATTCATCTTGATTAGTCCTGATTTGGAAAGTTTCAGCCTCTCTATGAACACTAATTGTGCATTGGGATAAACCTGAAACAACTAAGAACTGGTGATCTAAACAAAATGAGGCAACAGGGAAGGAGAGCCTGGGTAAGAGAGCTGAGCAGGCCCAAGTGCCCACAAAATTATACTTGGGCAAATATCTCTGTATATTCTAGTATTATGGCATTTCTGACAAGAACGTGTTAATATCATTTAAGATGTGTGCTTTATTCAGATCTAAGAAGTTTGTTCAATGCCTCAGACCATACTAGACAAAGATTAGTGAAAAAAATGATGATGCCACAATGGCACAATGCTGCCGTGAAGTCTAAAAATGTGACCTTTTTCCATCTATATGGGCTCTGAGGAGCTCACCCACCTCTCTTGATGTATCATCATGGTCAGATCACCAGCTCGTGTTTGTCCCAGGTTTGTTCCAATGTGGAATTCATATACCTCATGTACCTTTCCAAATCAATGTCATTTAGCACAGGTGGGCTCTAATGAATGCCCAGAACCATCACAACCATGACTGAAAAGGAGGGACCTGTGGTCAATGAGTCATGAGTTTGTCTGGAGCATTGTGACCAGTTGATGTATGTTCATTTACAGGACTACAGCTCACACATGACCTCAGCCTCATTGTTCAACCTCATTCGCTTTTATTGCTTCCGTCCTGCCTTTTTCCCTAGAACAGAAACTCGCTCACTGTAACTTTATGTGTAATGTTGATTTGCCCTTTTCTATGTGTTTTTAAACAGGGCTCGTCCACAGAAACTCCGGCTCCAAAAACATCTGCTTTGAAGCATGTGGTCTCCACAGAATGTAACGGGGAGAAGGTCAACGGTGAGGAGAGGTTTTAAACTTTTATTGCAAGGAACACCTTGGAAATTATTTGAGTTTCAAAGCTGTAACCGATGATTCAAGTAGAAGGAAAAATGCAAGGCTGAACAGTGCTCAAAACGCAAACAACCATGGACCAAAGCTTTTTTCTGTATCTGTTAAGATGTGATTTGTGTGTTGCAGGTGAACTGAGTGAAGCTCCTAAGCCTGCCAAAGTGAGTCAAACTAAACTAATCTCCGTAATAACTCTGATACATGTGTTAATTACATGTCCATGTGCCTGTGCAGTTCTCTGCTGTGGGCCGGGAGACCTGTTACGCCTGCGTAAAGACGGTGTACCCTCTGGAGAGACTGGCCGTTCAGCAGCAGGTTTACCACAAAAGCTGCTTCAAGTGCCTGCACTGCAGCACCAAGCTCAGGTGGGCCACACGAAAGCGGCAGGAGTCTCATTTGATTTCAAATTTTTAAAAAAGCAGGTGCTTCCTGAACATGTTATTCAGTGCCTTGCGAAAGTACTAATACACCTTGAACTTTTGCACATTTTGTCATGTTTACAACCAAAACATAAAGATTTTATTTTGAATTTTTTACTGAAAGTTTACACACAAGTAACAGACAACTGTGAAGTGAAAGCAAAATGATACATGATTCTGTTATTTTTCAAGAAATAGAAAAGTGAAAAGTGGGGCGTGCATAAGTATTCATACAGCATAATACTTTGTGGAACCCCCTTTTGCTGCAATAACAGCAGCAAGTCTTTTGGGGTATGACTACAAGGTTTGCACATCTAGAGACATTTTAGCCCATTCCATTTACAAAACAACTCAAGCTCTGTCAAATTAGAAGGAGAGCGTTTGTGAACAGCAGTTTTCAGGTCTTTCCACAGATTTTCAATAAGATTTAGGTCAGGACTTTGACTGGGCCATTCTAACACATTAATATGTTTGTTTTTAAACCATTCCATTGTAGACTTATCTTTGTGTTTAGGGTCATTGTCCTGCTGGAAGGTGAATCTCCGCCCCAGCCTCAATTCTCTTGCTGACTCCGGCAGGTTTTCCTCCAAAATGTCTCTGTATTTGACTCCATCCATCTTCCCAACTATTCTTACAATCTGCCCAGTCTCCGCTGAGGAAAAGCAGCCCCATAGCATGATGCTCCCCCCACCATATTTGACACTGGGGATGGTGCACTCAGGATGATGAGCAGTGTTAGGTTTGTGCCATACATAACGTTTTGCATTTGGGCCAAAAAGTTACATTTTTTGTCTCATCTGACCAAAGCACCTTCTTCCACATGGTAGCTGTGTCCTCCATATGACTTCTAGCAAACTTCAAACAGGATTTCTTATGGCCTCCTTTCAATAATGGCTTTCTTCTTGCCACTCGTCCATGAAGGCCAGATTTGTGTAGAGTACGACTCTAGTTGTCCCATGTACAGATTCCCCCAGCTCAACGGCAGTACGTCGCAGCTCCTCCAGAGTTATCTTGGGGCACTTGGTTACATTTGGTTACCAGTGTTCTCCTTGTTCGGTTTGTTAGTTTAGGTGGACGCCCGTGTCTTGGTAAGTTCGCAGTGGTGCTATACTCTTTCCATTTCCGAATGATGGATTGAACAGTGCTCCGTGAGATGTTCAAATCTTGGGAAATCTTTGTATAACTTAACGCTGCTTTAAACTTCTCCACAACTTTATTCCTGACCTCTCTGGTTGCTCTTGGCCTTCATGATGTTGTTTAGTGACCAATACACTCGACCATAGCTCTGAGGCCCTCACAGAACAGCTGTAATTATACTGAGAGTAGATTACGCATAGGTGGCCTCTATTTAACCGTTAGGGCAAGGTGTGAACATTCTGCAGTCATTAGGAATGTTATAAAGGCAATTTAATGCACTCCGAAAATGCTGCATGAATACTTATGCACGCCCCTCTTTTCACTTTTCTATTTCTTGAAAAATAACAGAATCATGTATCATTTTGCTTTCACTTCACAGTTGTCTGTTACTTGTGTGTGAACTTTCAGTAAAACAAATCAAAATAAAATCTTTGTTTATGGTTGTAAACATGACAAAATGTGCAAAAGTTCAAGGTGTATTAGTACTTTCGCAAGGCACTGTATATGCGAACCGTGAACCAAAGGTTGTTTTTAAAACATAGGAGGGAAAGGGTCTGTCACTCAAAACAAAACTGATGCTGCATTCCAGGCAATTTGTAACAGGGATTTTTCCCTCTTGAAAATTACGATTTACAACTTTAGAGCGTTCAAGCTGAATAAACTCATATGTTAACAAAACGGCTAATGCTACGGCTAATAACATTATATTGAAGGCTGCGACCAAAAGTAGCATTCACATCAGTGATGCAGTTGTTTTAAAAAAAAGTTTTATCATTAACTACCCTTTTCCACCGGGGGATAGCTGTCTTTATCTTGTATCTGAATTCGACCACTCATCTCAAAGGTTACGTGTTATAATTACCAGTTCAAGCAGTGTTTCAAGGCAGTTTTCCTAGTTGGACTTAGGAAATTTGCCAGTTACCAGCTCTAGCCTTGAAGCTAAAGGCTAACTCAAATTTGATGCTAACGAATGAACCACCTGAACTAATTTTTATGAAACACCTTATGTTTATTTACATTTTCTTCTGTTTTTAAGTCTTATTTTTTTTGGAATTATAAATAAGTCTTTACCCTATATTCGCCAACAGGAAGTTAGCCAAAAACTTTCCTTGAACAAAGCCTTTTGCAGGCACATAAAATGACCATATTGAGCATATTGTCATTTTTGAACCACCTGAGACAGTTCTAGTTTTGAAGCCTTTGTTCCATGTCCCCTTGGATTTCTTCTGCCAAAAGCAGTTTTTTTTTACTTTTTTGGCCTTGTGTGCATCAAACGAAGTTTCCATAGCAAATTAACCAATGAAAAAGCTCAAACGTCTGTGGTCCATTTAACTGACATTACACTTTTACAAACAATTTTACCATTCAACCTTGGGGAAAAAGTAAAATTTTAGCTCCCCCACAAATTCCCATTGTGTCCCAGTTTTGAATATAGAAAATCTGGTCACCCTGCCAAAATAAAAATGAGTTTTAGCTTAATTTCTTTAAGAAATTGTGTTGCATTTTAGTTGGGGTGTGGTCATCATTAAGTATTTACTTTATTAAAATGGTTTAGTAATGGGTGGGCCACACATATATACAATAGGTTCCCCTCTGGGGCCAGGACTCTCCTGAAAAAGAGATTCTTAATCTCAGTGGGACTTTCCTGGTTAAATAAAGGTCAAATAAAAATATATTAGAAAAAAATAAATATTGCAATGATATTGTTATTGCAACATTCAAGATAGTTATCAAAAATCACGTTTTGTCTCATAGTGTGCTTCTGCCCTAATTTATACATAATGTAACTTTTACCATTGTGTCCACAGTCTGGGGAACTACGCCTCACTTCATGGTAACGTCTACTGCAAACCTCACTTCAACCAGCTCTTTAAGGCCAAAGGCAACTATGACGAGGGCTTTGGTCTCCGGCCCCACAAGGAGCTGTGGGAGCCCAGAGTTGACGGAGAGGAGGAGAAAGAGACATCGCCAACTCAACCGGAGTCCCGAAACCATCAGAAACCCTCCCTACTGCCACCTCAGATCCTGCGCCAACTGTGGAAGACTCCCCAGTGGCAAAAGTCACCGATTTGGCGCAACTTTTGGAAAGACAAGAGAAAAGGAAAGAGAAATCAACAGAAAAGCCAGCTCCAAACCGCCGCCTGCATGTTGCCTGGCCACCTGCCACCGGGGAAGGGCAAAACGGCGCTCCCTTGAGCCCAGCGAAGGAAGGGGGCACGACATCCGCAAGGAGATTTAAAAAATGGCCGCCAGAGGACGAGCCAGCGTCAGCATTCCAGAGCACAGACAGGGCCGAGTTGAAAAGCTTGAGAAGAAGCTCGTCACTGAAAGAGCGCAGCCGCCCGTTCACGCTTTTGGCAAAATCAAGCGCGCCGGTCAGTGTACGGCAGCGGGAGCCGAAGAGACCGCTCAAAACTCTGCAGGAGTGGAGGACGTCGCTGGAGGAAAGGCAGTCATTTGAGGAGAAAGAAGACGCAAAGGTAGAGAAGAACGAAGAGGAGACTCTTGCCCCTATAAAAGAGAGAAATGTGGTGCAAAAAAGTCCCGAAGTGGAGCCCAAAGAGGAGCTCAAAGTGCAGCCGGATATTCAGTCTAGCAACCAAGATGAACCGGAGCTGAGCGCGGAGGACATTATCAAGAGGAACAGATACTACGACGAAGAGTATGATGATGATGATATGGTTTAGTCAAAACACCCAAAATGAAGGCCAAAATCATTCAAACCTGGGATGGATTTTGAGTGACTTTTCGGTTTGTCGTTGTATTTCTGGCAGAAAATCTGTTGTCAAATCTGCAAGTATCTGTTTTTTATCTCCTTGAATGAAAGTACATTTAAAAAAAAAAATTGCCCATTTGCCATAACTTATCTCAGTAATTAGCAGCATAACCTTTGTCACCACATTCCAATGTTTTTATTATCATGAAAATGCACATTATATTTGGACCATTTAATTTATGTTAGGAGGTTTGGATATCTTACTGCTGGAGTTCTCACACTTTTTGTGTCTGGAAACACAGAATGTGCTTCACTCCCAATCAAATGTGATGTAAAAATCTAATTTACGTTTTTTTTTTTGTGCCGAGTGATTTTCATCAACAATTATAAACATTTACAATTAGATCCATGCAAAATTGGCTATTAATGATTTAAGTATTAAATGCAGATCCCGTACACATGGCTCAGGATCCTACTAGCCTTAATGGTCTGGTCTTGTCTTAACTTCAACATTATGCAAAGCAGGGTATGCATAAATTTGGGCCTAACTGTTGAGTTATTTTCGTGTATATTGTTATGTTAATGCCTGGGATAATGCCTTTATTTGCTAATATATACATTTTATTGTTCTAAATATAATAGCTTTTTGTACATCTCAATCAGGCCTTAAAAGAAGGCTTATTAAATTAAGTTCTCTGTAAAATTATGTTTTCGTTCACTTTTGTTGCTATGATAAAGCCATTATAACCTCTTTTTATGGGGACACATGTTCAATACTGTGATGAGAAACATCATGCTGTCTTAAAAATATAGCAGCACTTTCCAATTTTGTTTTTGTTCCTTCCGAGATCAACCTTGAAATACTCTGGCAGTGGTTTTCAATATCACAAGTTCTCCCAAGTTCCATGCCAAGTCTAAACCAGGTCTTACTCAGGTGTATGTTTTGCCTAAGGTGTACCACCAGCAGTGCCCTTATAGTCTGAGCTCAACTGTGACTCCTGGTGATGTAAAAAAAAAATAGAGTAATGGAGCTTTGAGGCCAAGTTTGTGGGTATAATTAGGTTTTTGTTGAGGTCATTTCAGTTCCAATCTTGCCGCAGCATGCTAAACTCCACCGTCTTTGCACTGCTGTACAATCAACATTTTGTATAACTTTATATTGGACACATAACTGGAAACAATAAACATTCCAACATTCCTATAAATAAATGCCCTTTGTTTTTTAATTTATTCTTGCAGTTGAGTCCAAGTCCCCCATTGTTAGTTTGAGCCCAAGTCGTTCATGTGCAATTCCAAGATATGTTTAATTTGGACATTTAAACATTATTTTTGAAAGGGCAGCATCCATTTCCTTCTTATCATGAACACAGAAAACAAACATAGGCACTTCTTTTATTAGTTCAATACAACCATTACACAGACATTATTGCTCTGGGCAAAATACCCAAACTCCCTTTCTCCAGCATCAAACAGTCCATTTCAAATCACAGTGTGTAAACATGATTGTAAGCAGCTTTTTGGAAATGAGGTGAAATTAAAGGATTGGTGTTGGATTTGGCATCGTCAGATAAACAAAATTGATGAATGTACGCAATCGTAGGTGGAATACACAGTCAACACAAGTAGTTTAGCATTAGGGCACTTTCCACCTCTGGTAAGAGTCTTGTCGATTGTGTTGCAAATTAAGATTACAGCTGTCTGACGTGTATAAACCATTTTGCAGCAAAAACATTTCAAAATCAAAATGATTAAGTTTAACTTTTCAAACATTCCTGAGAGCAGCAGGCTATGGCTTCATTCACCAACACAAGACTTCTTTCCATTCCTTTTATAAATTAGTGTTTCACCCTGTGTGGTACCGACTGTAGAAACTCAAATTAAACATTGGGTTAGACTAAATTACAGACTCCAAAATAGTTTCCTTCATGAGGGTTTTGGAATGACCCTACAACTACAGTCAGAAATGGCAAACATGGACGACACAGTGAGAGGCGCAGTGCTGTGAACGACCAGCAGGTGTCCGTAAAACACCGTGACTAGCATGAACAGTGCAGTCCTATATCTGGCACACATGCATTTTAAGGCAAGCGCTTTTTTGGCTTTAAGAGTGCAGTGAAATCTATGTAGCTAGGAGTTTTTTTTTAGGCTAAAATCTTGAAAGCTGTGATTCTGTATCCGTTTTAAAGGTGAAGTCTGTGTTTGAGGCTCAACAGGGCTGCACAATACATCGCAAAGTCAACGCCATATCACCATAGCAACAAAACACTCATATCACACGGACATTGTGTTTTTATATTTATCTAATTATTCTATGCTCTATCTATTTAATTGTTGACCATCAGTCGAAATGTCTTAGTGCCAAATAGTGGGATTTTGGCTGCCTCGCTTCTGTCAGTCTACCCCAGGGGCAGCGTGGCTCATAGTATATCAATATTATTCTCTTGACCGGTTTCCCCAGATGCATCGGTCAAATGCAGAGGACAAATTCCCCCAAAGGGACAATGAAGTAAACCTTAAACGTTCAAAAAGGGAAAAACTAGAGACTTTGGGGTCCATTTTGGTAAATGCTCCATCCAACTAGACGATAGTAGACTCCGATACAGGTCTGTGTACTATGTCATTTCATTTTGCGAGATGCCAAAGCTTGATATGAGTGTCTTTGTACGATTAAATATGCCTTCTTCAAAATAGCCATTGTATTCTTTGTTTATATTGTGCAGCTAGGTGGTGAATTCTGTGTAAGGCAATTGCACTTGTTGATTCAAGCATTAGTGACCAGCGTAAACCAGCGTTTTAAAGCCAAGTAGGTGATGTCTTTGCGGCGTTTTTAATAGACTTTGGCCTGTATTCCTGCATATTCTTTCCTTCCTCCGATAGATAGTGTGTTGTGTTCATCCACTGAGCGGGTGCAGGTCTACCCTGACCCTCTCCCCCGTGCTCATCATCCCGATAGTGGGGTAGAATCCTCCGGAGGGCAGGGCCACCTCCTTACGACCGACCACCTTCCCATTACGTGTGAAGAACACCTGCAATAAAGACGGTTATGGTAACAAGACGGCAGTTCTAGATCAAATTTCTAATCCGATTGAACTGAACACAGTACATTATAAAAAGTATGTACAGTTGAGCAAAATTGTCTAGTCTTCTGCAAAAAACAGTGCATGTGTTTTGGGAACTGTGTCCAAAACCATGAATAGTGTTAAAGGTTTTGACAGCAGAGTCCTGTTTTTGAGGAGTGTGTGCAATCAAAGGAATGCCCTAGTCCCTAACTTCTCATTTACAATGTGGTAAACTATATATGTAACTATATCTGCGGTGAGTCCGAAATGGCAACAGAATGAGTCAGAGGCGTCGGACCGAGGGGATAAAGGGTGTGTTTTACTCAGAGCCCAGAGCAGGGATGGGCCTTAAAAACCCTGCTCATTGCCTAAAATGATACAGAAAACGTGCAGCATGGGCCCACCAAAGCAGTTTGTATCTAGGGCCCAGAATTTGTGCTACACCCCTGGAATGAGTGACTACATCTACTATAAAGTTTGCTTGACTTCCGATTTCTCCCATTCAATAAAGATAATTTTTTTTATTTATTTTTTATTTTGCCTGAGATGGGAAGCTGTCGATCATTTAGCAGCTCAAGCTAAATCAGCAGCTAGCGTTACCGACTTTTCATTGTAACAGCTGATTAAAACAGCATTTATGACCGTTTTCATTCATTCGTGTTAAATCCAATTAAAAACCTGTCGCTGGCTGCTTTTTCCCTCCGATGCGCAAAGCATTGTGGTTTATATTGACCCGTCTAATGGCCATCGCTACTCACTACTTTTCAAGATGCAATGGTTTTTTTTCACTACAAAATGCTGTGACCACTATATAGCGCACTATAGAGGGAATAGTGTGGACATCTGGACACAGCCTTGGTGTAATTTTGTAACTTGAACAGCAACATACCATAACCTTCTTCCCCTCCTCTGCCTCCTCTCCTCCCTCGTCCTCCTCTTCCTCGTTGTTGGCGTAAAGGTCGTTCCGCACTTCACTGGGTTTGGTAAACACCTCCATGTCCCACTCATCTTCATCCTCTGGGAAATTGCAAATGGCCATAAGTTACAGGAGTTTACAATATTAATTGCAGTCTATGGTAAAGTAAAGTGAGCTGCACCTTCACTGTCGCAGGTGTAGTCCCGAGGGAACATGATCCCGCAGCCCATAATGTCTCCCTCAAAACAGCGCGGTCCAAAGGCGTCTCCAACGCCACTGCCACTGAACAGCTTACCGTCATCTACGGACAGGAGAGAAACCAAATGACATCAATTGAAATTAAAACATCAATTGACAATTGAAAAACACTACGATATGTGTTATTTTTTTGGCAACACTGCTCACCTGCATGGTAAGCTATGGATCCTCTGCTCCAGCCTGGATGCCTGTTTTTGGGATAGTCCTGGAAAACAACAACAGAGGAATCGTTTAAAAACACATTTAATTCTTTGTGAGTTAACGTGAGGTGAACAGAGTGTGCCTGTACAGGGCTCTGCAGTGATGACAGGTAAAGTGGACTGTGGATTCAGATAAGGTTGTTTTACACATGGATGAGCCCAGCCTGAGGGAACACTGAACAATAGATTCTTTATGGGCATTTCTTGGGGCTGTTTTGACTTTTGGGAGTGAGAGCGATGGGACGTCATCTGAAGGATTTATAATGTTACTGCTCAAACCACAGATACTTCCTGGAACAGGCTCAGGTGAAAGAGACCACAGTATCCTCAGGGCCCGACATACCCACACACTGACATTATGCGGGCGAGGAAATACCGATTACAAACCCACTGTCAGAAAACGTAGTATCCTGTAGAAGAAACTGCTGTCACCGATACTGTGTCCATAGCCTTTTATAATTGTATAAATTAGGTTATACAATTAAATTGTGTTTAGTAGTTCTTATTTAAACATTTAGTCATCCATCCATCCATCCATTTTCTCCCGCTTTATTCGGGCCGGGTCGCGGAGGCAGCAGTCTAAGCAGAGATGCCCAGACTTCCCGATCCACGCACACCTCCTCCTCCAGCTGTTCTGGGGGACCCCGAGGCGACACCAGGCCAGCTCGGAGACATAGTCCCACCAGCGTGTCCTGGGCCTTCCACGAGGCCTCCTCCCAATAGGACATGCCTGGAACTAACTAAGCTCCTCACTCGATCTCGAAAGGTGCGCCCAGCCACCCTGCAAAGGAAACTCATTTCGGCCGCTTGGATCCGTGATCTTGCCCTTTCGGTCATTACCCAATCTCATGACCATAGGTGAGGGTGGGAACGTAGATCGATCGGTAAATTTCAGAGCTTTGCCCCCCGACTCAGCTCCCTCTTCACCTCAACAGTCCGATACAGCGACCGCATCACTGCTGACGCTGCACCGATCCGTCTATCGATCTCACGCTCCATCCGTCCCTCACTCGTGAACACGACCCCGAGATGAACTCCTACACTTGGGGCAAGGACTCCCCACCGACCTGAAGAGGGGAAGCCACCTTTTTCCGGTGGAGAACCATGGCCTCTGATTTGGAGGTGCTGATCCTCATCCCGGCCGCTTCACACTCGGCTGCAAACCGCCCCAGTGCGCGCTAAAGGTCCTGATTTGATGAAGCCAACAGAATAACATCGTCTGCAAACAGCAGAGATGAGATCCCGAGGTTCCCGAACAGGACACCCTCCGGCCCCTGGCTGCGCCTAGAAATTCTGTCCATAAAAGGGTCATGCGGGTCATGCCAGTTTATATTCATATATATATATATATAAATATAAATATAACTTAACATTATCATGCTACATGCAATAAGTTGCCTTGTGTACGAAATGCGCAGTATAATTAAAGTTGCCTTGCCTTGCTTTGCCTAAGCTGTGAAATGAGGAGAGAGAGTTTTTGTCAGTTTTGGAAAACATTCAAAATTATGTATTAATGTTTATTAGAGTACTTTTGTCCTGCAAACACAAGTTTGGGAACCCTTGTATTAGAGGGTGCTGTGCTGTACATACATTCAACTGTATTGAATTTGGTTTCACACTGTAGCAAAAGTACAATACAGTGGTTGAAATTCATTACTATAAATATTTTACACCTTGTTATAAGCGCATTGAGTTGCCTTGTGTACGAAATACGTGGTATAAATAAACATGCCATGCCTTACAGATTTCCAGTCCAGAGAGCTGAATTTGTTTTTGTTTTTTTAGATCATGCAGCCGAAATTATTCTAAAACAAAACAAAAATGTGCATTAGAATTGGTGCAGGGGAGATGTGGACCTGTTGTAGGGTCCCCCTCTCAACGGGCTCATAAATCTTGTCTTTTTAAAGCACCACTCAGTATAGGATTATAAAGCGGTTCACAACATCAACTAGTTAGGGCAGCAGGGTGGGGGCTCACTGGTGGGGGGCTACCGCCCTCTACCAACTTGCCACATAATACCCTGGCTTTTTAACGCACCTCATAAATAGGGAAAACAATCAAAAACCACTGACAGAAAAATCTTAACCAACATTATTACAGTTGAAACAGGTATGATAGCAATGAGAAACATGATAAATTTGAAGATGATATTTTTGAGAATGATACTTTTGAGAATGAAACACTATGACTATTAAACAATAAGTACATCAATAGAATGGTGACCAGAATGGTAATATAAGCAATGATAAAAATAAGAGAAAATTATAAAACTAAGTAGAAGAAGAAGAAGAAGAACAAGATCTTTATTTATATAGCGCCTTTCACAGACATGGTCACAAAGCGCTTTACATGATACAAATACAGAAATCACAAACTTTTCTACTTGTATTGTATTGTATTGTATTGTATTTTGAAATTGGGGTAGGCACTTATAAGCTTTCTTGATTCGGCCTACTCCTTTTGAGTTATTTATTTTTATTTTTATTGGGTTTTTTTGTGATAATGTAAATGAAATTATATAAATATTGTAAATAATAACGCACTGTAAATAATAGCTCAAATAAATCAAATCAAATCAAATCACTTATTTGTATTCAGTTGGCTATTGCCATACACACATATTTTGTTTTTCTGCACCAGCAGGTCAACACATTTCATGATTAATGACCAGGATTCAGGTTGAGGGCACAATCATGGTGTGTAAACAATGGGCAAGTTTATCCCAATTCTAAAACCTAAACGCTTCCCACATAAGTATTTCCAAAATACACTTCATCATTTCTGGTTAAAATCCCTTATCAATTATCTCACACGAAACACTTCAGCCCTGGCGCAGACCCAGGTGTGACCGCAGATGTGTTTTGATTTTTCAAAAACACTCTCCAAGGAAAAACATAATCAGTTTTCCCCATCCACCTCTGCAGCTGGAAACAATGAGAATGTACATTTCCACTGAGCAGTACGCCACAGTGTTCATCCGCTTAACGAGATCCGGTAACACGGGTAGGGATGGGTACCGTTAAACGGTGCCTACTTGCTATCGACCGAAAAGCTCCGGTCAGGGGTGGTATCGAAAAACTAAAATTCTTTCGGTGCCAACTTTCGATTCTTGTTCTCTCCAGACTTAAATATATGACCCGCAGCGAGTCTAAAAAAAAAGCAACATGAACGTGTGCGCAGATAATGAGCCACTTCAGAGCAAATGGAGCGAAGCAAAACTATAACGTACAAAACGTTTGTAAAAGAGATGGCCCAGCCGCGGTCTGCGGCAGGACTGAGCCAGGACTAAACCAGGACATACACCGGTTGTAAAACCCAGAGCTAAACTAAACCAGTTATAAACCAGGACTGAGTAAGGGCGTTTTCACACAGGCTCAAGTTAGATCGACTTAAAGGGACTTTAGGCCTGAGAGCGGCACTTTAGGGTCAGTGTGAATCTAACCGCAGCACGGCTGAAACAGGTGGTCTCGGAGCGGCCTGAGCCGCCCTCTGCGTCGGAGCGGTTGTGGTGTGAAGGCGGCCGACCTCTGGTGAACTATTCTCGCTTTGATGCCTCTTTTTTGCACGAAGAAAGAATGACTACGCGCTGGATGAGGACGTTTGGATTACTCTGACGAGGCAAAATGGATTAACTTTAAATCATTAAGGTAAGCCTCTCTTTCCGGTCTTTCCCTTCCTGCTGCACTGAAACTTTCCTCTCTATGTGCTGATGAAGTACATTTCTCCGCGCTGCGCGTCTATAAGCCTCAGTGTATTTAACCACAAGGGAGAGGAGTGACCACAGTAACATTGGAAGTGTGCCTGTACGTGCGCGCGTGTCAGTGTCGGCACATTGACAGGTTGATGCCCGTTGTCATGAGAATAAGTTCGTTGAACAGCTGATCGTTGTTATGTGGCTGATGTTGCGATGTTTTGTGCGAGCGCGTGTGAACATGGACTTAACTAACTTTGGAGTAAATACAGTTGGAGTAAACATGTGTGAAAACAGCCTGAGTTTACGTGCTGTTGTTTACAACTTTACAAGCAGCTGCAGCGAAGGGAATATCAAAGATTGTTTGTGGAAAAGTGAGCGCTCACTCTGTATTAGACATTTTTTGTACAGTTTTGGTAAATTATTAGTGGCAGAGTGAGAGCTCACACCATGTAAGGATCTTCGTCAAAGCGCAGTGTGTTTAGAACATTTTGGCTGAAATTAACCCTGTCATGTGGATCTGGTCTGTCTCTACAGCTAAGGAGGTAATAATGTCCTTTCTCTCTTTTTTATCGCTGCTTAAGTAGAAATTGTGCTCAAAATACGAAGTTACAGTTGACGCTGCTGCGGCCTGTGTAGCTACTGTTGTGCTGTTTTAGGACTTTTTCCTGAATGATACTTTTTATACACGTTATTTTAATTTAATTATAACATAGGTATCGAAAAAAGTACCGTTAAGGCACTGGCACCGAAAAGCAGGTATCGTTAAAGTAGTGGTATCGGTACGGTACCCATCCCTAAACATGGGTAACTACAAACAAAAGGTGTTGGTGGTGCACTGGTGGCATTGTGGTTAGCCGCTGCCTCTAAAGCAAGAAGGTCTCAGGTTCAATTCCCAGTTCGACTGAGGTCTTTCTGTGAAACGCTTCCCATTAAATGTGATTTATAGTCAAAAGTACCTCCTTGGAAGTCTTGGAGAGCATTTTCAAAATATGATTCATGCAAGTCATTGTTTTCACACGGAATGTTTTTGGCTGACTCCCTGTTGGCCCGTGTAAATAGTAAAAAAAGTAAAATATGATTTAAAAAATGGAATAAACTTAAATAAATGTCAAGCTGAGTGTGTTTAAAAAAAAAAAAGTTTAGATGGTGCTGGTGCTATTTTACCATTTGTTAGAGCTAAATTAACGTTAGCCTTTAGCTTCAAGGCTAAAACACTTACAGCTATTAACGCAGACGTCGGTTACACCCCACCATTCCGACACCCCCCCACTCCGACATTGAGGTCCAACTCAATGTCGGTTGAGTTGGACCTCAATCCTAACCCTAACCCGGCACTCCGACATTTTTTTCCCCCCTTTGTCGGAGTGGTGACACTTTTTATCTTTTGTGCAACGTCCCGCCATTCCGACACACGTTAGTTTGTTTAGTTTACGAACCGTAACCTTACCTTAGCCCTAACCTTAAGGATAGTGGAGTTTACAAGCTAACCCTAACCTGACCTTACCATAGCCCTAACTTTAAGGACCTATTGTCGGAATAGCGGTGTCAAAAAGTGTCGGATTGACGGGATGTCGCAATGGAGGGACGTTGGAATGACGGTGTGTCGGAATGGCGGTGTTTGCAATGGGGGGACGTCGGAATGACGGGCCGACCCCGCAGACGTCTCCTCTACTCCCTGAGTAAAGTTTTAAATATGTTGTGAATATTTATCAAACAGCTGCCACATATTCTTTCAATATTTATTTTAGCAAGACACCGCGAATTCTCTATAGGAGTAAACAAAGACAGTCGTTGGGAGGCTAGCATCATGTTGTTATGAAACATTCTGTGCCTACTTATCATCAGCCAAATTCACAAATGCGCTTTAGCATTATAAAGTCCTGCTAAAGACAGGATTTTTTGAAGAAAATCTTGACTTTAGCAGGACTTTGTGAATTTGGCTATAGATATCATATAAATGCCTTTAGCTATCTGAGCCTGTTCTTACTGTAGAAGCCAGGCCCTATATTAAAGTATAGCGATGTATGACATGTCCGTTTCTTACCATTTATATAATTTCTGTGGTTTCTCCATCATTTACATATCATAAGATAATGTTTAGTGGCCAATGGATGATGGAATATGATTTTGCATTTCCAGGTCAGGCGACACTTCTCCAATGTCCAAAGATCTGTAAATTCATTGATGTTTTCAAACAGGCTTTGATCTGACCTAAATGTGGTTGAGAGTTTGACCACAGCTGAAAACATCTTTCATAATGTGCAATGTTTGATGGCTAAATGCAGTTGGCTATAGGAAAAGACATTGTACCGGCTAACCCTGAAGACCGTCCTGGGCTAGCCGGCTTACCAACTGTCTGCATATGTTAGGATCGACCTTTTGATTTCTATGCTTTTAATATTATGCAGTACAAGTAGCCCCAGCCCACAAATAGTGCATGCTGTTCTCCAAAAGTAAAGCTACTTACCAACATTTGTCTCCCATCACTTCAACCGATGGAGCTAATATTCAGTTTGTAACAGAATATCAATATCTTGGTATTGAAGCTCGGAGGAAATTTGTCGCAACTTCTTATCACTTTTATGTCTGTTGTTGATTACCGTGATGAATGAATAGTGACTGCCTCCTCCTCTGTGTGCTTTGGATATTGTTTATCATGGACCATTGCGTTTTATCAGAATCATGAGGTTGTTGACTCATCTCTATGTTCTGTACGCCCAGATGAGCAGGTCATCTTTGGCGCGGCAGACTGAAAGATTGATACTAGGGCCGGGTCATATCATATCATGCACGGTTATATCAATGTAATCTTTGTACACCGGTGGTCATTTTAATACCACTGTAGATATAGATTTTGCCTGGAGTCAGGACGGAGAACGCCGCTAATGCTACTACGCACAGCTACACAGCAGCTTAAACATGACTGTGGAGACTTTAGGGGAGGCGCTTAAAAAGTTAAATGAAATTAATGAAGCTTCTCTATTGCTTGAGTGGATCATCCATGCAAGGAGAGGACTCAGGCTTTGTTTCTTAGATGGACTCCGACAAATTGTAGCGCAACCAGCTAGCCTTCCTTAAAGTGGCGCTAACAACAACACGGCACACCATTTTTCACATAGTTTTACTCCTCGCAGTTGTGATAAATACGACAGCACCTGCAAACAATATCATTTGCATTTTCTACACCTCAAATTTCGTGCGTTATGGCAAAATTTCCCCGTTTTGCAAATTCATTAGGTCCCATGAGTAAATTTGCGCAGCGGCCTCGTGGCTTTATTAGACACGCAAATATTAACTTCAGTTGCTTTTCCTCTGCTTTAGTACACACTATCGTGTTTGCATGTGTGTAAACGCTTAGCAAATCAAGCCTTGACCTATAGATGTTTTACCAAAGTGTATTATCTTGATTCAATGTGAGATTTTATGTATCTGATCCGTTTGTAATTTTCATTCAAGTTCATTCAATGCCTTTTAATGCCCTGTATAAAGGAGCAGACCTGGTGACTAGGCTGTAAACTGATTTAAAGGTACAGTACACAGGCTGCAGTGGCGTATGTTGCCCTCACCTTCCGTGCCAGTCCCAGGGCGATGTAGCACTTCTCCCGGGGTCCGTGATCTCCAGCTCATAGTAGTGAAAGCGAGTGTTGATGGGACGCCGCGCCTGAGCCAAACCCACGTCCATGATGCTCTTCCCTTTTCCCACATATTCAAGCATCTGTAAAAACAAAGCACCAGAGCTGATATAATTTTTAATCAGTAATGGAGACTCAATTATTTTTTTAATTATTAATGGAGAATGTGGTGCAAGCGATGGGACAAATTGGCAGCCACACTTCCCGTCAGTGCTTCCCATGGCTGCATTTGCAGCTCATTACCAGAAATAGTTAGAGTATTTGACTCAAGAAATATAATGTAAAGTCAGATTTATGTTTTACTGTTGGAGAAAGTGTAAAATTAAAAATCCAGGTATTTTACACAGAATTCACCTTAAAATTTTAAAGAAATAAAAAATATTATAATTATAATAAGACACTGGACAGAAAAGAAGAAAATCACTTGAAGTTTAAACTTAGCAAACATCATCTCATTTTCAGCGCGCTGCAGCGGGAAGCGGACAGAAGAGAGAAAGGGAGAGGAGAGATTGGCCGCGGCACAATCTCTCCTCTCCCTTTCTCTCTTCTATCCGCCTCGCAGTGGGATAAATACGGCTCTCTGTCCTGTGAAAGCGTTAAAGGTTGTGACAAAAACTTGTGAGGCTGCAACGCCATGAACTTTTGGAAACATTACGGGCTGAGAGGAAAGGGAGAGAGCAGACGCTCTGAGGCGCTGGTGACAGAAAGACATTGGAGCTGCGCGTAAACACATTCAGCTGCGCTGATTCTGTAATAAAACCAGAGGAACTCGAGTCCAAAGGATTTCTAGGGAGACTTTCTATCAGGAGTTTCATATCTATGGACGAGCTTATTGGTTTGTGGACAGGTCAAAGAGAAATCGGAGGAAATGCGATCGTTTATAAATTATTTCCCATTTCTCTGCGGCCCGGTAGCAAATGCGTCACGGCCCGGTGGTTGGGGACCACTGCTGTAGAGGTAAAAGGCATGGACTTGAAAAGCTACTCTGGATTCCAGACTAATCTACTATTATTTAATATTATAAAATGTAAAAAGGTACTTTCTCAGTTCCAGACAAACTGTAAAGGGATATTTGAACATGTTACACCTACGCTGTGAAACAAAATACTATGCCTTTATATTCATTAAATGACTCAGAGTTTTTCAACATGTCTCTGGCCTGAAGTTAAGGACCCAGCTGTATCTTGAGTCATTCATGATTCAGCCTTCAGCAAAACCAGACATTAGCGTTGAAACTCCAGCCTGTGCTTCAATGTCTCTTGTTCAACTGTTGTTAGATATTTGTGCAAAATCTCACCGTTCCCGTGACCTTCACATCATGGAGCCGTGCCCAGTCCTCTTCATGACTGTCCACGATCATGAGCCCCTCGTCGTCCTCGGGACCCCACTCTGCGTTGAGGTCCAGTAGCACCTCCTCCCCCAGGGAGTGCATGCCCACCGCGGGGAACAGGGAGTCCGGAGAGGAGGCTATGTCTACACTGCCAACCTGCAACGATACAAAAGCTGTTGTTTATTATGATGCAGCACTTGCTACGAATAGTGTCAGGTAAACTTCAGAACAATTTATGTTATTGTAACATAAAACATTTAAATAACAGTTTCACAAAATGTTAAAGCTACCATCATTTATGTCTTTTTAATTTTTTATTGTCAGTAGGTGTCAGTAGTGAACCCTGCACTGGTCCCCCTTACCTGGCTTCACCCCCTCACTCATGCCCCTCAGTCCCCTCCACATGCTGCACTGATGATGGATTCAATGAGAAACGGACATCTCATTAATCTTGTGAGCAGAACACATTTACCAACAGAATACATGATATGTAGCAGAGCAATAATTTTGCTACTTTCATGCAAGGCTGTGTTTTTTGCCATTATACTTCCATTTAGAACCAAGTTTACAGTGCAGAGCGTTTATTTCCTGCAACCCAGCTTCCCCGTGCATGCAACCATAAATAAAGGAGGAAAATGATTTGACGGCTCCCTGTAGATATTGGATTATTAAACAAACTGATATTTGTTTAATAATCATCATATTTAATGATGAAAAAGGTGGCTTCCCCGCTTCAGGTCGGTGAGGAGTCCTTACCTCAAGTGGAGGAGTTCAAGTATCTCGGGGTCGTGTTCACGAGTGAGGGACGGATGGAGCGTGAGATCGATAGACGGATCGGTGCAGCGTCAGATGCGGTCGCTGTATCGGACTGTTGTGGTGAAGAGGGAGCTGAGTCAGGGGGCAAAGCTCTCGATTTACCGATCGATCTACGTTCCCACCCTCACCTATGGTCATGAGATCTGGGTAATGACCGAAAGGACAAGATCGCGATACAAGCGGCCGAAATGAGTTTCCTTCGCAGGGTGGCTGGGCGCACCCTCCGAGATCGGGTGAGGAGCTCAGTTACCCGGGAGGAGCTCGGGGTAGAGTCGCTGCTCCTTCACGTCGAAAGGAGCCAGCTGAGGTGGCTAGGGCATCTGTTCCGGATGCCTCCTGGTCGCCAGGCATGTCCTATTGGGAGGAGGCCTCGTGGAAGACCCAGGACACGCTGGTGGGACTATGTCTCCGAGCTGGCCTGGTGTCGCCTCGGGGTCCCCCCAGAACAGCTGGAGGAGGTGTGCGTGGATCGGGAAGTCTGGGCATCTCTGCTGAGACTGCTGCCTCCGCGACCCGGCCCCGGATAAAGCGGAAGAAAATGGATGGATGGATGGATGGATGGATGGATATTTAATGATGATTTCAGCTGCATCAGAGCAGATCGGTCCGATGTTTATTAGTTATCTATCTTTTGTAAACTTCTTTCATAACGCTAAACTCTGATTGTGTTAGCCGCTAACTGTTGCCGTGTCTGCTGCTTCAAACATTTGCGATCCCTGCACGTGTTTGTGTTTACAATGGGCAGGTGAGGGGTGTCTGTGTTATGGGATGCATCATGAGAGGCTTCAGTGGAAAAATGTTGCTTCAAAAGGTGCCGAATCTAGCGATGCAATATCGGAATGCAACAATTCCGTGCCGGCAAAATGGAGTAGCTGTGGGCAGCTTTAAAATAATGCAGCGATGCACTCGCATAAGCTGAAGATGGTGCTATTTCTCAGTCTTCGTTCATTTCTGGTAAGCCGCCATGTTTTGGTAAGTATCCCAGAAAACATGCTTTTGAGGGTCAGTTATCAAGACAGGTGTAGCGAGTACAAGCTGGAAAATGATATAGAGCTATTTGTGGGCATGTTGCACCTACTTTACATTTACATAAATTGCATGCTTTACAGTATTACGGCCTAAAATCTGATATGTCAATGAGAGAATGTGCAAATTACTCTTCTAGTGATCCACTTTTGCACCATCTTGCATCCATGTGTTACAAGAAAAGAAAACGTTACAAGATTGACACAAAAACAACTCCAGTTTGTTTTTAATGAAAGAACTATATAACGCGATGGTAGAAAATAATTTCTGTCATTGTGTGCTACATGAGTTTTGTGGATAAAAGAGTATTTACTCCTGAACTAGAGCTTGAGTCCAGGTCTCACCTCTGTGCCGTTTTTGGTGAAGAACACAGTGACCTGCCCCTCCTCAGAGTCTGGGAAGATGCCACAGCCGATCCGGTCTCCTCTGCCGCACTTTGGCCCAAACTGCTGCCCCACCGTGTTCCCATTGTACAGCCTGGGATCATATAGAGGTGTTTACTCAGTGATGACACGAGACCTAAAATGTTCTATTACTATTCTATATGCCATCAGAAAAAACTTTTGGTTGATGGTTTCCATTTGTGTAATTTATATAGAAACAATAGTCATATATTTTCTTGTATTTTATATTTTCTTCTTTCTGTCACCTCTTTGTGATTTTTACCTGTGAATCTTTATAAATAAACTTTGCTAACTTAATCTTATGGGGTTCATTTAGAGTTTTGGTCTAAACATGTGAGGAGAAAATCAATCACAACAGACACATGTGGCCCTGTCACTCCAAACATGGGTCATTAACTGTTTTGCACCAACATTTGATCTGTGTGCATTATCAGATGCCAAAAGAACTCACTGTGCAGTGTTACCATGGCAACACAAAGGGGGACCAACTTAATCAGAAATGCTATAGATCCATTTTACACTTTTTGAAAACATTTTCACAGTAAAATATCTGCCTAATGGTGATAAAAACATGTTTTAATCCAGGCTACAACTAAACCTAAGCTAACAAACCAGATCAGAGAAAACATGAGGCAAATTGATTTCAGATCAGTCTTAAAATCAACTGAGGATTTCAGCAGGTACGATCTTTGACACTATCCAAAAGTAATCTTGTGAAACATACTTTACCAACTTTATAAACCTTAAATGGTTTATAAACGAACAAAGACTACAACTGATGGAGAATGTATTTAACCCTTTATACAGAGTAAAATTATGAAAATAGTCAGGCAGGATTAGGATTTCAAAAATACACTAATGGAGATTTCCAAATATAAAATACTGCAGTCTTTTTTTTAAAGTTTTTAATCTGTTGTTTAAATGTATGACTAATGTATAAAGCTGATAAACTGAATTTCTTTCAAGGTTCAATTAAGTACCGTAATATCCGGCCTATAAGCCGATACTTTTTTCCCACGCTTTGAACCCTGCAGCCAATATATGATGGTGCAACCAATATATAACCGCCAACAGGCACTAGAGTCACTCTCTAGTAGTAAACACAAAAGTGAGACGGGCTTGACGAAATCATGGCTGAACTTCTAATCAACGCTGCTCTTGGCTGAGGAATGGTAGATGAGTAACTTATAATGATGAAGGCTCACTTTAGCCTAAATGTCAAAGGGCTTTGCTTGCCTGGGGAGCGGTCTGAGATGGAGATGTGGCCACAACGCGGACGGGTTACACGTCACATCCCTACACTTCCACATTGAGGTAGGCTACACTGGCCATTTCTACATGCCTTTTTATCACTCCCTCTGCTCACAACTGCACCTTTCTCTGGGATGAGGTGTCTCTTCCTCCTCATCCGCGCCATGGGCCGCTCTGAACGGATGCACGGCACTATGAAAACCGGCGTCTTATATTTGAGTGCGGCCTGTATGTGTACAAGGCCGAAATTTACGGTATATCGTACTGCAGTGTATTATAGTTCATATTTAAGCATTTGGACAAGGGCTGGGCGAGATTGACCTATTTTACTTTATAGCCTATTTTTATTTAAGGTATTTTTTTATTTAAATGTGCACCTTACAGAGCTTTGTTATACAGTGTTTATGTTTACATTTTATAGCAAGTTTTCAATAAAACTACTCGTATTTGGCTTTGACTTTGACTTAACATTTGTTTTCACAGCTCTCACTTTGCGGAAAAAATATGGGGATATATTGAATATCGATATTCAACTTAAATATATCGGGATATGACTTTTGGTCAATATCGCCCAGCCCTAACTCTACTGTTCCGTGGCTCTGGTCTCGGTGGTGTTCAGTTTCCCCTGGTAGAGACTGACAGAAGCTCTGTCGCGACTGCACACGCCAACGGTCCCTCCGACCAACACCATTCATTCACGCACATACATCATTCATCCAGGCCTATTGTACATGTTTATAGTGGTAGGGGAAACCGGAGTACCCTGAGGAAACCTACGCAGACACCGGGAGAACATGCAAACTCCACACAGAAAGGCCCCGTCCTGGTGGGAATCACACCCGGACCTTCTAGCTGTGAAGCACGAGCGCTAACCGCTGTATTACCGTGCCGCCGGGTCCTGGGTAGCCTGGCCTTAGCCATGCGTAAACTCCGGTCAATTATAATTTCCCTACATGTACATCTGGTATTGATCTCAGTGGCCGTGTTACATCGGTTGAATTTCAACCTACCATTCAGCGAGCGGGGGAGGCGGGTGTTGTAGGTGACGTCAAGCATTTGCGCCGCATTTGCTGGTTGTAGTTTGGCAATGGCTGCGGATACGAAAGTAATGGAAGCTCTTCAATCCATTCTGGCTCGGCTCCCAAATATCCAGAAATTAAAATTAAAGCCTTCGAATGCGCAAGGAATGCTCCCAAGAGTTATAATAGCTTGTTTCGCCCACACTGGATCTGGAGCCAATCTAAGTACTCATATTTCGTTAAGTACTCATTTCGTACTTAACGAAATGAGTACGAGGGTATGGTAAAACCAGGCTAGGTCCTGGGTAATGACACCCCAGGGCCTCGATTGAGGGGACACACATGTGAAGATAGAAAAGTCCAGGATTTCCAGGATGCAGGTCACATACTTGCCGTCGTCGGCGTGGAAGGCCACAGAGTTAGGGAGCCAGCCCGGCTGATGGTCCAGTTTATACGATTGAGGTACCAGCCCCACAGAGATCATCCCCGCACTCCTGTGTCTACAATTGTCACCTGAAGGGGAACAGCAGGCAGAAGGGAGGACAACAATATATTATAGTTTATTTAGGAGTATTACGTTGCATAAACAAAACATCCCGTCTCCATGGGTCTTACTATGTATAAAACCTGTTGATACATGTAACTGTTGTATTAAGACAAAACCTCATTATATCATCGATATAATAACAGTTGAATATTTTTTACACAATTTCTTCCTGCCTACCTAGCACCACTCTAAAGGGATTTACTCTCACTGTAAAACCTAAAGCCAAGCGCTGAAATGTTAAGCCGTGATTCTTTCACTATTTGCTTCTGTTACTGTCATGCAATATTTTGGGAAAGATTTGACACAGACTAAAGAATTTCAATAGATGGCACTGTTGAGAAAGTAAATAATGCAATGGTATGCAATAGTAGGGTTGAACAATTCATTATGTATTATGGAAATGGAAAAGACTGCAGTTATTTGAGCAGAATCATCTTTGTAAATATTAAGAACAAATTCTTAAGATTAAATGTTGGCAGATTCACATAACTGAATATTGCGGCCTATAAATATACAGTAAATTCAATACCATTAAAGATACATGTCCTATATCACTTCTCCATTCATTTCATTCACTCTCTACTCTTGTTGGGGTAAGCTACAAGCCACAGTGGCCCTACGATTGATACAATGGTGGCTGCAAACTGTTCCTAACCCAGTGGTTCACAAGTGGTGGTACTACTGGCATCACGAATGGTACACGAGATACTTCAGGTGGTACTCAGGCTCCTCTGCAGTTGCAGCTTGTTTTGAATTTAGTTTAGTTTAGTTTATTTATTTGTTTGAGCAGTTAATCTGCTCAAAGGGAGTGGGCTGAAGCCAAAGGCTTATAAGCGCCCACCCCAAAATAAAAATAATAACATTACATTTAACATTTACAAGGTAGCAAATCATAAACAAAGGAACATAGGGAAAAGTAACAATAAAAAGAATTTAATACATTTGACTATCCCTCTTTTGTGAACGGTTCAGAACAACTTTTGTCAAGGTTTAACCTCTTTTTTACCTAGAATAATTGTGTCACTAACCTGGCTAAGATCTGGTTTTACTTAGAAAGCCAAATCAAATCTCAGGTAGTACTAAGTGTGAAGAGAGTAAGCTCTAACCACTGGTTACCTATGGCAACCACTGATAAAAAAGCAAGCAGCCAAATAACAGAAAGATAGAAAAGGCCCATTGTGTGAGCAAGGAGGGAGATAGTCAGTTTCGAGCAGCTTTCTTTGAACCATCTCGACTGTACTTCCTCCTCAGATGTGGTGGTTTCAAAGTGAGTCACAGAAATAATGAATAGAAAGGTTCATGAGAGGAGGGTCGCTGTCACTGATCCAGCTGAGACAAGTTCCAACCTGGATAGTTCTAACAGTCACTGTCTGCAGATTCACTGTGATCACTGCTATTACCAAATTTAACAAGAACTCATATGGACTAAAGTAAGAGGTGAGTAAATTACATAAACCTTTGTTTTTAAGCATGATGCATTCATTGTTGTAGGTAAAAAAAATGTAATGGCTATTTTAGAAAGCCAAACAACAGGCTTTCATCAATAGCTGTTCAGAATCAAGTTGACAAAACTTCACCAAGGCAAGACTACCTTCTATGGATTCAAGGCACTTGAGAATTTGATGTCATAATTGCAGATTGATGGGGAATTATAGGGTTAATTCGGCCCTCACACATATCATCTTAACACGACTTCTGGCCTGTACTGCTAATCAGTACATTTGGCCTTCTACACGACTTCTGGCCTAATAAACGTGGCACAAAGTTAGCGCTTAGATCCACGTGGCATATTGCCAGTGCATAGACCTTAGTGTCTACGTGTCACCAACACTATTTAACCCCCCTTATGTGGAAGTATCGCCAGACTTCTGAATGATCAATGCCCCCTACACTGTATTGGCTGTTCAAATGTCTCCAGGCCTGTACTACGGTAATAAAGCTCCTTCTACGTAAGACATCCAGACTGGTCTCCATCCTTCCACCCGTGTTTCCTCGGACATCTCCGGTTCTCCTCTAACACAGATGAACAGCAGTTTTTCTCGAATTCTGGTTTTGAGAATAAAAAATGCTCCAGAGAAGGTCGACTGTTGAACCATTTCATTTAATTCTCTTTTTTTTGTTAGGGATCGGGTCTATGAATATTTGAAATGGGAATCATGTGGCTTAAATTGTGACTGAATGACTCCACCAATTATTAACACTAAAGAGATCATTGAACTTAATGTCAGTTTTGGTTTTAAGTGGATAGGCCCAGTAATAACAGATATTAAAGGTACATTATGCAGTTGATATTTGCACATATTTTACCTTGTAGTGACCTAGCAGCTGTTGGTGTGGTGAGCATGGCGCCTACGCTTTCGATCACAGAGGTCTCTACAACGCTCCAGGATAAATTGTTTGATGGATTTCTGGATAGAGGGTCCGTCATCAGTGAAAACCTTACAAACAATTGATCCTGGAGCATCCTAGAGACCACTGTGATCGAAAGTAAAGCCACCATGCTGACCAGTCAAACAGCCGCTTGGTCACTACAAGGCCAAATATGCACAAATATCCCTTTTTTTCTCCACATAATAAGTTGCATAATGCACCTTTAAAGTGGCTGTAAAGTTTTTCTGCAGAACTGAAAACCATTATAGCCCCTTGAAGTATTTTGTGTCTTAACAAAGCTGCATCATACGGGATAAAAAAATAAAAAAAAGTTCACGTTTCTACAGGGCTAGTTGTTGTTAGTACTGTGATAAATGCTCGATTATACGTAACAGTATGCATAGGCGCCGATTTATGTTCTTCTCAGTGGGTGCCCAGTCAAAAAAAAAAAAGTCAAGATCGAACCAGCAGTCTCGTGGTTGGGACCCCGGCCATATGAGCCCAGTGCTCTACCTATGGAGCTAAACAAGCGGAACCAACGGCTGCAAACGCACGTATATTGATTTTATGAACCCCACCGCTCGTGTATTTGGAGGAGACTGAGTAGCGGCTTTACAGGTTAGGCGTTATTTATTGAATCATTTTGTAATCAGGGCAAATTCGCCTGGGTACCCAAAGATTTGAGTTGGTGCTCCAGCCCTGCAGCACCCACGGGATCGGCGCCTATGACTGTATGCCGTCATAATCATAAATGAAAACAGTTATTTTCAGTTGTTCATGACACTACAGTCCAAATATGGTATTCTTCCTTCTGTGAGACACCTGGTAAGGAAGAGCAGAGAAATGTGTCGTGCATGCGCACTCGTTACAAAACTTTAGGCCTGGTTTTCTCAAAATTAGGTTTTTGTTCCACTCATGCAACAAATTAGCCACTGTAGCAGCTCCTACAGACTCCAAACTTTCCAGGCTTAACAATATTGTGTTCAGTTTTATTCAGCTTTGAACCCAAAAAACAAGGTAAAATTTGAATTTTTACAGATTTTTTATGATTTTATGATTAGCTTAATAAAAAACTAAACAAGATCCAAAATCCCCTCTGAAAAAAATATTTTTATTACTAATATGTCAATAAAATAAAATAAAATCTGGGTCTATCTATTATTTAGATTTCGTTGCTGAAAATATAGCCAATTGTGGACATTTTTATGCACAAAATGTCTTATTTTTGTGAAAACATGAAATGACAGCCCCTCCTGGAACCGCCACCTTAATGTGGTGGAGGGGTTTGAGCGCCCAAATGATGCTGGGAGCTCTGTTGTCGGGGGCTTCGTTCCCTGGTAGGGTCTCCCATGGCAAACAGGTCCTAGGTGACGGGTCAGACCAACAGGCCCGGTTAGAATCGTGAGGCCGTCCTTCCATGGACCCACCACCTTCAAGCTTCAATTCGTGCCCCCACGACCCGGCAACGGACAAGTGGAAGAAAACGGATGGATTGATGAAATGACAGAAAACTTGCAATACATGTTTTCTCATATTTATATCAGTGAGTTTCAAAATCCCTATTCACCTGCAGTGTCTTGTATTAAACTCTGTCCTGTCCACCAGCAAAATATTAAACTATGGACTCTTTATATTTAACAAATCATTTATGATCTGGGGTTACTGCAGATGGTCAAGTTTAGGTTCAGTAACATTTCTGTAGGTTTCCTCCAGGTACTCCGGTTTCCCCCACCGACTGTTTTTTTGGTGGTAAATGCCCTTGATGTAAACATGTGCACCAGCATGATTTTGTCCCTAGTACAGTAAATTTCGGCCAATTAAGCGCACCTTACTATAAGCCGCACCAGCTAAATTTGTGGCCTTGAACACATACAGGCCACACTCGAATATAAGCCGCAGGTTTTCATAGTGCCGTGCATCCGCTCAGAGCGGCCCATGGTGCGGATGAGGAGGAAGAGACACCTCATCCCGGAGAAAGGTGCAGCTGCGAGCAGAGGGAGGGCGGCAGTGATAAACGCGTAAAAAAGGCACGCAGAAATGGCCAGTGTAGCCTACCTCAATGTGGAAGTGTAGGGATGTGACGTGTAACCCATCCGCGTTGTAGCCACATCTCCATCTCAGACCGCTCCCAGGCTCCACGTCTTTTCCATGATGAGGGTGTGTATGATGCGCAAAATTACCGCTCAAAATCAAAACTACCGGTAGTGTCTTCTTCAGCGCATAATCTTTCGCCAAGCCCGTCTCACTTTTGCGTTTACTGCTAGAGAGTGCCTCTAGTGCCTGTTGGCGGCTATATATTGGCCGCACCGTCATAATGGCCGCAGGGTTCAATGCGTGGGGAAAAAGTTAAATTACGGTAATAAAAACTTACTTCAAAATAGCGATTCCTTTTTGACAATGGTCTGGCTGCGACAAAACAGCCGACTTCATCGGAGTTCCCTTGATACCTTCCGAGAAATACATAGAAGATCCATTACTTCAATAACAAAGTAGTATAAACGTGTAAAAAGTATTCTGTGGAGTACCTGATGACATCTCCATCTCGTCTCATGCGCTTGAGCCTCTCCCTGTAACGCACGGCTCGGACGTCGCGGATCTCCCGGATGCGCCTCCTCCAGTTCAGAAAACGGTAGTGAAGGTTGATGTCGTCCATCTTGCACACGCATCACAAACTAAAACAAAACAGACAACCTTCAAAATCTTATGAATCAGTGTATTGATAATCAAGGCCAACATTTAATGGATATTATTTTTAACACTGTGTAAAATTAAATCTGCACTGTTGTGTGACAGGCAAAAAAACAGTGTACAGTTTTTTTAATTTAATTTTCAAAAGAGCAAGTTCCCACACCCCACCCTGTAAATTAGCAGCGTATTGCAATGTAGTCCTTGAAATGCATCATATGTTATTAACACCTGTAACATGATATGCAAATAATACATTTAAAAAAAAGCATTGATTATAAATGTATTAGGAGCATTAAACTGACCACTGCAATAAAGGCTTTACTTTTTGAGCCTTATTTTGCATGATATCAATACTGCCTGTCAGGGGGAAAAAAAGAAATCACCTGGATAAGACTAACTGATCTGGGGTTGCTGCTGTTGGCCAGGTCTGGGTTCAGAAACACTATTATTCCATCAGTGGATTTTCTTCTTACCTGATGGTGCGGGCATATTCCAAGATGACAATGACAGGATTCATAATTTTCTAGGGGTGTAACGATTCATCTATTTAATCGATGTATCGATATGTTATGTCTTGGATCCGCTACATCGATCGGCGCTCGGCTAGTTTGCATCGATCCTGGCCACACATCGACGTACATCACTTTTAATTAATAATGATTGATTTGTATCGATATATTGGAGAAAAACATTAAATCAAAATACAATTACATTATTTTCGCTTAAAATATTGGGCTAAATGTTACTTTATTCATGTTTTAGCCCGTTTTTGGTGACGTTGCGTCATCATCGAGTGCCTGCAGCGGCCAGTGGGCGCAGGGGAATTACATCAGGAGTAACAATAACAGAAGCACGCTGTTTGCATGTTCATCGAAGACGTGTTTATTTTTGCAAGAAAGATGATAATCGTCAGACAACGGGTCTCTGGTGGTAGACTGTATAAATGCCAAGGGAAATATAACGGCAGCCTGACAATCATACGTTTACAAAAGCCTCCACATCGCCAGCATTGAAGGAAAGAAGAGCAGCGAAAAGCTACTCACAGCAGCCAGGTGAGAGATGAAGTTCTGTTTCGGGTCTAAAGCTGAGTGTACACAGCAAGATATCCTTTTGTCTTATACGATTTTTAGATGTTACATTGCAAGACGTGGTGATTGTAAAATTAACGAACCTGCACGGGCCTGGGCCGTATGGTTTAAAGTTTGAAGTCTGTCTAGCATTTCAGGCTACAGATGAACTGGCGGCGCTCACTAACTATGTTTATGAGAGAAACTTGTCGAAAGTAAAATGCAGTCTGTTAATAGCTGGGTAGTGTTGCTTTTGGCTCTGGCAATGCACTGCTAGTGTTGTATTTTGTTGGCATTGCTGTTAACAGAGGTGGTAGCGAGAGGATGAGGCGCTCTGCGTTCACAGTCCAAAATATAGACACCGTCTGTGTGAGACCTAACGGTCAAAATCGTGCAGTGTACACCCAGGTAACTTTGTTAGGTAACTTGTAATGTGACAGCAGTCCCACTCACTGAAAAGCTGTATAAGCTGTATTTGTGGGCTCAAGAAGATGTAAAGCCAAAAGAGGAGAGGTCTTAAGGTTAAAGTTATCCCCACCAGCACTGGCTCTACCTGAAAATAAACTGGAGAAAAGATTATGCTGTAATGAATTTTTAAATAAAATCCGGTGCAAATGCCTTCTGTTGTATTTATGTTCAGTTACTTGTAATAATTATTGCTTAATTTGCTGAAAATCCAATGTTAAAAATATCGAATATCGTATCAAAAATCCACTGTATCGCTTGAATCGTATCTGTCCAAAAAAAAAGATATATCGTTTTACATCGAATCGTTTGGCCTCAAATCGATACGTATCGTATTGGTCAAAAAACTTATCGTTACACCCGTATCATTTTCACACAAGGATTAGCCGCCACAGAGGGCCAAATAGGCTATCTCCATACGAGCGTCACGTGACCTGACTTCCAAGTGGATCCTTGGGAGGCGCTGCACATCCTGTCTCCATTATTTCCCTATGAGTTAGTTGCAGAGTTTTGTCTCAATAAAAAAATAAATAGCTCAAGATTATATGGCAGGCAGTTAGTCACAGCATCATGTTAAATATGTCAAGTCAGGAGCTAAGAATTCTCTGAAGGAAACGAACACTAAATACAAATTAAAATAGCAACAAGATGATTGAATGAGCCACTCAAAAAATAATGGACCTCTCTTTAGTGTAAATACTTTTTAGTTGTTTAATTTTTGTGGTGTTGTTTTTTGATACTCGCCGTTAGCTCTAAGATAAAAGGTCCTACCTCAATAAACACAGGCGTTTCCTACAGTCAAGAATTTACATCCAACGTAATGTTTTTTAACACGTAGCGAGTGACTTCCCATCAGTATCTCACTGTCAGTGATGTTTTCTTGAACTATTTGTTGATTTGTGCAGGACATCGCTAATCCTTATTGGGAAAATAGAGAGAGAGGAAGGACCGTGGTGTCCGGAAAATGCACTTGGAAGTCACTTGTCATTTTGAGCCTCTCTTAACCCCATTGAGAATCTTTGGATATGCTAGAAGCTTTAGGCAGTGGTCCCACTCTCCAATCATTAATACAAGATCTTGAAAAATTATGTGAAAAATTATTGCAACACTGGTCGGCCTATCACGAGAATTTGAAGGTTGATATATTGAGCCACGAAAATATTGCCCATCCATCCATCCATTTTCTTCCACTTGTCCGTTGCCAGGTCGTGGGGGCAGCTGTTGGAGCTGCCCAAATCACATTGCACCAGCCCCTATGGCTCCTCCTGCAGGTGGTGGGTCCACAGAAGGACGGCCTCACGATTCAAACCGGGCCTGTTGGTCTCTCATAAGGGGCTTCTGAACCGCGCTTTGTCTGACCCGTGAACTAGGACCCGTTTGCCATGGGAGACCCTACAAGGGGCATGAAGCCCCTGACAACAGAGCCCCCAGGATCATTCGGGCGCTCAAACCCCTCCACCACGTTAAGGTGGCGGTTCCAGGAGGGGTAAAATTGCGGAACATATTGCGATAAACAATATTATTGAAGACCTTTTTAATGTAATAGCTAAAGCTATTACACTAAAGCTTAAAAATGACAGCAAAGCGTTGTTTTAATAGTAAACATGAAATACAATGAAACACCATTTACTTAGGGTGAAAAATAAAGTATTACATTAGAAAAATGTGACATACAATGTCAAATAAATGACATTTGACATGTTGAGCTGAAAATAATTATTGTTTATTTCTCATTTATTGAACAATAAGTCGATATAATAATTATCGTGACACCCTACATATTGGATCTTTTGACAATGCAGAATCTTACTGAAACAATACCACCGCAAATGTGTGCTGTAATCAAATCTAAAGGCGGTCCAACCAAATTCTGTTTTTTAATACTTATTGCAGGCCCTGTGTCGGGACACTTATCCTGTTGTGATACATGTTGGCTAGGCCCAGCTCTACAGAGATGCACACATAATTTGCTAATAAATGAAACGTAAAATGATTTGCCCAGTTTAAGCGTATTTTAGTCCCATGGGTCAAATGAAGAGGATAAATTACACTATGGCATATCAGATATGACCAAGTGTTTTTTTTTTTAATTAGCATACACTTTCATGTCCCAATAACTATAATGCAATTAGGTCTATGTAATAGGTTGCGTTCACGATTTAGAATGGTGTGATGTCACGTGAACACAACCTATTGTCCCATTCAGCAATGCCACTGGGATTAAACTATGAAGCGTAGCTCCTGGGATGAACCTTCCCCTGGTCTTGAAGCAGGATCTGGGTCAGTGTAGCTGCCCCATGTGCATGTTTTATGTTTGTAAGGAGAGCAGGGAATCTTATTTTAAACCTAAATATTGTCAAATCGACTATGTTTTTACACATGTCATATAAATGTAATTACTAGCATGAAATATTGGATCAGACTCTTATGTTAAATCATCCATCTATAATTAGTATATTCAATCACTCACTATAATCCGTACACCTAGAAACCTCTGCAAACAGGTTACTGATGAATAATAGCGTTTTCAGTGACTCCATGTTATAATAGGAAACAAATTAGTGAAACTAATTCTAAATACTAAACTTTTGCAACCACGTAATTTTACGGTATACTCAAACCTACAAACAATAGACCATTCTCTTGCTGCAAGCTTACACTTTCTTAGTTTACCTTCTTATATGCCTGTCTTTCATGATTATTCTATAGGGACTAGGAAAACATTAACATATCTACCCGGATATCCTTATTTCCCAGCCGTAATTGCATGCAGTGAATATACAGTAGCCTAAATAGGATATATATTGTTATGACTCATTAATAGTAGCGAAATACGTTGTCAAAAGTGATCTGATGAATTTTAAGATAAAAGAACGACTAATATAAGGGATTTATTGAATAGCCATGCGATGTGTTGATACATTATTGCTCCAAAGTAGATAAATTTACCCTATTCTATGAGCGAAAACTACATTCCCCGAACTGGCTGCTGCTGCCGGGGATAGCTTCTTTTAGCAACAATCGTTGTACCGGGATAACCACGTTTTAAAACTGTATACCTGTTACACAATGTCTAAACCTTATAAACATAGACATCGGGGTGAATTCTTACTTTGTAAACGCAGAATCCTGGCGTTTTTCTTGGAGATTTCGACAAGGTGAAGTCACTTTTTTTTTTTATGTCCAGAACCTGCACTGTCGGAAGTACCGCCCCCCGGAACAGCCACAGCCAATCAAAGCGCTGAATCACGGCTGCGTTGTTTTAATCTATTTTCAGCTGCAATAGGTAGCGTTCACGTGACATCACAACATTCTAAAAAGCCCATAGTTTTAAATTGAGGTGGAGGGCAACTGAAAATTCCATGGCGGTAACTATGGTAACTGCAGTAACTGACAAAATGCAGATTTTAATGTCTTTGTTTTTGGCTCATACCTCAGTCATTACTGTAAGAATCCTCATGAAACCAAAACTGTCACAAAGTTCACTGTCTCCTCTTCAAGCACATATGAACAAATGTCTAATTATTTTCCCTGAAAGGTGTCAAAAAGTGGTGACCATATTCAAAAGCATGAGCGTGATGTTGTCCAGCAGAAAGGACTTTCAGACATAAAAATGATATCACAGGTTTCTTAATCCAATCACTATCAAACACTGATGAGCAAAAACATTTGTCAATTTTAGTTTAGGAGATTTCTTACAAAAACTGTATTTCTCCCATAGAGTTATATTGGCCCCTGCCCTCCACCTGACATTATGACATCATCACATTCTAAATCGTGAACGCCACCTACTATTTATTTATTTATGTATTTATTTATTTATAACCCAAAGTAAGTTGTGTCTCATTGTATTTCATGTTAATTGTGGGATAGTTTAAGATTAAGTACTTTTCTAACCAAGCCTGTCATTTTTAAGCTTTAGACTTAAAGTGCGTTATGACACATTACTGTAGACACAATTTTTGCTAAAACATAGTTAACACGATTATATTTAAGATTTTGCTAAAGATTGTACCCAGCTTTTTTTAGTTTGGCCATTTTTGTGATGTTTGTAGTTTCACTTACTTATTGGACACCGACAGGAAGTGACATAGAAGAAGGTAAACAATTTTAAACTGTTGCTGTGCAACCATGTCAATGGGAAATTAATGAGTCAAACTGCTATGGAATGTTTGTTTTTTTATTATTATTTGATTGGGACAGTGCATGTTAATGAACAAATATGGAATACATGCATGTAAGCATGCCGGATTGTAGCCAAAGGCTAATTTCCATCCATAGTCCCACGGACTGGTCACACAGGGGTCACAAAACATTGCAAAATAAACCTTGTTACCTTCTTCTATGTCACTTCCTGTCAGCAGCTTAAAAATTCAAATAAAAACAACTTTTCTGCCCAACATTTATTCCTTAAAATTGCTGCTTCACTGAAATAAAATCATAATTATGCAACTGATGAATTTGCAACTGATGTTATCCTTCTAAATAAGTCATATTTTCAAAAGCATTCAAACCTGTCACATGCATTCACTTATCGCAATAGTTTCCTACCTCAACACATGAAACTTTTTGTTATCATGACAGGCCTAGCCTAGTGTTAAGAATAAACCGAGGAGAGAAGTGTGGATGCCAGGCAATAAGTTTAAGTAAAAAGTAAAAAAAAGAATCCACATTTCAGTTAGCCTCGGGACAGATGGCGGAACAATTTGTTGACCACCACTGTGGTGGTGGTGGGGGGGGCGACAGTGGCGCAGATGGTAGAGCGGGTCGTCTCATGATCGGAAGGTCGTGGGTTCGAATCCCGCCTCCTGACGGTGCACATTGTCGTTGTGTCCTTGGGCAAGGCACTTCACCCACATTGCCTCCAGTGTCTGCCTACACTGGTAGCCCCTAGGAGAGACCAACAGGCCCGGTTTGAACCGTGAGGCCGTCCTTCCGTGGACCCACCACCTGCAGAAGGAGCCATGGGGGCTGGTGCAATGTGATTTGGGCAGCTCCGGCGGCTGCCCCACGACCCGGCAACGGACAAGTGGAAGAAAATGGATGGATGGATGCACTGTGGTGGGCCGATAATGCAATGTAAAAGGCATTGGATATCTTAAAAGGCTCTGTTGCAACTTCTCCAGCTGCACAAAGCGAGCGTACCTCACCAGACCTGCGCTTCTCCCAGGCGGCGCTTCCAATGGGCCAATCTGGGTGAAGCCCGTCTACTTTTAAAGTAATTATTATTCATTGTTTGTCAAGTCTTTGTTATGCTGAGACGTCTGCTGAACGTCATCTGAAATAAAAGAAACAAAAAGACACTTCTGATTTTCAGTCCGTAATTTGGGTCATATATGGCAAAAGGCTCTACCCAAGTGTTTAAGGGAAGGTTTGTCAAAAGGTAACTAGGCATAAATAATTGAAAAAGGAAAGTTATCTTCATGTTTATCTGCTGTACTGTAGGCTTGCATATGCAGTATAATTTTTTTTGGTATGGCCAATGTGCAGAGCCGTAAAAATCCCCATCAAAAAACAAAACAGAAAGAATCTGTGACAATGGCTTGAGGAACTGTTATTGTTGTTGGGGTTTTTATCACCCAACTTTAATCGAATGATGTAAAACTGCACGAAAGTATGTCAGTTTCTATACCTCTCTCTAGCCTCCTGCGTCTGCTGTGACTCAGATTGGAATGTTGTGGGCGGGGTTTAGGTTCTGACTCACTGAGACGTACAAGCCGCTCCTTTGGTCTGACACATGTTCGGTCTTTGTCACTGCATTCAGTGGAATAAATTGTGGGGTTTCTGTACAATATTGTTTTAATGAAAACAATGTGTTGAGTAGAGTCAGATGACGTATAAGCCAGGCCCCTGCTTGGATCTTTTATTGCAGTATGGCCTCAAGTAGAAATGAGGCCATACTGCAATAAAAGTCATAATACTCAGTCATAATTTGCAACTGAAAAGAAGAAAGTAATATAATATTCATAAATGAACTAATACAAGTTGAAGAAGTTGAAGTTGCTTACCCTAGGGGTAATTGTGTACAGTATGCCAGTGGTTCGCAAATAACCTCTCTTAAAATATTTGACCTTCCAAGTACCACAAGGCCTGGATCAAGATCAAATCAGGACTAAATGGGTTCTAAAAGCAGTCTACAAATTGTTCAAAATTTACTTAAATTGCTTTCTTCAAATCTTGAGCTACAGTGGTGTATTCATTTTTTCTTTTTTCTTTTACTAGTAAACTTTAATAGTGAATAAAGCTATGTAAAAAATGTCTCAATGTATAAGCTAATATAGAAGTCTTCAGGATTTGATATAAATGATATAGAATGGCCAAGGCGTGCTCAACCAGTAGACTGTGACCGGCAGATCTCGAAGGGTGCGCCAGTAGATTATTATAATGAAGTATCTATACTCTTACTTGAGTAAAAAATAATTGTTACTTTTTTCACTGTGAGTAAATATTTAAGTTGCCGCTTAAATATTACTATTATGCATTTTGATGTATAAAATAGATGTAGCACGTTTCATGCGTCTTGTTCATTAGAATAATTTTGCTTATCACTTGTTTTCGTTTCTTGCCATTTTCTTTGGAAATATCACGATTTCCACATGATTTTATGTTTTGGTTCACACAATTTATGGCATCATTGAAAATAATCAGACTTTTTCGCTCAGTTACTCAGTACTCAAGTAACGTTTTCTACTTTTTTACTCTTACTTGAGTAAATGTTTGGGTCACTACTTTTTCCTTGTACTACTAGTTTATAACTTTTGCATACACATCTCCACACAAAGTGCTACAATGAAAAGCAGTGTATAATATAATAATAATGTCCCAACAATGTATAGTATAATAACTCTTGCATCTAAAAGAGAAGTAGAATAGGTCGATTTCCGGGTCATGCTGTCGTTGCTTGCAAGTCCAAAAAGGTTGAGTGGACCCAGTATAACCATGTATGTCATGCTTATCTGTTTTCAAAATGGACTACAATCGTGCAAAAAAGTTAGTGATTTGGCCCCCGTCGCACTATTCAAGCTTGAAAACCAATAGGGACACCATTTGTAACTTGGAATTTTTACATTATGATTTCCCAACTTTTTGTGCTGGATGAAACCAATGCCCTAGGACAAGTCTTTACCAGACTCCAGTGCAGTGCAACACTTTAATTTAATTGCTTTCATATCTTTGTTTTTGGCCGGCTTTGGGTTATTCCATGTTTCGAACTCTTTGGTATAGTACTCAAAGCTGGTTCTTAATGTGAAACGTGTACTGCCCTGGGATATAGCCTATCAACACTACTAATGCTGTATTGTGTTCTGACAAAATGCAGTACCAGTTTTATAAGATGGTGGACGGCTGAATCATGGTCGGATTTGCTGACTTTCTTTCCTTTTCTCGGCCCATCTCATTAATAACCCTTACATTCGGAAAACCTGTTGTCATGGCATGCTGATTTACGCTTGTGCAGAAAACATTGGTGTGACATGCAGCGAATGGTATGAGAGTGAGAGGGAGGGAGGCGGGGAGGTGTGGGGTGTGGAAATTACAAGGAAAGTTACATTAACAATTATGTACCTCCCATAAACATCAGACGCTTTAAAAGATGCTGCGATTGTCTAACAGCTGCATTTGGCATTGGCAGCTTGAGGGAACGACTATTATACTAGCACTGATACACCTACTACAACTATTCAGACTACTATTACGACTTCTGTACAGCCTCTACTACTGCTTAAACTGTACGAAATTTTTATCAATTCTGACCTATTTGAAACAATTACCAGACTTACAAGTTACTTACAAGTACTTACTAGTTAACATTTGCATCATTAACCTGAGGGAAGTATTTCAACTAGTACTACTTACAAAAGTACTAGCACTATCGCAACTACAAACTGGAAATAGGTGACCTCAAGAGAGTGAAGATTTAACAAAACTTTTTGAGCTTTCTATGACTTATTATACTTCACATACTACTGTTACTTCTGTGTTAGAATTCTTGGCAACTACTTCTACTACTATAACTGCTACAACAAGGTGCCATGTGGTACTTATGCTTTTTGTTGCTTCTACTTCATCCACTCTTCTCCATGCAAAGAGCAGTCCACACAACACCGTCTAAATTAAAGACAGTGTATTTGAGTGGGGAAACATTAGGAGCTGGAGAAGCCTGTGGACTCTATACCTTCAGATGTGGACATGGTTTAAAGTGTGTAATACCAGAGGATGACCCCAGACCGCTGAGAGCTTTGCTGGAGGGGAGGGCAATGTGGAAATGAAAGCAACACCAATGCAACAGAAGCAAGTCGAACTACAGGTAGGCAACTTTTCTGTTGTTTCTGTAAATACAAATTGCAATAGGTTGTGTTCATGTCACAGCAAAATTGAGGTGGTGGACATGTAAAAATTCCATTGTGGTAACCATAGGAACTGTCGAAATGCAGATTCTCCTGTGTCTTGGTATTTGGCCAATATCTTTATCATTACTGGGACAATCCATGAAACTAAACCCATCACAAGTTTGGTTATCCTTTATTTTACACCACCATGATACACTGTACCAAACTAAATTTAGTACAATGTAAGGTGCTTTGTAACAATGTAATAACTTGTACCGATGGGTTACTTACACAATGGAATAATGTGTATTAGTACTTAATGTAGTAAGATATAAGACCAATAGGGTTAGGGTTATGTCTTATTACATTATGTACTTCAAAGCACTAATATACATTCCATTGTGTAAGGAAGTTATTACATTGTTACAAAGCACATTACATTGTACTAAATTTGGTAGGTACAATGTATCAAGGGTAGTGTAAAATAAAGTGTTATCCAAGTTTCAGCGTCTACTCAGTCAGCACATATAAACTAAGGTTCAATTATTTTCTCATAAAGGTGTCCAAAAGTGGTGATAAATTTCTACAACATTTGTGTTGGTCAGTAGAAAGGACCACTACCAAATAGGAATTTCATTCCAAATTCATGGTTTCTCTCCCATCTAGAATGTGAACACAACCTATTTTGGAATTAGTTGAAGCAATCCACAAAAATTACAAAGTATTTTGTTTTGTAGGAAATATAAAATCAATTGCAAACAAGTAAATGTCCCTGTGCCACCATCAGGTCTTACCATGTTCAAAAGCTGCGAACAGTAGTTTATATCTGTAATGCACTTGTGTTTTGATGGATGACTTATGCACATTTTTGTTCGCAGAAACAGCACCTATAGATGTCCCAGAACAGGTAATAAAACTGTAGTGTATACCGTGTCATTATGTGAAAACATTTGGGTTTATCCTCACCTGAACTCTTCTTGTCAGGCTCCGTGCCGTAAACTTCTCAGGCGCTACTTTCAGCCCTGGGACCTCAGCTGGTCAAACCCCAGCAGGAAATCTATCTACCCAACTGCGCTCGGGATGGCTTCTTCAAAAAGAAACAGGTATGTTATTTAAACTGATTTGCACTATCTACTTTGAATAATTCCCAAAAAAATATTAGACAGGGCAACTCTGTACTTTAACTGTACTTATCTGTACTTTAACTCAAGTAATGATGTCAAGTACTTTGAGCAAAGCTGTTTATTTGTTGATAGATTACAGGGCTAAAGCTAAACAAACCTCCCCTCTTGTGTTTGCAGTGCTGGTCGTCCAGAGGGAAGCAGAGGGGCAAGTGTTGGTGTGTGGACAAGAACGGGACTCCGCTGATTTCAAACTCAACACGGATGAGCGCCGCAGACTGTTAGATGAATCTGAAAGATATGCACAGAAGATGAAGGAACAATGTTGGCTTTCTGGTCAACTTTTTACACTTTTTAGGGGTGTAAAGTGTTGGCCTATAGACATATGTATTTAATGTAAATATAATTTTAAGAGAGTCTAACATGTTGCTTTCCATGGATATGTTATATAAGCACATGTCATTGTCATATTTATTTATTTTATACATAATTATCTATGTTGCGTTACAACAACAGCATATCCTTATTTACCTTTTGGCATTAATGTTCAGTCATATTCTAACCTGCTCTTAATTTGTTGTTTGGTTACCCCAACCACTTATACTGTAATTCCTGCCAGACTGTACATGAAACCAGTACCTATACAATTCCATTTATGCAAACTGTTTCCAGTGGTCTCTGATCAGACTTGTTAAATGTAAATCATCGTTTCACTGAGTTCACGTGACACCTGTCTGACTCACCTGTAGGGTAACCTCTGAACAGTGCCACCTACTGGACACACTAAGCTAGTATTGTGACAATAGCCTAATAGAGGCTACATCTTTGATTATTTGGCTGCGCGTGCCGGAAAGTCTCTAAACAGAATATCTCATAAAAACATTTTTTTTTTATTTACCTATGAGTTTCCTTGTCTGTGTAAGTTCTCAGTAGTACAGGAGTTGTCAATCTTCAATGAAGGTACCTTCATGAATGTACCTTCATTGAAGAATGAGTTTCCTTGTTTGCATTTTTAAATCTTGAAATGGTTAAATGGAGTTTGTCATGGTAAATGTAGCATTAGCCTTTAACTGCTGACATCATCAGTGACATCGGCTGGAGGCAGGAAGTGATTGAGAGAAATAAGATTAAACTAAAACTAGCGATTTTAAGTGTAAAACTACAACTGAAAAATGTGGTCCTGTTGTGGCTTAAGGTGCAAGAACAAGAGGAATGACATTTGAGACGATAAAATAAGGTTTATCTGATATTTCCAAAAACAGTTAGACATTTGTTTATCGTTACTATGACAACAGCTACAATGGAAATAGATAGGAATTGAGCTTCCTGCCTCCAGGTAAGCCGGAATGTTTACAAACAATTAAAGGGTCTATAGACCCTTTAATTGTTTGTAAACATTCGGCTTAGCTGGAGCGGAAGCTCGATTCCTATCTATTTCCATTGTAGCTGTTGTCATAGTAACGATAAACAAATGTCTAACTGTTTTTGGAAATATCAGATAAATCTTATTTTATCGTCTCAAATGTCATTCCTCTTGTTCTTGCACCTTAAGCCACAACAGGACCACATTTTCAGTTGTAGTTTACACTTAAAATCGCTAGTTTTAGTTTAATATTATTATCTTGATCACTTCCTGCCTCCAGCTGATGTCACTGATGATGTCAGCAGTTAAAGGGTCTATAAGTGTGGCTTTAAGAAGCAAATGCTGACAGAAATGTAATGTGATGGATCAATAAAATCGAAGCATTATTAATTATTAGTAGTAGGCTACCACATCAACAAATAATCGGTCAAATTAAGCCGTTGTTACTGTAAGTTGCCATTGCGGATGCTAGTCATGATGCGACACTGACTTCGATCAGCCTATCAATACACACGATTGATCCAGTGTGGCGTGGTTGCGTCTCATTCAGTCCCATTGCAAACAGCCGAAATGTCGCTCCAGTCCCCGATTGTGACGTCACAATTTTAAAAACCGATTGGAATAAAATAAATGCATCCACAGAAATGGTTGAAGGCTAAAAGGTTCTTGCATTAGATAATTAGATCTAAATGCACAGTGTCTTTATCTTACTGAGTTTATTTCTTTTTCTACCTATTTTTTGCAAGTAGACAAGGAGAGTGGGGTAAGATGAGCCACTTTTTGCTTTGGTGGTTGTTGTGTACAAACAGTATACAATAGATGCAAAATTGTACTATTTCTATAGATTTTGTTTTCTATTCTTTTGCATCTTCAAAAATCATCTGAAGTATATGGTTTTTAAGATGTTGGTCTTCAAAAGAATTTGTCTTGTGGCTCATTTTACCCGCAGAGTGAGGTAGGTTGAACCAGATCTTGGGGTAAATTGAACCACCAGATTTAAAGGTGAAATTAATACTAGTCTCTTTTTTACAATTCAGTGTTTCCCATTAGCAATTTTATTCCAAAACCTATTATAACAAATATTTTTTCTTTTCGTATGCTCCATCTGCAGATTATGACATTTTGTCTCTAAAATGTCACAAATAATTTAATGTAATATCTAATTTTCATTTCCTTATCTCTACTAGACCCAGAACCACCAATAAAAATGCAAAAACTATAGAATTGTACATTAAAATTTTCTGTAATTTGTCATTCATTGTTTCTTATGGAGCAGAGGCGTCAATTTTTCTTTTTTTTTGTCTGTCAAGTTCAAATCATGTCCTATGTTGTGCGGTGTGGCTTTAGCCTTATGGCCAGAGAATAGCAGCCCATACTTTTCCCACTACCATGTGGTCACTTAATTGTTACTGTATTCACATCCACGTGTGTCTATCCAATCTTTTTTACGCACGCCTCCTTTGGCGCCGCAGGAGGAGCCCGGACTGATTTTCATACACAGGTGACCAAAAACAACAACAGCCAACTCCTACCACCCATCCATCTATCCATCTACCTCCTCTCATACCTCCACTCTCCTCCGGGACTCGCTCTATCTCTCTCTCGCCATGTCTTCCCCTGGCGCCGCGTCCTCCTTAGTGCCTAAACGCAAGACGAAAAAGAAGCATTTCGTGCAACAAAAAGTGGAAGTTTTCAGAGCAAGCGACTCGGTGCTGAGCGTCCTAATGTGGGGTGTCAATCATTCGGTAGGTACGTGAGCTGTACGTCACTTTAACCAGTCATTAAGATCGTAAATGAACCTGAATTGACTTGTGAAAATCGTTGTTTTACACAGATGAACGATTTGTGCCATGTCCCTGTTCCTGTTATGCTGCTTCCAGACGATTTCAAAGCTAACACCAAGATGAAAGTCACCAACCATTTTTTCAACAAGTAATTGCCGTCCTATTATGCCACTTTTTTATTGCCTGTCTGCACTTTTGCTTTGAGAATAATTTCCTTATCTTGGAATATACAGCGACCTTTTGTGCGCAGTGAATGACTTCTTTGCCTATTACCAACTCCAGCTATTAGCCATGACAATAGCAACAGGGCACAAGGCAAGATAAAGAAATCATAATTGAACAAGCTGGCCTATGGGAATTTAGAATTGTGAATAGATTACTGTGCAGGGATTGGCACAGTGTTGCTAGAGGCTGTCTATAACTAATTATTATTTTAAAAAAACTAGAGCTGAATTAATCATAATTTCATATGGCACCGAAAATATTAGAATAATGCTTATTTTCTGTACACTTTGGGGCTATAGCAGCGAGGTTCCTACAGTAATCCTATAATCCATCCAGGAATCCCATGCTGACCAAAGTCTCAGCTGAAAAGAACAATTCATTCATTATGTCTTTGCAAGCGCATTAGTGACAAGAGGGGAGCGACTACAACAATGGAATAACGCTCCATTTTTTGCAATGTTTTTTTCTCTAAGGGGAGTAATTCCACGTAGCGTATAGTGAATCATCATGTCTGGCTTTTCAAGTAACGTGTATTGGACTGACAGGTCTAAACCAGGACTTGAGGGTTCGGATTTTGTTCCAACAATGTATTAAATAATAAGTGTAAGCGCACAAGACACTCAAAATCGAGAACTACTAAGGGGTTTCTTTTTTATGTTTGGCTGATGCAAACTCCAGGCTAGAGCTAGAGTAGCCTTGTGCCGGTCCCAATCCAGGAGACGGCTCTATCCTAATAGGAACAATTATTTATTTTTATTATGTTCACTATGCTTAAGTTCAGTGGTTCTCAACAAATTAAAAAAAAAAGAGTTTAAAATAAGCATTAGTTGGAATGAATTATGTCTAAACTGAGTGTAAACGATGTCAAAACCAGAAAGAACACCTAATTTGAATATATCAATAAACATTAATGAAAAAATCTCTCTAATTAAAGGTGCACTGCTTAACATTTTGGATTAAAGGCTACTGTAAAAACAAAAAAAACAAAAACAAAATACAAGCTCCTTTCTAACCAGCTAAACACAAAATATGCTATAATGGGGAATCAAAGAATGGATTTGGATTTAAATCTCATATTTGGCTGCCTTTAGTCAGCATCTCCATGGAGATGAGCTGGAGACATCCCGCTCCCAGTAAAGTTACAGTCAGGTCTGAGGAGAGGTGAGGCCACTCATAGCACAGATACATGTTGGTTTTCTAAATTTTTAGGTATTTTTCAATTATCAAAATGTGTAATAAAATAAATTATTGTATTTTATTCTATTTTGTTAGGGTAAAATGTTACGTTGCATGGCTTTAAAACATTTTTTAAATGAAATAGGATGCAAATAATGAAATGAGTAAAAACAAATTGGGATCTAGTCGTGTCAAACTTTGATTAACAATATTTTTTCCTTTACAAAGAATGTTAGTGCAATAAGAATATATATAAGAAAATAAGCTTCAACTGTATGTATGTAATGATCTTTACTTGTTATAAAGCCTCAATCTCTTGTTCAGGGAAAACCTGCCTGGACAGTTCAAGTTCAAAGAGTACTGCCCCCAGGTGTTTAGGAACCTGCGAGAGCACTTTGGCATAGAAGACCAGGAGTTCCAGGTACAGAAACACATGGAAATAACAACACAGTCTTTAGAATAGGCAGACATGTTCAGACAGCATCACTATCGAGATGGAAAGATTTTTACAACAGCAGGTTAAAAGCAGGAGTTGACTCATTTGCATTTCAGTCGGAGAGAGATTTGCATGGAGCAGGTGGACGCTGTGATCCTGTTCATTGACTTGTCTTGACTAGCACGTGATATTTACACAAGTGAAAGTGTTGTGATTTTCCAGATATAATTTTTGGTGATCTGTAGTATCTGTAGGATGCGCTCTAAGTGGTTTAAAAAAGGCCCTACAACCACATCACTACGACTGAACTTGGCTTTCCTTGAGTTATATTTGAGAACACAAGGACAAAGACCTCCAGATTTCAGTCTGTGAGCTTTAACTACACGAGGCAGCGCTAGCATTGTTTAGCACTTGCTCATGGACAGGTGCTCTAGGAGACAGTCTTTGTTTATGTTCATTTGTGAACTGCTCGTAGCCATAGGACTCATATTTGTCTCTGAGTGAATAATTGTCTTGAAACCCACAATAAAAACAACAACAACATGAATAATCAGTTATGATCAGCAAATAATAATAAAAATGATTAGAATGGATTACACTTGTATTGCGCTTTACAAGCTTGGCAGGCTTCCAAAAGAACTATTCACCCCATACAAGGTGGGTAAGTGTCTTGCCCAAGGACACCACGACAGTCTGCACCTGCAGGAGCCACAATTCAAAATGCTAACCTTAGGGTCATGACTTTACCATCCAGATAGATCCAAGTTTGCAAGACTCGTGTCATTGATATTATGTTGTAGGCTGCAACTGACTCCAGCAGTCCAAAAGCTTCAAAGTCTTTATTCTATTCTCTAGCGAGTGCGAGCTGGAAAATAGCATCAGGCTAGCTGTGGACATGTTGCATCTATTTTGCCTTTTCAAAGTTCCCGTATTACAGTTTTATGGCCACAAATCTGATGTGTAGAGTGAGAGAATGCCATGTGAGTAGAAACTGCACAAATGACTCACAGCACACATAAAGAACTTTGATATCACACAATTCTGAATAATTCAACATTACAATTGTCATTGTTGGAGTGAGTATTTAATTTGAACATGTTTACCTCATATCTAGTGAAACAAATAGGTTTATGAAATAATAGGGGGGGGGGGGAATCGTTCTTTTAAGTGTTACTGCTTCTGAATGTGTTTAAACCTGTACAGTCATGTGATTCTTGTTTTCATATCTAAACACTTTCTCTACATTTGTCAGCACAATTCCAAGCAGTTTTAACAATCATTTAAACCCTACTTCCCCTCGTAAACATTGGTTGTAATCTCTCGCTCTCCACCAGGTGTCTCTAGCCCGCAGCGTTCCTCACAAAGTGGAGGAGGGTCAGAGCGGTGGGCTGCTGCTGACCTCGTTTGACTGCACTCTGGTGGTGAAGGAGATCTCCACAGAGGAGGTGGAGGAGATGCACAACATCCTGTCTGAGTATCACCAGGTACCAAATGACAAAATGAATGAGTTGACAAAATTATATAGTGACTGAATTATGAATGTGTTTAATAGACCATTCTTTATGTCCTCAAATTTCCTTTGAACAGGTCAAAGTAAAGTATTTTTTTTGCACATTTAAAACAAAGCATCTGGTTCACCCAATGTGTGCTTAAAGGCCCAGTACCTGATATTTATTTTACTTTACAAAGAATGAAAGAGCAGTTTGAAATGTTAGTTGAGGTCCAAACTCATTCCTAACTTTTTAAACACATTTCTAACATCCCTATTTTTCACAGAGATACTGTCCGTCTGGGAACATATGATTCACATCTTTTAGGCAGCACAATAGTGTGAACAACTAATCTGCTGTGAAGTGCGAACGTAAATAAATAATGCATTACAAGATGCGACGCAAATGTCTGCTTCCACTACCACAAAATGGTTACCAGAACACACATGGAAATCTTTGCAGGATGCCCCAAAAACACAGATTCTTTACTCCCAGAATTAGACATAAAAGTCAATCGATTTCCTCGTCTTTCTCCTGTCAACTTCAAGACTTGTAGATATTATGTACTACTTCTGAGAAAGATCCTGGCTCAAATATGTAAAAGAGCTCCATTAAGCCACTTCTATATGTTTTTTTTTTCGGCATGTAGCTCATATTTCTACCACTCAGCAGTCATTTAGCCTTCACATAAGCTGTAAATTGAAAATCACAGTTGTCTCTCTCTCCCACTCAGTTGTTTTGTGTCTGATAATTCCATAGAGGAGTCACGACCTACATAATCTCTTAAGCACTCTCCAGTCTCCTTTTTTCTTTCTTTCTGCCCCCCATCTCTCTCACTCTCTGTCTGACTCACTGAAGCTGTGGCCATGGAGACTGTTGTAGTTGGATGAAAACAGTGACTCACAGAGAGGGGGACCAACGCAGACAAAAGAGCCAGGTTAAGGATGTTTTCAGTTATCAGTTCGAATACAGTTTCATTTTTTTATACAGTGCAGCCAGTGCAGCCTCCATCTTCCATTCCCAATATTTTTTGCTGGCCTAGTGAACGCTCGATCTTCTCTAATCTCAGATGCTAAGCAGAGATGAGTGGGTTTGAACCAGGATGGGAAACCATGTAGGAATGTCAGGTAGCTTGGGTGAGTGGTTTTTGTGTTGGTTGGATGGTCTGATTGCTGAAAGTGTTGCTCAAATAAGTGAATGGACTTGCGTTACGAGTCAAAACTAATCCTTGCTTACACGAGGGTAGTCTACATCCACAAGAGTTTTTAGAGTGCCGATGATAAATGAGCCCCAACATTGTACATTTGCATTCGATATAGCGTGGTGTTCCCTATTGACTGTTGCAATCCCAAATGTATAAAGCAAATCTCTTTTATTTTCCATCTCTTCTCTGTCCTCCTGTCTCTCTCAGCATGTGGTGATGTGCCACGGCAGCACGCTCCTGCCCCAGTTCCTGTCCATGTACCGGGTGTCTGTGGACAATGAGGACACGTATCTGTTAGTGATGAGGAACGTCTTCAGCCACCGCCTCACAGTGCACCGCAAGTACGACCTCAAGGTAAATAACGCAGGGCTGGCCAATGTGGCGAAAGAAGTCTTATCTCAGTTTGTACCCATGCTATTTCTACCACATTTCTTTGAGATGACCGCGCCTCCTCTGACGCAGGAGGACCGGTCAAAATGGGCTTGTTCCAGATCATTGTTGAACCGAAACCCAACAGTCATGCACACAGACCAGTGCAATAGAGTAGTCCCGCTTGATATCCAAAGAGAGTACTTGCAGGGACAGGCGGCTTGTGTGGATTAGTCACCGGTGTGGCTCAGATATCTTCTCTATTTACTCTCCTCTGTTTCCTGCCACACACTTGTATAATTTGTTAAGATATGGAGTAGATTGCATCGGCCTTTTATCAAGCACTTTGGTATGTTAAAAAAGTGAGTTAAAGCCGCACCGCATAACATTTCACCTAATAAATAGATAAATAGAATAAAAAAATGAGTATTCGTTTTAATTACAGATATGATTACAGAGGCAGCCAATTATGAGATTTAAATAGGTCATGTCCTCATCCAAATCCTTTCTTTGAGTGCCCACTGCAAGAATAGCATGTTTTTGTGTATTGCTGGAAATTGTGCAATCGAAAATGATGCGCAGGGTGTCTTTAAAGCAGAACTAAGTAACTTGTTTACCTTAATAAATCCTTTTCGTAGTCCCTCTGGGGGTAATACAAGTGTTAATGGGATGATTGGGGGGTCTTTCATCTCCCCCGGTGTCTCTGGCCAGAAAACCATGCTTGCAACTTTCCCTGCTCTGACCCGGAGACCCAATACACACTAATGGAATCACGAAGAGGAAGCTAACAGGCTAATGGGCAAAGCTAACTGTGGGCCAGCGCCACTTTAGCAGTATTTACAGCCAAATTTGAGTGACAAAAATTATCTCCATCGTGTAATTGGGTTGTGGCATAATGTACAATCCCTCTCTCCCTTCTGTCAAAAACATCTGAAAAACATTCAGACAGTCACAAAAACATTGCAATTCACTAGAAAAAACACCTTCATTTATGGAGATAGACAAGCCTATACAAAATGTGTTGTTTCTTCACTGCCTTCAAAATGTTTGACAAGTTTGATTGATTGAAATGACCTTTTATATCCACAGGGCTCCTTGGTGTGTCGAGAAGCCAGCTTTAAAGAGAAGGTATGTCTTCTATGTCAGGATTATACAGAAGAGTCCGAAATAGGTTGAACTGTTCTTATCATAAACCACTTGTCCTTCTAGGGTGAAAATGTCATTGCTTCTATTCCTTGCTGAATTGTTGACACAAATGTAAAACTAACTTCTTTTTACTTACAAGTTTGGTCAGCTATAGAAGCATGTCCAGAGGAGGGGCAGTGAAAATATCAGTAGCAGGGTGGCGTTATCCGTAAGGAAGGCCAAAATGGAGACTTATGGGACATAGTGAAAGAGAACATGAAGTTGGCTAGTTATTAATAAATTATATCACATTAGATTCAAATAGCAGGCATATTTTGTAGCAATCAGTGTTGAAAGAACATCAGTGCCTTTGTGGTCGGCCTCCAGCGACTCTGACCCAGATTTGAGGAAGAGCTTCAAAACGGAGGGTTTAAAAACAGAAACCTTTGATCTATGTCTCAGAGCGTCGCTAAAAACAACAACATTTAAACAGTGTGATCTTGTTCTTGTCACCAAAAAATGAAATGATGAAGATTAGGGCTGTGAGATGGATCAAACTGAATTGAAATCGCATTGTGAACGGTCTATGGAGATGTTGGAATGTCAGCGGGACTATCCTGGTTTTAAAAGGAGACCGATACAACACTTAACTATGATATTATTTAGGAGTCGTAATGTCTGATAAAGCGCTTGATGTTGTGCAGGTGAAAGAGTTGCCCACTTATAAAGATGTGGACTTTCGGAACAACCTGGAGAAGATCTACCTGGACGACGCGGAGAAGGAGAAACTCATGGACAAACTCAACAGAGACATTGAGGTAAAGATGGACAGGAGTTACGACAATTGCTGTAACAGTTAGTGATTTGTTGGAACAAATCATCAATAACATTACAGGTGCTCCAACTGTGGTACTACATCTTTTACCACTTGTTCCTCCATTAGCTGCAAACGAATTCACTCGAATTTTACTCGTTGAAGATAATATTCCAACATCAAAAGAGTCCAGAGTAAAAAGGGAGAAAAAGTTAATTTTAACCATATGATTGAATGACCCATCAAGTCTTATCACCCACAATGTACAAACCTTGTCTTACAAAACTTAATTTTAAAGAATTTCCTGGTTACCGGAGGAACCCAGGGTAAACAGGTGTATAAGCTGCCAAGAATTGTCACTGGGGAAAATTCAAATATTATTCAAAGATGTGTGCGTGCCTCAAAACACAATTCCAGGGGAAAATGTTGGTAAACATTGGTAAAGACCTATTTGACTGTAATAACCCACTTCAAACATATTATTGTGTATGTCTCACTTTGTAGAAATGCTCTTGTGTTGCGTCAACATAAAACCTGTAACACGTAAATATATGTACATAATGTTTCCTCTCTAGTTCTTGGCGCGGTGCAGGATAATGGACTATAGTTTGCTGGTGGGCATTCATGACGTGGAGCAAGCAGAGCGAGAAGACACAGAGGAGGAGGAGAGTGAGGAAGAGGAGGAGGATGAAGAGAATGCCGTGCACTACTCCAGCTCGCCTCCGGAGGGCATCGGCGGACACTACTCCTGCTCTCCAGATGGCATTGCGGGATACATGAACTCATTCAAACCTATGGGGCCAGGAGAGTTCGACCCCTACGTGGACGCGTACGCCGTTCAGAGCGCAGTGGGTGAGTCTTGGACTTGAAAAGTTACTGGCTGACGCCTGCTTATACAACGCTCCTCCCATTTCCCCCAAGCTCCGCCCACAGCCCTGTTTAATTAGGAAGCTCTCTCCACCAGATCTCCCACTCAGCATTTGTCCCATGGCACGTCTTATCCCTCTACAGAGCAATGATGATTTGCACTGTATTTTGCTAAGGAAGAAGGGGAAACTGTGAAAGCTGTTTTAAAATAGAGAAGAGGTGTTATTACCCCCCCCCCGAAAAACTGTGATTTGTAATTTATTTATATAGATTCTGTTTACTGTCATACATGAGAACTACTGTAGAGGTCGACCGATGTGGGTTTTTCTTAGGCCGATGCCGTTTATTTTGGATTTTTATTGACCGATGCTCATTTGGCTCTTTCCAATGCAAAAAAATGGGAAGTCTCTATCACTTTCAGACTCAGAGATATCGGCTTTTATCGGCGCTAGATTGGCCAATAGATCGGCCTCTAATTAGAACATGGCATAAAGGTCAGAAAAGTTAAGTTTAGCCTAATACAGAAGGACCTAAACCCTTTTCCTGTGTTTCAGATGCTCCTCAGAGAGAAGTGTATTTCCTGGGACTGATCGACGTGTTGACGCAGTACGACACCAAGAAGAAGGCGGCTCACGCTGCTAAAGCCGTCAAGCACGGGGTAAGGCTCGGGACAATTCAGAGTAGGGGAGACAGGGTCTGTTTATTCACATTGGTTGATTGTCACATCGATATTTACAGCCACACTAGGGGTCACTGTGACTTAACATTGTTATTGAACATCAAGTTTAACATCCTGACTCTCCTACTGTAATTTGTTATCATTCATTCAAAAACATTAAAAGGAGGATTTTTTTCGGGTTTGGCAATTTTTGAGCAGTCTCATGTTTTGTTGTGTCTGTTCTATGTTTTTATGATCGTATTAATTTTAACATTGGCGTTTTTTCTTTGTGTTGACAGGCCTCCGCTGAGATCTCCACGGTTCATCCAGAGCAGTACGCCAAACGCTTCAAAGAGTTCATCACAACTATCTTTGCGTGAGAGTCACAGACCTGCCACCAGCTGTGCCTGATGGACATGTGCCATTTTGATACAACAGAGATTTAGAATATTCGACTTTATGCTCTTTTTACTTTCACTGAAGTACAATGGTAAAGTCTTGTCTCTACAGACTGAGCTAAGGTCGCACAGTCACCCTCTACCATGTGGTGAAACGGATTTTGTTATTCAAGAAGATGTGGAATCACCCTCAACTCAAACAACCTGGCCCAGATAAACCTTTGCTAGAAGTGGAAAAATCCTCAACGCCTGCAGCATATGAAATTTTAATTACCTGAAGGTTTGTAACTCACAATTAATACAATTAACACAATTAATACAGCAACTATAACTTGCTGCTGTGCCTAATGATACCAAGAAAAAACTTTAGGAAGCTATGAAAATGAAAACGTATGAAACTATGGCCAATACCACAATGTCTGCATTTACAAGTAAAGAAAATGTTCTAGGCCACCTTAATGTTAAACCATCTTTTAATTTATCTGAATGGTAAGTGCATTCTTTTCATTTAACCTTTAATTTAATTGCTTCAGTTGATTTCCACTTTGCGCTGCTTTTGATGATAAAGTCAGTGATTCTGTTTGAAGAGTTTCTGCTTCTTTTGTTTGATGAACTATTTGTATTCAAGGTCTGTTCCTTTTGGTTCAGTCTCTCTCTCTCTCTCCCTTCACTTTATATTATAAAAACGTTTATACTACAGTCTGAGGCGATTAATGCTCCACAGAAATGCATTGGATCTGAAAGGATCTCTTAAACAATATTTGTCAAAATGGTCCCCGAAATAGCTTAGAGAGCCTATGATACGCTTCATTCCGGGTGTGTAAAATACATTTGTGTACCTTATTTCAGCTTTTCTGACTTAAAATTATGTTCGGCTTGACATGAGCTTTTTTGCTTCAACTGCAAACTGCAGTAATTCAGTAGATCTAGGATTATAATGTTATAAATGTATGTTATGGGCAAAATCCTTGCCAGGCCATGACACTCACTGATTTAAACTGTACCAAATGTTTTTGGCTAACTTCCCATTGGTCAGTGTGGGGCAAAAACATAGCTGTAAGATAGAAGAGATAACCGGAGTTCCATTCAGAAGAGATAACCGGTGTTCCATTCAGCCCCATTCATATGATCCCAAGTGGCTTGTGAAATGAACATGGAGCCAGGCTTTAAGCAGTTTATGAGGCCAAAAGCTACATAGGAATCCTGTTGACCAAGTGTCTTTTGGAGTCGCCCCTGGCCACCAGGGGTGGTATTACAGCAATGTCAGAGAAGGACTTTCCACACCCAATGGGTAAAAACTACTTCCTGTCCACATTTTATGTAAATTAGAAACAAAATAAGATGTAAAACACAGACTTAAATACTGTAAGAGTCAAGCCAAGTGTGTTTTATAAAGATTTCTTCAGATTGTGGTGGTATTTTACTATTTGTTAGCATCAAATTAATGTTAATCTTTTTTGGGTGTGGAAAAACCCCTACGCCTGGGACAGAGGTTGTGTAAAACTAGAACAAATTCATGGTTTTGTGGAAATCTATGGGGGCATGGGACAGAAAGCTCTAACCCTGGACTGTCCCGGGTAATTTGGGACGTCTGGTCACCCTACAGTGTGTCCGACCACACAAAAAGCACAAACTTAAAATAAAATAAACACCTCAACAATAAACTGGACTAGTCCCACAACACCAACGCCCTGTACAAGAAGGGCCAAAGTCGCCTCCACCTTCTGAGGAGACTGAGGTCCTTCAGAGTGAGCAGGCCTCTGCTCAAGACTTCTTATGACTTTGTAGTAGCCTCTGCTATCCACTACGCTGCCGTGTGCTGGGCCCCGGGCAGCACAGAACGGGACAAGAACAGACTGAACAAGCTGGTCAGGAGGGCCAGCTCCGTCCTGGGCTGCCCCCTGGACTCTGTGGAGGAGGTGAGGGACAGGAGGGTATTAGCCAAGCTCACCTCCGTCATGGACAATACCTCCCACCCACTGCACGGGACTGTAGAGGAGCTGAGCAGCTCTTTCAGTGGAAGACTGAGGCACCCTCAGTGCAAGGAGCGCTACTGCAAGGCCTTCATCCCCACTGCTGTCAGACTGTACAACAAGACTCTAAAGTAACATGTGCAATAACCCCTTTGCAGGACACATGCAATAATCCCTGTATTTACATCACTTACCTGTGTCACTTTATCATCCACTTGCACTATGATGTAAAGCTGCACTGCTAATACTGACAATAACTTTTTTGTTATAGTCTGTTTACTTTATTATTATTTACTGTTTACACTTTTTGTCCCCACAAAGTCCTTGGTAGTCATTGTATATACAGTAAGATACCACTATTGTTGTTGTTTATTTCACATTTCCTGCCTATTTGCACACCCTGAGTGTTTCTAAGAGCTGAATGTAACAAGTAAATTTCTCCATTGTGAGATCAATAAAGGCTATCTTATCTCATCTTATCTGAATAGGATTTAGCATTGAGATCAGAGAACAATTTTATACACTAATTCTTATCCAAAGTGAAATCTCTAAAGGTCATTGTTACGGCCCCGGGCCTCCAGTGTTCCTCCCTTTTGTTAGTTCTGTTCGTGTGGTGCTAATTTCCCCCTTTTCCTCCTCCATGGAAACCTGGCTGTGTGAGCCCTGGTCTGGGATTGGAGGACTCGTTCTGGATGGCGGCTCGTCCCTGGTCCTGATTGGTGCGGTTTCGGAGCACCTGGCCCCAATCAACCTCATGCTGGCCACGGCCACCCCTGGCCACCCCCTGGTGGCGCCACTGTTCATCCGGTGATATTATTTACATGCTGAATTTTAAATACGTTTTAAATATGTTGTAAATTTTCAACAGCTGCTTGTTTCTGCCACATACTGTTAAAATATGTATTTATTTAATCGCGACGGGGCTAACTCCCCATAGGAATAAACAAAGAGAGGGAACAATCATCAGTAATGATTGGCACATCAATAATCATTACCCTAGGAAGTTGGCATCCTGGTACGATGCAACATTCCACATACAGAGCCTATTTGTTTAAAAAAAAAAAATAATAATAAAAAAATATATACATAATGCGTAATATCTAAACTGTTTGAATGTGCGAATGAATCGCTTCACACTGTGTGCCGATATTTGCTTTTCACGGAGCCGAGAAGAAAGTACTGTAGCCTTTGTACACTTGTTTCCTAATTAGTCCTCCTCCTTCCGAGAGCTCCGTCGGCTTGTTCGCTCTGAGCTGGTGTTTGAGCTAAAATCAGCCCCTGCTCTCATGTACTCAGTGAAAGTGGGACTTGAGAATAGATAGAAGTAGGTCAGTCCCTGAACAAGAGGGAAAAGTCTCAAAGTCTGGTTGGACTGATGGCTGGGAGAAAACTGGAGCACAGCAGCTGGAAATGTTGTGTAATACGCTGGCCACTTTATGCAGTACAGCTGGGGTAAAGCTTTTAAATGCAAATAACCTGTTATTCATCTCAATATTAAGCACTATTTTGTCACGACCCTCATTTGCAGAATGTTTTAGCATGGGTCAATTTAAGCCTGATGCCATTCCTCATTGTAATGTTAATAATTATGAAAATACAATGTCACAACATCAAAGGTCATCAAAAGTCTAGTTATGCTATGGATTTCGAGTCCTTTCAAAGAGAAAAACTCACAAAACGCATTCACTTCACATTCTGGTTTCCCCTACTACTAAAAACATGTACAATCTTAACTCCCTGTAAAATAAGATTGGACTTTCCTGGCTAAATAATGGTCCAATATAATATGTTGCAGTTAAACATAGTTCTCTTCTACATATGTTAGGATTGGGCTCCATTTTAATCCAACCAAAATGAAAAAAAATATGTACCCAGTTATTCACTTTTCAAATCTTAATGGTTAGGAATATGATTTTACCAAAGGCTTACCAAAGCTTAAAGTAGCAATTCTATAAATCATAATTAAACAGATATGGACATAAACACCACATTGTGGGCAGTATCTTTATAATGAATGCTCTATGGATGAGTAAAAAAATACAAATGGTCATGGATGTTTAAGTTACATCACACATAAACACAAATACGAACATTACTGCATGAAAATGTTCAAATCTTCATCGGGCATCTTTCTTTTAAAACACTTGTGATAATGAGACATTATCTTTACCACTCAAAGACCCAGTCTAAAACGATAAAACATTCACTGTAGAGTTTATGTCAATGAAGAGGACACACCATCAGCGTCAGTTACATTCAGTCTAAAAACAAATCAAGGCATTTACACGAGCTCAGCACTGCACTGATGCAGCCCCGAAGCAGGAGGCGCTAGAGGGAAAGGGTCTGCACTAAATGGACTTTGAGGAATTCGGAGGCAGGGCAGGGTGGTTGGTTCTCCACTTCTACTACTGAAGTGGCTTAAAATCTGCTGTTTTGTATAGCCTGGTTGCACTTGGTGGCTCAGATGGTAGAGTCGTCTGCAATATAAAGCACTTTCTGTGTGTCTTGACTGAGGCTACATGTGAGGTGCTCCCATTGAAAGATCACAAAGGCAAAAAATAAAATCAATATTCATAAAGGTTCTATACCTGCTTATATATTTACAAATAATTTATAAATGCACATAACACGTTAGCTGTTGTCCAAACTCATCCCTTTCCTAACTTTCCTAACACATTTCTAACATCCAGATTGTTCACAAGGAGCAATAATGTCACAGTAATGTAAATAACTAGCTGCTAGTTCATAATCAAAAAATGCTTTAGAATAAGATGCAAAAGTCTGTTTATCACATAGGGATTCATAGGGATTTGGATTCATATTGCACATTAATGCTTATTGCTTATTAACTGGATAGGCTTCCTATCGTTGTAATAGCGATAACCCCAATAACCAAATGCTTTTTAGTGTACCAGTTTGAAAGTATTAGTTTTAACGTGGCTCGCTCAGTGTCCAAGATCGGCATCTCATGTCTACACACACAGATACGATTTTGTGTTAACACAATAGTTACTAAATGAAGCGTATGCGCAAATTCAACATGGAAGACCAGCTGCATTCATTCGCCTCATTACCGGCAGCGCTCACCAATCATCCAATCACAGACCCCGCTCAAGCCGCACCTTCACGAGCTCAGCGGCTCATCCCCGCTCATCGCTCAGGATCCCTTGTTAAGCTCCATGGTCAATCACTCAGCTGCTTGCCAGCCGTGCTACAACCCTCCTCCACCCCTTTCTCCACCTGGCTTCGCCTCGGCTCTGCTCGTTGTCGACTGGCCAACCTAGGATTTCTCCACCACCACCAGTGTCCAGGCTCGGGGGAAGATTCTGGCATTCATCATTGCCGTGCATTTCACATCGTTCGTTCGATCTTCCGCCGGGATCTGAGCCCCAATAATATTCATGTTCATTAATTAAACACTCATACTGCCAATAATTATTAACAAATGATTAGGAAACCTATGTAAAACTTGTATAAATCCTGAAATAAGTTAATTTACTTAAGCTTTGCAACTCTGTTACTAACTCTTATAATAGTATGCAGTTATTATAAACTTTATATTATAAACTTTATTATATAATTTTTTTATCTTTCTTTCTTTCTTTCTATTTTACAGGAGAATAAGCTGCAGCAATAGTAACAGCTTGGCCAGTGCTAGCATTTCATTTCGCGGCTCTTTAACTTCTATGTGTAATATATTGGGATTTTCTATTTGGTTATTCCTCTAAAAATGTGTGTGTCTTCACTGGAGCCTTACATGAGAATAAATAGTGGTAACATTAATAGCCATGGCAGAAATCCATCCAATCTATTTTGCTTTTTCTATTAAAATAATATCGCTATTTTGAATTACTTTAGTGCAGACCACCTCCGCACATGTGCAGTGCCGAAGTCCCACACAGTGATAACAACAACTGCTCAAAAAGTTGGTCTCAAACAAAACAGATGCTTCTCAGCACATCCCCACTGTACAAATTGTATAATCTTCAAAATCTTTTTAAGCATCTCTATACAGTTAAGTCTCTTCCACGACCTTCTATCATAGACATAGTAGTTATAGTATTTTATAAACACAATATTTGCACTTGGACATTCATTTTCTATGGCGTGGATAAAACCGTAACAAAGTAATACAGCAAATAAATGTATGAAGCCAAAGTCTGTGGGTTCATGTAAAAAACTGTTAAAATACTGCATGACGAAACAAGGAGATCCGCTGGTTTACAGTGCAATACATTCCCCTTCAGTCTCAGGGCCTCCCATATGTACATGGATATTTTTATAAACACATTCTTCATCAAAGGTTGTCTCTATCCAGACAAAAGGAATCATTCATTATTTGTTCTGACGAGAAGAAGATTAAGATCTCAACAGCTTCTCACCTACTTGTTTTACCTCGAGTCTAAAGTGAGTCTAGCCACTGAATGAAAGAAATGAAACTGAAACTTCAATTGAGCCAGGCTTCCTTAACAAGATACTTGAACTCCCCCATTTGAGGCTGGGATCTTCATTGACCTGGACAGGACAAGCCAGCTTTTACAGTCAAAACCATTGCCTTGTTTTATGAGGTGCTCATTTTTACTTTGGTCAAATCACAATTTGCTTCAAACCAGCCCAGTACATGATGAAGGAACATCATCTGCAAAAAGCAGAACGGAAATTCTGTTGTCTCCAAAATAAACCCATTCAGACCATGGCTTGAATTTCAGTCCATGAAAATAGTAAACAGAAGTGGTGACATAAGACAGCCCTGTCGGACTCCAATATGCACCAGGAACAGGTCGGAAACTCTGCCAGAAGAGACCCTAGCGCTTGTCATACAGGGACCAGACAGTCCTAAGTATAGGACTACTCCCAGAGCGCCTCCTACATGAAGCCACAGAGTACAGAGTTCCTGAAATGCACACAATGACGTGTCCACCACAACATCCATAGGCTTGAGGCTCTTTAGATGGATCATATGTATAATTAACGAGTTTTTTCACCATCTTTATGAATTGATTGAATAAATCTGGACTGTCTCTGGCTTTGATGACAATTTTCAAAGTCTGTTTCACCATTTCCTGTGATTGAAACATAAGTCCAACATCAAATTATCTAAAAATTAAACTTCTAATTACATTCAAGCACAGTGTTGTCAGCACTTTCCAGCGTCAGCAATCATTTTAAGTCCCTCTACAATCTTTTGTTTTGACTTGTGATTAAGAAGACCCCCGACACACACACAATGAAAATATGCATTTACAAAAACATCCATGTCACAGGCCCTTTAGATGCGATCCTTCTGAATGCTGTCGTTTGTTTTTTGGTTAAACCTCAGTCTTGGGCGCTTGCCAGAGTCTATCTCACTGTCCAATCACCTTCACTAGTGCAGTCACTCTCCTCTGTGGCCTCTTCGGAGTGAACATCTGGCCACCTGTGCCCTCCAGCTGCTGTTTGGGACACTTCTCTCCTCATCTCTTCTCCCAAAAACACATTCCCATCATCATCCTCACCGGATCCTTACGACACCGCCCTCCTCGAAGTGCTATAGCTCAGGCTGGTCCCTCCTCCCGCCGTCTTGTGAGTGGTGATTTTGAGCGTCGTCGCCACGGTGAGGCTGGGGTTCATGGCGACGGGATAGGCGGCGGGGGCAGGGCCCGACGTGAAGCCGACAGCAGAGGAGGAAAGGGGGGAGGAGAGCGAGGAGAGGGGCGCCTCGTTCGGGCAGCCGTGTTGGAGCAGGATGTCTACGCACTCCGGGCTCCCGGCGTTACGGGCCACCGCCAACGCCGTCTGGCCCTGCGCGTCTCTGTACCGCACGTCACAGCCGTACTGCAGAGGAGAGAGAGGGAGGGGGAGAGGACGGACAAGGTTATCAGTTCATACAGCTACATTTATTGTAATCTTAAAGAGGGATATGCTTTTTGCAGGTATTGGGTAATAATCTCAAACACATCTTCATCACTTTCTTGCACTTTGTTGGTACGAAAATGCAACTTTAAAACAGTTCTTGATTTTGAAACCCCCCACACTCCCTCCTTTTGCTCCCCTTCGCTGCGCAGCCGTTATAATAAAGACAAAAGAAACAAAGAAAATCACGGGTGAAGGTGAGCAATGGGAGAGGAGTGGGAGGGGCTTGCGGTGAGATTGCTTGGACAATCAGGAAGTGAAAGTACTGGATATTTTTGTTTCAGCTGTATTAGATCAATATTGCATTATCTAACCAACAAAGTGTAAGATGTTGATAAAGATGTGCTTGATGTTATTACCAAATGCCGGCAAAAATTCAGCTTCAGATTCATTTATTAGCCATTGCAGTAAAACCACATTGGAAAAAAAAAGTGCGATATCAACACATAAAAACAAATAAAAACATAGGAACAAACAAACACAAAAGCATAATGCCCTCTGTTTAAAATGGGTTAATCTTTGCCCAAATCATTCTCATATAGGTAACGTTTATTAAATGCTACTCCTACTTCTTTAAATAATCATAAGGCTTTATGGATGATGAGATAAGACCCAAACTCTTTTAGATGATGTAAAAGAAAAACTGCACGAGACAGATGTAAAATAAAATCCACAGTCCTGGCTCCTGCTGCTCTCTCCCATTTATCAAACAGACTGCAGCTGAGTCACTGCTCCATACACCGGCTTTATGCTGAGCCCACTGCAGACTTCAATACCAATATTTATTTTGACCACTTCTGCATTTTGTTTTGATGTATATTAATAGCCTGTCTGTCCTGCTTTTTCTCCTTTTCTGTACAATAAAGTGTATTAGCCAGCTTCAATTTGAGATGGATTTCCATAAGTGCAGCCACATCTGACCATAACAGGGCTGCACACTTAGTCAAAATAAATCGAAATGACAGGTGGAATGATTGCCAAATCCTTTGTAAAGAACTAAAATCCTGTTGCTATGTTTTTTGTAGTATTTTTTTTTTTCTTTTTTTCTGCACCTAACCCTGATATTAACCTCTATAAACATGTTCCTCTATAAACTATTATATGAAGCACAGTCAACAGAAAATAAAGTGGTGAAAGATAAATATAGAAATGGTAAACTGCAATATTTGAGATGCAATCTTAGGGCGCTTCATGTCTTTACGCCTCGGTTTTCTCCACTTGTGCCGACTCGCTCCACTGTAATGCCTTGTAAATCAATACCGCTGTATAAAGCTCATTGATTTGTGTATATTTAACAACAAAAGCCATGTAAACTGAGCAGGGGCTACATCCTCAACATGTTGGCAAAAGCGGAGGTTTTCCCCAGTACCATATCTGGTGTAACCAAAATACAATGGAGTAACAACAAGAACTGAGGTGCAAATGCACAAACATTTGATCACAATAATAATAACAACAACAACAACAGTATTGAGCGATCAGTCATGGATTGTTGTGCGTTGGTTAAATTTAGATTTGCTGAATGAGTAGTAAGTATATTATATTGTCATTATCTTAAAAGGCCCTGTACCAGATTTTGTATTAAATTATAAACAATGAAAGGATGCCACTAAATTAAAATGTTAGTGGTGGTCCGAACTCATTCCTAACTTTCCTTACATATTGTAGAATCCCAATTTCTTCATACGAGATTATAGGAGCATTTCAAGTGCAGGGTCACTTTTTAGTGTCACTTTCACAAAAATGCTTCAAAACTAGCCTGCACAGTGTGTTTTCCTAACACACTAAAGGAGGAAAACACAAAATGTGTTCCATTACTTGGAAAAAAAAAGGTCAAGTATAGTGCCATTAAATGTATGAGGAGCTCAAGGGTAAACCCAATGGAAAGTGGCTCATGGCTAAATCCAGTACATTTACACAAAGTAACAGTACAGAGTGTTTATTATCGAGTACAGTACTGTAGTCCCAAATAAACAAAGCAGGTATTGACTTTTTGCTAAATATTATACTAACGGTAAAACTGTTGTAAAACCAAAAATTTCCACTCTAACTTCAAAGTTGTTGTTTTATTTTTTAACTTATGTGAAACAGAAAATAAGATGCACAGAAATGCATGTGTAGAATCGGGATGTGTTGAAGGGTTTAGTTGCAAACGGTTTAAATTAAAACAAATTTAAATCAGTTAGAATGGAGGGAAATTGGGTACTGCAGCTTTAAGACATACTGTAAAGAACTCATGTATTTGAAGAAGTTTACTGTAGAATAAACTCACCCATAGCAGGAGCTGCGTCATCACCACATCCCCGTGCTGGCAGGCGGCGTGGAGGGCGGAGGCGGGCAGGCGCAGGGCTAACAGCGCCCGGGACGAGAGTGCCATGCTGAGGGGCGCGTTCATGTCCTCTTTACTGCAGTGGGCCAGGAGCAGCAGCAGCTTGGGGAGGTTGTGCTCCATGACCGCCAGCAGGAGGCGTCCCGCCAGCGTGATGTCCGGACCCTCACCGGGAGTAGGGGGAGGCAGCGGGGCCACAAAAAGCTTCTGCTCATACTTGGCCCGAATCCACGACTCCCGCTCCTCCCTGAGTCAGCAAACACAGGAGGAGGAGAAAGGACAGATGAGGAGTTGAAACTGAGGCGTTATACAAGATAAGGTCCAAGTGCAGTGCATTATACTCGGCTTACAATTGATTTTTAGATTGACCAATGACTATCCGTCCCAGGTTGTTCCATTTTATATAAATGAGAGGTAGAAGATATAGTGGGAAGAGGACATGACCACAGGCCTGGACTCATCCAGATTTAATGATGCCTTCATGCGCTGTGGGAAAGATGATCCTTTCCAGTTGAAAGGGAAATTTCAAGTGGATTGTGTTCAAGTGCTTTAAAGTGATAGTCTGAAGTTTAAATGTTTTACAAATGTAATAAATATATGCCTATAATTGACCGCATGTGCCTGCAGTTTGTGTAATAATGTAAGTAATATTAAATATATGTTTCCCTCCCTTCGCTATATTCAGCAAATAATCAGAATTCCTGGTGCCATCACCTTGACCAACGAGATGAGCTTTCCTGTGAAACAATCAGGAGGAAAGGGGAGGGAGCTGTTTACTTTTCAAATTTAGTTCCTGCTCTATTCATATTGCAAACTAGGAGTGGCTTTCTGGTCCAATCAGAAGGGAAACAAAGCAATGCAAAGCAAATTCAAATTCATTTATATGTGTACAATACGGGGCAGCAAAAGGAGGGAAGAGTTCAGCTTCCAGACAGCCTGATGAATGAAACAGTTCTTCAGTCAGTTGGACCTGGCACGCATCAAGATTAACTGATGACATTATTACCGCAGAACGTCTCCAGTATTGACGGTTGTTGTGTCTTTGGGCAAGACACTTAAGTCACAATGCCTCCAGTGTCTTTGTACGTGGTGTTGAAGTGTGTCAAGTCGTGAATGGTTTCTTGTGTAAATGCTGTGAGTACCCATATAGGTGAAAAGGTGCTGATGAAGTGATTCTTTTTACTATTTAATACGACTAAAGTCCACATCGAAAACCTAATCCTGACCTGGTGGCGTCGGGTGTGGGCTTGCGGTGCCCGTGGGTGTGCGCCTCCCAGATGCTGTTAACCAGGTGGTTCCCGATGGCACTGAGGACCAGAGTGAGCTCCCGCGGCAGGTCGTCCAGGTCCAGTGACCGGACTCTAGACACGTGGGTCCCCAGGTTCCTGTGGATCCCAGAGCACTCAATACAGAGGAGGGCGCCCAGGTTCAGACTAGCCCACGTGGGATCTGGGCCAAGAGGAGAAGGAGGAGGGGGAGGAGGAGGAAGAAACAGTTGGACACTGTAGTTAGCACTTCCCATAACATTAAGGTTGTCTACATTTCATGTTATCTGAGATTCCTGTATAGAATAATGAACATGTATGTAATTAAAAGCTGCACGTATAATTAATGAATTATATTTTTCTGATTGTATTGTTTGTGTCTTTATAAAAACATTTAGATTTTCTTAGTAGCGCTTTTTTAATATCAAAATTAACTACCTGATCTGTTTTCTCTCCTTATCTGAATAGAAAAAGAGCAGGGATGAAAAAAGTCTGTTGTGTTACAATGCAAACACACACAAAAAGCTGCTAAACATGTTTATTATGTGTGACAAAGGATTTGCCATTTCCGCTGCACCAGGAAGAACCTTCAATACATTTTCACAAAAGCCAACAGCGGTTTTCATCTCTTCCATTTGCGTTTGGGAAGCAAGCAATGCTTTTAGCCTCCTACTCAACATCTTTCTAAAACATACATAAGTGGTTGATGAAAACAAAAAAATTTTTTTTTTTTTGCATAGGCCTAATTTATAATGCAAATTGCTCGCTCACATTTAGTCAAACTAATCTTAAAGCCATACTATCACGAAACCTAAGCCCATACATGAAACCACCATCATGTTTACATTCCGGTCATTACAAGTATGTGAAGTAACTTTTGTAGCTGAACAAAAGCTGAGGAGAAACGGTGCTAAAGCCCGTGTTGTCACTCACTGGGGGCGTCACAGTCCACGCAGAAGCTGTTTCCTTTGGCGTTTCGGATGGCCTGCAGAACCACAGCGTCGCTCTGACTGTTCCTGCGATGCTGAAAAACAAGTGTTAAAAATACACATCCAGTTAGCACAAAGTTTTTAAGTGTGGTTTTGGTACAATTCTTTAAACATCTACAGTGGCGTTGATGGTAGAACAGGTCGTCTCATGATCGGAGGGTCGGGGGTTTGAATCCCGCATCGGGAAGGTGCACACTGTCGTTGTGTCCTTGGGCAAGACTCTTCACTCACCTTGCCTCCAGTGTCTGCGTACATTGGTGTACGAATGAGAGTGTGAATGGCCTCATTGCATCCTCCGTCTACAGTATGTCTCTGTGGTGCGATGAAGCAAAAGTGTCCAGTCTCAGCTGTTCTTAAGCATATTTGTGCATTTATATCAGTGAAAAAATGCAATTATAGTATGACTATTCCTAGTTTATTCAACTGGGTTATGGGCAATTTAAGAATTCAGGGACTAATCTCTTTTTTGTAAATAATGGGTCGTAGAAGAGGGGAAAATGCAAGCTTGGTGTAAGTCTAAACCATGATTTTTGTTTTGAAAGAATTTTATTTTTGAATCTCATTTGACATTTACAGTGAAAGTCAGTACAAAAAAAGAGTGGCCATTTTGTTGATGGCTTTGCAAATCTCAAATCAATCTCACAACCTCATCAAATATTTGACTTTCCAAAGTACCACCAGGCACAAAGATCCACTAATAAGGAGCCAAAATCAGTTAACTTTATCAATCGCTCAGTAGCGGATTCCCAAATCAAACTGCTGGACCTCTTAATAATGTGGCTCAGACTGTTTCTGTCTGTAACAGTCAGATTTCCAAACCGTGCTACCAAAGAAAAGGATAGAACCGAGTCTATAAGGCACAATAAAGCAAGGTGAGCATGTGTGGGTTGATTTGAAAATGCGATAGTCTCTGTAAACAAAAGAGACGCTGGTGTCTGTTCTTGCAGAGTTTACCTCAACCTGACCCATAAATGTTTGTTTCTTTGACATATCTGATATTCTTTTGAAAATCTGTCCATATTCACAGTTTTGTTTGCATTGAGAATCAGATTGGATTATATTTTACCATTCGTTAAAATTGGCCACAATGGGACAATGGTAGGCCTCATCTTCTAAACTAAACTATAAATCAGTGGTAAATCAAATTAAATCAATTTATTTTGTATAGCCCGATATCACAACAGGAGGTACCTCACAGGGCTGCACCAGACATTAAAACAGTGAAACAATAACTAATGTAATGTCCAAACAACTTTAATGTCCAAACAAATGTTCATGTCCAAACACATGTAATGTCCAAACAAATGTAATGTCCAAACAAATGTTAATGTCCAAACAAATGTAATGTTCAACAAATGTAATGTCCAAACAAATGTTAATGTCCAAACAAATGTAATGTCAAACAAATGTAAGGTCAAACAAATGTAATGTCCAAACAATGTAATGTCCAAACAAATGTAATGTCAAACAAATGTAATGTCCAAACAAATGTAATGTCAAAGAAATGTAATGTCCAAACAAATGTAATGTCAAACAAATGTAATGTCAAACAAATGTAATGTCCAAACAAATGTAATGTCCGAACAAATGTAATGTCAAACAAATGTAATGTCAAACAAATGTTAATGTCCAAACAAATGTTAATGTTCAAACAAATGTAATGTCAAACAAATGTAATGTCCAAACAAATGTAATGTCAAACAAATGTAATGTCAAACAAATGTAATGTCAAACAATGTAATGTCAAACAAATGTAATGTCAAAACAAGTATGTAAAAATTAATGTCCAAACAAATGTTAATGTCCAAACAAATGTTAATGTCCAAACAAATGTAATGTCAAACAAATGTAATGTCCAACAAATGTAATGTCCGAACAAATGTTAATGTCCAAACAAATGTAATGTCAAACAAATGTAATGTCCAAACAAATGTAATATCCGAACAAATGTAATGTCCAAACAAATGTAATGTCAAACAAATGTTAATGTCCAAACAAATGTTAATGTCAAACAAATGTAATGTCAAACAAATGTAATGTCAAACAAATGTTAATGTCCAAACAAATGTAATGTCAAACAAATGTAATGTCAAACAAATGTTAATGTCCAAACAAATGTTAATGTCCAAACAAATGTAATGTCAAACAAATGTAATGTCAAACAAATGTAATGTCCAAACAAATGTAATGTCCAACAAATGTAATTCCAAACAAATGTAATGTCAAACAAATGTAATGTCAAACAAATGTTAATGTCCAAACAAATGTAATGTCAAACAAATGTAATGTCAAACAAATGTAATGTCAACAAATGTAATTCCAAATGATGTCAAACAAATGTAATGTCAAACAAATGTAATGTCCAAACAAATGTAATGTCCGAACAAATGTTAATGTCCAAACAAATGTAATGTCAAACAAATGTTAATGTCCAAACAAATGTTAATGTCCAAACAAATGTAATGTCCAAACAAATGTAATGTCCAAACACTTTAATGTCCAAACAAATGTTCATGTCCAAACACATGTAATGTCCAAACAAATGTTAATGTCCAAACAAATGTAATGTTCAAACAAATGTAATGTCCAACAAATGTAATGTCCAAACAAATGTAATGTCAAACAAATGTAAGTCAACAATGAATGTCAAACAAATGTAATGTCAAACAAATGTAATGTCCAAACAAATGTAATTCAAACAAATGTAATGTCCAAACAAATGTAATGTTCAAACAAATGTAATGTCCAAACAAATGTAATGTCAAACAAATGTAATGTCCGAACAAATGTAATGTCCGAACAAATGTAATGTCCAAACAAATGTAATGTCAAACAAATGTAATGTCCGAACAAATGTAATGTCAAACAAATGTAATGTCAAACAAATGTAATGTCCAAACAAATGTAATGTCAAACAAATGTAATGTCAAACAATGTAATTTCCAAACAAATGTAATGTCAAACAAATGTAATGTCAAACAAATGTTAATGTCCAAACAAATGTAATGTCAAACAAATGTTAATGTCCAAACAAATGTTAATGTCCAAACAAATGTAATGTCAAACAAATGTAATGTCCAAACAAATGTAATGTCCGAACAAATGTTAATGTCCAAACAAATGTAATGTCAAACAAATGTTAATGTCCAAACAAATGTTAATGTCAAACAAATGTAATGTCAAACAAATGTAATGTCCAAACAAATGTAATGTCAAACAAATGTAATGTCAAACAAATGTTAATGTCCAAAACAAATGTAATGTCCAAACAAATGTAATGTCAACAAGTAAGTCCAAACAAATGTAATGTCAAACAAATGTTAATGTCCAAACAAATGTAATGTCCAAACAAATGTTAATGTCCAAACAAATGTAATGTCCAAACAAATGTTAATGTCAAACAAATGTAATGTCCAAACAAATGTAATGTCCGCAATACAAAATGTAATGTCCAAACAAATGTAATGTCAAACAAATGTAATGTCAAACAAATGTTAATGTCCAAACAAATGTAATGTCCAAACAAATGTAATGTCCAAACAAATGTAATGTCCAAACAAATGTAATGTCAACAAATGTAATGTCAAACAAATGTTAATGTCAAACAAATGTTAATGTCCAAACAAATGTTAATGTCCAAACAAATGTAATGTCCAAACAAATGTTAATGTCAAACAAATGTAATGTCAAACAAATGTAATGTCCAAACAAATGTTAATGTCCAAACAAATGTAATGTCAAACAAATGTTAATGTCCAAACAAATGTAATGTCCAAACAAATGTAATGTCCAAACAAATGTAATGTCCAAACAAATGTAATGTCCAAACAAATGTAATGTCCAAACAATGTAATGTCCAAACAAATGTAATGTCCAAACAAATGTAATGTGTCAAACAAATGTAATGTCCAAACAAATGTAATGTCCAAACAAATGTAATGTCCAAACCAAATGTAATGTCCAAACAAATGTAATGTCAAACAAATGTAATGTCAAACAAATGTAATGTCAAACAAATGTAATGTCCAAACAAATGTAATGTAAATGTCCAAACAATGTAATGTCAAACAAATGTAATGTCAAACAAATGTAATGTCAAACAAATGTTAATGTCCAAATGTTAATGTCCAAACAAATGTTAATGTCCAAACAAATGTAATGTCCAACAAATGTTAATGTCCAAACAAATGTAATGTCAAACAAATGTTAATGTCCAAACAAATGTTAATGTCAAACAAATGTAATGTACGAACAAATGTTAATGTCCAAACAAATGTAATGTCAAACAAATGTTAATGTCCAAACAAATGTTAATGTCCAAACAAATGTAATGTCAAACAAATGTAATGTCAAACAAATGTAATGTCCAAACAAATGTAATATCCAAACAAATGTCATGTCCAAACAAATGTAATGTCAAACAAATGTTAATGTCCAAACAAATGTTAATGTCAAACAAATGTAATGTCAAACAAATGTAATGTCAAACAAATGTAATGTCCAAACAAATGTAATGTCCGAACAAATGTTAATGTCCAAACAAATGTAATGTCAAACAAATGTTAATGTCCAAACAAATGTTAATGTCCAAACAATGTAATGTCAAACAAATGTAAGGTCAAACAAATGTAATGTCCAAACAATGTAATGTCCAAACAAATGTAATGTCAAACAAATGTAATGTCCAAACAAATGTAATGTCAAACAAATGTAATGTCCAAACAATGTTAATGTCCAAACAAATGTAATGTCCGAACAAATGTAATGTCCAAACAAATGTAATGTCAAACAAATGTAATGTCCGAACAAATGTAATGTCAAACAAATGTAATGTCAAACAAATGTAATGTCCAAACAAATGTAATGTCAAACAAATGTAATGTCAAACAATGTAATGTCCAAAACAAATGTTAATGTCCAAACAAATGTAATGTCAAACAAATGTTAATGTCCAAACAAATGTTAATGTCAAACAAATGTAATGTCAACAATGTAATGTCCAAACAAATGTAATGTCAAACAAATGTAATGTCCAAACAAATGTAATGTCAACAAATGTTAATGTCCAAACAAATGTAATGTCAAACAAATGTTAATGTCCAAACAAATGTAATGTCCAAACAAATGTAATGTCAAACAAATGTAATGTCAACAAATGTAATGTCAAACAAATGTAATGTCAAACAAATGTAATGTCCAAACAAATGTAATGTCAAACAAATGTAATGTCAAACAAATGTAATGTCCAAACAAATGTAATGTCCAAACAAATGTAATGTCAAACAAATGTAACAAATGTAATGTCCAAACAAATGTAATGTCAAACAAATGTAATGTCCAAAACAAATGTAATGTCCAAACAAATGTAATGTCAAACAAATGTAATGTCCAAACAAATGTAATGTCCAACAATTAATAAACAAATGTTAATGTCCAAACAAATGTAATGTCAAACAAATGAATGTCAACAAATGTTAATGTCCAAACAAATGTAATGTCAAACAAATGTTAATGTCCAAACAAATGTAATGTCAAACAAATCAAATGTTAATGTCCAAACAAATGTAATGTCAAACAAATGTAATGTCCAACAAATGTAATGTCCAACAAATGTAATGTCAAACAAATGTAATGTCCAAACAAATGTTAATGTCCAAACAAATGTAATGTCCAAACAAATGTAATGTCAAACAAATGTAATGTCCAAACAAATGTAATGTCAAACAAATGTAATGTCCAAACAAATGTAATGTCCAAACAAATGTAATGTCCAAACAAATGTAATGTCAAACAAATGTAATGTCCAAACAAATGTAATGTCAAACAAATGTAATGTCCAAACAAATGTAATGTCAAACAAATGTAATGTCCAACAAATGTAATGTCCAAACAAATGTAATGTCAAACAAATGTAATGTCCAAACCAAATGTAATGTCAAAAATGTAATGTCAAACAAATGTAATGTCAAACAAATGTAATGTCCAAACAAATGTAATGTCAAACAATGTAATGTCAAACAAATGTAATGTCCAAACAAATGTAATGTCCAAACAAATGTTAATGTCCAAACAAATGTAATGTCAAACAAATGTTAATGTCCAAACAAATGTTAATGTCCAAACAAATGTAATGTCAAACAAATGTAATGTCCAAACAAATGTAATGTCCGAACAAATGTTAATGTCCAAACAAATGTAATGTCAAACAAATTAATGTCCAAACAAATGTAATGTCCAAACAAATGTAATGTCAAACAAATGTAATGTCAAACAAATGTAATGTCCAAACAAATGTAATATACGAACCAAATGTTAATGTCCAAACAAATGTAATGTCAAACAAATGTTAATGTCCAAACAAATGTTAATGTCCAAACAAATGTAATGTCAAACAAATGTAATGTCAAACAAATGTAATGTCCAAACAAATGTAATGTCCGAACAAATGTTAATGTCCAAACAAATGTAATGTCAAACAAATGTAATGTCAAACAAATGTAATGTCAAACAAATGTAATGTCCAAACAAATGTAATATCCGAACAAATGTTCATGTCCAAACAAATGTAATGTCAAACAAATGTTAATGTCCAAACAAATGTTAATGTCCAAACAAATGTAATGTCAAACAAATGTAATGTCAAACAAATGTAATGTCCAAACAAATGTAATGTCGAACAAATGTTAATGTCCAAACAAATGTAATGTCAAACAAATGTTAATGTCCAAACAAATGTTAATGTCCAAACAAATGTAATGTCAAACAAATGTAATGTCAAACAAATGTAATGTCCAAACAAATGTAATGTCAAACAAATGTAATGTCAAACAAATGTTAATGTCCAAACAAATGTAATGTCAAACAAATGTAATGTCAAACAAATGTAATGTCAAACAAATGTAATGTCCAAACAAATGTAATGTCCGAACAAATGTTAATGTCCAAACAAATGTAATGTCAAACAAATGTAATGTCAAACAAATGTTAATGTCCAAACAAATGTTAATGTCCAAACAAATGTTAATGTCCAAACAAATGTAATGTCCAAACAAATGTAATTCAAAAAATGTAATGTCAAACAAATGTTAATGTCCAACAAATGTAATGTCAAACAAATGTAATGTCCAAACAAATGTAATGTCAAACAAATGTAATGTCAAACAAATGTAATGTCCAAACAAATGTAATGTCCAAACAAATGTAATGTCAAACAAATGTAATGTCAAACAAATGTAATGTCCAAACAATGTAATGTCAAACAAATGTTAATGTCCAAACAAATGTAATGTCAAACAAATGTAATGTCCAAACAAATGTAATGTCAAACAAATGTAATGTCAAACAAATGTAATGTCCAAACAAATGTAATGTCCGAAGAGGGCAGTAGCTCCCTATCAATAAACCCGCACCCAGTTGCCCTAACAGCTGATTTGTAGATGATGTTCCTATGCTGTGTGGTGCATTAAAAGATGTTTGTTGTTTTGAGCAATAGAAATGACAACTGTTCCAAGCAGTTCCAAACACTCTGCTTTAGATAATCAGTGTAAATTGATAACCTGATTAGTGGCATGTCCAAACAATGTAATGTCCAAACAAATATTAATGTCCAAACAAATGTAATGTCAAACAAATGTAATGTCAAACGAATGTAATGTCCAAACAAATGCTAATGTCCAAACAAATGTAATGTCAAACAAATGTAATGTCCAAACAAATGTTAATGTCCAAACAAATGTAATGTCCAAACAAATGTAATGTCCAAACAAATGTTAATGTCCAAACAAATGTAATGTCAAACAAATGTAATGTCCAAACAAATGATGCCAATGTAACAAACAAATGTAATGTCCAAACAAATGTAATGTCAAACAAATGTAATGTCCAAACAAATGTAATGTACAATGTTCCAAACAAATGTAATGTCCAAACAAATGTTAATGTCCAAACAAATGTAATGTCAAACAAATGTAATGTCCAAACAAATGTTAATGTCAAACAAATGTAATGTCAAACAAATGTAATGTCCAAACAAATGTTAATGTCCAAACAAATGTAATGTCAAACAAATGTAATGTCCAAACAATGTAATGTCCAAACAAATGTAACATCAAACATGTTAACGTCCAAACAAATGTAATGCCCAAACAAATATAATTTCCAAACAAATATAATGTAATGTCAAACAATTGTTAATGTCCAAACAAATGTAATGTCTAACAAATAAGCAAATAAGCAATCAGCAACAAATGGAAACTTGCCCCGAGCGTCCCCCATCCTTAAACCCTCCTATGCGGCAAGGAAAAACTCAAAAACCAATGGGAGAAAGAGAAACCTTAAAGAGAACCACACGGAGAGATTCACTCCCATGGATGGACAGGCTACAGATAGACCCAGGGTGGATGATGGTAACAACGGTGTTCAATCACATAGGCTCGATAGTTGCCACATGAAAAGACTTTGAAAATAATTATAAGCCAAGTGGACTTCGGTCCAACTCGTGGACCCAAGTTGAAACAAACAATAATTATGACAGATATCTGTGAGCTTTAGTTTTGTAGATTTCTTTCAAGAGTCCAAACTGTCTACAATCGTCTACAAAAGTAGCAAAAATATGTGCTGCACAACTTTAAAATGCCAATATTTACATTACCGTAGCTTACATCATCGTCTTATTGCACAAGTGTTATTTCGCATATTCAAAATCAACCCCGACATTGACCTTCTTTAACCTCAGACATAACTGAGCTGAATTTATGACTGTGTGCATTTAATATATTCTCAGCACGCCACCGCTTTTAAGGCCATTAAAAGGCAAGCAATAAGCAATAAAATGTAAATGGATTTGAACAGGTGCCAGTAGGTGAGCGCTGCATTATCTAATGCCTAAACCCGAGCTAAGGAGCCCTATCTACAGTAGAAGTGCATGTAGGGACGCAAGATGAGGAAATGTAAAATATTCAAAGTACAGAGCTGAGAAGGGTATGAAGTTACAGATATAGAGGTGAGCACTTGTCCCTTACGCTACAAGCCCGACCGTCATCTATTCATTAAAAATACATAAACAGCATAAAAAATAAATAAAAATAGCATTTGTTGGTATGTTAAAACTGCTAATTTGTAAATGTAATGTTTTCTAATATCCATCCCGTCTTTGTGGTCGTACCTTGTTCTTGCTGCTCTCACACAGCTGCAGACTGGCTAAGATCTGGCTCTCTATGGCCTGCACCCACGCGTCACGCTCCTCCATGCTCTGGGCCTCAAAGTGCCACGTTTGACCGGTACTCGACACGACCAGGAAGTCAAAGTTATCCTCATCTGAGAGAAACAGGGGAGGAAAGGAAGACTCATTCTTAATCATTTATTTATGGAAAAAAATAGAAAAAAATTGAAGGAAAAGCTAGGTTTTTTTGTATGTTATTTCATACAATGTATCAGTCTCTCAATGCTTCAACAATGTTTGTATCAATGGCACCGTAATAAAGTTCAGTGCTTCAGCATAGAAGAAAAATTACAACATTAAAGGCCCTGTACCTGATTTTTTTGTTCTATGGTGGAGTAAAGTTAATGTTTCCCTGTATGTATATAATGTATATTATAGAATTGGACATTTCTGGGAAAAAACCTTGGTGCATCTAATTCTGAAGTCTTTATATCACTGGTGAGATAGCAGCTAGTTGTTGTTTAAAAATGTTAGAAAGAAATGAGAGGGAAAGTTGGAGATACAGTAACTGTTTGAAATATCTCAGCTTTCATTGTTTGTAAACAACTAAAATCAGGCATAGAGCCTTTAATGACGAGGGAATGTCATAAGAATATGGTCAAAAGTTGATTTGTATGAAATGTTTAGTTTAGTTTAGTTTAGTTTATTTATTTGTTTGAGCAGTTAACCTGCTCAAAGGGAGTGGGCTGAAGCCAAAGGCTTATAAGCGCCCACCCCAAAATAAAAATAGTAACATTACATTTAATATTTACAAGGTAGCAAATCATAAACAAAGGAACATAGGGCAAAGTAACAATAAATGATGAAGAATAAGACAAAACAACAGCAAAATAAAGAACAAAAGAATGTGCTACTTTTATGTTATAAAGGTGCATTCATACATATTATACTCTGAGATCTTGCTACTTCCCAGTTGTCATTACTATCCTCAATATAATTTAATTTGGGTTTAATTATCATTAATTATCATTATTAAAGGTGCATTAATACATATTATATTCTGAGATCTTGCTACTTCCCAGTTGTCAATACCATTCTTAATATAATTTAATTCGGGTTTATTTATCATTATTATTATATTTGTTTAATTGAGTTATATGTGAAGTGTGATGTAAGCCCTGCATAATGAGGTGCATTAAAAAGCCAGGGTGTAGAACGGGCCAGTTGAAGAGGGCAGTAACTCCCCTCAACAAACCCCCACCCAGCTGCCCTAACAGCTGATTTTGTAGATGATGTTCCTATGCTGAGTGGTGCATTAAAAGACAAGGTTTTGAGCCCGTTGGGAGGGTCCCTCTCAACAGATTCATAACTTGCCTACCCTAATTCTCAATTTGTAAATTTGAGCAATAGAATGACAACCGTTCCAAGCAGCAACACTCTTCCTTGATTATAGATAATTGATCCTACTGCGCCTCCTAGTGGCAACACATTTCTTGTTCTCTGTATATTTCAAAAGTCTTTTGTTTGTATTTATATTTGAACAGGTTGATATTTGGACTTCGTTTCAACTCCATTTCCAGTTTATTCCACAATTGTACACCATTAACTGTTGGGCTAAAACTTTTCAAAGTTGAGCTATGTTTCTGAGTCCTAAAGTTTAATTCGTCACGTAATTCATAACAACCAGTACGTTCTTGGAACCTTCTTTGTATTTGGCCTGGCAACAGTTTGTATCTTGCTTTGTATAACATCTGTACAGTTTGGAACTCAACAATGTCACAGAACTTCATGATCTTTGATTTTAAAATAATGCGTTTGTGTGGTCCAAAAACCCAACTTTATGAATTACTCGGATAGCTCTTTTTTGCAACAATACTATTGGTTTTAATGTGTTTTTATAAGTACTACCCCAAACCACAGTACAATAATATAAATATGGCAAAATCAGAGAACAGTATAAGATATGTAGAGCTTTGATGTTTAAAATGTGCTTTGCTTTTGCTATTACTGAAATGCTTCTAGAAATTTTCGTAGATATATATTTAATATGAGCTTTCCAAGTAATTCTGTCATCTATAATAACACCAAGGAATTTGATTTCATGCACTCGCTCTATGACAACACCCTCTATCTGAATTGCTTCCTGAGCATTGGAATTACAGTTGCCAAATATCATCATTTTACTTTTACTCAGATTTAGAGATAATTTATTTTGTTTGAACCACTTATTGACACTTTTGAGTTCCAAGTTAACAATCCGACACAGTTGCTGTAAGTCGTCACCTGATGCAAAAATATTTGTATCGTCAGCAAACAAGATAAATTTAAGTACTTGAGACGTTTTACAAATGTCGTTGATGTACATATTAAACAATTTTGGGCCCAGAATGGAACCTTGAGGTAAACCACACACAATTTGTCGACAACTCGACTGATAATCACCTATTTTCACACATTGTTTTCTATTTTTTAAATAACTGGTAACCCACTGTAGAGCTACCCCCCTAATCCCATAATGTTCTAGTTTATTAATTAGTATATCATAGTTTATTGTATCAAACGCTTTACTCAGGTCAATAAATAACCCTATGGCATATTTCTTGTTATCTACAGCATTAGTTATTTCTTCAATTATATCAAAGAGCGCGTGTGAGGTTGAGTGATTATTCCTAAAACCAAATTGATTGTCCGAGAGTAAATTACACCTTTCAATAAAGCTGTCAAGTCTAGAGTTATAAACCTTCTCTAAGATTTTTGAGAATTGCGGTAAAGGGAAACAGGCCTGTAGTTTGTGAAGAGATGTTTATCTCCTGCCTTGAACAGAGGAATCACTTTTGCTACTTTCATACCATCAGGAAATTGTCCAGTTTGCAGCGATAGGTTACAGATGTATGTTAACGGCTTAGAGATACTTTCAATAACAGTTTTTAAAGTTTTCATATCCATGTCATGGTAATCTGTCGAGGTTTTATTTTTACACCCTTTAACAATGTCCAGTATCTCCTTTTCCTCCACAGGTTTGAGGAACATGGACAGAGGATTTGTGTCTATCAGTTCACAATTAAAGTTCTCAACATTTGTAATTTTTGCAGCAAGATTCGGTCCAACATCTACAAAGAATTTATTAAATGTATCGACTACTTCATTCATATTATTTAAAGTGTTATCCTCATCTTTGAAATATTTTGGATAATTAATCGATCTTGGTTTATTTCTAATTATACTATTTAAGATATTCCATAAACCTTTAATATTATTCTTATTGCTATCTAACAACTTATTATAATAATCCTGTTTACATTTTCTAATGATACCTGTCAGTTTATTTTTATATTTCTTATATTTATCCTCAGCTTCTTTTGTTCTATCATTTATACATTTTTTGTAGAGTGAATTTTTTTTCTTGCATGCATTTAGTAATCCCTTAGACATCCATGGGTTTTCTTTACACTTTCTGTTTTTACAATGTTTTTTCATTGGGCAATTTTTGTCATATACTTTATGAAATATTTGCGTAAACTCATCATATGCCTTATTAGTATCATTCTCTCTGTATACAATACTCCAGTCTTGAGCTAATAGTTCCTTTTTAAATGCATCCATAGTTTTTTCTGTTTTTACCCTTCTAAACCAATACATTTTTTCATCATCAATATTTAAATATCCATGTTTGTACAATACAAAAACTGGCAGGTGATCACTAATATCATTTATCATTAATCCACTGACTGTATCACTATCTATTTCATTTGAGAAAATGTTATCAATCAAAGTCGCACTGTGGGTTGTGATTCTACTCGGTTTAGTTATTAGAGGAAACAGACCTATACTAAATAAAGTATTTATAAATTCGTCAGTCTTTTTGTGTTTATATGGGTTTAACAGATCGATGTTAAGGTCTCCCCCCACAAACATGACTTTATGATTTAAACCTGAAAAGTGCTCCTCCATCCAATTAGAAAAAACATCTATATCAGAGCCAGGTGTTCTATAAATACAACTTACAATAATATTTTCTTTTTTTGCCTTGTAATTTCTACAGTAAGGCATTCAAGTACATCATCCACTACCATAGTCTTATTTTCCATTACTTTATAACTATAGTTGGAGTCTACAAACATAGCTACACCCCACCATGCTTGTTTCGTCTGTTCATACTTATAAATTCATAACCATCAATAGAAAACTCAATTTCTCTGTCATTATTAATCCATGTTTCTGTGATTAAAATTACACTAAATGGTTTAGAAAACTGTTTTAAGAAGCTTTTGATGTGGTTAAAGTTTGCATAGAGGCTACGACTATTGAAGTGGATTACAGTGAATGCCTTAATGTTCTTAAGTTTACTATTGTAAGATCCTCTGTATAATATTGACAGTCATTAGTAGCTCTAGTAAAGAAGTTATTTTCAGGGTCGATGTCGATCTCAGTGTTCTGTAAGTCATATTGTGATAATGTAAAATCCTGGTTATTTGCTTCAGCAATTCTCCTTAATGAAAGGTCCAAGTCGATGCTTCCTATAGAACTATATGTCCCCTTTGAAATTATACTGTATATGTTACGAAAGTTTTACAAAACCTTACTCTGTTTATTTGTGAACTGTGCTTCCTGCGCAAAAAAATAGGCCCCACAAGGTCAAACCTGGGACTTTTTGGGTGTGAGGTGAAAGATCTGAGCACTTTGCCCCCATGGCGCAAATGGTAACCACTTTTTAATAACTAGGCTGTCACGAATTTGTAAAGCTCATACATACTTTATTCATCAGCTACAACATTTATATAGCTTTTTTTCTCTTTTATCCAAATGATGAGTAGAAGTATTGACCAACGCTTTACAACAGTTTAACAGTGTGTAGTTATGACAAAGAGTGACCAAATTAAGTAAAGTAACAAAATAACCAAGTTGGCGTTTTAACTTTGCCTGTGTTATTCCCAAACAATGTGTATATTGTTATTCGAAGTGTGGGTTGTGAGCAGAGAAGGCTTCCGAAACTCCAATGAATTTTAAACAGGCACTTTGCATAAATACAGTAGTGTTGATGGATATGTGTCAGTGGAGGTATACGTGCAGCAGCAGGCGTGAGCGGAGATGTATTGGATTATTCTTACCTGTCTTACTGACGTTCCTTAAGCTGCCGAAGCTCTTGAGTTTCCACATTTTGCGCTTGGCTGCAGAGGGAGATGAGAAATGTCAATAAGCCTGAAGACGGATCAGACGCCGTTACATCAGCCACAAAGGAATATGTCAACAACACACTCCGACAATAGCGCTGGCGGCCATCTTTAATCCCACTGACTATTGCTCTATAAAAAGAATCCGTCTCTGGGGGTTTCATTTGGATTTTTAGAAAGGATATATGAGGATGGCTTTAACTGTGTATTAATGCTATTGAATAGGCAGACTGTATGACCTATCAGAAATCAGTTCTAGGTTTCTTTTTTTTTCTTTCTAGGATACAGTACATTTATTAAAGGGGACATATTATACAAACTCTTTTGTGAGCGTTTAAGCTGGTTATGGTGGTTTTCCTGTGTAGTTCAGATACTTGAAGTGGTTTTCTGAGCAATCCACACATGTCTGAGGAATCCTCTGCCCTGCCTTTGTGTGTGCAGTGCTCTGGAAATCTCCGGTTGCACCTATCTATGTCCCCGCCCCCCACTCTCCCTATACCCTGAAGAGCACACACCTGCGCTCATGTACATTATGCTCTGTCAGTGTGTTCATGTTGTTATAGTGCGCATCTATCTCCCATCCACTTATTGTAAAATGCTCTGCTCACTCAGAGCTGCTGGAATATACGCTGCTAACTTTTTTTGCTGCAGTTGTGCAAACATTTTAATTTCTGGATTATTACTATATCTCCATGAGGAAAATGTTTCTTTAAATGTCAAGGAGAAGCCTAATTTTCCAGTTTCCATAGTGGATCTGTTTGAGTTGCTGTGGTGATGACCCCCTGGACAGAAAAGGTTCTTTTTTGAGCACATTTTACAGATAAATCTTTCATTTCTTTTTTTTTATTTAACCAGTAAAGTCCCATTGAAATTAAAAAAGGGAGTCCTGGCCAAGAGGCAGCAAAGGAGTTACAATTTACATATAATTACATACACATTATGAAAAACAGATACAATGTAAAAAGGTCGACTCAAGTGCTCTCAATCTGGACTTAAAAGCGTTCAATAAGTTTAGTTATTTTCCAGTCTTTTTGCAACATGTTCCATGTAGAAGGAGCAGCGTGAACAAAAGCCCTTTTTCCTAGTTATGTGCGGGCAAATGGAACAGTGAGCAACAAATGATCGTATGCTTCGTAAACAAGGACCCAAGATGTCAATGTAGCACTTAGTAATTCTATTTCTGCATGGCCTTAATCAGCCGCTAAATGACAGCTACTGACATCAATAAAGTCATGTACATTGATGTAGCCTAGATGAATTATGATCGTAAAAGCATTTAATAATATCTTATTAGGTGTTAGTACCACTGTAAATACTAGTGCAGAGATGTGATACAGCCACTAGTAACTAGCTGGTGAGTTGATAAAGACCAAAGGTTGGCAGCTTGAACTCCCATTACTGGGATGCATCCAGACTTTTGGTCCACTTGATAAGACAGCAGGATTGATGAGATTTTTAAATATTTTTTTAATGTTGTTTGTCTTGCGGTTTTATCAAACTGTTGCTGTCTCGCCATGTTGTTCCTGTAAGCTGTAAGCCTTTCTAGTTCTATTTACATCCTCCCTCACGGATTGATTCACATTACAGTCTGAACACTTTACCGTCTGCCTGCCCGATGGTGTCTCCTTTCTGGTTCATGCTCTTCTTCCGCCTGTGTTTCTTGCGGTCGGTCAGGGGGGATCCTGAGCCCATGTCTTTGGTGGACGAGGAGCTGGACACTCCCTCCACTGCAGAGTCTGGACACAGGTGCACCAAGAAAGGAAAATAAATTCTGACTCGCAAATTTGCTTCAGTAGTATCAGGAAATTCTATTCATTGTTATGTATAGTTGTCAAGAAAAGTGTAGAAAATTGGGGTTCTTAAATTTTTGACCTGCAGTGTTTAGTCTAGTGTCGAGTAATGATCTCTGTGTATAGAACCCCTCACCGACGCTGTGGGCATGGTTGGACACGTTGGAGCCACACCTCTGCACCCCCCGGTTGTTCCTCAGAAACAGAGCGCTGCCCAGCTCCATCTCCTCCATCTGCAGCAGACTACTGGCCGTCAGCGGTACTGCAGCACAGACAAAAGAGTTATAGAATACGAAAGCTTTCAAATCTCCCGAGATGCTTTTGTTTTACTGTCGTGGCCTGTTCTTGCTTCGGCTTTTTACAATACAGATCTGTTCCTATTCCTCAGAGACTGACCTGGCCCGAGCCCCTCTGGTCCCGGCGAATCCTTTGTTTTCCCGTTGAGTCCAGCCCCTGATCCAGGTCCCGGCCCCGGTCCGGTCTGAGGCACGGCTCGAGGGGGACGTTTCCCGGGGACCTTGACCGTGACGCGCAGCAGGTCCATCTCCTTCCCCGGAGCGTTCAGCATGTAATCCTGACACAACGAGGGAGACAAGAACGGCTTAAACAAATGTATTCTGTCGATAACTTTGTGATTATGTTCTATAAAGTTAAGCCTGGGACACACTAGAAGATTTTTTTTTTTTTTTTACCATGTCTCAATGTTGATGTTCTTTCATCAAAAACAGACCTGGAGTTGTGTTTTAACTCAGTCTTTGAGTAATCTTTGGATCTTCTCTTTTAGCAGTGCAGTGCATTTTTTAATAAGTCACATTATAAATTGAATCATAAATGAAAATCATAATCACACAGTAAAGCTCACAATACAAGAAAAAGGATTTAAACATAGCAGTAAATCTAAACGTCTAGACATCTGGTGCGAAAAACCTACTTTGCATAATAGATGAAACAGTATGAAGACCCTTTCCAGAATAAAAGACTCACATTGACGCTGGCGTGATACGACAGGATCCCGTCACTGGTCAAAGTCACGTACTTCTTCTTCCACTCTTTGTTTAGAGAGTTCCCGCTGCGCTTCAGTAAGATGCCCTGATCAGGGACGACAAATGGACAGAGTTTGGAAGAGAAACAGTGGGCTGTATAATCAAAGAACAGAACAGAAGGGCAACTCGATAAAGACGTGGCCATGGCAGTTAATAGGACACCGAGGACATTTGCCTTTTGTAAAAAAAAGAAAAAAGAAAAAAAAGAAATGCTAATCTTTTTGTTAACTTTGCTTTTAGGTTTTAGGTAGTGGATTCTGTGGTCCAGACGGTCAGATTGCCCTGGAGCTGGAGTCTACCATCGGCATGGCAACGCGAGAAGAAGATCTTTATTTATATAGCAACGCGAGCACTCCACATGGGCGCAGAGGGAACAAATATTGATCTATTTTAACCAGCTGCAGGTACATCTGAAACATTACTGGCATTGATATAAACAGTATTAACATGCTACAGGTTGGGTTGTTTCGACACGAAGTAAGAAATGTTGTTTATTTAGTTTTGCCTCACTATATTGACCTAACTGTTGGTAGACTGTGCTGTTTCTCATGAACTCAGTGCTTTGCTGCATAAGGAGATAGAGAAAGAGCTATGGCTTCAATTGAGAGAAAGCAGCACAATCCATAAATTTCAAAGATTCACCGTATCTCACTAAAACATGTACAATAGGTTCACAACCGGGGCCAGGACTCCCTTGAAAAAAAGATTCCTAATCTCAGTGCGACTTTCACGGCTATATAAAGGTCAAGACCAGAAAGTAGTCAAGACCGAACAGTGAAAGTGTAAAAACAGTCAGTAAGATTGCAATGTTTTTACACAAACATTTACATGAAACGCTTTCCAAAAACGTGAGATATTCAAACACATAAATAGACTTAAGAAAAAGACGGGAGTGCATCTATGGGCCAGTGACTTTTTTCACAGGTGCTCTTCAAGGATCAAAAATGTAGTTAAGTAAAGGTAATGTATTTGAAGCTTTAAAAAGAAGGAGGTGATCCGAGGCACTCCGACTTACATAAAAATCCTTTCATGTTGCAGGGACTGTTATGGTTTGGGTTGGAATTATTCATTATGTTAAGGTTCGGGTTTAGTTGGGGTTTTGGTTGGGCTTTTCCCCTGTCTCTGTGTGTGTTCCTGTCTCGTGTGTTTTATTTTGGCGTTCTAGTTCTGTCTGTGTGACTCTTGCTTTCCCTTCCTCTTGTTTGATTACCTGCCCTGTCCTAATGTGTCACACCTGTTCCCCATTTCCCTTGTGTGTGTATATATCCCCCCGTGTTCTCCTTTGTCTTTGTCGGATCATTGTCTATGTTATGGTCGTTGTTCTCGCTTATACCATTAAATTTGGAAGTATGGACGATAGCTGCTCTGCGTCTGGGTCTCTTTCCCTCACCCGCACCCCAAACCGTGACAGAATGATCCGACCAAGACAAGACCCAGCAGATAGCGCTTGTACGCGTTATACCGTGTGCTGGGTGGACGGTCCCGTCCGGAGGCGTTTCCCGCATGGTTATCCACGCCGGAGCCCAGGACCGCCCTTCGTCGTATCCTCAGCCAGTGCCCCGGGACGGGTCTTCGTATTCTCAACCCGCGCCCCGGGACTGGTCTTCGTATCCTCAACCCGCGCCCCGGGACGGGTCTTCGTATTCTCAACCCGCGCCCCGGGACTGGTCTTCGTATCCTCAGCCAGCGCCCCAGGACCCTTGCCCGCTCGTCCCCGCGCCTGTCTCTCTCCTGGGCTCACGTCTCGCCCGACCGCCGCCTGGCTCGGCTCTCCTCCGGGGCCTCGCCCGTTCGCCGCAGCTGTCTTTGTTTGAGCCCGCGGACCGGCCCATTCAGCCGTCTTCACAGCTGTCCCCGGTCCGTTTTCCGCAGCTGCTTTCGCCCGAGCTCGTGGACCGGCCCGCTCGGCAGTCTCCACTGCCGTCCCCGGTTCGTCCTCTGCAGCTGTCTCCGTCAGAGTCCGTGGATCCGGTTTTGCCCTTGCCATCGGGGAAGATCTTAGACCTGCCGCCGCTGCCAGAGCCCGCTGAGGGGGGTCGACCTGCCTGCCCCTCTGGCACTGTTCGACCTGCTCCCGTCTCCGGAGGATCCGTCACCGTGCCTGACTCCGCTGCCAGGGCCCGCTGCGGAGATCCTGCTCCCGCCTCCGCGGGAGAACCTGTCTCCATTCCGGACACCACTGCCTGAGTGCGCAGTGGAGATCCTGCTCCCGTCTCCATTGGAGATCCTGGACCTACCTCCGCTGCCAGAGCCCGCAGCGGGGAGGTCTGACTTGCCCGCGCCTCTGGAGTTGCTCGACCTGCTCCCGGCTCCAGAGGACCCATCACCGTGCTTGACTCCGCTGCCAGGGCCCGCAGCGGGATTCCTGCTTCCGCCCCCGCTGGAGAGCCTTTCTCCGTTCCTGACTCCGCTGCCTGAGTGCGCAGCGGAGATCCTGCTCGAGCCCCCGCCAGAGTTCGCGGACCCGCCTGTGCTTGAGCCCCCGCCAGAGCTGTCTCCGCCTGACTCGCCTTCGCCTCTGGCCCGGTCTACGCAGCTGCCCCCGGTCCAGTCTTCGCCTTCGCCTCTGGCCCGGTCTACGCAGCTGCCCCCGGTCCAGTCTTCGTCTTCGTCTCTGGCCCAGTGTTCGCCTTCGTCTCCGGCCCGGTCTACGCCTTCGTCTCCGGCCCAGTCTTCGTCTTCGTCTCTGGCCCGGTTTTCGCCTTCGTCTCCGGTCCGGTCTTCGCCTTCGTCTCTGGCCCAGTGTTCGCCTTCGTCTCCGGCCCAGTCTTCGTCTTCGTCTCTGGCCCGGTTTTCGCCTTCGTCTCCGGTCCGGTCTTCGTCTTCGTCTCCGGCCCGCTCTTCGCAGCTGTCTCCGGCCCGCTCTTCGCAGCTGTCTCCGGCCCGCTCTTCGCAGCTGTCTCCGGCCCGCTCTTCGCAGCTGTCTCCGGCCCGCTCTTCGCAGCCGTCTCCGGCCCGCTCTTCGCAGCTGTCTCCGGCCCGCTCTTCGCAGCTGTCTCCGGCCCGCTCTTCGCAGCTGTCTCCGGCCCGCTCTTCGTCTTCGTCTCCGCCGCGGCCTCCCCGCGGCCCCCGGACCTGGATCCGTCTTCGCCGCGGCCTCCCCCGCGGCCCCCGGACCTGAATCGGCCTGCGCCGAAGCCCCCCGGATCCGCGGTCGGGCTTACTGTTTTGCCCCCATGGGGGTGTTCTTGGTTCCCGCCTCCGGGCCCCCTCCGCCCGCCCGGGCCCGTCGGACGTTTGGGTTATTTGTTTTGGGACGTCTGGGAGCCGTCCCTTTGAGGGGGGTACTGTTATGGTTTGGGTTGGAATTATTCATTATGTTAAGGTTCGGGTTTAGTTGGGGTTTTGGTTGGGCTTTTCCCCTGTCTCTGTGTGTGTTCCTGTCCTCGTGTGTTTTATTTTGGCGTTCTAGTTCTGTCTGTGTGACTCTTGCTTTCCCTTCCTCTTGTTTGATTACCTGCCCTGTCCTAATGTGTCACACCTGTTCCCCATTTCCCTTGTGTGTGTATATATCCCCCCGTGTTCTCCTTTGTCTTTGTCGGATCATTGTCTATGTTATGGTCGTTGTTCTCGCTTATACCATTAAATTTGGAAGTATGGACGATAGCTGCTCTGCGTCTGGGTCTCTTTCCCTCACCCGCACCCCAAACCGTGACAGGGACATCACAAAAGTGGTCTTTTGGATGTCCCTGCAACATTAAAGGGTTTTTATGTAAGTCGGAGTGCCTCGGATCACCTCCTTCTTTTTAAAGCTTCAAATACATTACCTTTACTTAACTACATTTTTCTATGCTTGACCACATTTCAGTAACCAATACTTTAGCTGAACTCCAATTTTAATGAATAAAAATGAGAGAGTTTTGTTTATCTTACTTTTCGTTTAGCTATTACATTCTTACTGCTTTATCCCACTGTTTTATAACATGTTGGACAGACACAATGCCACATGACAGCACTGTGAGGTAACACCAGTTGTATTTTTGGTGTTTCATAACATTCAAGTCAATAGAATAAGTCAATAACATCTCAAAATGTCTCTACTTTGGAGGTTTCTCTCAGATTTCACGCATTTTGTAGCCTCAGCCAAGACACCTACTACTACCTCCATCTCGTCACCAGGTCAATGACAACAGTTATTTTGATGTTTCTGCCGCTGCGTCGTCTGAGCATAAGCATCTCCAGGCTTCATAATCTCTTATAAATAAACCTGCTGCGCCTCTCACCTGCTTTATGGGGATACAGCGCCCACTGCCCAGACTGCTGTCCGCACTGCGCCTGTTCGAGTCACTGCCTCGACGGCCCTGAAGAACACAGAGGAGGAGCAGATTGACGACACGTTGTAATTACTGAAGAAGCAGTGCGCAGCTAGAAAGGTCTCGTTCTCAGCTTTAACATCCAAAGGTGTCTGCGCAAGGGTTAGAAAAGTCAAATTATTATTTGAAACAAATGTGTGATTTTAAAATGGTCGCAATTAGCATCAACATAAGCTCTGGTTATTTAGGTATGGAAAAGCAACATCTCAACTTTACTGTATAAAACTTGCAAGCCTAGCAGTTTGGACCCCTAAAACATTTCTAAAAGGCACGAATTTGATTCTTGTTCAAGTTATCACTCAGGCCTACGCACTCTCATAATGTCCACACAAAAAAGAAGAAAATTATTAAATAATTACAAATCTAAATGCCGTTGCAAATCACTATTTTTATTTTATTTTCACAATTTTTTCCATCTGCTTTCATCTACTTTAATAAAGATGATTATGGCCTGCACTTTACAAGCTTGAGTTGACAAGTTTCTCAGTTTTGACAGGCGAGATGGGTGAGTGTCTTGCCCAAGGACACAATAACAGACAGTCCTTGATTCAATTCAGTTTCAGTTCCAGATCAGGCCTGATATTTTGAGATTTTTGAGAACTACTTCTTGAGGCTTTCTTTTGCTTATATTCACAAAAAGCCTCCTCATCTCAACTATGAAACTTTATCACCAAAACATAAACTGCCACTCTGATGGGCTCTAGGGCTGCACAAGCAATTGGTATCTGAAATTATTTTAAGACATACTGTATATCACAGGCCTAATCGCATGCCAGAAAATACAATTTATAAAAAAAGGTACTACAAGAAATGCTCGGGTTTTATTGACGAAACGTATAGAAACCAAGCCATTTAATCAGCTTCAATAACCGTCCAGAAGAGGAACAAAACCTGGCACAAGCTCCGTCTCACTAAAAACACTACATTGATTCTGCTGCCAATACTAAGATTAAGCTATAGCTTTAATGCCTCCCATCACGAAAAATAGCCTCTAATTTAAGTAAAAAGCAAACAGAACAAGATGGCGCCGTAAAAAATGCGGAGAGAACACATTTTATGGAGGCAATTGACGTAAACAAACTCATCTTTGTGTTTTATTTATAGGCTGCAACTGGACATTGTGGAGGTTCTCTAACAGAAGGGTGATGACTACTAAGACTGTGGCTAGTAGTAGTAGTAGTAGTTGTAGTAGTACTAGCAGTAGTAGTAGCAGTAGTAGTAGTAGTAGTAGTAGTAGTAGTAGTAGTAGTAGTAGTAGTAGCCTCCAGACCACCTTAAATGCATCACAACAGGCCGTAGTCCTAATAATAATAATAATATTACTTTCAATTTTGACAAAAGCTCTTTGCAGTTTGGCCTTGTTACGGTAAAATAATATTTATTTAAGGCGTTAGTTCCCTGAGTTCGCCCGAGGCACTGACCATGAGGCAGAACCTTGCATTTTATTGCTCTGACTTTGTACATTTTTATCTCTGTAGGGAGACAATTTACATTTGTCCAGGGTCCACTGATGAAAAATAGCCTTCTGGTCAATTCCGGTGCATTTACAGAAATGTTTAAATAATGTACAGTTAAATGAAAAAAAAAGATATAATAAAAAAACTATTTATCAACAGGCATTCTTGACCAAGGCCTGTGACCACTGGAAAAGGTCACATGACCCTCCAATCAGCGACACTGTAACCATGTATTTACTCTACCCACACGTGAGCATTTCCACTATGCATACAGTTGTTGTGGACGGCGTTCCCACTGATGGGCACACACATTACTGAAGCAAAAACAGAACTGCGTGAAAGGTTTTGTAAGCCGCAATGGACAAATGCTGCCTTTTGGTGGGGTTTATGGAATCATTCAGAGGTGCCAAGGCAAATACTAGAGAAAAGAAGCAGCTAATACACAATTCTGAACTTAAGCAACATGCTACTGTTATGCTAACACCAGCTAAAGTTGTGCTAACAGCCGCTAAATGCTACTATCACCTTTTTTAACAGCGGTATGATGTTGTGAAATATTAAATCCGTATGACCTGCATGTTAATAGTGAGGGCGGTCCTCTCTTTAGTTTGCCAATCAGAGGCCAGCTGTCTGTTCACGTCACGTTAGTCTCGTTTTCAGCTTTGCAGCAGTGTGATCATATATTTTGAATGCCGTTGTCATCTCTGCGCTGATGCAGATTATATTACAGCTCAGTGTCTTGCTGTTTTGTTGTTCTTTAGTCAATATTTAAAATGTCAAGTAAATGTTAATGAACTACTCTCGGCAATAAAGCAACACAGCTACATCAGATGATACACGAAACATTGTGGGATAAGGGAAGGAAAAGTCAGCATTTACCGCGAATCTTGGCGTCCTCCTGCGAGTGGCACTGCGGATGGAGCCGGGCGTGTCGGCTTTGACAGTTTTACAGATGTCTTTGTGGCTGATGACCGGCGTGGAGGGGAGAGAGGAGGAGTAGTCGCTGCTCTGGCCTCCGTTACTGGCCTACGAGGGGAGCGAGAGCAGAAGAAAATTGAGTTTATGAAGCAGATGATGGGCATCGTCTAAAGGCTGCAAGAAAAACATGCTCACATAATTACAATTACCTATTGAAGAACTATAAAAAGAGCAGGCAGACATAAAGACCAAACTAGGATTAAAAGGAGGACGATTCGTATCTTTCACAATGGCACTGAACAAGTTAATTCAGAGGAGCACAATTAGTCCTAAAAACTGGAAGATTAAAACGTCTGGCTGTGAGGAGGGCCCTGACACTCCTGCTTTCAAGAAGAAAGCGGTCATGCAGCCCCAATGCAAACTGCTTTTGGAAGAAAATGCTCTGAGCACAAAAGACATCCCGTGCTTTAGCAGATGGCGTGTACCTGTCCGGGGAAGCCTCCGGACACAGGGGTGGAGCCTCCGGAGTGAGTGGGGGAGTTGGGCAGAGATTTACAGGTCGCTGCCAAAAGCGCCGCCTGCTTCTTTGCCGCCATGATCTTCTGAGCAGCTGAGAGAGGAAAAACATCAAAATGACTCTCAACAGGGCAAATACTGGGTGTAAAAGACTCATCTCAAAATAAATATTAACCAAAGTACCACAACTTTCCCCCTGATATAATGTGTGGTGGCTATTACTGAACTTACAAACAAAAAACAAAAAATCCCCATCCCCAAAATCCCCGCTATTTTCTGACCATCGTTGAAGACTCGGTTGACGTTGAGCCCGTAGGTGGCGCAGGTCTCGTAGTAAGTGCATCTCCTCACATCAGAGCACAGCTGCCTGGCCTTCACGTCGTCGATCACTCTGGGGTTACTGCTGCTGATTTTGTCTACGAGTGAGAGAGAGAGAGAGAGAGAGAGAGAGAGAGAGAGAGAGAGAGAGAGAGAGAGAGAGAGAGAGAGAGAGAGCGAGAGAGAGAGAGAGAAGTGGGTGAGTATGTAACATTTCAGGAAACAAAGTGCTATCGATGCACTAAAGTAATGACAAACTGATTGAACTTGGACAAGCACGTCTATAACAGGTCTAAAGTTGCACCAATCAAAGAAAAATAGGTCTTCATGGTGGGGTGCTGACATTGCTGCGATACTAGCCCCTAGTGGCAAGGGATGACTCCAAAAGGCTTGCTGTTATATGGAATCCAATGGAGAATCTACATCTCCCAAATACAACTTAAAAGCCTGGCTCCAAAGAGTTTTATATTCTCCAAAAATTGTGTTTCTTCCTGTGACAACTCTGAGGAAAGTATCATATATTTAACCACGCTGCTTTTTGTCCTCTGGATTTTTAACGTTTGAGCTTTTGGATTTTATTAACAGGCCCTGGTGAACTGTGGAGGCTCGTAGTTTCCCGCTTTTTTGCCTTTTTTAAGAAGAACATGACCTGTAGGACCCCTCCTGGAACCGCCACCTTAATGTGGTGGAGGGGTTTGAACACTCGAATGATCCTAGGAGCTACGTTGTCGGGGGCTTCATGCCCCTGGTAGGGTCTCCCAGGGCAAACAGGTCCTAAATGACGTGTCAGACAAAGAGCGGTTCAGAAGCCCCTTATGAGAGACCAACAGTTAGAATCGTGAGGCCGTCCTCCCGCGGACCCACCACCTGCAGGAGGAGCCACAGGGGCTTGTGCAATGTGATTTGGGCAGCTCCAACAGCTGCCCCCACGACCCGGCAACGGACAAGTGGAAGAAAATGGATGGATGGATGACCTGTAGGAGGAGCAAAGTGCGGCATCTTCATTTCCCACACCACATGGGCCCATTACTATGAATGGGGCCGAATGACTAAACTGTAACTCAACCAAAAATAGACACTGTAAAATCCACACATTAGGGGGTTTAACCAGGGTTAAACTAAACCAGGTCTGAACTAGTAGGGGTGCCTTCACAGTACGTTTAGCTGAAGTAAACCCTGGTGCTCTTCATGGGAAAATCCACTTTGTTTGTGCATCTCTTAAGTGCACCGTCCAGCTCTGGTTTACATGCCTATGCGCTATATTAAGGACTAATGAAAGCAAATTCATTGAAATCATAGGGTTTAAAAGGCATCCAAACATATATCCATCTAGCAAGAGCACATGAGAGAAAATTGGCATGTTCAAACAGTGATATTTAGTCCATTTGCTCCCATTAGCCATTATTTTTAGTTTATTAGCATTGGTGAGGAGCTGCACATACAAAAACATTTTTTTTCCAAGAAGTGGAACTTTATATCAGTCCAAGTGAAACTATGACTAAATTAAACAAAATACAAGGACCACCATTTGTACCCGTGCGATAAAAAAAGGGGGAGTGGGGACTTACCCTGAGTGCCCACCACCACGAAGGCGATCTCGCTTATGGGCCGGTGCAGAGCGAGCTGGTGGTAGAATTTGTAAACGTCTTGAAAACTGTATTCATTCTCCAAACTGAAGACCAGGATCACAGCGTCCACCCAATTGGCAAACTGGAATGATATCAATGTAAACTAGGCGCAAATTACCACAGTGAATCTGCTGTTGTAGCATGTTGCTATGACGACCCACCTGAGATCCCGGGAGCTCTGTCTCTTCTCTGATGAAGAGAACATGACTCTGTCCATCCACCTGCACGTCCTTAACGTACTGACGCCCTACACGCAAAATCAAGACAAAATAAATAAATGACAGTAGTAAAAAGATACACTTAATGTGCTACTCTAAAAAGGTCATCTAGTCTGGGATTTTTACAATGAACTACACTGACCGTCAGCGTTCTCCACAGCCAGGTAGCTCCCGGTCATGTGTCGATGAACTAGAGCTGATTTACCGCTGCACAAACTCCCCAGAACTCCCTACACACACACGGGAACACAAGGTAGAATGGCTTTAGAACGTTTTCAGACAATACCTCAGAATGTAGCAGTCTGTTGTCATCAAAATCCCAATTTGAATGGTTACAATTAGCAAATGGTAAACACTGCAATCATTTAGACAGTAAAATACAGTATCATCTGCAAACCACACAATATCCTGTCTCTTATTGGGGATGGTCTTGTGTTTCTAAAAGCAGGTTGGACCAATTGTGCATTTTCTTTCTCTTCTTTCTCTTTCCGGACATGGACAGTGTTTACCTCACAGTGGGATAAATGAAGTTTGTAATTTGTCCTCTGAGAGTTGAAAAAGGATGAAGCCTAAATGCAAGGAAATGAGGCTGTAGCGCGATGCAAAGGCGACGAGGGAGGAAGAAATGAGGAGAGGCAGCGAATGGGAAGCAGCGGCTTTACAACATATACCACATATTTTAACACGTAGGAATTTCCGTTTGTTTGGTCTCAATCGTGTTGCTGTCCGTTTCCGTTTTTAAATATTCATAAAAGTTTAGGTATGTTATAAATTCCATCTATTGCTCAAGCTAATATAAGCTTGAATGTAGATATTTTAAAAATGTACAGTACGTGAAGGTCATGGTAACAGGCGCCTCCATATCAGACTAGGTGAAAGTAGCGCAGATCTGCATTCAGTGGAATACAAAACGACACCCATCAGAGGTTTAGCAGTTTTTACAAATTACTATAATAATACACTATTTATTATTATTATAATAAATAAGTTATTATAGAGAGAAATATGAAGGAGAAATTGTGTTTCTCTGGACAGAGTACTCATGAGAATTTTGAGCCTGTTTAATGTAGTTTTACTATAGGCGTTTGCCATATGAACGATCCAGATGTTTTCTGCTGTTGTCAACCCATCGACCACATTTAGGTGATACCAAAGACTAGTTAGAAATCATCAAATGTCAAATGTTAAATCATGTATCTGCTTTTTGTGGGGGGTCGGAAACACATCCAATGGCCACTACACATCATCTTATGTAAGGGAAATGTATAGAACGCTGGTCATTATCGGGAAAATAAGTACCAACAGGGCGAACTGGACCCAACACGAAGGGGTAAGTTGAAAGTCGGACTGCTGTTAACTGCAAGCGATTCCCCCAAATTCTCTGGCAGGGACGGGGACAGAGATCGTGTCCTCTACTACTATTTGAGTGATCTTAAAGACCGGTATTACAAGCACAAACTCTGTTGCTATTGGGAGCGGTCATTATTATTTTCAGAGGTCTTCTATCAGAAAATAATGACAGGTAGAACGTTGGAAAATCCCATTCAAGTCAATGGAGCGTTCTACTTGCATTGTGAAGAGCTGTATAATAAAATCTGTTAATGATGGAGAAACCACAGAAATTAAATAAATGCCGTGAAACGAATATGTCATACCTCATCATACTTTAATATAGGGACTGGCTCCATTAGCAGTTCACTAACAGAAGCAGGAACAGGCTTGGAAAGCGTTTCTGCTATTTCTATGGTGCAACATACCCCTCAACTCTCAAACCTGCTCAAACAGCTTCACCAACGCTACAATGGCAGCTTTTGTTTGAGGTCACATCACTCTGACTCGGCTGTCCGTCTAACTCAATGGCAAAAACAAATGCTGAAATGGCCATATGAATTTTCAGTATCAGACTTCAAACATACAATAAAAGCTGTGCTAAAGTCTGAACTGTATGTGTAGAAGTATGTACTGAATGCATTTTATACAACTATTCAAACCGAAGTCTTACCAGGTGAAGTTCTTGCAGAGGCAGCACAGTGGGAGCCATGGTCCACTCCTGACTACTGGTGCAGGCAGCTTCATATGAAAAATATAACAAAGAGAAAGAACTGTGAACGTAGTTCATAATGTATGGGACATCGATGGACATGCAAAAAACATCTATGGACTCTGTGGGAGGGAGTGTGCTGCATATCAAGGTTTCCCTTTGAAATGCATTTGGGGTTTTGTTCTAATTCAGAGCCAGGAAGACCTCAGAAAAAAGTCTAAATTGTTTAGATTCAACTAACAAACTTTTAATATTGGTTTAAAGACAGGCGCTGAGTGCTAGTTGCTCTAAATTTAGAATAAGAATGCCAATAAATTTGAAGTTTTTATAAAGATTTTTCAAAGATGGAGTGGGGAGTTTTGATGCAAGAGGACAGCCTAAGAGTTTTCTCCTTTTCTTGTTCTTTCACAGGTTTCTGTTCCCCAACTTAATGAGCATGTTAATATAGTTGTGTTTAATATAGTTGTGTTTAGTTCTTGTACAAGCCAAATCCCTCTTAGTGGACATAAAAATTAACTTTGCGCTAACAGACATTTCATCAACTCACGAAAATGCATCTTGAAAGACTCAATCTCCACTCAAATTCCATGGCGTTTCAGACCAATCGCGTAGTGGTATTACAGTCGACAACAACAAGCACTTTTAGCAATAATTATTAACATTAATAGTATTAACATTAACAACATTCAGAACTTATTGGTTCTCGTTTGATACAAGACAATATAACAAATGATAATAAAAATTCAAAACTAAATCTTAGCTATAGTCAAAACGACTAAACTTTAGATAAACTTTCTGACCTTGAGTTATGAAAGCCAATCTTTTTATGCAGTGGCTGATGACGGCTTTGGAACCTTTGTTTGCAGTAGAACTTTGATTACAGGAGGGAAAATTGATACGGCTTCCTCTAAAGTTAATAAACCGCAGTGATATTGATTATTCCGATGCCATACAGCTCCATATGTACAGCCTGTTGTGCCTGTTTTATTGACCTCACTCGCGGTTCATTCACGCAGACTGTAATGTGTTACTGTGAGAAACTGTTACAGGGAGAGCTGTGGCACCAGGTTAGTATTTCTCTGAATGGTCGCTAGAACAGCTCGCAAAAGTTGGAATTATTTAGGTCCTCTGCACAGAGCTACAAAACCTGTCTCCGTGGGCTCTTATTATGCATGGTCGGTCATATTTTTCTGGGCTGTCTTGCACGTACTTTTCTGTGGAGGCCCATCCACTGATATCCAATGATGTTTAGGTCAGGACACTATGAAGGCCAAAATGTTCAGACTGCACCTCCAAGCAACGTTAACCCTTTTTTACCCATTTGTAGAAGCCATCTGCTTTTTAACTTCAGCTTTTTCAAACAAGGTGTTACGTTTGCCTCTGGAATTTGTTGGAATTTAATTGAATCAATTCTTCGTTCTACCCACGAAATGCTCCCTGTGGCACTGGCTGCAATACAACCCCAGAGGTGATGCTTTACAAAAAAACAGGCGTAAAAATCATCTTCCCCTTACTTCGTTGTCCGCATTAATAGACATTTTGAGCCAGGGTGCCTAAATCTTTGCGCCCCACTGTATTTCTATCTCTCCCGTTTGGCATTGGCCCAGAGCAGTTGGCTTATTGTGTGACTAAAGCTTTATCACATTTAATGCTAATCGACTTTATAATAGCATCGAACGGCCATTTAAATATATTCACTGATTTGGAGTTTCATAACTCAAGGACATTCAAAGTTGACCAGACAGTTTTGCTTTTTTACAGACCAAAAACTGATTAAAAACAATAACGTTATAAGACTGGGCCTATGAGCGATTTCAAGATAAAAGATATTTCAGCACGAACCAAATGCTTAACACAAGTATGCCTATGATGTTACTGAAACATATTTTGTCAACAGTTAGAGTACAGTACACATAATGCTTTAGGGTTATGTTAACACTTTAATGCATTTTCTCTCAACAAAGTTTAAAAGGATCCGCAAATTGACCTCACATTCCCTTTAGCGTTAGCTCGTAATGTAATTCTGACCAAAGTGCCACATAATATGTATAACAGTTTTTACTCAATAAATAGGAAACTGTTCCTGAAACGTAGCACACACTTTCCAAAAAACACCCTATTCACAATGTACTGCACTCTTGGGTCAGAATTCTTGTGAAGCTGTGAACTTTCTTGTCCAAACTTGCGCACACAGAATATGATAAAACTGTGAATGAGAAATGGAGATTGTGAATTTAAAATCTTATCATTTGAGGGAAAATAATGAGTAAAATATTCCCTCTACACTTAAATCTGAAGTGTGGATCTTCAAGCGCAAATACAGGCTTTTACAGAGGCTTACTGACATATTCAATTATTTATGGAGTAAGAACATGTCAGCGGTTCACTTTAGTATTCTGTCTTAAACACAGAAGTGAACACATGTCAACATCAGAATCAGAAGAACTTTAATGATCCCCGAAGGAATTTGTTGTTCTGTTTCCAGATCGCAAAAGTCTCAACCAAGAAGGAAGGAAACCATTTGTAAATGAAATGATAGCTTACATTAAACAGAATTTTTTGGAGAGTAAATGTGCTGCCGTGTCTGATGTACGATGAATGTGTTTCAATGCAACAAGGACGTGTTAAAAGTTGTGCGATTTTAGAAACAAAATATCTACCTGCAATGCTAGTGACAAGGAATATTAGTGATTTTTGTTTTATGTTTTAAAACCAAGATGGTGGTCAAAGTGTAAAGCATAAGCTACAGGGTTAGCAGGCTTTATATAGTAAAACCCCATGGAAACAGGGGGACAGTTAGTTCTCTGGAGAAGACAATTGCCTAAGTAATTGCAGTCTTTGCGAATTGCTAATCGTAGCCTTTAGATTGTTTTTTACTGTGATTATCTGTGCAGCCCTATAGTTTCAAATTACAACCATTTTAAGCATACAGGCTATGTTTGGTCGGGATGGCAAAATTACCGTTGTTTCATTATGAACCTTGTCAGATTAAAAATGTGTGTATTTCAGATGCTATATTTGTTGAGGGATAAACAAACAAAAAATCACATGTTGATATCTATTTTCAAATAGTTTATCTCGACTATGAGTACTTTGTCAGCCAATGCATTCTCCCCGCTACACTGGCGGTACTGGTCAGAGCGCAGCAGGCCCCGCTGTTCATGTGGAACTCATTCGGAGAGACAGGAACATGGACATGTTTGCACACACTGTCGTCTCAATGCCGCTCCTGACAACTCAGCCTGTTCCCGGAGGACAGCCACATACCACGCTCGCCGCTGCGGAGCTAGATCGCTTGGAAACATGCGTGGAAACATGTGAACAGTGAGAGCAGTTGGGTGTATGATATGAGGAAAAAAGTGCAATATTTGACAGCTTTCTTGGATGTCTCAAATGCCGCGAGGATCATATTATTGCGATATTTCACTTAACCATTTCATCAAGTATGTTCCATTAAATTTAGACAAAAATTATTAAAACAAGGCTAAAATTGAACTACATTGAGAAAATCATTACTAAACTTACATTTGACATATTTATTAGTGAAGCTTTGTTTGCAAAAAAACCCTTATGCTTCAGACTTGAATTGAGATTAAAGTCTGAAACATGCGGCAAAAGCAGCATATACTATAACAGGGAATCATCTTCAGATCTAATGGTGCGTTCCAGGCTAATGGTAACTGGTAAATTTCCGAACTCCCACCCTGAAAAATGCCTTGGAACGCCACTCGAACTGGTGATTACAACTCCGAGATGTCCAGACTTCTTCGAGTTCAGAAGCGAATAGACAGGGACGGCGACCTCCAGGGAAGAAGTTTAGCGGATGATAAAACTTTATCAAACCACTGCACCAGTCAAGTGAATGTTACTTTTAGTTGCAGCCCTTCAACATTATGTCATGTAGCATGTTTTGAATTATGTCTAGTGTGGAGAAACGTTTATATTACGTTAGCTAACTGTTGTGGCCGTTTTGTTAATACATGAGTTAATTTACCCGTAAGTCGTAATGTTCAAGTGAGAAAAATACCAGTTACTAGTTGCCTGGATCGTACCATAAACCAGGATCTTGGGTGATGTGTCCACATTTTTTTTACAGACTAACGGCATTTCTGTGAACGCTGCAAATGGTCACGTTTGAAGCTGCCAGAAATACAAAACAAAGGGGGAAAATAACTACTCTTTCACCATTACTCCACCTACTTTGATGTATGCTGGATTATGGATGTAATTTCTACTAAATAAAGGTATTGAGACAGGTAGAGGAGCAAAGTGGTTCAACGGTCCATGAATACAGGTGAAACTCGGAAAAATTCGAATATCGTTCAAACTTCATTTATTTCTGTAATTCAACTCAAAATGTGAAACAAATATATGATATAGAATCATGACATGCACAGTGACATATGTCAAGCCTTTGTTTGTTATTAATTTTGATGATTATGGCTTACAGTCCATTTTCAAAATATTCTAATTTTATGAGATTTTTAATTTGGGGTTTTTACAAGCTGAGCCATAAAAATCAAATTTAACAAATAAATGCTATACTTATCTCACTTTGCATGTAATGAGTCTATCACATATTTGTTTCACAGTTCAAGCCGAACTACAGAAACCAATGCACTTTTTAATGATATTCTAATTTTCCGAATTTCACTATGAATAATGGAGAAAAACCATAACACTAACATTAGCTTCATGCTACATGCTAATGACTAGCTTTGAGTATGGTTTTTTCCACTTCTTCTGGACAGTAATTTTCTAATACCACACTACTGCTAAACATGCTCATAATCCGATGAGAAATGAGAAATTGTGATTCCCATAACAAGCTTCCTTTCTCCTCGGCGAGGCCACGCCCCTAAAATGACATGTTGCGTGTCTATAGAAACATTGAAATTTGTTTGACCCATGACAAAATTGTTCTTAGGGCCACATTTTCGCCCTTGAAGGATGTATTTGTTTTTTTAAAGGCAAACCAGACGCCACGCATGCACAGGTTTCGCTCACACATTGGACAATCATGTATATATTCTGAGAAGTACGTCAAGCCATCTCAAAGTTGCAGCACTTGTGGGATGCCTCAGTTTGCAGTGAGTTTTTTCCAGGCTGTTTTAGCTCCAGTTTGCTCAAGAACCACACAAGGATGCCCAAAACTATTGAGATTTCAGTATTGTGTTATTTTAAAGTGTCTTTTTTTTAGCCCCGTATTTCTCGCCTGTCCTCCCATTTTTTGGCTTTCCCTGGTTGGGTCTAGCACAGTCTCTCACATTCAGAGCACACTGAATCCTCAGCTTGCGTTGCCATGGAAACTCCCTCTCCTCCAGCTTCAATAAACAGGCCTTTTCAGGGTTATGGCAGCGGTGAGTGTGAGAGGCATAAACGATGCCGCGGTACGGACACGGACATGAAGTTGTGTTTTTTAATTTTTTATTCTGAATCATTTCATTCACTCATGCGATAAAACCGTACTATACCTTAAACAAATCTGTATAATGCATTATTTAGTTTATTTCAATTGCTTTGGACACATTAGCCTTGGTATTTCTTTTGCAGTATAACTTAAAATAGTAATTATAGTGTATACTGTATAACAGAAGATAATGCATTTGGCCACATGATGGATAGGAAGAAGTTTGGCCAATATGTCTGGACCAAACTTCAGACATTTTGATGGAACATAGTCAGCTCCTCTGGACACATGAGAAGCTTCATGTATTTCTCTGTTACGTATATCGGAGTGTGGGCAGGCGTTTTGAGTGCAGGAGAGGGAGGCACGCTGAAAAGTACGTAAGTAATTAAGTAAGAGTTTTGTTTGTCATTGTACAACCGTACAATGATATTGTGTTCAGGTGTTAGATGTGCAGGATTACTGAAACATGCTCTAATGAAAGCTCAAATGAAGAGAGGTGGACCGGTGCAGCCACAACAACCTGGAGCAGAACGCTCAGAAGACAGTGGAGATGATCGTGGACTTCAGGAAAGACACAGCCCCACCGTCCCCCCTCGCCCTGACAGACTCTCCCACCCCCATCACCATCGTGGACTCCTTCCATTTCCTGGGCACCACCATCACTCAGTACCTCAAATGGGAGCCAAGCATCTGCTCCCTCATCAAGAAGGCCCAGCAGAGGATGTTCTTCCTGCGGCAGCTGAGGAAACTTAAGCTGCCCACCAAGATGCTGGTGCAGTTCTACACAGCCATCATCGAGTCCATCCTCACCTCCTCCATCACCGTGTCGTACCCCGGCGCAACAGACCGGGACAAGCATCGACTGCAGCGCATTATGCGTGCTGCTGAGAAGGTGATTGGGTGTAAGCTCCCATCTCTCCAAGACCTGTTCACCTCCAGGACCCGGAGGCGTGTGGGTCGGATCACAGCTGACCCTTCTCACCCTGGACATGGACTATTCAACCCTCTCCCCTCAGGCAGGAGGCTACGGTCCATATAAACCCATAGCTCTCACCGCCACAAGAACAGTTTTTTCCCCTCCGCCATCAGACTCATGAACAAAAACAAGACCCAATTGCTTAGTTACAGACTCATGGGTGTAATCTGCTCTGTTGCACTGTGTGGTGTGTCCACACTTAGATCTGCTGCTATCACTTTATATCACTTTATCACTTAATACACATACACATCTGTAAATACAATCCCGTTGTTGTTCAATTGTTGTCGTCTTACCATATTTTACTTCTTTATTTTTTATCTTCTTATTTATTTTAATATTCTTTATACATGCCCCTATAGCCTTATAGTTTAAAGTTTTATAGCTTATGTTTATCTAAATTCTGTGTTATATGTTTTATGCTGCACGTCTGCACTGAGAAAAATTGCTAGTTGTGAACCCGTTCTCAAACAATGGCAATAAAAACTATTCTGATTCTGAAACAAAGCGCTTCCCCATAGTTACATTCTTCTTTTTCTTCTTCTTATCTTCTTTTTCATTAATTTTATGTTAAAGACTATTCTGAAATGCAACAACCACATGTACTGACAACATGAAAAACATAAACAATGACGACCTTATGACATTTTCCATGTGTTAAAAAATGCTCCTCTGCTAAACTAGAGTGTGACGATCAGAAGACATGTGTTTTACACGTACACCAGAGGGATCAGCAGCTTGATCATAAGTGATTTTTTTAAATGGTATTTGAAAGAAAATAATTTCAGACTGAATTGGCTAAGCAAATAGAGCAGTTGAGTTGAACAAGGTAGGTATAAAGTTTTTTTTTTGGCAGCTCTCTGCAGTATTAATGTCCTTGGACAATCTAAGCAAAACATTTGAAAAAATATTCTTCTTTAAAAGTGTTGATAATTTGTTCAAAGCAATCACCAATCAGAAAATTGTCACTGTAAAAATGTGAACCGCACAGTTTGACTCTGGGAACCACCAGGTTTTTTTATAAAAAAGAGAGCAAAATATTCCAAACACAACTCACAGCCTGGTATAGGACATGTGTCTATGGCTGTAAACATTCTGCTGCAGGTCTTAATGATCAATTCGGACTGATCATTTTTATTTATTTTTCATTGCAATGGCAATAATTAAATGTGAATTGTGCCTGAACAAAATGCGACTTCAATATGAAGAAGAGGCCCAGAGCGATGGTGTTTGTGGAAGTAAAACACAAATCTAGCAATGTTTAAGTAAACAATAATTGTTTTAAGAAGGAAGTAGATGGACTGTTGGTGGGGTATGGCTTTTCAGGAGCAGCGATAGAGTTTTTTGTTCCCCTGTGCGGCCTGTATCTGACTGAACAACATAGATAAATCATTTGCCCTGAGCCTGGCCACCTGGGTATGTATCCTACATCTAATATTTATCTGATCTTTTGCAAACCACAAATGGCCATAGCCCACAAAAAGATTTAAACTTAACAAGATCCAACCACTTCTGTGTTTCAATCCAAATTTACTCGTGGAAACGCATGATACATTTCTGGTCTTTTGTGGTAAAAATCCCTAAGTGCAACCGTTTGTCCATTTGCAGATGCAGGAAGTGGCCCGATCCCGCCTCCTGTCTCTGTGATGAAGCAGCTCAGTGTGTCCCCATCATTAAATATTCATGTCCCACTTACTCCTAACAAATCATTCAGGCCTGTACTCCCATCCACACGACCACACACAGGACTCTATGGAAGGAAATTAATAAACATGAAAGATTGATAACACGGCATTCTGCGGTCTGAGCGGAGCACCTGAATATTTTTGAATGAAATTGGGACTATGATTGTTTGGAGCAAATGGGATTCTGTCAAAACATTGCAAGTTACTGATTACATTCTTTACCCAATCATGATTTTGACAACATTATAGTAATTGCATAAAACATTTAGACAAGGGATTCTTAAAATTGTGGTTCAGCTTCTTCATATGGTAATCACGGTCATCTGCAATTTTGACTTTGGTTTAGACATAACTATGCTCTATTTTTAACTCTTTTTTTTAAACCTTGTTTAGTCCTGATTTGATTTTGAGCCAAATACTATGTGTGTGTACGGTGAAATCAGACCTCGTGGTCCTCGTGGTTCAAAAGCTTATCTCCATGCCATAGTTCTTTTCACTTTGTCATACTGTCTTCCTATATGATCGTTCAAGAAAATACTTGAACCAGTGGCGCGACGATACAACAGAGTCCATTTAATCCATCACAGACTTCCCGTTATTTCACCAGGACTTTTAAAAAAGACTATAGCCAGACATTTGGACCATTGCTTACAATCCAATCCACTTCATTTATAAAAACAAATACAGTTATTTAGGCAAAAAAAAAAAGTATGTATCTCCGTTTACATCCACAATCTTCATTAAAACAATAAAAACAGTCAAACTATATAAAAGAGAAAACACTAATAATGATGAATAGCAGCTCATAAAACTATAGATATTTTTATGTAGGCTATGGAGAAGTACAAGAGCAACAGGTTCACACCGACCTGAGCCTCTCCTTTTGTGCCTGTATGATTGTGTTGGGCTGTCCTCGAAATTCATTTAGTGTGCCACTGAAAACCAGTTTCCACAGAGTGAGGCCAGTTCCATATTAAATATTTCCAGCTCGATAAAACATCTACGCCAGTGTTTCCCAGCCAGTGTGCCGCGGTGCAGGAGTGTGGCGCGAGAGATCATCACATGTGACATGGAAGATTATCCAATTTCACCTGATCGTCTGTCTTTCACTGGTCTTTCTTCAAGTCCCGTGAGATCGGCTTTGTGTTCAATAAAACAGGCACAGGTTTCACACTAAGTACGTAAACGCAGACTAGATTTTCCTTTAATTTCAATAGATACACGTAGATAGATACAAATAGACGGCCATCCGAGACTTGCCCTTGTTCACTTGTGGCCCAAATTGGCAGTAATGTGTGTAACTGAGGGTCTATTGAGTTCAGCCTAAGCTTTAAATATTTATAGAAGCAGCAGTTATAATTTCATTCATTAAGAACATAGAAAGAAAATAAAATATCTTTCTTTCTTTCTTTCTTTCTTTCTTTCTTTCTTTCTTTCTTTCTTTCTTCTTTCTTTCTTTCTTTCTTTCTTTCTTTCTTTCTTTCTTTCTTCTGTAATGGTTTCATTTATTAGACATAACATCTATATTTAATCATAATCAGTCGAGCTATTTACTCTTACACAAAACATTAGTTAGAGGAGAGCTTAATAATCATGCACAATCTTTAATGGGACTATTCGTCAACCTTAGCGATGTGATGTTTATGTTAATTATAAATGAACAACAAACAGAAGAGCTTCGTGCCCGTCATCTTTACAAACGGCTCACTCCACACATAAAGCCATGAGTATAAAATGGCCTCCCTGATATTAAAGGAAGAACATTTTTAAAATGATGTATTTTCCACCCCCGTACATGCTCCAGCAATGTCCTAATGTGTAGAATGAGCCCAGACCTATTCACCACAACTGTCGCTAAAAGCCTGCAGTGCACTGTCACTCAAAAAGTTGGTATTTCGGGAAATACCAACACTCTCCATCGTCATGCATGAGCTTAACCTCTTACCCCCCGCCTCAACCAAGCGCATTTTCTCCAGTCCTGCTTTACCCAAATCTAAAAGCTTGAGTGGAGACTTTACAGACTTTTGTCGTGTTTATATCAGGGGGTTTTGTCGCTTTTTTGTTGCTTTCTTGTCCCTTTTTTTGTGTGTTTTCATCCTCGTTTATGTTGCTATTTTTACGCTTATAAGCTCGGTTCAGGTGGGGGTTAAGAGGTTAACATAGAGACTGCAGTTACGTGTAAGACCTAAGGTGGCAGTGGCGAGTAAAAAATGACAAGTTCCATCTAGTCCCTTTAAAAGTATAATCCATAATGGTGTCTTTATGATTGGATTTTCAGCTTTGACATTAGCCAGAGGGAGTAGATGAAAAGCGTTGACACAGCCAGAGGTGGTCACTAACAAAGTACATTTACTTAAGTGCTGCACACAAGTACAGTTTTTGAAGAAAAGAACGCATACTCAAGCAAATACAACCAAAAACACATGAACTTGTTTATCCAAGAGCTCACATGTTTAGGCGATCGGCAGCCGTATTCCTTGAGAATGACAAGTTAATGTTAGGGTAAAATATTTAGAAAAACAAAGCTAGAAAATTAGCTGTTGAACTTCCATCAACAATCCAAACGGGATGCAGTTTAGAAAGCATTTAGAAAGCATAGAAAACATCTAACACAAGTTGCATGGTGAGTTGTAGAACTACAGCGAGGTAGAATGAAAATAAATAAAACATATTTTTTTCTTAAATAAGGGAGTACTTTCCATATCAGCTGTGGCCTCTCTTTCAAAATGTATAGAATAAAGTACAAAAACCCTTTTAAACATAATTTCAGCTTTAGGTTTACTAAATATAGTAAAATGTTGGAAAATACTATATTCTGTATTACTGTTTATACAGCAAATTCAATACTTATTTAGGTTACGCGGCTTGTCATTAGGATGATGGTGGGTCACGATGCTATATCAGTTGAAAACCACTGATCTGAGCCCAATAGCGCAACAAGCCTTATCGATCATGATTTTAAAAATCCCACTAAAACCAAAGCCTGTGGGAAAAGCGCAATCCCATTGAAAGAGTTATCTACCGACAATGGTAGACATGGCTAAGATCAGAGGAATAGTGTCAAAACCAGACTTAGAGAGACTCATCCATGCATTTGTCTCCAGCAGGTTAGACTACTGTAACGGCCTGCTCACTGGCCTTTCTAAACGAGCTGTTAGAGCTGCAGTACATCCAGAACGCTGCTGCTCGAGTCCTGACAAGAACCAGGAAATACGACCATATTAGTCCAGTGCTCCGGTCTCTGCACTGGCTCCCTGTGACTCAGAGAATAGAATTTATCACCTCTGCTTGTGTACAAGTCTTTCATGGTTTAGCACCAAAGTACATCTCTGACATGTTAGAGCCGTATGAACCATCTCGGGTCCTGAGAACTTCAGGAGGGGTCTCCTGGTGGTTCCCAGAGTCAATAATAAACATGGTGAGGCTGCGTTTCAGTTTCATGCAGCTAAAATCTGGAACAGTCTTCATGAGGATGTGTGACAGGCCTCAACTCTGACAATGTTCAAATCCAGGCTGAAAACAGCTCTTTTTACCCGTGCGTATGAAAACTGAAAGTATTTTATCTGCACTCTTGCCTTTTACTTGATTAACTTTATGTTGATGTTTTATTGATTGATTTTTATCTGTTTTCTTGTAATTTTATGCAACTGTGAAGCACTTTGAATTGCCTTGTGTATGAATTGTGCTCTACAAATTAACCTGCCTTGCCTTGCCTTGGTTCATGGGTAAAACTGGCCATGGTTAAATAAGAACTAAGTGAGGCTTTCACAGTTCTAAGTCCTCCCTGTAGGAGAGTTTATAACCACTAACACTTTATCAGTGTGAAGAAAATTCTCCGGTGAAAGACAATCCTCAACTCAATATATAATATATAGTGCTTTTCTGGACACTCAAAGACACTTTACATTGCATATATATTGTATATGTGTGTGTATATATATATATATATATATATATATATATATATATATATATATATATATATTTGAGATTTGAGATGCCTAATGCAATTTTATTTTTTACAAATTAAAGTTAATTTAGAGCAGGGAATACAACTGTATTTCATTAATTACCTCAACATTCTTTTCACCCATTATCAAAATGATAGTACCTTAGAATTTTGTTGATGAATAGAAAATAGTAATAATACCGCTGTAAAATAATGAGCAGTGCTGCTGTTCTTTTTATGCTGCCATTTGCTGGGGCAACAACATAGTATCGGTCAAAAACCGTAACAGGCTGGACAAGCTGGTTAAGAGGACGGGTCAGTGGTCGGGGGGGGGGGGGTGGGGGGGGTCACTGGACTCTGTTGAGGCAGTGGTTGAGAGGTGCATGGGGAGAAAGGTCCAGGCCATCCTCAGTAACTCCAGGCACCCTCTGCATGGGACTCTGTCTGCTCAGAGGAGCAATAGATCGGATCGTTTCCTCTCCGTATACAGCAAGACTGAGCGCTTCTGGAGATCCTTCATCCCTGCTGCAATTCGATTTTATAATGATCATTGCTGATGTAAATGTGTGGGGGTTTAACTTCGGGCTAGTACTTTTTATTATATTTATTTGTATTGTCTTTTTATCCGCTGTATTGCTACAGAAGGACAACTGAATTTCCCCTTGCTGGATTAATAAAGTATCTATCTATCTATCTATCTAGTGTGCAATGTCAATATACTGTAGTAACACCCATGTTGATCTTTTTTGTTTCTTCACATTAGGGGTGGGCCATATCGTATCGCATATCGTTATCGCGATATAATTTTTTGATATCGTTGTAATTTTTTATATCGTCGTGGATACGATATAATTCATGTTACGCTCAGCTCCATCAGCAGCATAAACACTGACTCTAGAACATGGGGACAGGTGCTTATGAAGTTAAATGAAATGAAGGATGTAAACCGCTTGAGTAGATCATATTCGCGAGGAAAGTAGTATGACGTTAAAAAAAAAAGAATGAAATATCACTGAATTAATCTTCCCAATAGGTGTAAGGCTGGGATTTTGAAGTAATTTGTCCATTGTCAATAATATCGTCAAATACATCGTTATCGTGATATTTCTTTTTTATATCGTGATATAGATTTTAGGCCATATCGCCCTGCCCTACTTCACATTCCAAAACATAACTCTTTTGATATGTGTGTGTTGTTGTTGCTTTTTAAGTAAACAATATGGAAGTCAGTCACTCACCCTCCTCTTCACTGGATCCCCTCTCTACCGGTGGATAGAGCGGCGGTGCAGCGGTGGGCGTACTCTTTGTAAATATCCCGCTAATGAACTTGAGCATCTTCCTGTCCCGGGGCGGTGCTCTCTGGACCGTCCCATCTTCCCTCTCTTCACCTCCTCCGAAAACATGGGCAGATCACTGTTATCCAGGGTGCGACTCGTTCCCTTCCTTGCCCCCTGGTTGTTGCATCAGAGGAGGGAATCACCACTGACACGGCCTTATACCTGTCTCCCTGTGGGCTTTCTCTGGCCATTATCCCCGAATACCCCCCACTCATTGGCGCCCCGGGACGAATCAGCGTTCCCCTCCCTTCGCTGTCTGCCCAGGATGCTCTATAAGGCCCTAGGGTTGTAGCTGCCATCAACGGAGACTGGTCGCCCATGCGGTTGTCCCGTCTGTCCAAAGTCTTTGCGGAATGATACTGGTTCGGGTCCCGTAGGTCCCTCCAGGCCGAGTTAGCACCACCCTGGGGACGCATAAGGACCTCCGGGCGTGGGCTAACCTGGGACGAGATGGAGAAAGGAAGGCTGGATCTCGTCCGACTGTTGAGATCCGCTCCATTCTCCCCCTTGAGGTAGAGCATGGGCGGTTCTCGGTAGAGTTCAGTTTTGGGGCGGATTGTGTCGGATCGCGGGCCTTCTCGGTGGACCGGAAGGGCATCTGACGCGCTGCCATAGACCTTGACCATCTGGCGGACAGGAGCATGCATGAACGAGGAGTCTTTACTTTTAGGAAACCCAGGAAACTCCTTCTGTTGGACTGGACTCTCGCGCTTCTCGATGCGTCCCTTGGTGAGTTCGGCCGGGCTGCCGTGTCGGGGAGCCTGCACTGGAGTCTGGAACAAGATAAAAAGACTATTTTAGTGATTAGCTTAGCATACCATGCTAACCTTAATTATGGACTGCCTCTAAATTGCTTATACAGCTAAATAATGAGTAGCTTACCAGTGTCTCAGACAAAATTGCCATGACAGGTGGGGTTCCCCAGGGGTCGATCCTGGGACCCCCATTATTCAGTCTATACATGCTTCCATAGGGTCAGCTAATACATAGCAATAAAACTTAAAAACAGCTTTACTTGTGTGTTTCTTTACAGTCAAGCACCAAAGTACATCTCTGACATGTTAGAGCCATATGAACCATCTATCCTGCTGGTCCCAGAGTCAGTACTAAACATGATGAGGCTGTGGTTTAGTTTTACACAGCTAAAATATGGAACAGACTTCTAGTAGATGTGAGACTGGCCTCAACTCTGACAATGTTTAAATCCAGGGTGAAAACATTTATTTTTAGCTGCGTATGACACTGAAAGTATTTTATCTGCACTCTTCCCTTTTAATGTAATTATTTAATCATCATATGTATGTTTTATTGATTAATGTAATCTGCCTTCTTGTTACTCTGATGCACTTTGAATTGCCTTGTGTATGAATTGTGCACTACATACACACTTGCCTTGCCTCAGTATTCAGCAAAGTACAGAGTAAATAAATAATGCAAATAAATGGCAGAATGTTTCACCTGCACTTTCTGGACTTGCTGCAGCTGTGGCACCTCCTCCAGTCGAGGGCTGGGCTTCTCCACCGGAGTTTTCACACTGCGCTCCTCTCTGTCCGGTACACAGCGCTCTTTTTTCTCCGGGATACTGGCCTCCTCTCTCTCTGGGACACTTTGCACCGCTTCATGTTTGTCCACTGTCTTCTGCTCTGTCACTTCTTCAGTTACTTGCTTACTCTCATCTGTCCACTCCACCTCCTTTCTCTCCTCGGGACCCACTTCACGGTCCTCATGATCCTGGGCGTGATCTTTCTTCAGGTCTTGGTCATAGTCCTGGTCCTCCTGGTCTTGGACCTGGTGAGAGACAAGGTGGGTGTAGATGGAATTCATACAGTCTTTAATGCCCCAATATAAAATTATAACACCACAAATGGAAGATATCTAATCATTCATTATTTCTTAAGACTTACAACCATTCCCCTAAATACAAGAATGAGGAAAATTTTGACATTTAGGAAGTAAATTGGACACAAAGGCAACTATTGAGCAAATGCTTGATTAGCATCCTATTTTTTTTTTAGCAAACCAAGTTATTTAATGTGTTTGTATTTCTATTCTGATGGAGTTCTACAATTAAAAAAATGAGCAATATCATTATTTTTGAAGATGTTTAGCGTTAGTGCCTGTTTGAATCAAATGAGATGCTTTTTAATGACCTCTAACCTCTTTTTTGAGTCAGTGCACCATACTTTACTCATAAAACAGTTATATCTATATTTCTTTGCATACTTTCACCCTCTTGTTACTTGTAAGCATTATGTTGAAAAAGTGAAATCCTTCTGCCGTCCTTGTGTGCTAAGGTCCACATACTTGCACTAAGATTTCAGTGAGACATTTCATAGATGTTTTGAAAGACAGTAACTTCAAACACTTGACTTTGCCCAGTATTTCATGCTTCAGTACTTTACACTGGTAAATAAAAATGTTCTTATGACTTTTATGCAAGTCGATATTTGCAGAGTTTCTGTTTAAGTCACATTATCTGAGAAGCATTTTCCCACCTGTTGGTCCAGCACATGCTCCCTGGGCTCCCCCTCCTGGCCCTCCTCTCCCACGGCCTCGACCTTGACCAGGGTAAGGGAGATGAGGTAAGTGGTGGTGCGTTTCTGGGGCTGATCCGCGGAGCTCATTGTGGACAGTGGACTGAGACGACTCTGGCACCTGCTCTGGAGCTCAGCCACGCATACGCAGCTCACACCTGGGTAGAAAATATATATAACGGAACTAGCAACACATGGAGTGGCATCACGCTAGGTAAACCTGAAGAAATACTGGCCAAGAAATATTGGCACCCCTGGTAAAGTAGAGTATTGTTCTTTTTGACCTTTTAAACATATACTATAAAAATGTACAATCATGGATTTTATAATATATTCCCAACATAAAGAATTGTGAAAAATAACAATGAAAAACATCTTTTTTGAGCAGTGACTCTTGGAGTGTCATGTTGCACATGAATAATGGAAATGTTTGTTTAATGTTTTAAGGAATGAAATGACCGAATAAAACTACTACTACTACTATTTACCAGGAGTGACAATATGTTTGAGGGCACTGTACCAAGAGCCGTACATGAAATAGCCTATTACCAAAAAACAAATGCAATCAGAGCATAAAATAGTGAAGATTACAGTTAAAATGTCTATTTCTTTATAATGTCCTTTTGAAATGCAATAAAAAACCCTTCATGTATGAATTAAAAGCACAATTTAATACTTTACCTCATCAATGAACAATGTAATTTTGGTGTTCTGGCTAAGAATTTGACTTAATGGTATAGCCTATTGGCCAGTGCAGATGTGGACCTAATTCACAGCCATGATGTTACAATACAATCTGTTCTGATACGGACTGCACTTGTTGAATGTTGAATTTATTAGAGTGAAAATTCGTGGGGGAAAAACACGCAGATCTAATTACCTACATTCCAGTGCTGCAAAATGCTAATTGGCAGAATCCTCTAAAAGCCTGCCCCAGTGGTGATGGTGAGTCTAGACTCATTTGAATGCCTCCATTGGAACTCCTTCTGTGCACAGCTCCCTCTTGTCAAGTCATTCACAACACTCACATTTCTATTATGCTATTCACTGAACTCATTTAGGCGTCATCCACTATACCTGGCATGTCACATATATCAGAGTCTCCAACTGGAAGTCAGTCTGAAATTATGCAACCACTAGTACATTCAGTTCATTCATGTTTGGCGAAGAGTGGAGTCACACCAATGCCATTTTTCATGCGCAATGATATTTTGTGTGTGTGTGCGTGTGTGTGTGTGTGTGTGTGTGTGTGTGTGTGTGTGTGTGTGTGTGTGTGTGTGTGTGGTGTGTGTGTGTGTGTGTGTGTGGTGTGTGTGTGTGTGTGTGTGTGTGTGTGTGTTGCCAATATCGTACCTTCGTTTTCGCCAGAGAAAATCCATTGGCCGATCCTTTGCACGCTGGATTGAAGAAAAAAAGAAAAGAAAAAGACTTCAGCCTAACCCTTCATGTAATATCGTTAAATAAAGAAGGAAGACACAATCCAAATGGTGAAAAAAAACGGGATGCAAGAGGGGGCAAAAAAAGAAGAAAAAAAAAGAAGCGTAAAATATCCCAATCGAAATCAGTCACTTGTCACGAAGCGTCTGGCAGCTGGACCCTCCGTATGGCAATGTCATGCATAAATTCACGTACAGGCCTCTGCGAAGGAACGAAGGCTGAGTGATAAACGCCAAAAAAGAGAAACATCTGTTGTATTTCCGCTGGGAGGAGGAGGGTGCTAAAAAAAAAAAAATTGGAATGAAAACGAGCTTAAGTAGCCGATTAGATTATCGCGATGCGCGCAGACCCCGCGTATTCCCGGTCACAGCATCCTCATCCCTCCCGAGAGCCTCTGTCCAATTAGTAAGTCAATAAAATGTGTCTGTGCGCGAGAGAGAAGCCCAGCCAGCTCCGCTAACTGCCCTCCTTCTTCTCCCCCTCCTCAAAAAACAGAAGAGAAAACCTCCCGGGCGCGTATCTCCACAACCCCCCGTGCGTCCGCGGATGGCTAGTCCGTCGTTAGCATGCTCCTCTCGGGGTTGCAGAGGCGTGCGCTCACCGTGGTGGTCCCGGGCATCTCACGTACAGATTTTTATCGGAGGAACAATACAAAAAAAAAAACCCAAGCTGGATGCAGGAAGAGGAGAGAGGGATGCTACTACTGGTGGTGGTGCTGCTGCTGCGCGCCTGTCAGTGCATCGATGCTCAGGCGCCAGTGGAGCTCTCTCTCTCTCTCTCCTTCTCCCTCTCTCTCTATTTCCCTTTTTTTTTTTCTTCTTCTTCTCCAGAACAATTTACGGGCTTCCTCTGCTCTGGCTGCTCTCTTCCCTCTCGCCCTGTCCCTCACAGCGTGGAAAAGGATGCCCACGAGGCAGAAATCCGGGCGTTTCTAAACAAATATGACAAGCTTCCAGGCGATGTGAGATGCATGGAAGAGTCAGGAAGACAGGTGCATATAGGATTTAGCAGATTGCCTGGTCTACATTATACAGTAGGGCCAAGTTTGTGTCTATAGAGCTATCTATCTGGGATGAAGTTGAACAGTGAATTGATTTTCTTTATCTTTTATGTATCTCCAGAAAAAATAGATAGTGTTAAAGGAGCTGTATCATGCTATTTTAGCCATTCCTAAGTAAAGTATAGACATTTATATGATATATTGTACCTCTATCACTATGGAGTACTCATAGAAATATAAGTATTTTTGGTGGGTATTTTCCCTATACCCGGAAGACAAGACGCTTCGATTCAGTTAACTCCGCCCCTCTCTCCGCTCATTCCACATTTGCAGTATTATAAATATAAATATTGCTGCAAAACACAGTTTCGTAAATGGCTAACACACATGCTAACATGCGTTTTGATTGACTCACCGCTTAGCCTGGCCTCCCCATCGGCTTATGGGATTGCGTTGGTTATAAAAGTTAATCCACTTTGATTCTTGCCAAGGTTCACCAAGCATCCATCAGGTTGGTTGATATAGTAGCTAGCTGAATCCCAGAAAGAAATTCCAACTTCTGGCGAGTGCACTCTTCTTTAGGAAGGTTGAATGGTCCTGTTCCTCTCGTATCCAAACGCGCATCCGTGACATTATCGTTCGGTAAGAAAAAAGAACAGGCGGTGTCCAGAGTAGGTTAGAAAGAGCTCAGTCTTTAAAAACAAGACTTCTGTTCGGATCCATGGATCCTCCGGCCGTGGGTGCGTTTGTTTAGCCTCCCGGGACAGCACAGATGCATCGGAGAGTTCCTTTTTTTATTTATTTCTCTCTTACAACAAAAATAATGAAAAATCTGTTTTATAAATTAAAATCAGGGCGTAAGGCATTACATTACAGACGTAGAGCACTTCCGTTCCTTTCTGACGACACAACAGAACAACTCAGTCGTTTACCAGGAGAGGCGGAGCAGCTGCTCAGAGAGCAGGATTCAGGAGGATTACTTAGAACTGCGTGAATGAAGCCAAAAACCGCTCTGGGGGTGTTTTGATAAGGAAATAGCATAACAACATGGCTAAAAGCTCCAAAAAGTCGATTTCGAATGATATAGCTCCTTTAAGTCAATTTTGTCCACAAAAATTCCTTTTCAGAAATGTAGGCTATTTCTGATGTGGTGGACAGTGAATAAATAAATAAACCCAAAAATTCCCCTTTTGGAGGATTTGTTTAGAGGGGGATCTGAGTCTGATTCCCAGGCTAATATGGTCGGCACATGGGTTTCAGTCTTCTTTTCTTTTTTCTTCTGGTAATGGCATTTTAAGGATTTTTCACTATCCAAAAGATTAAATGTTTTGTTTTGAACCCTTAATGAAAGTAGTAATGGTCATTTTACATCATTGTGAAACCCATCTATGTATAATATAGGTCACTTAGTTTTCCCTATTGCAATTTGTATTGGATATGGGCGAGGGATGTGACTTTCCACAACTGTGACCATGCAATCGTACTCTACCAACATGTGTGTGTAAGCTCTCGGTCATACAGGAGTTTTCCATCATAGACAGACGTTCTTCATAACTTGGCCTGCAACAGCACTAATTATCTTTTATCCACAGGCTGAATATATTTGTAACAAATTCATCTAAATTCTAAAAACAAAACAAACAAAAACAGTACAGATGACTGAATTATATTTTTCATCTACATACGGTATGTTTTTATGCTTGGAATGCGGGATTCTCCCTCCGGTCAGCTGGCGGGTGAGGAATCAAAACGGCGTCTGTTTTTAGTGGGTTGTGAGCAGTTCTAGAAGTTACAGGAGAAGTTTTGGAGTTCCAAAAACACTCCAAAAACTCTTTGCCGAATCTTCAAAAATAGTTCCTGAGATATTGAAAAATGGGGGGAATGTGTTAAACTCAAGCAGCGGATAGAAGTGCTTTGAGCTCCTTCCATCATGGCAGAGATACAGACTTCCTTGTGCCAAGAAAAATGTGTACAGGAATTCTTTTGTGCCCTTTGCCATCAAGGAGCTGAATAAGTTGTAATGTCGCTCGGTCTGTTACGTTCCTTTTCTTTTGATGAGGTGAATCTGCTGCTGCTGCTGTGTCTGCGATAAACCTATTTTATAATGTATATGTGTTTGATTATATTTGCTGTGTGTGTGAGCTGTGTGTGGGCGAGCCAAAGGCAAATTTCTGCCATCATTGTGCATGGCAGAAAATAAAGTTTTTCTATTCTATTCTAAATTCAGCATTGCTTGAGAACCTTTCTGTGATTTAAGAACCACATACTATTTTCCTTTTTGTGTAAACTTTCCTTCATGAAATTACCACTCCACTGGTATGAAACTTTGATTAATACTTATCACTGGCATTGGCCCAATAAACTGAGTATTAATTAGAGAAACATAAAAACCTTTCATTTGCACTTTAAAGTGAACATATCATTCATATGGGGCTTGGAAATAGACACTTTGGGTGAATTTAAGTTTTATAATTTGAAATTATGCCTTTGTAATAATTATATAGTCACAATGAAAAACAGGCAACAGAACTGGTGAAGACATTGACTGGGGCTTTTCCTTCTGGCAGCTATAAGAATAATTTATTTAAAAAAAATAAACTTCCAGTTTTGATTTACAGCAGTGACATTTAATAAATAAAAAATGTTTTTGTTTTCTTACTAGTATCACTAACAGACAATGATTAATATAGCAACATACAATGTATGATGATGTGGACTAAATACTAGATAGTCCTACGTCCTCCTCTAATGTCTATAAAGCTCTGCACTTATGATCAGCACAACTAAAAATAAATAATGCAAAGGTACAATAGCCTATACTGAAAACATCTAGTATGTCCATGCCATTGCTTTGTCCCATAGATCTTTGTCCATGTCAAATATCTTAAATAACAATAATCCACTGGGCTGTTTATGTCCCTGTACTCCTCCTCACCTTTCCCTCTTCCTCCTCACCTTTCTCTCTCCTCCTCACCCTTTTCTCTCCTCAGCTCACACTGCTCTGGCCCTGGTCTACGCCCAGCTCTGACTTAGTCTGAGTAGTAGAGCCCATTTTAAGACCATTTTATAGCGCGACAAACAGAACCGCTAAAGTTACTGACTTCTTACCGTTGACTTTGTCCGAATGGTCTCGAAACGAGGTGCTGACGTCCTCGCCTGATCGGCCCTTTCGTTTACATTCCCCTTAATAATCCAGTCATGTCGCGCTGGTTCGTACATACAAGTTATCGAATTTACTCAGTTTACTTTACTCCCGCGTCTTACAGAGATGGGCTGTACCATCTTCTCACACGGGGACAGTGCATCTGCCCTTCATTGATCAAGCCACAAACCAGCGCGCCGCAGCTCGAGAGGCAAAAGAGGAATGAAGCGCGATTTTAAGTTGTTGAGCATTAAAACTGTATTTTCAGTACACGTTGGCTTAGTAGGGCAAATATCTAAGAACAATAAAATAACTAATATTTATTTTTTGGGAGAAAAAAAATGTGGTCGCGAGAAGGGCACTTAAAGGGCACAGGGCAAAGGGGCAGGTGCTTGAGCACCACCTGGGCTCTATCTGTGCACGTCCCTGACGTGGTTTACAACGTCCACACGGCCGGATACACACTTTGAGCAGAACGGCTCAGAACTGAAATAATGTTCGGATTATGGGCTTTAAAAATGTGGAAGAGAGTTTTGTGTTTTAACAATAACGCAATTTTATCCAGGAAGTAAAGAACGAAGCGCTGACACCGTAGAGGAAGAATTCAGCTAATTTTAGCAGGATTAAACGCAGATTTCACAAAACCGCTTGAGTTTAATGAAATACTACTCCAGGTATGATATAACAAGGTTTAAAGCTCAAAAAGGTCGATTTTGCATATGTCCACTTTACAGTTTATTCAACTTACAATTCTCATCACAATAGAAGGGGGGAAAAAAGGGTCAAGAAGTGTGTTTTTTTCAGTTTTATTGTTAGTACTAAAATAAAGACATTTTCACAGAATATTTCTAAATTCAGGTGCTTTCACAGAATTTGGTCGAACAGTTGCAGAGCTACAGTTAGTGAACATGATTACAGTCGTGTGTGTCGTTTGGCAGTGACGGTTTCGTTTGGCAGTGATGGCTGGTTTGACATATAGTTTTGGCAATGGTAAACTGGTGCACTGTACATTAATACAAACACACTATAGAAAGGGAAAGTTCAACTCATTTCAGTCGTGTAATTCTCAGAAGAAAAAAAAAATCATGCCTTGATCAGCCACAACAATATGAACCAGGAGGGCTGCACTAAACCAGGACCAACTCAGGACATCCCCACATCAACGTTTTTCCAAACAAATTTCTGCCGTGACCACATTCCTGTGAATGCTTAATTGCGCAAACCTTAAAGTGATAATCTGTAAGTTTAAATGTTTTAAAATGTAATAGATTTTGTATAATGAACTGCATATAGTTTTTTTCCCCCTTCTAAAATCCCTCTCTTTGCTGATTTCTGCAACTAATTAGAATCCCAGGTGTCATATCTTTGACCAATGAGACAAGCTTTTTGGTGAACCGGCCTGTCAGCTCCATTCAGGAAGGGGGACTGGACTTGATTGTTTACTTTTGAAATCTCTCTCTGCAATCTTACGGGCTATCACTTTAACTATATCCATATTGCGAGAAGCCGAGACACTTCGCAAATTCAAAGAGCCCAAAATGAAAATGCATGATAAGTTAAAGCAGTGCTAAGTAACTTGTTTACCTTAATTAATTCTTTTCGTAGTCCCTCTGGGGGTAATACAAGTGTTAATGGGATGATTGGGGGTCTATGGCCAAAAAACTACAATTGCAACTTTCCTGCCACCTGGGTCGGAGCCACCAATACACACTAATGGAATCACAAAGAAGAAGCTAACAGGCAAAGCTAACTTTAGGCTAGCTCCACTTTAGCAGTATTTACAGCCAAGTTTGAGTGAGGGAAATGACACCTGCATTGGCGCTTTTGGCCTCTAGGGGCATGAGTTACTTAGTTTTGCTTTAAAACTAAAAAATGTGTAAAAGTGAAGTTTTAGTCCTCATTTTCCGCTGTCAGACACACAAACAGCTCGACACTAATTTTGAATAATTTCAGCCCTGTTTTGGTGAATGTCTATTTTTTTTTCAAGTCATGTTTTGTTTAAACTTAATGGAACGTGCCGTGGTTGAAATGGTTTAGTCACATATTGCAAAAATATATTTCTCATATCCTGCATTCCTATAGACCCTTTAATTGTTTGTAAACATTTCGTGCTTAGCTGGAGGCGGGGAGCTCGATTCCTATCTATTTCCATTGTAGCTGTTGTCATAGTAACGAAAACAAATGTCTAACTGTTTTTGGAAATATCAGATAAACCTTATTTTATCGTCTCAAATGTCATTCCTCTTGTTCTTGCACCTTAAGTCACAACAGGACCACATTTTTCAGTTGTAGTTTTACACTTAAGATCACTTCCTGCCTCCAGCCGATGTCACTGATGATGTTAGCAGTTAAAGGGTCTATTGGTGACCACTGCAGCCGGGCAGCAACCCCTAACCCCTCCACGAGAAATGTACAAAATGTCCGACTAACTGATGACATACTAACATCGTGATATTGTTACAGCTAATCAGAGCATGTTTCACTTTTTCATCCACATGGTACAAGAGCTTAGCTACAATTCAAGAAAAGGCCTCTGTGGTGTAAGGCCAAGCCCACAGATACAAGAGTTGAGCGCTTAATTCAGTTTCTTTGCATTGAAAAAAACAACAACAAACTGTGCTGCTGGTTCATGATGTGACGGTTCAAGTTACATAATAAAAAGTTTAACATGAAGATAAAGCAGCTGGTTTTGAGGGGGCCAGTATAGTGACTTTGTTCCAAAAGCTTTCTCTCTAAAAATACTAAAAAAGGCAGTACAAAGTAAAGATATCAGTCTGAAACGAGCGCTTGTTAACTGTGATGGTGTTTATGGTACAGATTAGGTCAGTACGGGGAAGCCTTTCATAGTAAAACAGACATTTAGTAGCGTCCTTAAAGTTGTACTGTAATCCACTGAACTACTTTTGCTCAGTCCCTGGTCCCAAGAGCCCCTTTGGTCCACTTTCCAAAAACAGATGCTGTGGTCTGCTTTGTGGCCCATAGATAATAATAATAAAAACAAAAGATGACAGGCACACAAATACACTTTCTTCTTCACCTGAGATCTCCAAAGGTAAGGTAGCATCACCAACCCTATGGGGACATTAGGCGTGACAATAAACTATGCTATAAAGTAGTGTGACCAGACTGGGATGACAAGAAAATTTGATTTGTGGGTTGAAAAAGTAGGGAGTTTTGATTTCTCCTGTATTCTGGCAGGGCAATATTATTTTTCAAATGTGCTTTACTAAACACATTACTGCCTCGCTGATACTGCACTTTCAATAGGATTTAAAATAAACGCATCTCTGCTAATAGGAGGCTGATTTACTGGGAGAACACTGTTACGGGTCTATTTCTATTATAGCCACGTCAAATTACTAACATCAGCAGCTTTTTACTGGCTTAACAACATTAAATTAGATAAAAAATATAGTGTCTAAAACCAGGAAACATGAGCATATTAGTCCAGTGCTCAGGTCTCTGCACTGGCTCTTGTCGCTCAGAGAACAGACTTAAAAACACCTCTGCATGTTACAAGTCTCTTTGTGGACTAGCAGTTAAGTACATCTCTGACATGTTAGAGCCATATGAACCCTCTCAACTCTGAAAACTTCAGGAAGGAAGCAGCGTTTCAATTTTATGTCGCAAAAAAAATCTGCACCAGACTTCCTGCTCAAACTCTGACAATGCTCAAACTCTGACAATCCAGGCTGAAAACAGTTCGTTTTAGCTGATGATGCTTAAAGTATTTTATCTGCATCTTGCAATTTTGTGTTTGAATTGTGCTCTACAAATAAACTGTGCTTAGCGTCACAACTCCTACACAAATGCATTTAAGAGTAATCAACTTGGGGACGCTTCCTGTAAAAAAAAATAAAAAAAAAATGCTTGTCCCGCCGTGGGAGCATACAGTCCAGCAGTGAGAGAAGTTGCGCTGCAGGATAAGTCTTATAAGATGAGCCAGAATTGTGGCCAAACGAAGTCACCCCGCACCGAGCAGCTGACAGGTATATTTAAAACTCTGGGGATTATTTTTATATAGAAATTCCTCCCGGACCTTTTTTGGGTGTAAAAATGAGGACGTCTGGTAACCCTGCTGTAAATCTGTACAAATATGTACAAAAAAAGTATCTAATTCTATTTTAAAAACTGACCCAACCTGTACCATATCACACAATGGGAGAGTTGTACCAAACCCTCTAACCCTGGAAACCATTATTGGTCTCGACTCTGACAAGTGGGTGCATATTCTCTCTACAGATAAAAATACATTTGGTCCATGATGATGCTTGAATAATAAAATTCTAATAATAAAAAAACAAACAACAACAATAAAACAAACTAAGCGTGTTTAAAAGGCACTGCTCTAATAAACTGACTGCTCTGTCATGCTTTTAAAGACTGGCTCCACCGGATTCCTCGTGACGCTTTCGGGTGCCCCTCAGTTTGTCGTTTCCGTCGTCGCCGTCGTCTCCTCGTCCTTGAAATACTGATGGTCGAGTGCGTTCACGGCCGATATCCGCTTGAAAGGGTCAAAAGTCAACATTTTCTGTGGGGAGGAGAATGAGTCAAGTTTAAAAAATATATATATATTGAAGATTAGATTTCCTTTCCTTTCTTTAAAATGTCCATAATATCGAACACAAAATGCATGAATAAAATAAAATAAAAACCCCAGGCTTCTTACTAATAATAGCTGGACGCCTTGTGAATCGATGTCTGGAACGACGTCTGTGATCGGGCGCGGGGGAACGGGACGAAAGTTTTTCCGGGAGAGAGTGACGTCAGAGGGCCACTCCTCTTCTGACGGCAGCCCAATCACACTGGAGAAGAGATTTACAAAGAAAAAGAAATAAAGATCAGTATAAGTGCCAAGGTCACTACAGTCATTTTAGATTCAAGACTTTACACTTACTCAAAAATCTTGTTGAGTTGGTCCACTTCGGAATCGCCACAAAATAAAGGCCTTGAAAACAATACAGTGGTCTTCAGTTTTACTTTGTCAGTAACCAATTCTGTCTATTGTTAATGTAATTTTTATGACTTATATAGCTGGATAAAGGTTAAATCTTACTAATATAAACAACAAAGTTCAACATTGAATGTAGTGTACAGTCTATACATGATTACTGCAATAAAACAATTTACTGTTCAGTGAGTTCTAATATTGCCATATAAGGAATCGTTCAGTCTCTGAAGGCAATCACTGTTTATGTAGTGAAGCAGATGCGCCATTAGATGGAGCCACTGTGCACACAGAAGACCAAGATTTTTATTTTGAAAACAGATTGACGCCTCAGAAAACCTCCATGTTATTTTTATCAGAGCTTCAAGCAAATAGACACATTCCACACTAGGCCAGTATCATTAACTGTACACTCAGTGCTAAAATTGAGCCAAGGATTGAGAAAAATGCAGCTTGATCCAAAGGTAGAGCATGTAAATGCACACTTACTTACTTGAAAGAGGCACAGAAATCACAACTCGACCAGGGTTGCCTTAAATTGCTCAATCACAACATATTGAGATGTGCCTAAACTCTTTTAGAGGCTCTCCATAGTTCAGTCACTGAGATTTACTTACTAAATAGGGTCCACTTTAATGGCACTAAAATGGGACTTCATTGGGGACAAGTGGGATTTTAGAGGGAGTGCTTTATGTTTTCTGATCTGGCAACCCAAAATGTGGCATTCATTCTGCTTTTCTGGGATAAATTAAAAACAAGCTTTAACGTATTGTAAAATGTTTTTTGTAATTGTAAATAAATGAATGTTGCAACTGTTCTTAGAAAAATAAATATTTGATGTAATAATCTTTATCTCAGATCTGTTAACACAGACATGTCATGTTTAAAAAGTGGTCCCACATTCTCTACCTTTAGATTATTGTTCAGGCAACCCTGGTTCTATGCTTTCAGATTGGTCAACCTCAATCATCTCCCTCCAGGATTCAGTCATGTTGCGATCACAACTGTCTAATTCAAACAAATTTTGCGAAATCAGTGCATCATTGTAGTTTTTACAATACCTACCAATAAAGTGAATCATACTTTCTGATAAAGAAACATACACTTTCTCCTAAATTTCTCTTAATGTGTTCATGCATTTGTGAGACTTACTTTCTCCGGAACATCTCGGCAAAGATGCAGCCGGTGCTCCAGACGTCAACAGGTGAAGCGTAACTGGACTGAAGCAGCACCTCAGGAGGACGGTACCACAGAGTCACCACCTCAAAACACAAATCCCATTACTACGTCAGGAAAGACCAGCCTAACAAACATTAATTTGCCCTATGCATCATCATGAACTGAAATGGATATGTATTCTTTTAGTACTGAAGCCCGGTCTCATTACCACAGGGGTGAGGGCCATGTGGCAGCTGTAGATCCGAGCCAGTCCGAAGTCGGCGAGTTTGATCTGGCCTTGACTCGTGACCAGAATGTTCTCGGGCTTCAGGTCTCGGTGGATCACACAGTTTGAGTGAAGGAACACCAGGCCACACAATAACTGCTTCATCATGTCCTGACGAGAGAAAATGCAACATGTTGTGGAAAACATTCATTTAAGAGTCAAACAGACACCAAAACTTCACAGCTTGGTTGTAGAATAATAACATTATTTAAAAAGACTGTCAGAGCATTATTTGTCTTACTTTGACCTGTTCAGGAGACAGTCCAGCAGGGGGCGCCTTCTCCAGGTACGTCTTCAGGTCTTGGTCCACGTGTTCAAACACTAAGGTGACTTTAGTCTCTTGGTCCGATCTCTGGGTCGCACACACGTCCATCAGTCTGGAGTAAAACAATGATCCAGTGGTTTAGACGTCTGCAGACAACCTGTTCCAGCCCCTCGCCAGACTACAATTCCTCGTCAGAGAGTCCTCCTCACCTGACTACATTTGGGTGGTCGAACTGCTCGAGCCTCCGCAGCAGGGCCACCTCCCTCACGGTGGAGATGGGGAGTCCGTTCTGATCCGTCTGGACTCGGACACTTTTCAAAGCCACGAACTGCCCGCTCTCCTTGTCCCGCGCCTTGTACACCGTGCCATATGCCCCGCCCCCTATCTCTGCCACAGGCTCATAGAAGGTACTGGAGGTCTGTGCCATGGCTTGGTCAGACTGTTGGCCTAAAGGCAAGGGACACATGCTGGTTAAAACAGTAATGCATAAGCGCTGCACGATATTGAAAGAGCATGTGCAACCATTTCAACCTTTGCTTTCAATTTAAAACAGAAATTCTAAGTAATATGTTTTTTTTTAGCAAATTGTGACAAAACAAACTTCAATAAACCTGACCCACCAAAACGGGGGGGGGGGGAAATTAGGAAAATTGTGACTTAAAAGGGACTATATGGAGTTAATATTATGTATTTTCCTCCCCCTACATGTTCCAGTTATGTCCTAATATGTAGAATGAGCCCAGACCTATTCACCGCAACTGCCTCTAAAATCCTGTACTGTCACTCAAAGAGGTGTTAATTCAGGTCCGAAGTAGCCTGGTTTTACCATACCCTTGTACTAATTTCGTTTCGTACAAGGGTCTGGATCTTCACAATTGAGCTCCGTTATCAGGTGGGAGGGGTGAACTCCTTTGAAACGAGTGGATCTGATTTTCGCTAGTGTTTGGTCGTGACGTATGTAATGCGCCCGAGTGAGTGAAGCAGCTATCATAACTCTTGGGAGCATTCCTTGCGCATTCAAAGGCTTTGATTTTCATTTCTGGATATTTGGGAGCTGAGCCAGAACGCATTGAAGAGCTTCCATTACTTTCGTATCCGCCGCCATTGCCGAACTACAACCGGCAAATGCGGCGCAAATGCTTGACGTCACCTACAACACCCGACTCCCCTGCTCGCTGAATGGTAGGTTGGAATTCAACCGATGTAACGCGGCCAGTGAGATCAGTCCCAGACGTACATGTAGGGAAATTAATTGAGCGGAGTTTACCGATGGCTAAGGCCAGGCTAGGTCCGAAGTACCGTCATGCACGAGCTTAATATTCACCTTATTCCGGAGGTTCGCGTGTGCGCCGCCATGAATTCTGCCCGCCCCTTTTCTCCTATCAGTTAACATGGGACGGGAGAAGTCCAAATAAAATCAGTTACTACACGAAAACGAAGCCGATTTTTGGCCGCGCAGAGAAACGGTGCAGTGTTGCCTTGTTGGTGCAAATGAACATTGGACATTTTACACAAATCAATCTACTAAACATCAGATTTGAGTGGAGAACATTTTCCCTCGTTCTCAGTTTAAATGACCGGAAGTGTCAGGACAACGGAAGTGCCGAGACAAAGTAAAAAGAGGCAAAAGTGGGCGGGGCGGAATAAGGTGAATAGAGACTGCAGTTACACCTGAGTTGGCAGTAGTGAGTATAAAAATGACCAACTTGCATCCAGTCCCTTTAAGTTTTGCACATGTATTAGTTCCATTCATATCTTTGCAAAAAAATACATTTGTCAGATGGAAAACTTGTGTGATTGTGCGATATATCATAGCTTCTTGCAATACGGATGTTGCATCATCACCCAATATCGCGATTTTTGTTTTCAAGGTTCCTGCACGCTTTGCAATGTGAAGCCCTTGATTTAACAAAATTTAAGAAATATGCACGCCACAAAAACATCTATTTTATGTAAATTCATTATTTCAGGGTTGAGTCACCTAAAAGGGATGCTATATTAGTATCACTCAATGGTAATAATCAGCACATTAAAACAGCTGCAACTATTTCGTCGATATCTGCAAATTCTCTACATGAATCCAAATATCCTGTCTCCATTGGGTTTAATTATGTATAAAATCTGATAATCTCAGTAAAAATGTCCTGAAATACATCATTCTGGTTTTAAAATACATACGTTGTTATTTAAACTAAAACTATGAGCAGAGAGGTTAATGGTCTCTTCCGTCTGCATTGTAAAAGTCAGTTTGTTTGAGGGTGCAGTGGCAGTGCTGTCCTCAAGCTAATAATACCACACAATCTAATCCTCCAAATCAGAAGTATGTTCTTCCATCTGCAGCACAAAAATTCACCAATTTGTTTTTTTGTGTGTGTGGAGAAACTGGGGGACTTGATACAGAAACAAGCGTTTTTAGCCAAGCAGTCTGTCCGGATCGCCGGTCATTACTGTCTATTCTGGTGCGATTTCCACTGCATGAATTAAATATTAAGAGTGGAGTTTGAACTACAGTGACCCTGAGTCGTTGGGAAGTGTTCACATGTGAGGAGTGGGGACGTGGTGCTTGGGGATGGAAGAGGTTTGGAGTAAGGTCGTGCTGTTACTTGAATTGTGATTAATATGATCATTTTAAATTATCGGCGTGTTTGTGTAGTCTTTCAGCCATTTAGGAATATTCCATTACAGTAGAGATTTTGTTAAAGCAAATGGACCTAATGACACTCACTCTTGTGTCTAGGGCAAAAAAATGTATTGCAATTTTTTTTCTTATTCTCGGTTTTTGATTAAATTGTATTATTTCATAATAACAATAAATAGATGTAGCCGATTCATGAATTTAGACATATCTCTTATTCAAACCTCAGCTCAAAACAAAACAAAGGTTTTATCCAGTTTCATTTAACACACAAAATCTTGTCGCATGTCAATTGTCGCATCCAAACTCCAAAAGGAACTGTTTGTGCCAAAGAAATGGCTGTAAACCGGACGATTATAAAACCTCATGACAATTATTGAGATTGACCAAAACAGAGACTGCGATTTGGATTAAATTTTGATTAATTGCCCAGTCCTACTTGTGTCTTACAGTCTTTCATCTGACCAAATTCACTACCCGTAGCAACAGGACGGGGACAAAACTTCTTTTTCGCTCTCATGGCATTTGACAGTACATCATATTATTTTTTCGATTAATTGCGATTAATTAATTACATGAGGTTTAGTGCGATTAAAAATATTAATCGAAATTAATCACACTTTGCTTTCCACACTTCAGTTTCCTTTTTTCCTGCAGACGCACAATTAATGGCAATATTGCACTGGTCTGTTGGACTTGGTTGAACAAAAATAAACAATATTTTGTTGCTTAAGCTTATGTAGTCAGTCATTATTCAATGGTATACTAAAAATCCTTATGAAAAAACTTACTTCTCACTGTTCTCAGGTCAAATATTTATATGCGACTAATTTCGATTAATTAATTACAAAGCCTCTAATTAATTAGATTAATTTTTTTAAACGAGTCCCGGCCCTAATTATTAGGCTTTTAATATGAGCAAAACACTAGAGGTCGACTGTTATATCGGCCGGCTGATATATTGGGCCGATATTTGAGTATTTTATAATATCAGCAGATAAAAGGCTGATATCTATGGAACCGAAAGTGATAGAGACTTCTTGCATTGGAAGGAGCACCGTCAGAGCTTTAATACGAGCCCTTCAAACAACTTCTTAGGCCTCAGGGGAGCAGAGAAACATCGCGGTGAAAATCGGTCACAGGTTTGCAGACCTCGGATTGTATTTTATTGATTTTTATGTTGCAGACTTTTGCTTATTATAATTTCGGATTCATAAGAGATAGAGACTTGCCATTTTTTGTTTGTTTTGGAATCTGCTGATTCTTGTCTTTCAAACAAGCTCCCTCTAAAAAGTACCTACTAAACATAAATATATCAGCCCTACGCCCCACTAAAGCGCCCCCTGCTGTCACAGTTCAACACTCAAACATTTTACAGTTTAGGAGCATGATACACAGGATTATAGACCAGACATTTGAAAAAATCGGAAATTATCAGCTGTGCCTATCGGCATCATCCCCCAAAATTGGCATCGGCCTTAGAAACCCCATTTTGGTCGACCTCTACAAATGTAGTGGAGTATTATCTAGGTATTCATCTTTCAAATGTCGTGGAGTAAAAGTGTAACGTTCACAACACAGATCCTACTCAGTAAAGTATGGAGATCCTCCAAACTCTACCTAAGCAAAGTACTTGGGTAGATTAACTTTGTTACTAACCACCATTAATTGCACTTACGCATCCAATTGAGTCAATATTTGCATGAATTTGTCTCGGCTTTCAGTCAAGAAGCTTTGTCGATCCTGAAGGTCACACTGATCAGAAAACCTCCTGCGCGAGTTAGACATGCCTAGAACCTTTTTTTCCCCCTCAATTGTATCGAGTTGGTGCACTCGATAACTGCGCAAGGAAAAGGATGATCATAGAAACTTGTGAGCAGCCAACTGTCTGCAAACTGTCAGTCCGGAGTTGACTGTGGTCCCTGCTCCATCTGTGCTCTCAGCAAAATGGCCGCCGTTCAGTCGCTCTGACTCAGCTCTGCTACATGCACAAATGTGGAGGTGGATTTTAAGAGTTTGACTCAAAAAGGCCTTTTCAGAAAGTGCACTCAATTCCATACACATAAATGAGTATTATGCAAATGAGAACCGTAATGGGTCATTTATTACTGTGTTGACGGGCAGCAAAACTCATTGCAATCAAATAAAAAATCCAGATTAGTTACGGCTGTTCAAAATCATTTACAAATGACAAATTATACTGTCAAAAGGAGGTAGTATTATGTGTCCAAAACTCATTTTGATATTTTTGTGCATCAGATTGAGCTTATAGAAAGGTCTGGGGTATTTTTTAACAACTGCAATTGCTACAAATGGCTCTCCATTGTGTACATGAATATTTCCCATGTCAGGGGCCTGATGATATTTGCTGGTGGGCAGGATTTAGTCTAGAACTTTGTTTGTGTTTTTTGTAGTGCTGTCCATCGATTAAAATATTTAATCGCGATTAATCTCATGCATGTCATAGTTAACTCGCGATTAATCACACATTTTGATCTTTTCTAAATGTCCCTTGAATTATAATTTTAATACTCTAATACTCTTATCTAGGGTGACCAGTTCCATGACACTGGAAAGTAAGACACTTGAGCTCAAAAGTACGGAAAAAGGGTCAAAAGTAAGGACACATACGAAAGCTACAGAAAATAAGCAATATATTTTTAATGTTATGCTAAATTAAAATGTGCATAGCATCAATATTGTCGCATTATACGAACAGAAAATGTCATTAGCCTAAAAAAGAATTAGCCTTTTATCATCTCTGTAAAATCTACAGTAGGCCTTTACGCCTTTTTAACATTATTTAGTCACATGGTGCAGCTCTGCATTTAATGGTGAGCAACAGGTCTCCATGGTAACGCTGAGGGGCGGGGCTGACTCTCTCTTTCTCCCCTTTGGTTCACAGGCTTTGTGAAGGACAAAAACAAACAGAGCCGTGAATTTGTGATACCTGTGTCTTCCCTCCCCCCTCCCTCTGAGCGTGTGTGCATGTGGCTCGCGCTGCACGAGCGGCTGCTGAGAGCTAGCGCTGATCGCGGGGCGGGTCTGGCGAGTGCGCAGGCACAGCGCGACTAAGGCCGGACTCACACCTAGAGCGGCGGAAGAGAAGACAGCGGCGACCTTCCATTCATTCCCTATGCTGCCTGGTGACCGGAAAGAAGCCACCGGAAATAGTAAAAAGTAACGCCGTTAAAATTGATTTGCATTAACGCGTTAATAGCGCAATATTTTGGTTTAAACATAAAATCCGAACAAATCCAGGTTTTGACTTTTTCCTCCAAAACCATGTTGTATTGTTGATTATATAATATATATATAATATTATATATATATTATATAATAATGAGGGAGTTTGCAGTTTTACAGAGTAAGTTATACTGGACGTGTTAAAGCCCAAGGGTGTGAAACGGTTAAAATTGTATGTGAGAAAAACTAACTACAGACAACAGATTGTGACCAAATGTTAGTGTTTTTAAACTGGCACTTCATAAGGAAGTTATGTTCTGAATTAACTCTTTGTGACCATCTGTAAATGAGCAAACCATGCAGCATGAGCAGACTTTGCTGGCAGAAGAGAGAAAGGTTTTAGTTGTTTTACATGGCTTTGAAAATATTAATGTAACAGCCGATGTTGCAGTGTCTATTATCTTGGACTCAATACCACAAATAAAATACTGGCAACTTAATAAGTTAATTATTTGCTTTAACGGTTGAAATTATGATCAATGAGTAACTGTAGCGAATTCTTTGCAGGAAGGTAGGGCTAGGTATTGTTTTGGTAACAATTTCTTTTCACCAGCAGCAGCTTGATTAGAATAATGCACTTTTTGCACAGCTTACATCATATGGGGCATTATGAAAGATACTTATGTTGTTAAAGTTACAAAACTGTTGCAAAAAAGTTGCAAATCATTTTAAATAGAACAGTAATTGTAAATAAAATTATATAGTAATAAAATAAATAAAAGTTGCACTTTTGTTATATCAAAACTTAGTAATTTTGTAACGGTTTCTACCAAAAAGGAAATCTAGTGACACATCCACGATGAAATAAAAGTTATACCAGTGGTCCTCACGCTGTTTTATGTGCACCTTCAGGTGCCACTCAGACTCATTTGCAATTTTAGAGGGGATTTATTTTAATAAGAAATCATTTCATTTATGCTTTAGTTGTGCATTTAATACATGTTAATAAGCATGCATCTAGTTTAGTGGTGTGAGGTTTGCACAATGTTTATGCAATTTAGTCCCATTTTGGTTTATTCTATTATCTATTTATTTTAGTCCTGTTTTGACCTAGATGTAGGGCTGGTGGAACTTGGAAGGAGCTGGTACCACCACCTCATAAAATAAGAACCACTGAAATGAAGTTAGTGTTTATATTTGAGCATTTATCTTCCAATTACACCCCTCCGTCACAGGGAGGGCAGTAACCACATAAATCCCCTCTGTAGAATTGGACTCTCTTTTATAAACATGCATAAAGCAGTGACAAAGTCCTTTAACTGATGAATGCAAAAAATGCCAAGAATGTAGCAACTTTCTAATAGGCCAGCACCACTGGGCCCAACTGTAAACAGCTGAGCTCTGAATGCGGCTCCCTTTGAACGCATGTAATTAACTTTTAGTGCACATTTTTTCATGCGTGGTTTGGGCCTGTACCGGTTTTTTTTTTTTTTTTTTTTTTGAGCGTTTGGACACCCCCCTTGATGGCCTCACAGGAAGTAGTCCACGACCCAAGACCTCCCTGAAGCATCCTCTACTTCCTTCCACAGACAAAAACTACAACAAGCACAGCGCGAGGAACAACTTTTTACGCACAACTTTCGGCGTCTTTCTCACAGCTTTGTACCCTTGTGTGCAAATAGTAACCAGATCCCTTCACAGCAAAAGCCTAATCAGAGGAGTGTAGCAGGAGGGGAAGCGTGGGCGGAACAGACAGGCCACACACAGACAAGAACGACACGTGGTGCTCCTCCATAGCAGCGCCCTTTGTTAATTAAACTACAGCAAAAGTGGATCAGCAACAGGCCACGCACGCCAAATCGACCCATACGCGCTCGAACGTGTCGAAAGCACGCATTTGGCCAATCTCCGCCTCAAAATCGCGCAGTTTGTCGCGTTTGTCTGCAAGTTGAGGGCGTCTTTGCAACATATTTCATGGTTAATTAGTTTCTCTTGATCCACAGTACAGTGTTGATATACCAGGCTACTCACCTCGTGCGCTGCGTCCCGAGCAGGTGAGCTTTTTTATGGAAAACGCATGCTTACGGTAATGCCACGTAACTCGTAAGGAATGGCCACGTTTGTGTTCACGCGTGTTCAAGTGCCGAGGGTTGACCAGAATTGCAGAAAAGTAGATGCAAAGCTGGGGCAGGAGCTTGCAGCGGTACTTTTCCCCCTCAGAGAGCTGTGTTTTGGGCTCGTCGCTTCCTGTTGCTTCTGGAGAGCGCAGTAGAAGGCGGAGCTTCGACCCGGACCCACTGACTGGAGTAGGTTTGAGCATTAACAGCGTGATAACGACATAGTAACAAGGGAAATACAGAGTTATAACATGTTTACAAATGCTTTATCCTTTGTGTAGAATGAATAAATAAGTAATTAGTATATATATATAGGCCTATATATTTATTTCTTTTTTACTTTTTTTTTTTTGAGCAGCTTAAGCAGCAGAAGTTTTGATTATGAAGAAATAAACAGTTTTGATTAAATAATTCAGTTGGTGGTTCATAAATGAAAACCATTCATTAATTGTAATGGAATAAAAATTGAAACGACTTAATTAAAACCACTGTCGCCTCAACAAGTGGTTAGTGCGTTCCAGTCCTCTGTGGTTCGAATCCCGGCTTCGACTTATGTTGTGCCCTTGGGCATGACACAAACACACCTTGATACACACCAGATATTGATACTCATGAGTGAGTGGTTGATGGAGGTCGGAGGGGTCGATTGGCAGCCTTGTTGACCGTCTACCCAAGGGCAGCTTGCTGGCTGGATTAAGAAAGGACTTCTGCCTGAAGCCGTAAGGAAATGGTGGGTGGTTTAAAGTTGTTTTTTTCCCCTCTTTAAGTCATTATTGAACACAGGCTTTTTATCTGACCTCCACGTGTTGTCTTAATACTCACGTCATCCTATTTATTATTTAGTTGTTTTTTTGTCCACCTATAAATCAGAGGTGGAAAGTGACAAAGTAAAAAGTACAAGTAATAAGTACAAATTATGGATACTTTTAGTACATTTTATGATGAATATTTGTTACTTTACTTCACTACATTTTAGAGCCTGTAGCTGTACTTTCTACTCCACTACATTTTTAAATTAGGTTAAAAGTAAAAGTGTTTTATTTTCAAAGTGACCACGATGAACTGGTTTAGTCCCAGTTTAAACTTGGTTTAATGGTTTACTCCTTTAGACCTTATTCGGATCTGGTATAGACCTGACCTAGTTTAGTCCGGGTTTAGACCTGGTTTCCTTCCTCTTTTTGACCTGATTTAGTGGTTTACTCGTTTAGACCTGGATTGATTCAAATGATTTAGAAAAATCCTGCACATTAAACTTTTAAATACTTTTACTTTTTACATATTAAGTACATTTTACAATCCATACTTTTGTACTTTTACTTAAGTAAAAATTGTATCAAATACTTTTGCTTAAGTACATTTTTGGTCCTGTATCTGCACTTTTACTTAAGTAAGAATATCGAGTCCTTCTTCCACCACTGCTATAAATAATGGAGCTGGCTGCAAAAGCCCAGCCAACGTGCTAGCATGACCGAGCTTCATTAGCGCGCACTGAAGGCTAGGGGACCCACACTTAGTCCATTCTTAATTATAGTCTATGCTGTGGTTAAAATAGTAACTCACAACCTCAGAATATGGAGTGAATGTCCATCCCGCCTTTGCTCTGCCCGATCCCGTCATATCTGGGAAGCTAAGCAGGGTAGGGCCTGGTTGATACTTGAATGGGAGACTGTTTGGGTGAATGTAGTGTGAGTGAGTGAGTGAGTGAGTGAGTGAGTGAGTGAGTGAGTGAGTGAGTGAGTGAGTGAGTGAGTGAGTGAGTGAGTGTGTGAGTGGTTGGTGGTGATCGGAGGGGCCGATGGCACAGACTGGTTGCCTTACTTCAGTCAGTCTACCCCAGGGCAGCTGTGGCTACAATAGTAGCTTACCACCACCGAGTATGGAGTGAATGAATAATACAGTGTAAAGCGTCTTTGAGTGTCCAAAAGCACTATATAAAACCAATGCATTATTATTATTATCATTATTATTCAATCAATAGTACAGTGTAGCACCTTGAGAAGCTTGTAAAGAAGGCTTGTAAAGTGTAAAAGATTTTCTCCATATTCTATCCATTTGTGGAGATAGCTGTAATTCGTCTGTCTCTCCCTGTGTCCAGCCGCTGCCCGAGGGAACAGCCTGTCCGCTCCTCCTCACTCCATGTCCCGGAGACGGTGAAGTGTGACAGGAGCGCTCACTTTGTCCAAAGAACTGTCCTCCAAAAAACAGCATTAGTGTCTAAAACTGACAACTGCCCAAGGGCGTCAGCACCACCGGGAAACTGGCGAGGTTACTGTGTGTTTTGGAGAAAAGCAAGGATGACTTTATACAATGCTTTCTTTTCACATTGGATCAGAATACACTGTGATACATACAAAACTACATAACCTACTTTCAGATTGCCGTTCTCTGGCACTTACTGTCTTTTTCAAATTACTCTTGACAACTAGGAATGTGTTTGGAAAGTTAGGAATGAGTTTGACGACAATTCACTTTTTATTTAAGCAGGTATTTCTGTGTTGGGTGTTGCATTGTTGATCTGTGCTGATACTTCCATGATGTAACCACTGTCCATAAAACAATGAGGCCAAGGAGTAAAGGACACATCATTGCTTTTCCTTCTTTGAGCTATAATCTTTTTGGCTCCTGTTTATGAACTAAGGCAAGTCACCATTTTGAACAGCAAGGATCAGGTGCCATCTGCATTCTACGCTCAAAACTGTGTGTTCTATGGCAATACTTCAAATATATATACATATAATGGTGGATACAATTTTTTTGAGGCTTTCCCAATATTATGCCAAATTACCTCCCAGCCAAGACTGAAAGCATCATACGACATGTTCCCATGCTTTCATCCCCAATAATTGATCATAGATATCACATGACACATCCTGAGGGGAATTCCGTAACAACAAATGGGCTTTATGTGCAGATCTTATCCTAAAGTAAAAAAATAACTTTATGAAATTAACAAACCCCATTTGTTCCCTGAATATTTAAATATTTGATTAAAATTATTTTGTGTTTAAGCGCAGTCATTGATCAAAGTCAACCGGCTAGAGTGGCTAATAAAGGACTGAATGTGATACTAGCCAAATATAGATCTCTAAGCATTTCACTTTGACTTCAAGCCCACATTAACATCTTCAGCGCACTGCATCTCGGTATAAAAGCACTGACCACAGCCTCCATTTTACTAATGCCTTCCATCACATGACCAGCCTCTTCTGTGGTCTCATCTCACCACACTGACACAGACACGCTCAATGATCTGCACTGTGTGAAAATAATCTATAATCTCTCGTAGCCTCAAATTCTGCTGCTTCCTTTATGTAATACGTCCTGCAGTAATGTTTCAATCTATATATATAGAGAGAGATTTGTATTTAATAATTTATCAATGAATAGGTTGATAAAAGTGTCCTGTCTGAGAATGGTACATTTTTCATTTCGTTTTCAAGGATAGTTGCACTTTGCAAACATGCTTACTGTGTCACTGAAGTGGATATTTTTGAGGATTGGATCTAAATTTGTTGTTGGTCCTGTTCTGATTCATATGCTCCTCTGTCGCTTTGATTCCTTGACCCCAAATGTCGTAAAGCGTCCCCTATTGCATCCTTCTGGTCATTTTATTGAGGTGAGACACTGTGGGTGACTATGTTATGGACTCCAACTTACTCTGTAGATTTCCGATCTAAATGTAAGAAATAATGTGATCTATTGAAAGAGCTTAAATGTATGGGTTTATTTTGTTTTATTACAGAAGCCAGAAGAAGTGGAACTTCAGGCAGGGGTCTCCTGGTGGTTCCCCGAATCAATAATAAACACGGTGAGGCTGCGTTTCAGTTTCATGCAGCTAAAATCTGGAACAGTCTTCATGAGGATGTGAGACAGGCCTCAACTCTGACAATGTTCAAATCCAGGCTGAAAACAGCTCTTTTTACCCGTGCATATGAAAACTGAAAGTATTTTATCTGCACTCTTGCCTTTTACTGTAATTCATTTTTATGTTGATGTTTTATTGAGTTGGTCTGCTTTCTTGTAATTTTATGCAACTGTGAAGCACTTTGAATTGCTTGTATGAATTGTGCTGTACAAATAAACGTGCCTTGCCTTGGATTTGGGACCTGAATTAGTCTTTGGAGGGAAAAATAATTTACTGGGGTGTAAAAATATCTCTAGTTAGACTCGAAATGCTGATGTTGATGTTCCCATGTTAGTATGAAAATATAATTTCAAGTAATAACTTCAAGTATAAAAAAAACCTTTATTAAATGCAACAATACTGAAATAGATAGTTTGGAAGATTGGACTATTCTGTGTTTCCGGATGAAAAGATTTTGCTTCCATTATTGGTCTTCAAATGTTACCAGTGTTTTGCTCACCTAAAAATATCACTGATAATTGAAACATTTTTTATGCATATTTTATACACAAGAATCATTTATTTGCCTATTCATTCCTTTTTTTGTTAGCTGTCTCGGGCATTGCATTAAATATACTATTGTACAGATTGAATTGAGACTAAACCGGGTCAAAAGTAGTCCTAAAATAAAATAAATGAAACTGGGTGTAAACCATGTCTAAACACATAACTTAAATGCATTACTGCAGCATAAAATAAATCATCCCTAATTTAAAAAAAAGTGTAAATAGTTGACCTGAGTACCTGAAGGCAAGCCAACTTTATTTATACCGCGCATTTCGTACACAAGGCAACTCAATCCGCCCAAGTGTTCGAGAAACACTCGCTTTAATTTGATCTGCTTTGCGCACGTGATCCTCATGTTTACCTCCAGTTCCCCTTCGCTCCGTGGCCCTGATTGTTACTCTAAACGCCCTAAAAAAAACAGAAACAAAAAAAAAACAACCTCATCTGTCACATCCCCAGCTCGTCACCAAAAAAATTAACACGAACTGTTTTCACGTTAAGAGACGTCGAGCGCGGGCACGTGGTCCTGACGTAAAAAAAAAAAGAAAAAAAAAGAAAAGAAAAAAAGAAAAGGCGTTTATCATCAGCACCTTGGACAGCAGCCCGTGCCAAGAGAACCGACGCACAAGGACGCACTGCACTGGCATCGCTCCTATTCCATATTAACGACAACTTCCTGGGAGAGGGGAAAAAACGACCGAGCCGAGCGCTGCCATTTTCCTTTTCCTATCAAGAGGAACGAGTGGGAAGAATTGTCATCAGCGGGATCTCTTTGTCCTGGACTGTTTTGAAAATATTACGTGATGTTTTGACAGCTCGGGACTACGCTTTTGTATGTAACGTCACGCGCTCCAGTGTGGCGTTACAGGGACCAAAGATCTTTTTTTCTCTCTCTCTCTCGATCGAGGACTTACGATGCTACGTTGAAGGAAAAGGGGAACAGTGAAAAACCAACGGGTGCCACCTCTAGACAACAAAGGCGCTTTCTTCCCCCCTCCCTTTTTCTTTCTGACACACGCTGCTCGCTGTCACCTCACGTAAGCTATTATAGGTAAACGACCAAACTTGCAACGATCAGCATAACGCCTTTGAAAGCGACTTTTTTTTTTCAGTGACATCCCGTGGTTTTTCACCTCGCCCCAGCGTTTGCAGCAACAACAATTGTAGCCTTAATATGTAGCGACAGGACGATGGAGAGGTCGGATTCTGCTGTTGCTGCTGGTGCACCGCTTTCGCATCCTTCAGAGTCCATTAGGAGGCGAGAGGAGACGCCGCCGCCGCCACCGCCGCCTGGGCCCCGTGAGGAGAGGTAGTGCGCTCCCATTGGCCGGCGAGGGGTGCACATGGTATAACAACAGGATATGCAAAGGGTTAGGGGGCTCATGCGGCAGCCTATCATGTGGGGGCCAGTTCTGCCTCGGTCGAAATCAGCGCTGCGTAACCAGGAAGTGACCCGCAAACCGCGCACCGCAGCATCTTTAGTCTCCTCTGATACTGGAAGCCACGGGTGAAGTATTTTTTGTTGTTGTTGTTCTGTTGATATTGTTGTGGTGCATTGCTAAATATGATGGTGGACTTTATTCATTGTAGACTGGTTTGTAGAGAAAATGGTTGGACATAGAATAGTGACATCGTCTAATGGAGTTTGAAGAGGCATATAATCAAATGGATGATCTTACTCCTCGTCTCGTATTTAACAGGGATGGAAGTAGGCTTATCAGCACAAATGGATACATACAATATAGGGTCGGGTATAGCCAATTAGTACAGGGCTTACTACATGTATCTCAATACATATAAGCGATACCGCTACTAAAATATGTACAATTGATTCCCTTCTGAGACCAGGACTCTTGATGAAAGAAAGGTCTATTCACAAATATATATGTACATAAATCCCTTTGCCGTGTCCAAAATACTACACATACCAAATCACCTTAAGAGAAATTACATTAAGGTGCTCTAAATGGAAGTTGTAAGCCTTATAGAGAATTGCAGTAGTCAGTTGTAGTTAGTGTGTGTGTTGTGATAATAATCCCCCCATTAAAGGTGCATTATGTAACTTTGATGTGGAAAAGAATGATATTAGTGCGTATTTTGAACTTTTAGTGACACAGCAGCTGTATGGGGAGTTAGCAAATTACCTTTACTGTCCATCACGGGGTCACCTGTGACGTTCCACGAGCAACTGTTTTTACGTGTTTCTCTGCTGATGGAGCCATCTCCGTGGTTACGCATACATTTCGTCCAGAAATCCTTAAAACAGTTGTTCCTGGGGCGTCATAGAGGTCACCACGATGGAAAGCAAAGGCGCCATACTAACCACCCAAACAGCCGCTGGGTCAGTGAAAGGTCGAATGCACACTAATATAATTTTTCATTTCGCTTAAAAAGTTCCATAATGCGCCTTTAAATCTTTTACCTTCTTTGTTTTAATTGATCGTATTTTGAAGTTTATCCATACGTCACTGAGAGTTCTACTTGATTCTACATCGATTCAAATGTCAATGTCTTTGCTCAGTTTTCTATTTGATCCAGCTTTGCCATTGTGTCTTTGAGCAAGACACTTAACCCAACATGTCTCTGTATTAGGGCCGCACGATATTATAGAAAATATTGCCCAACAAATGTCTTGAATATGGAGATCAGCATATTGAGATATTGTACTGAACCATTTCAACACAGTATTTAAATTTTTTTTAAATCCAAAATCTTAAACTTTTCAATTTTTTTCCAGCTAATTATATCAAAACAAAACAATACAATACCATACACAGATATGGATATTGTGGCACCTAGTGAATACTGCAATTTGGTGGATTTTGGTGATTGGAGCCGCACTCCTTCCTTCCCTTTTGTTTTAAGCATATTTTCTTCATGATGCTTTTACATTACAGTAACACTCCGTCATTTTTTTGTCTGGGCAGAACCATCCCCTGAGTCCTGACGAAGTCTGTGGTGATTGTGAAACATGTTCAAGAACCGCATTCGAATGTTCTTCAATGAGCTCAAAGTGTTGCTGCTGATGCGCTCCGGGTCCAGCAGGAGGTCAGCGCTACTTTACACTTTTTATAAAGTCTCACCCATGGAATTAACTATTAGAGATAGCCGGTGTTCCATTCAGCCTCATTCATTGTGATGGTCCCGAGTCGTCTGTGAAACTTAGATGGCTGTCTCTTCCTACGAAGCCTGTTCCTTAAAAGGGCAAAAAGGCGGGAAGCCCCACGCTCACAGAGCAGGCGGAGCCTCCACAGAGCTATAGAGCTTGATTAACAGGCTCTGGGGCCAGTCAATGCACTGAAAAGGCTTCCACGGTTAAGGGCTGATGTACAAAAACCAGAGTGGTTAAAAATATTTCACCCAGCCCAGCGTTGTCACATGGGTCATAGTGATTTTTAGAAAAAATAAAACTCGCCGTTCTCGGGAGGTCTGAAGTCCCATTAGAATCCTGTCTACCAAGTGACTTTTGGAGTCGCCCCTGGCCACCAGTGGGTAGTATTACAGCAATGTCAGCTCCCCACCATGAGGACCATAGAGAAGCACGTTCCTCGCCCATTGGTCCCACCTGTGTTCATTAACACTGTCCCAATAGGATGACTTAGAATTTACATAATTTTAATATTCATCACAATCATGTTTTTGTAGTCAAAATATACATATTTGTAGGTGTAGTTTTAGTCTTGGAAAGCTCTACATACATTGGAGAAGGCAATGGAACAAATAGTAGTACTAAGTCTGTCACTAAGAGTTTTGTCAGTTCAGTCATCTTTATTCTCAATTTTACCACATACAATTACAAACACATTGAAATTACATAGCCATCCATCCATCCATCCATCCATCTTCTTCCACTTGTCCATTGCCGGGTCATGGGGGCAGCTGTTGGAGCTGCCCAAAACACATTGCACCAGCCCCTATGGCTCCTCCTGCAGGTGGTGGGTCCACGGGAGGACGGCCTCACGATTCTGACCGGGCCTGTTGGTCTCTCATAAGGGGCTTCTTAACCGCTCTTTGTCTGACCCGTCACCTAGGACCTGTTTGCCATGGGAGACCCTACCAGGGGCACCAAGCCCCCGACAACTTAGCTCCTAGGATCATTCGAGTGCTCAAACCCCTCCACCATGTTAAGGTGGCGGTTCCAGGAGGGAAATACATACAGTAGCAACATTGCAAAAAGAAAAAACAATAGGTTGTGTTCCAATGACATCATAACACACTGAATCACACTGAATAGCCTATAATTTAAAACTGAGTTGGTGTAGCTAAGATTTCTATTGCGGTAACTGTGGTAACCACAATCGATACTTTGTTTACGGTTATTATCTCTGTAATGGCTGGACCTATCCGCATGACACAAAACATTTCACAAAGTTCAGCGTGTCTTGTCTCATATGAACTAAGAGCAAATTACTGTCTCATAAAGGTGACTGAAAGTGGTGACAATATTCAAAGTGATGTGCCAGCTGTTGGTCCGATGAACAGACTTTCAGGCATAAAATTAATGTGGCAGGTTTGCAAATCCAATCACTTCCAAATAATGATCAGGGAAAACATTTGGTCATTTTCTGTGTGGAGATTCTAACCAAAACGGTGTCTATCCCATTAAGTAGTAATGGCCCCTGCTCCAACTGAGATTATGACATGACATTCTAGAAGGGGTACTCAGCATGGCAGTAGAGTCAAGTGACTTTAGAGTGAGAAGAAACCTTTGAAAGAGATGAAACATCCTAGGCTCAATCTGCCCAGTTCAGTCCATGATATTTGAAACGCTCTACTGGGAATTGTACAATTTCTGGACCACTGACAGCCCACACAAACATCACCTCTACAAAGTAATATCTAAATAAATATACACAATAGAGGGCAGCAGAGCGTGGGAATCCTCTTTTTTACTACTTTACCTAACCCCTCCCACAGGTCGGACTCGGGAGGGGGCGGTCCTGACGTGGAGCCCAGAGGCAGCGCGGCGTCTGCGGGGAGCTGTGGCTGCGCTCCCCTGGGCTGCTCCCACCCAAACGATGAGGAGGACTACTACGGGAACACGCCTCGCCCCCAGAGCCTGAACCTGGAGCCGCGTGAGGGCAAAGGTCTGGAGACGTCTCTGCCCAGTCTGTCTGAGACCAGCATGAAGTCCCCCAGTGCCGCATCTGCTTCCAGGGGCCGGACAAGGTAAGATCTGAGACTGGGTCATTTTGCGTTCATTTTAAATTGTCGGTAATGAGCTCAACGCATTTCTAATACTCTCCTAACGCATTCCTAACGTTCCAGTTCTTCACAGTTGGGCATGTTTCACAACTTTGCATTTTGACAGTAGAAGGCAAAATCTTCCATAGAGATTTGTGTTTGTTTGCTCATCATTTCAAATGTTTTACATGTCACTGAAGTAAAAATATTGTTTTTGCAATTTCATCAAAAACAATAGTCTACAGAGTTTACATAATGTGCCACCCAAAATTATACACTTCATGTCAGAATATCAATACGAACTTGAGAAAAAGCACCACATTGCGTTTTGACTTAAAATTCATACATTTTGTCGGAAGCCAAAAACAACTATATTGGGCCTGACAAATACATTTAAAAAAAAGGAGTAAGACATTGCCATTTCTTCTATTTAATGCAAAGGTGCAGCATGACTCCAGCGCGTTGCCCAAGGGTTCCTCAGCAGGAGCCAGTGAAGCCCGACTCTTCAACTATTACAGACAGAATTCACATATAAGGCTTATAAGATGACATAAAATGTTGAAATGCGAAGAAGAGGCAGACTTTGGCAGAGAACATTTTGGCTGGGCTACTGCCTGCAGCGCTCAGATTAATTTAAAGCTACATCACACGGAGGCAGACAGAGGGCAGAGTGAGACGGTGGTGTCAGTCCAGAAGAGCCTCGGGAAGTTTCACAGTGACAGCCAAAAACTGAACTGCACATATAGTAATACAACTCGGTATTACAGCAAAACACTGTTTTCAGTGGTTAAATGTCTCCACATAATCGGGTCTACATTATCTGGTATTATGTTTTATTTATGTTTTCTCTTTTTTACATATTAGTCCCTCACTATGCAAAGAAGAAGTAATAGAAATAATAATATAAACTAATATTGAACTAGAACATTTTACTAATATCTTTAGACCACTTATTTTACTTTTTGCTTTGTTGAGTGCTTTAATTTGAATAATGTTTTATAGGTCATTCTTTCCCCTTATTCCTGGTTATTAATAAAAATGTACTTAAGGTTTGCTGATGAGTAAACATGATACTTTGTTGTTTACCAAGAATATTGTCATGTTTATATACATTTATTTTTATGTGATTTGCAAATTATAAGTCATGTTTATTTATTATTATTATTTAGGTGGAGCTTGAAAATAAGTTTATATCCAAACTAAAATGTTCCTAAAATAGTAACAGCTGGATCAATGTGAACGCTGTTCCCGTGTGTGTCCTGCAGGGGGAGCTGTTGAGCCCCTGTCGCTGTGACGGCTCGGTCCGCTGCACTCACCAGAGCTGCCTGATCCGCTGGATCAGTGAGAGAGGCTCCTGGAGCTGTGAGCTGTGCCTCTTCAAGTACCACGTCCTGGCCATAAGCACCAAGAACCCTCTACAAGTATATACTATACGCAATTACTACTATTTCTACAAGTACAAACAGTCTATCACTGCATTTTCGGCACTAAGAACACCTAATATACTTCTTCTCTTACTACTACTAATTTTATGTTGTTGTTGTTGTTTATTATTATTATTCATTTGAAGTCATTTCAAAATAATAGCATTATCTGTCTATGTGTGCGTCCACAGTGGCAGTGGATCTCCCTGTCCGTGATTGAGCGCGTGCAGATCGCGGCAGTGGTGCTGGGCTCTCTCTTCCTTGTGGCCAGTGTGTCGTGGCTTGTGTGGTCGTCCCTCAGCCCTTCGGCCAAATGGCAGCGGCAGGACCTTCTCTTCCAGATCTGCTACGCCATGTACGGCTTCATGGACATCGTTTGCATCGGTGAGACGATTAAACTGAAATGCATAGGGAATAAATTGCGGGGGGGGGGTTTTCTCTCAATCTCTATCAATTTAAAGAGAAATGTTTCATAAACAGCTTGAATGACAAAAATCAATATCCACTTTTGTTTAGAGCTAAATAAATCTCTTGCTCTATAGCTTTTACTATCCCTTGTTATAACTTTTACCATTGCAGAAGCATTTAGCTGCCATAGTAGTGGGAAGATTTGTAATGGAAGAAATACCAGTGATTTATTTTCTTTGTTAAATTTACGCTCTACTTTAGTCATTCACTATTAACAGTATTCACATTTATTTCTTATAGACATATATAGATATTATGTATGCAAAGTAAATATTCATATTGATCGGCAAATAAAAATGTGGTGTGTTTTTCTTTATCTTTGAGCAACTCACATGAGCAACATATAAAGCCACAAATACTTCTTTACAAAGGTATGAGAGTTCAAGAGTTGAGGACTTTTCGCCTCTCACTTAAAGAGGCTGCATTAGTAACTGCTGATCTTTTGAGGAAGACTGGACTGACACAAATCTAAGTGATGGTAGAGTCGTTTAGCTGTTGTCGATATGATCCTTCTTTGTTCTAAAAAGCTACTCTTACCTTGCTCAAAGGCCTCTGTTTTAATGTCAGTATCAACACCTCTCTTTACACAAACCTGTTATCTGCTCAATAACTGTCTATAGTCATGACTTGAGCTTTGTCTCAAGTTTAATAGCTGACAGTACTCTTGCAGTGTTGGAACGGAGTGGGTTACTGTAAATAGAAGGCAAGTTGGAGTGTATACCTTTTATTGAGTATAGGATTTTATTCCTTTTAAAAAATGGCCTCCTTCACACCTCTGTCAAACCATCTCTTCCCTTTGGCTCAGATTTTGAAATCACGTTCATCAAGGTGTGGTTGGTGGTTTTAAGATGGAGATCTACTGCTGTCTGATTATAGCAAGTAATCTTCCGGCAGTGTTGGCACAGAAAGTTGGTTTTAGTCACAAGATTAAACCTTTCCTACCAGATAAGTATAAATCCACCTGCTGCTAAAAGACCATCAAGTACCTTTGTCTACAATGGAAAGATGCTGTACACAAACATTCTTTTTTAATCATAAACCTCTTGATGTGTCCCATCTGAACTTCCCCCTCTCCCCTTCAGGACTCATCATCCATGAGGGCTCTGCTGTTTTCCGAATCTTCAAGCGCTGGCAGGCCGTGAACCAGCAGTGGAGAGTGTTGAACTATGAGAAATCCAAGGACCTCGGTGAGCCCAGTAGTTCGAACTCTAAACCCGGGGAGAGGACGTCCTCTTCGGTGGACAGCAGGGGACATCCCATCAGGAGATACGCTCTAAGGACTATCTTCCATCAAAACTGTGGGTTCACCCTCATGCATGTCCTGAACCAGCTCAGAGCCAGAGGGCTGCACCGGAGAGGCCAGGAGGTAGTCATGAGGGTCACCACTGTATGAGAAATATGGACTACACAAAGCATACATGTGGGACTATAGTGTTTTCTATAATGTACAAATGACTAAGTGTACATGTTTTCTTGAGGACGGCACCAGGGTGGAGTTATTTACAGGCAAAGGTGAAAATCTGAACATTAAGTAAGTAAATAATAAATAGGGCTGGGATGAACACACATTACGACGTAGAGGAGCTGAATCATTGCGATTTCCATTCCATTTCCTGAAATAATTTACAGATAAAGCCACAAGTCGGTTTACAAAAGTTCAAAACCAAATGTTCTGACACAACCTGACATTATAATAGTCTATTGTAGACAAGCGGTGCTCCACTGGTGGGTCAGGACTCAATCGTGGGACACAGGATCGTGGGCCATTGCCATAAAAGACTGTTGATAACGTATTTGGATTGTTTTGGATTTTGGTCTTATGCGATAATCAAAGAAGCTATCTGTCGGGAAAGACTGTATTTAGTTTTTACATACCATAACATTTTCTCGTCATGGCTTGTCATGATAAATTGAAGGTTTAGCTACCCCAGTACAAGCACTGGTCTAGAATCGATACCACTTTGGGAAACTCGTGACTGTGAAACCATTAGAGCCCTGTTGCCCCAATGATATGCATGATGTCATTAAGGTGTTGCAATGTGGGTTTGGTTGGTAAGACGACAAAAACACACCCTTATATCCTGTCCCAGCTCTAATTATATTATTCATCAAGAAATTGTCTGACGTTTTTTCAATTAAATGAATGTGTTTCAAATCTAACTGTACTTTTTGCTGGTTGGCTATGTAAATGTCCATCGCTGGTATATGAAGATTACGGTGAAACAGTTTTTTTTTTTTTTTTACATAAAGGTCTAGAGCACTGCCACTGCACCCAGTTCTGTTTCTGTATTAGGGTTTAAAAAGTGATTGTTAAGAGAGTTGATCTCATTGACATTCAAGGTGGTTTTAGGGCATTGTGATTTTCTTCTTAAATATCCAATGTTTTCAGAATTCTCCTGTTTAATGGGATTCAACAGTTTGGACAATGGAATGCATAAATTAGTGTTTTGATGTCTGTTTGCTAAAATGTATTAAAGCTGATGCCTGTGTCAGGATATGTTGTAATGGGGAGGTCAGATTATAACAAACGTAATTTCAGAAGAGCATGTCAAAAACATTTTCACCTTTTAAATTAGAATTTCTTGTCATATTTTGGAACGATAACCAATGTATTACAGACACAAACCTCAAAATTCCTATACACTGGCTGGGTTTCAGTCAAGAGACATTTAGTCTGGAGTAGGAGGTTGTTATTTGTTGACATTGCATATATATATATACACCTACATTACCATTTTTTCCCCATTTATTTATTGCAGAATCTCTAACTAAGTTTTATTCTCATTCATTTTTGAAATACATTTCTGACTAAAATCGGCAAACACAATGTGCTGACCGAGATCGAGGAGTTGTTGCAAAAAAAAGGTTTTTGTAAGATTGTGCAATATTCCAGAAGGTTTAGTGAAACAATGTATCTTTGATGGTTTGTTAATGACCCAACTTCAGTCTGTTGTCTGTTTTCCTCTGAGCCACTGATCTTTACAGTAAAACGTCTCAACAGATCTTTACTGTAAACTGTCCCTCCTATGAATGATCTTACAGTGGGTCACAAAGGAGCTTACAGTAATAAAGACTGTTCATTCCCCAACTTTGTTTGTTATTTATGGCAAGCACAAAGGCCCATGAGCCAACTATCACGTTGTCCTCATTTTATTTTATACATTATGTAGGCTACATCAAAAAGGAGATTCATACAGATATAGTCAATAATGAGACAATAAATGTGTAAAAACAGTAATGTCACCCATGAACTGAAATTTTGGCTCCTTCAAAATTATCAGTTTACAAATTCAGACCAAAAGCAAACAATGAAATGCCAAACGAAACCAAACATCCATCCTCACCATTGAATTATATAGGGATCCTCACACAAACCTGGCAACCCGATTTTGGCGATGACGTCAAAATCCGGCGACGTGCGACACACACCGGCGATTTCGGAAACAAGCGTGATTTTATGACATCTGCGAATCATCCGAGAATAACAGTGTATCCGTTTATCATCGTTGGGGACAGGTTCATATTTTTAAGCCGCCATGTCGACCTCCATGCCGCAGAAGAAATTTTACAGACAGCGGGCTCACTCCAACCCCATGGCGCACCACGAGTTCGACTAGTGAGTCCAAAACACAACTGGTGACGCTTGATTATTATTTGATTGAAGCATGCATTGATCTAATATGTCTGTGGCATTGATACTGTCGGCTGCAGAATGTCCCATGGCTTAAAATAATTAGATTTGTACGATAATATGATTGAAAGACATATTTTAATCAATACTTGCCGATGTGACAGATCAACGTAGGGAAAACAAAGCGGAGGTGCGCGACGCGGACGCTGCAAAGACGCGCTGCGCTCAGACCACGAAATATATATTATATTTTCCTTGGAATATACATAGCGGACATTCTCTTAAGTGCTTCTCAGATCAAGGCATCACCCTCTTGACATCAATGAGGAACAAAGGACGTAGCTGTTGAGGAGTTTTTCGCTACACTATCAGTATGGAGGAGACGGGAGCTGATCCATCCGAAGCCAATGCTCCTTGTTAGCTCAGGGCAGTGCACTGTGTCAACATTTAAATATCACAGACCAAAGATTAAAGTAAAGAATCCTAAAACATAAGCATCTTTAGCTGAAAAGAATAAACAGTGCAGCACTGGTTATAATAGCTGACTGTATTTATGTTCTAAACTTTGTGGGTTATGTACAGTTATTTTACTTCTGCTGAGATTGATTAAACAACTCAATAAAATACTGGACAATATTCAGTGTTTTTTTTTTTTATCTTTATTGTTTTAAAATTATGTTGCTGTCTTCTGACATCCTTCCATGATAACACACTAGACCTATTGGTGACTCCAAGTAATACATGAATGCTGCCTGTGCCCAAGACATATTTCCCCATTGAGGATAAATAAAGTAGGCTACATCATATTACCTTACTTTAAGACTTAGTTAGTGATGTAATGCGCTTTAACAGTGGCACAGCAGCCATGGTCCACATTCAAGTAGCCTACATTAAGTACAAGTAGCTAGGCTACATTCTTATGTACATTCAGGCCTACAATGTTACAGCAAACGTCAGTAATAAAATAGAAATGGCAAAGTCCCATATTCCTTCTGTGAGCCCTGGATACCTTTTTACTATAGGCCTATCAGTATTTGAGGTGACAAAAAGTGTGCTAAAGGTCTCTAAATAAACATGTTCTCTACCTCTGACAAAGAAACCGAGAGAGAGCCAGACGCGTGTAAAACAAAACAAAAAATAGGCCCAAATTAATTGTGTTATACAAGTCATTTAGGCTAATGAAATCAAAAGAAGTCATTCAAGTTGGCAATATCAGTTTAGGACACCTGTACATGTAAATGGTCCTTTCAGAATGATTACGAGCTTTATAATTCAACAGATAAATACTCCATACTACACGTCGAAGGGATTGATTGTTTGTTTTCGCATTGGCTTTGGATGGATCAGCTCCTGTCTCCTCCATACTGATAGTGTACCGAAAACCCCTCAACAGCTACGTCCTTTGTTCCTCATTGATGTCAAGAGGGTGATGCCTTGATCTGAGAAGCTCTTAAGAGAATGTCCGCTATGTATATTCCAAGGAAAATATAATGTATAATTCGTGGTCTGAGCGCAGTGGGTCTTTGCAGCACTTCCGCTTTATTTTCCCTACGTTGATCTGATCCCTACGTTGATCTGTCACACCGATATTCCGATTACAAAGATAGTTATTATTTTTCTGTCTGTTACAGTATGTGGGCAAATCATCTGTGTTCATCCACCTTATTTTTTAAATGATATTTAGCCTACTGCTTTCCCTTACCATTTTGATTCAAGTGAGATATTCAACAAAGACACAAATACAAGGCAGCAGACGAGAATATCGCATCACACTTAAGATAAGATAAGCCTATATTGATCTCACAATGGAGAAATTCACTCGTTACATTCAGCTCTCAGAAACACTCAGGGTGTGCAGAATAGACAGGAAATGTGCAAACAGTTAAACAGTAAATAGAGGTATCTTATGTACAATGACTACCAAAAATTATGTTCTATTTTGATAAAATGCAGATGTGAAATGTAGGTCAATGCGGTGTGTTCTTGTTTAGTCCGGTGTGTCCGGAGGAGATGGACTGGTCAGAGTTGTATCCGCACTTTTTCAAAGAGGACTCTTCAGATTCAGAGCAGGCCCCGAAAGTGGAATTCGCTGACATCGGCTGTGGGTACGGAGGGCTTTTAGGTGAGCCATCTGAATTCAAGTCTTTGTAGTAGCTATAATCTTCAACAGCTTATGTTGCAACTGCTGAGATGGTCAAACTAATCTAAATTTAAGCAAGAAGAACATCTCAGGATTAATGACTAAACTAATCGATTAATCATGAATTGGGTATAAGAGATAAATGACAACTTATTTTAGTAACATACAATGCGTGCTTTCAGTTCTATTCACAGACCTATGTTTTATAAGGCTTTCAACATTTTGGCAAGATATTATGTATGTGTACTTTCCCAGAACAATGAATAGATACGTCTAAGTTATTGCAATGATTTTGTCCAACTATCTCCATGACCGGGGTGGGTTGGGTCAGTATTCGTCTGAAGAGAAGACTGATCTGTTGACGGGCTGCAAATTCCGGCCAAAATTTGGCTATCCCCTCCCAAGTCTAGCGTTGGCATAGCTCTATATGTGCGTCATACGCTTGAAATTTCAAAACGCACAGCGACCAACGCATGAAACGTTTCAGTTTAGCATGGTCTCTCTTGAACCAACCCACTCCGCTCTGTCCTTCCCTTTTTAATCACAATGAGGTGAAGAAACGTTTTCTTTTTTTCAAGAATTTATTTTTTAATTTGTATTTTCTATGAAGACATCCTTTGTAAGCATATTTCATGGCTTTATCTGGTTAACATTTGTTAAGGGATCACAATAATAAAAATGATTGGTTTGTAATTGCAAGTAATGCCTTAATTGTTTGATTTGTCTACCTTTTATCCAGTGGAGTTGTCAACCTTGTTCCCGGATCAGCTGATGTTGGGGATGGAGATCCGGGTGAAAGTGTCCGATTACGTACGGGATCGGATCAAGGCGCTTCGGGAGTCTGACCCCGGGAAATACCAGAACATCGCCTGTATCCGTGGCAACGCCATGAAGTACCTGCCTAACTTCTTTACCAAAGGACAGGTATATTACTGCGAAAACAGTGTCATATTTATTTAACAGTGAATATGTTATGCCATTGTTCAATGAAGGTTCTTGAGTCATTTTCTGTACTCTGTAGTTGAAGTCTCAAATGTTTCGCCTCTCCTCCAAAAGGCTTCGTCAACGGACTAGGTTCAGCTCAGCCCACAGGCCAAATAAAGACCACGAGGAGGAGATGAGCTTGGATCGGCTCCTCCCCTCTAATCACAGCTACTCTCACCTGTGGGTAAACCCCTTTGAAGTAGAGCGTCTCTATAACGACCTGCTCACCCCAGAGTTCTGTCAATCATATATTTAGGCTTTCATTTTGTATTTCTAATATTATACAAAACACAGCATAGTTAAAAATATAGCACCTACCCCACATGCGTCATAGCAATTTTTAGAAAAATAAAAACTCTTTGGAGCCAGGCTTTTAAGCGCTCCAAAACAATGTCAAAGTCTGCATAGAGAGAGGAGGCGAGAGAGAGGAGGTCTGCGGATGTAAAACGAGATAGTCTTCAGGAGAGAATGGAGGACAGGAGTGGAGAGAGGAGAGGACAGAAAGACGTGGAAAAGAAAGAAGACAGACGGGGAGGAGAGAGAATGCAAATAAGAGAGTTGGGGAAGAACAAAAGGGACAGAAAGAGAAAAATGGTAAATGGTCACATATATGTAATGCTTTTTGTACTTGCTTTAGGCACTCAAAGCGTATATCAAGGAAGCACTCACCCATTCACACTCATTCATATAACGGCATCAGACACTGGAGGCAAGGCGGGTGAAGTGTCTTGCCTAAGGACACAATGACAGTGTGCGCCTACAGCACACTATATAAAGCACTTAATGCACCTGTTTGTAAGTTCATTCACGCTGTTGTTTTGTGACAAATTGTTGCTTTTTATAATATTTTTATTTCAATCTACTTTACATAGTTTTACAACTTTCAAAAAGGTTAGATTATACGGCGAGTATTGACTATTTGTCTATATTGACTTCGTCTTTTTCTCCTTTCAAAATGTACATATCTCCCCAATAATTACTTTTTTTGGCCAAACTTTGCCCCTCTCTAGATTTCCACTACAGCAGTTGGTAAGATTCGATTACGTGGTGCACTCAGCGATAGCGCATGAGAGACACAATCCCAGACAGCCCTTGAAACTGCCCATAACACAGAAACAAACATGGAAGTAAAGATTCTACATCCGCTTTTATGTACAGGCCAGTGAACTCAACACTAGAGATGTACCGATCCAGCTTTTGTGCTTCCGATAACAATATTGGGGGTTTGAGTATCTGCCGATATTCGATATTAACCGATACCAAGAGACTTTCTGTGTAGTTTTCTCTGAGTGAAGGGCAGGAGTCTGAAATTCCAAATTGTGAAAGTTTAATGGGCAGGGAAAAAAAATTCTGAGTGTTGAGGTTACTAGATTGACAAAGTAAAAAACGTTCTCACTTGATAATTTGTCTGTAATAATAGCTATTATCTGGTGCTTTTGCAGTACGGTAGTACAGTGGTTAGCGCTCGTGCTTCACAGCTAGGAGGTCCGGGTTCGAGTCCCACCTGGACGGGGCCTTTCTGTGTGGAGTTTGCATGTTCTCCCCGTGTCTGCATAGGTTTCCTCCGGGTACTTCAGTTTCCCCTACCACTAAAAACATGTACAATAGGCCAGGATGAATGACATGGGGGACGGTGGATGGAAATGAGCCCAAGGCCACAATCCGGTGTGACTTGTTCACTAACATGCACTGTCCCTACCAAATAAACCAATCAATCAACCAGTAGTTGCCTAGTATTAGTAGCTACAGCTTAGGTCTATGGATTTGTTGCAATGTTTTTTTTTACAGTGCTGTATGTTCATGCAAACAAGGCACTTTACAAAATAAGCATATAATCAAAATAATTGACCTGTAGCCTATGGGTCACATAGTCCGAGCTGATATCTTGCACCAATGAAAATGGGCATTTTCTCATCACAAAAATCATACAGAGCAATATCTATAAACGCTGTACAAACTGATGTATGAACAGATAAACAGCATATTTATATCTCTAATTGTTCCACAAATCCAACTCACCGTGGTCATGTGACCTGACATCAGCTGTTCTGCTGCTGCAATGAACTTTTGCTGAAATGTTTTAGTCATTAGCCGGTCTGAGTCCAGTCTGTTTGTCCGGCATCGTGCACATGTCACTTGGGGATGTTTTGGAGCTGTTAGTTTGCTATAGCTGTATGTAGATGTACCACTGCTGTCTCTGGAGCGCACTGACCTGCAATATGAGCAGGACTACAAGTGGACTTTGGGACAGAAAAAACGTCAGTGCTGTCTATAGAAATATCACACTTTTCCAATAAGCCCAATGCCCATCTCGACTGTGCATGCGTGAGTCAATCAGGCTCTTAATTTCGGCTACCAAACAAACCACACCACCATTGAAATGTGTGAGCGAGTTCAGGTAGCGGAGCGTGTACACTGAAGTATATTGAGCCATAACCATGAACTATAAGGCTTGCGGGCATTGGTTTACAGACTATAAGTCTCAAGTGACATTTCTTGCAAATATTTAAGTTGTCAATATCTTGAAAGCGAGGGAAAAGTCAGGACGGCGGCTCCGTAAGCAGGAACGGACCATCGCGGACAGGGGAACGACAGGACCTGGGATCAGCCTGACACACACTTTTTTAATCATTTGAATTCGTCTTGTAATCACAGGGAAAAGTTCCAAAACGGTGTTGATGTTAAATATAGTGGGTACATTTCCGTCTGTCAAATTAGCAACCGATTAGCTGTACACCAACAGATCACTCCTAAAAAAATAAAGTACATTTAGATGGCATAGCCTATGTGTGTATGTGGATCTCTCTGGTCACAATTAAGAAAAAGATTTTGTTTACTGTCCACCTCCTTATTGACAAAAAAGAGGGATTCTATGTATTTATTTCTCATTTCAGTTTAAATGTTGTGAATATCGGCGACATGAGGCAACAGTTTCAGACCCTGCACTTTGTCCAACAGTCGCTTCAAGGGTCAGAAATGTTTTTCTGACATAGTTATTCCATAGTTATTCCAACTATATGAACAAGGACTGGTTGTCACTTCTGACAGCATCTCTTCGTATGAATGGCAGTTTCGTTTCTGTCTATCTCCGTACACAGCCTTGTTTGTAAAAATAGACTTTAAGCTAATATTGTAACAGGCTCCATGGCGACGACAAAAACGCTTTAAATCATCAACTTTCCTGCGGTTAAAACGGTCCAAATCATAGTTTTCTTCGTTGCTTTACGCTAACTATCATTATTGTTTGGTAGCCAAAAGACATTCCTTTACCCATAATGCAACGGGTGAGCCGAGATGGGCATTGGGCTTATTGCCAAAGTGAATTCATCTGGAGCCTACAGTTTGTTCCCTCGTGCATGTCAGCTCAGATGCAATCTTGGTTTTGTGTTGTGGCATTCGAAGGCGTCTGTGGTTGTAGCCGTTTTGGTGTCAGGGGTGTGCACCCTCGGATATGGACATGTAGTTTTCAGCCATGCCAAAGTAGGTGCGCCTATGTGCCATGCATACGCGCAACAGGACATCCGCTTGACTGTTCATATTAAACTTTATTTATCTTAGACTGGTGACCACTGAGGGACACAACCCCGGGATTATTGATAAAGCAGCTGATACTTCTCCGTGAGACAGGTGAGCTGCGCCTTGACGTCTGGAAAAAAAGGAAACCTCCAACTGTTGCACACAAATAAATCATAATAAATTATCTAATAACGCGCTGAGCCTGTGCTTTCAAATGTATTATTCAATGTAAGAATGAAACAATTGAAAATGAACACATTTAGAGTGATTTTATTTCACTACATGCAACGAAAAATGTGCATAGCAGACATTTTAATTTAGTTTTAGTTTTCAGTTTAACAATTGACTCAACGAATGGTACACAAATTATTGATACACAGATTATAATTAAACAGCTGCTTCTCAAGCTATAAAATCGGACAAATGCTGAAAAGAGAGAACAGGCTTTCAACTGCACACAAGGCTTAAAGGAATAGGCCACCATTTTTAAATACTGAGATATGTTCTTATCTAAGCTTAGAAGAGTTGATGCTCAGCTGTCTGGTCTTTACGCGTGCCCTCAGTCACGTAAACAGAGCACAGAAGGCGTTAGCATATAGCCTCTCCTCCTCTATGGATCCAAACCGGGGTGAAATTAGAAGCAACCAGGCTCTTCCACGTTTTCCCTATTTAAATATGGTTACATGACCCTTTTATATGATCCAAATATAGTCACACAAAATTAAACATGTCGATTTTCTAAGCAGATCAAAAGGGGAACTATATTGCAAGGCTTAGTAATATTACTACGCCTTGCAATATAGTTCATCTTTAAATGAACTATATTTAAATAGGGAAAACGTGGAAGCTTGGTTGCTTCTAATTTCACCTCCGTTTGGGTCCATAGATGAGAAGAGGAGAGGCTATATGCTAACGCCGTCTGTGCTACATGACTGAGTGCACGCGTAAAGACCAGACAGCTTCATCTCGTCTAAGCTCAGATAAGAACATATCTCAGTATTTAAAAACGGTGGCCTATTCCTTTAAAAAGAAACATACTGACAAGATGAATCACAGGAATATAAATGCAATTAATCGTATTATAACTTTACTTTGAAGTTATTTATTATGTTGACATATTTTCGTGCCTGACCGTAAACTCTCATACATGCGCGTTATAGCAAACAAGGGTTATAGTATAAGGAAAATACAGAAGGTACATGAGGTTTGGTGGTGACATCAGCATGCTCCCAGTAGCTTTAGCATGCTGTTGCTACAGTAGCTGCAGCGTTTTCCGCAAAAATACCAGGATTAAACCAGCGATTGAATTCTCCAGGTTCTTGGCTTCAAAATGACATACAGCTGTCCATATTCTCTTAGATGTAGTCGGTGAAAGTTGTGTTTTTAAGGCAGCGAGAGCCAAAACTGGTATCGGTTCAGTATCAGATATTTGTTGCCGATACCCGATATTGTATTTTTTCAGTATCGGCTCCAATATCCGATACCAGTATCGGATCGGTGCATTCCTACTCAACATGCCGCCATATTGGATCTCTCTTGTCTGGGACCCAGAGTCATGCCAGTGAGAGAAGTTCTAAAGTTCACTATGATGCAGGATATTTGAGTGGTTCTTCTATTTAAGAGTCTGGTGAGCTGTATCCCTCCAATGAACTGAATAAAACGGTGTCATTGGGTGCACTAAAAGGTGAAGTGAGAACTCTTGTGAGTTGAGCAACATTGAGTTGCCTTGTGTACGAAATGCGCGGTATAAATAAAGTTGCCTTGGCTTGCCTTGCCTTGTGAGGACAGCTCACCATTAAATGTTAATATATTCAGATATTTTGTAGAAATGGCCTTTGTAGAAATGTCGAAACGTAATCATTAAAATTTGGACATCGGCTTACGAGTGTGCGATGCTGTTTTTTGATTTATGTAGATTTTCCCCTACATCTGCACCTCGGAGACTACTTCTGGTGTGCGTTGCTTCTCTTTTCTCATAATATATTCAACCATGTCAGCTGCATAATCCCCACATGTTGTTTTATGGTGCTATTTCACCCCATGGCTATTGTAACATTACCCCTTAAATCACCTCTATGACCACCCCATCCATCACCTCCTGTATGCTTTATATAGGTGTATGCAACAGTAGAAGCAGGTCTATAACATTGCAATACATACCAGCCTCATGCATCTTAAAGGAACAGGCCACGGTTTTTCCATACTGAGATGTTTAGACAAGTTGATACGTACCTGTCTGGTCTTTGTGCGTGCCCGTGGAAGAGCATGGTAGCTTTCAACTTCACCCCGTTTGGAGCTATAGGAATACATTGGGAGAGGCCAAACAACCAGTGCTTAATTTTATCCCCCGTTTGGGGGGACGCATTCCCCCAATTTTCAGTTTTTCAGGGTAAAGGATCCGGGAAACATTTAGGAGGAACCGGCAAAGATTTGATCTGATATAATGGTGTTTAATGAGAGTGTTCCGGCAAATGTTTTGGCCTGTTCCCCGAATCCATCACATCAGACCAAAAGTGTTCCTGAAACTACAATTTACAAATTAAGAATTGCTAACAACATCTTTGGTCGTGCTGTGTGACTGAGCGCAAGCACAAAGACCAGACCGGTACGTATCAATTCGTCTAAGCTCAGGTAAAAACATATCTCCGTATGTAAAAGCCTGTTCCTTTAAGGCAGGGGTCCTCAAACTACGGCTTGATTTGATCTGGCCCCTGACTTGTAGAGCACAAATCCCTGAGTATGTCACAAAAAAAAGTAAGTCTCTAGATCATTCCTGTTCGGAGTTATGATTTTTTAAAACTAAATAACCAGTATACTCATGCCAGTCACTATGGGACAACTTAAATAAATAAAAAAGAATTCCACGCATGTCCAGCAGGGCCACTGACTTACGAGATCAGGATATAAACAACATATTGTAGCCACGTGGTAAATGAAGCTTACCACCACAGAGTGTGGAGTGAATGAATAATGACTACAGTGTACTTTGAGAAACTTGTGGCATAGGCTAGTAAAGCACAATACAAGTATAAGCAGTTATTACTTTGGTCACATTACGCAATGATGTTTTTTTTTAAAATAAAAATAAATGGAATACCTGTGGTATTTCAAATTAAAACAAAGCGTGAAGACTTGATTACTATTTTTGCAAACCACTACAGCTAAACAAATATGTGCCTGGAAAGTGTTGATCCTTGTGGATATACTGTAGTAGTGGGGATGACTGTGCCAGGCTAGTAATCTCAACTTCACAATGAGGCCTGCTGCATTTTGGTCTGGGTCATACAATTCTATGTTATAGCCAACCCGACCCGGCCCCCCATCACAGTCAGGAACGATAATGTGGCCCCCAGAGAAAAAAGTTTGAGGACCCCTGCTTTAAGGCTTTGGAGATGGCACGCTTCCCAGGGCTAAATGAAAAATTCATGATTGGTTGATCCCTATACGGGTAATTTTAGGTAATTTATTTCAGCCATGGCTTATAATATGAGCCCCATACTTTGAGTTAAATGTGTAGGCTAATCCCCACTGTACAACAGACCTGCAGTCCGGTAATTGCTCATTAAACGTTAACTTTTTATGACCTTTTAAATTATGATCTAACATATGGCATGGATTAATTTGAAAGGAATGCTTAATAAATTGAGAAATACATTGGCAACAAAAGCGCCATTGACCATCAGCTTAGCATGTTAGCCATTCCCAATTATCAGCAGTAATCTTTTGACATTGTTTGATTACATGGGTGGGCTGTATCAGGGCGGACTCTGGTAGAGCGGGCATGCATTCTCACCTCGAATGGCCGAGTACGGGTATATATTAATTTGTAAGAGTACTCAGGGGAGCGATTACTGTAGCAATGACGTATTTAAGCCATACATTATATAGGTGTTTTATCGAATGTACGGCCCCTTATGTGTACAGCATGTGCACCGGCGCCGTGCCAGGACGCAAAGCTTTCCAGACGCACAGAACTAAGACTTTAAAGAATTAAAGAGGTGCTGTTTTTTCAGGTCACTCAGTTATAAATGTAGCTGCTTTGGTCTTGTAGGATTTTAAAGGTAAAATGTCAATTGTGACCCGTCGTGGATTCCAGGGATACAAGTCGGCAGCCCAAGTTTTGAGAAAACACAAACGTTTTTTTTTTTTTAAATTGGTGATTTTCGCTTTGCAGAATCGTTCAGTTGAAGTCACGAAGAAGCCTCTCCATGTTTACGCTAGCAGTGATGGTATATTTAAAAGTGTAAACTTTTAGGTTCAAACCGGCTTGTTTTGGGAGATTTCGGAGCGTGCAGTAGGGGCGTGACTTTGTCTGTGTCTATTTACATACGGGGTAAACACCGGTCGTGTTGGATGGACGCCGCAAAGATTGTAGCACACGAGCTGAACCGTGGGCGTTACAACGAAGTAATGTTTGGAAGTACTTCTGCGAAGTGGATTTATTAATCATGGATTACGTGGCGCCGCTTCCTCATTAAGAGCCTTAGCAAAGCAGCAACAGCGGGACAGAGATGCTTTGCTCCCCAGACAGGACACCACTTTGGCCACGCAGCTTCAGCGTTAAAAAAAGCTTCCCGCAAAAGCATCAAACTGTAAGTATCTTTTTATAACGCTGGATTTTGCGTTTGAGTTGATCTCTGATATCCCGCCTGTTCTGTGCTCCTTCAGCCCTCTGAGTCATTTTTCGGCTTGCTTCTTTTCTCCTGTGATGTGGTGCGCGTTCGTAAAGTGCTTTCTTTTCCCAGCGGACTTTAATTCCGTCCAAAAATGAATGGGACAGGCGTTGTCACCCCTCATGCTCTCTCGAGGATGTAAATCAAACTCACACAGAGACACACATACGTGGAAAATAGGAGACATTGGATCACAAGCTGTAAAACTCTGCTTGTTTTCTGAAAATCCGACGCATATTTATGTCAAAAACCTGCTGTAAAGATAATAAGTCGTGGTTGTGTACCGGGCGGCCCGCGTGTGTGATCACTAGTGTGTGTTTGTGATATACAGCAAATTCTGCAGTCTGGAAAACGTGAGCGGAGTTTGTCTGCGTTTGTTTGAGAAAGGAATAGCCACTATCCAACCAACTTCATTTGTGCAAGACATTTATTTACGGGGGTATATGGCTTATCTAAATGAGATGTAAATGAGCCCTATTGTCACCCCAGCTGCAGAGAGAGGTGAGAACTGCTCATTCTTTGAAAGCCGCTTACTAATTTCAACCTTCGTTGAAGGCCTAGATTCAAGTGTTTACAAATGGTCCAAATATGATCAGATTTCCATGTGTTACACATTGTTGGAAAGCTTGGAGACTACACTTTAACAATCTGTGAAAATCTCAAAATGCCCCAGAACCGACTTGTGTCCCTGGTTCTAGTGGATGGTCACAATTTCTTTCATTTTAAATATGGATTTTCGTATTGAGTTCTTTGAGCATCCACAGCCCCTTTGTGCCCGATCAGCGTCTGAATTAATAAAAGGGTTTTATCAAGAAGTGCATCCATTGTTAAAACTAGCACACTGGGAAAACACAAGTGTCAAAAGCTCAACAAGCATCTCGTATCACTCCACTGTTCATTAGAGATTAGCCTCGCTTGCCAGACGACATGCTTTTCATCTTCAGTATAAAGACTCGTCGTCTGGAGCTCAACCTTATCTGTGTTCCAATGATTGACCTTACAGAAATGTATAATGCATCGGTTTTATATAACTCTTTTCTGGACACTCAAAAGACGCTTTACATTGCACTATTCATTTACTCCATACTTGGTGGTGGTAAGCTACTATTGTAGCCACAGCTGCCCTTGGGTAGACTGACGGAAGCGAGGCAACCAGTCTGCGCCATCGGCCCCTCAAACCAACCATTCACTCACTCCCTACATTTGCTAGGCTTCCTGGTGTTACTAAACGGTCTCCCATCCAAGCATCGCCCAGGCCCTTCCCTGCTTAGCTTCCAAGGGCTGACGGGTATGGTCAGTCCTCTAAAGCTTAAAAAAAGACTTAAAATTAAGTAAGAGTACTCATAATCTTCCTACATGAAATACAATGAAACACAATTTACATCTGGGGGGGGGTGTAGAAGTGTAGAGACCATAAACATTGAGCTGAGAGTGTATTGTTTGTCATTTATTTAATCAGGAAGTCAATATAGTAATTATTGTACCTCACCTGTCCGCCTGCAATCAAAATCCAAACAAAATCGCCACTTAAGAGCATGCTGCGTAACATTGTGGATTATACAAAACATGCTCCTAATGACCAGCTGGACTCAGAAAATGCTCATTTTGCAGTGGGTAATCAAAGTATGGACTTTGTGTGGACCTAACCTATCTAAATCTCATATTTGGCTGCCTTTAGTCAACATCTACATAGAGACGAGCTCCCAGTGAAGTTAATCCGGTCTGAGGAGAAGCGAGCTGCTCACAACAAACAGTTTGGTCGTTGATTTTTTTTTTAGGTATTTCTCAACAATAAAATTATCTGTACAAAAGAAGTGCTAGTTTGTTATTTATCGCATGAAATATTACACGGTATGGCTTTAAATAGTTACACTAAATCAGAGTAATTCATAAAGGTTGGACTTTTAAGATTATACTGTCTTTTGCAAAGACAAACAGTGACAACATATTCCCCTCAATTTACATGCCAACCCTGTTCAGACTACAAAACACCTCTAAATCTTTATGTAAACGTTCACAAAGCTAATTGCTATCAAACACTTGTCAGAAAAATTGCCTTATTAATCTGTCTACTGTACTCTTGAATCTGACCACATGCATGAAGGACTGTTGAACCAGCAATTTTTCAGACAAAAATAAAACACATTTATTTCCTCACAAAAGCATTTCAGAGTAAAGGATTTTCCAGCTTCTAACTGCTCCCCTTAGCTTAAGCCTTCCCCAGTGATTATGCCGTATCTTTCAGTCTATTCCTGACGCTATTTATTTAAGCTAATAAAGAAGTTACTGCTTAAGGCGTTTTAATGTAATAGCCAGTCTGGTATCAATGGGCCCTGCACTTGTACACTTGTCGAAATGTAAGGGAAACTTTATGGGGAAAAAATCTTGGAGGGATTTTCCAGCCACTGCATTTTTTGAGTGACATTTAAAAAATGTCTCTATCAAACTCTGTTAAAAATTGTTTGTTCACCCCCCCCCCCCCCTCCATGTGTCTTGCAGCTCAGAAAGATGTTTTTCCTGTTTCCGGACCCACACTTTAAGAAGAACAAGCACAAATGGAGGATCATCAGTCCCACGCTGTTGGCTGAATATGCTTACGCTCTGAGGATTGGGGTGCGTATAGACAGGTGGCTGAGCGGCTGGCAGTCTCTCGTCATATTAAGAAGGTCCTGGGTTCCATTTCTGAGCCAGAAGGGGCCTTTCGGTGTCAAGTTTGCGCAATAATAGCAGACTTGAAGTGTACATTAGAACAGGGGTTCCCAAACTGTGGTACGCGTACCCCCGGGGGTATGCAAAGATATTTTGGAGAAAAAAATATCACAATCTGATCTATATTGACCCGTTAAAACCGCTGCATGGGAAAGGCGCTTATACAGGCGAAAGAGTGTTATAATTTAGCCGTAGATGAGCTTGTTCTGGACCTAAATGTGTGCACTCCAGAACCGAACCTCAAGAGCTGCTTTGGACCCGAAAAAACTCTGCAGAGGCTGGGAGCGCGGCTGAGGCTGAGAGGCCGAGAGGCTGCGGCTGTGTCAGCCCTTGCTACAACAGCAGCGCCTTTGACGTGAACAATGCCAAAGTTTGATCAAGTAGCAATATGTTGTCTCTGTGAACAAAAAAGCCAAGGGCTTAAGCCAGATTTAGTCTCTCACCATATTTCAAGCCTACTGTACCTTTAAGTTAGCCTGGCTAACGCCAGACTAAAATCACAAGTGATATTTAGTCTGGGGACCACCAATTCATTTTCTCGTAGGAGAGGTGTGGTTCACTATTGTCCATAGCCGTTTATTGGGTGCTACGAATGTCTGTCATATTCGTCTGCACGTAGCCATAGCCAATCGTATCATCGTATCAGATGACGTGTGACGTACCTGCTGTAAACTTTTGAGCTTGTGAAGATCGAAAAGATTCGAGCGCACACAGCAGTCTGGCGTTAGCCAGGCTACCTTTAAGTGTATTGTCAGTGAATTCTTGTTCTAAAAAGTTGCGCTGGAATACCGTAGGCTAAATTGCACAAGCTCTCCACCTTTTCACTAGAACTGCGTTGACTCGTTTCCAAAGTTGCGAATTTATAATGCGAGTCTCCAAATTTATTTTATTTATTTATTTGGTCGGGACAGTGCATGTTAATGAACATACATGGGTCTCATGCATGTAAAGGTCCGCACACACCACACGACTTTTCCAGTCTTATACGATTTTATAAAGAAGGGGGGACCACACTACACGACTGGATTTAGTGCGATTATAGAACGTCTGGGGGTTCACACTTAACGACTGAGAATCGTAAGAGCGAACACACTACACGATTCTGACAAACAGCTGATGTTTGAGAACACAGCGCGTCTGTCCTCTCTACCGCTTCATTTCTCCTCCGGTTTCAAAAACTGACCAGAAATCCGCAAAGATAGGCCGTGTTTGTGAGCGTGGGAAAACACTGCGTGTCCCGATCGGTCAGCGGTGTAAACAGTGTCACAACAGTGCGCAGTGCAAGGCTACTACTGCTACGAAGCCTTCAACTTGGCTATAGTTCTGTCATATGGAGATAAAAGTCGGCGACACGAAGAAGCGGGACGTATTTCAGTGGATTTAATAAGAGAAGGAGACGGGCCTCAGCCCCGAGATGGAGGAGGCGGAGGAGACAGCGGAGAGAGGCGAGCGGAGAAAGCGGAGAGAGGCGCTGCTAGTGGCGTGGTGAAGCTGAGCAGTTCGTCTCCAAACTCAGTAAGTGCCGCTAAACTCTGTTTGCGGTTGAAATGTAGCTTGAAAAGGTGGTTCTCGTGAATGTTTGGTGATATAAAGTTGTGCTGTTTCGTACGGGGCTGTGGCCATGAAATTAGTTGTTTGTGCCGCTGTTTTGAAAGAGACATGAAAAAGGAGGCGCCGCGGTGTTTTTTCTGTCTTTATTTCACTCGGTCATTGGCCGCTGATTTCTGTGTGTTCACTTTGGGGACGGTAAAATCACCCACGTCTCCCTTGTGCGTCCAAAATCGGGCTTAAAAATCAAACATGTTTGATTTCCTGTGACTGTAGTCCAGTTGCGTCTGACTGCTGCCCACACTACACGATTCGAACGCCAGTCCAGTCGTGACCCCCCACACTACGCGACACAACTCTGTGTGACTGCCTTCGACTAGACACGACTCGGGAAGACTCGGCGCGACTGAGAATTGTATCAAAATCGGGCATAAAAATCGTGTAGTGTGTGCGGACCTTAAACAAGCCACACCGGATTGTAGCCTTTGGCTAATTTGCATCCGTCGTCCCCCATGGGCACTCTCAAGCACACTCTCATTCATCCTGGCCTATTGTACATGTTTTTAGTGCTAGGGGAAACCGGAGTACCCGGAGGAAACCTACGCAGACACGGGGAGAACATGCAAACTCCACACAGAAAGGCCCTGTCCAGGTGGGAATCGAACCCGGACCTTCTAGCTGTGAAGCACGAGCTCTAACCGCTGTACTACCGTGCCGCCAAATGTGCGGGGCTAATTAGCATAATTAATTTGGCGAAAATAGCATGAGCGACCTGTGGCTTTTGTCACTGTATTGGCTTGATGGCAGTCAATTACAATAAATATAAGGAAAGAGAAACTTCAGAGGTTAAAACGAGGAGAGAAGGAGTTCTGTCTCACTCTGTGTCACTTTCTCTAACTCTGCACCACGCCTCACCTCATGTTTAACTGTCATTTATGACAAGAAAGTTCCATCTAAGGTCCGCTAGAATAGGCTAGTGTTAAATAATGTATTTGACACATAAGTTTAAATTTACGAGCTGATGTGCGGTGGCACGTGCATAAATGGTTATGTCCTGCGTATACATTATCTTCGCTTTAACAAAAGCTTAAAGAGTAACTAAACACCAAATCAAGTTTTTTTTACTGATAAACTGTCTCAATGGGTGTCTCATAGTGTTGTCCACTGGTCACTGACATTATTTTGACATTATAGTGTAACATGTGTAAAATCCTAACTTTGGCCTGAAAACGAATGAGTTGCGCCCCCTTCAGGGTAAACTCTGCTACAATATTAGAATTTCCTGATTGGCCGGAGACGGGTCCACGGCCTCCACAGAACGTCATAAGCCGCACCAGCTCACACATCGTCATCAGGTGCTGCCAATTGTTCTGCCCCATGCACCTGTGGTATATAACCAAGTCCCTCCAACGTAATCAGTCTGCTGTGATTGTGCCAATGCAAATGTCGAGGTCCACACACTCACCCCCGCATGTCACCCCCAAATTCAGGGACCGCCTCTTTCACGGCAATTTTTGACTTTTGTTTGTGGGTGGGGAAAGGCTTTGGCACGCCCGTTTAGGTACTCTTTAAAGGGATATTTCAGGATTTTTGACATTGGGCTTCATTTCCTAGTTATCCAGAGTGGTGTTGATGTCTGGAGGTATTTTTTTCTTAAATTCATGCAGTTCTTAGTGGTGCTAGGCTAATGCTAGGCTAACGGATTTCTATGGTATCAGCAACCCTGCATTAAAAACAGTCTGGTGCACTCCACAGTGCACCTGAGGAAAATCACTTAGCAATACAAATGTCTGTGTCGATAGAATAATTATAACCATTTTGCATTTAAAATAACTTATATTTGAGCAGCATCAGCTTCGTGGTTGTAAGCTAACGCAGCGGCGGAGTGATCTGCGGGACAATAGTCCCTCAAAATGCGGTAATTCATGTGATACAAGGTCAGTTATATTTCAAAAAATATTCTATTAACACAGACATTTATATGGGTAGTCTGGTGTTATACGTGATTTGCCACAGGTGCACTGTGGAGTGTGCCAGACTGTTTTTAATGCAGGGTTGCTGATACCATAGAAATCCGTTAGCCTAGCGCCACTAAGCTCTTCAAATATAAGAACTGCATGAATTTAAGAAAAAAATACCTCCAGACATCAACACCACTCTGGATAACTAGGAAAAAACTATGTCAAAAATCCTGAAATATCCCTTTAAACCAGCGCATTTGAGTCTGTACCGGTGGTTTGACAGTACGACTGAGGGGACGGGGCCAGAGCGCAGAGTCCAAACCATAGTCTGATGTACAGAATGAGTGACAAAAGCAGCAGAGTCCTGGTCCACTGGGACAAAGCAAAAACACTGAGCTTTACCAATTCACACTTAACAGCTTCATTTTACAAATAATCAAAAACTTGTTCTTATATATTATTATTTTATTATTTTTTGTATTTATATATTCTTAATAGCCTTAAGTGATAGTCTGGATGTCTAAATGTTTTAGAAATTTTATAAAATGTGCAAAAGTGACCACCTGGTCTTGCATCTTGATGTAAACTAAGTAATATTATTTTTTGTAAAGTCCCTCCTTCCCCGATCTCAGCAACTAATCAAAGTCTAGTATCCTCTCACGTTGACCAATGAGATGAGCTTTTCCTGTGAATCAGCCAGTCAGGTCTAATCAGGAGGGGGTGGGAGGAGCTTGATCGTTTACTTTTGAAAATTCTGTTCCTGCTCGCTTCATTTTGCAAACTAAGAAGGGCTTTCTGGTTAAAGAGGGGAGGAATTTTGATAATTTCCTTTCAACTTTCACTCTATCTCTCATCACTTTGCAAACTTACAGACTATCACTTTAATCACTCAGACGAGCAAAAAATATTGAATGTGGAAAACCTGCTTGAGTTCACTGTAATAATGGAGGAAATAAACATAATATTACATGTGATATTCTCAGTGTTTTCAATCTCGTCAAAGTAGGGGGGTACGCGACTCGTCGACCAAAGCTTCAGGGGGTACACGGCTCCAAAAAGTTTGGGAACCCCCAAGGTTAGAAGGTTCTAATTTTGAAGCCCTTCCATGTGAAAGACCAACACTTTGGTAAATACAGGTATTCTTGGCCAAATCTGCATTATGTTACGTAAACCTTGAGCTTACTGGCAGTTGAAATTCAATCAAATTTTACAAAAATATTCAGTTGCATTTTTAGCCTTCAAGTTCAGCCAAGGGCACAGCCATTATATAGGCCTATGGGCCTGTACTGTCGTGGAAATATCCAGACAGGTTTGATGTGAGCGTTTTAAATCCACTTTAACCACTTGAACTGTGGTTCTCAAACACTTGTGAGCTCTGGGCTTAATGATGGATTGGAGCCAGCGCAGTTGTCGCAGGGCACTAATCAGCTCCATATCTGCCGCATTAACCCTGACTACAGTGTTAATCTGTGGAGCGCAAGTGTCCTTAAAGGAGGTTCAGGGAACAATTAAGGATAGAATGGACTGAACATAAGATGAATATGAAGTCAGCTGCAAGAACTGTTTGTGATCATTGGCAACATATTTGTTTGGACTATTATGTGACCATAGGAGAAAATGGACAGTTTCAAACAGAGGTCCATCGGAAACCCACCCACACTGACCAATACCTGCTTATTGTTTCAAACCATCTCCCTCACTGCAAACTAGGAGTATTTAGGACTCTACTACACAGCGCTACAAGCACAGGGTTAAGATGGAAACAGAGCCCAGGGGAAGAGGTGTTGCTATCCCTTATACGTGTCTGGAGTTGGGGATAAGAAAAACATTTGTCAGTTTGTCATAAAAAAGACAAGAACCCAAGTCACTAAACAGGACAATGTTGTGTCTTCCATTCAGTGTAAGGAAGAGAACAGTGAGCAGAACATTGGGTAACAAAACAGCCTCTATACAAGAGCAGCAGCGGTCTACAAAGCAGCTAAGTTAAAAAGCAGAGACCAACCCTGAGGCTTGGGGGGTCCCAAACTCAATCAACCCAGTCTAGTCGATAATATTTGAATCTCTTCTGCAGTGGATACCTCCTGGACGACTGAGAGCCTCAACAAAGGTAAATTAGTAGAATACTGGCAGACCCATACGTGCCAACTCGGAGCTGGCGAATGTGCACTGGTCCTATTTTCTCTGAATCCTTGTTTCTAGTAAAGTTATCTACAGCGCTAAAGCAAATAGCAGCGAGCGGGTGACTGTCCTTTTCGTTGGCACTGGGTATTTTTATCTTTGGGCCCGGTTCATTGCTCTCTGGAGGTGATGACACCGGGTCGAAAAAGCCAGGACATTTGACACAATTTAGAGGAAACCAAGGGGGATAAGAACTGGGTAACGTAGTCTACGAAATGTGTAATGATTGTCAGATGGATGTTTGATGGGTAAATATGTGCTTGTCTGGTCACACAGGGCTTAGTCTACACCAACACGGATGTGGAGGAGGTGCACCTGTGGATGGTCAAGCACTTCACCGAGCACCCACTGTTCACACGCGTGTCTGAGGAGGAGCTGGTACGTGGCTGTGAGACGTTTATTAAGTATCATAAAGAATGAACGATAAACCAAACTAAACTTGTTGAGAAATCACTTTTTGACCTTTACACTACTAATATTAACGCTGTCTTGTTTACACTCGTCAACAGGGTTGGGCAAGTTACTTAAAAATTGTAATATATTCTATATTAGTGATTAGTGATTACAGCTTTTACATATTGTTTCAAAAATGTAGCTGAGTTACACTACTTTGAGTTACTTTTAGTAAAATATACACTGACTAGTAATAATGCCACAGAGCAAAAGGGCAGTCAGAGATTTACTTTGCCTTCACTTTCCCCATTCTCTTGTTTTGTTTTGAAGACATTAACTACAGACTACAGATCTTATCACTTATCAGTGTCAAACTTGATCTGGCATGCTGCATTTTATTCGGGGGGAGTTTGGCATTTTTTCGTTCATGCATTTAAATGTCCTTGTAACTCGAGTTACTTGAAATGTAATAACTAATATATTCCTTTATTTTGTGTAAGTAATGTGTTATATTCCTTAGTTACTGAAAAAAGTAATATATTTGTGTAACTCGTTACTGTACTTGGCAATACGTTACCCCAGCGCTGCTCGTCAATACGTTTAATGCATGGATGTGCCGCCTTACCTTAGAAGGTACAATTGTGGGTACTAGTCTGCGTGATGTCTTTGTGGGTCCTGGTTTACACACAGAGACGACACAGACGTCCAGTGATGTGATTGTGCATTTATCGAGGCAAGGTTTCGATGAGATAGTAATTATCACAATAGGTCTAGGTCCTGGCTTCGATTACCTGGTCGGGTCAAGTCTTTCTTTCTAATTGCAGTTGCGTGCTCTCCTCATGTCTGCTGCGTGCATAGGTTTTCCATCCACTGAGCCAGAATTTGACCGAAAAAAAAGAGAATCTGTGGTAGTGTCAAGGTTAAAGAAAGGTCAAATAAAAAAAGTTTGTGAGCTTTATAGAATTACACAGCTAAACAAACTATTATAAACTTTTGTGTGTGCTAGAAACTAGTTGGGGCTGCGGCTTCCAGTTTAAATTTCTCCATCTGCCTCTCAGGTGCAATATTAGCTAAGAAGTCACAATTGTTAAAGACATTTAAAATTTCCTCATTCCTCGTCTGATCTCTGTATGTTGTTTGGCTATTAAATATTATTTTTTCAATATATTCCTGTCGCAGGCTGAGGACCTAATCGTGGGGCGTTTGGGCACCTGTACAGAAGAGGGCAAGAAGGTGCTGAGAAATGGAGGGAAAAACTACATGGCAGTGTTCAGAAGAGTTGAAGATCCCAACCTGGATCTAAACTAAGGTCCAAACCAAAAACCATACCAGGACTAGACTTGAGAATGTCAGTTTGGACCCCCATAAGCTCACTGTTATGGACATGGATTCTTAAAACCAGCCACACTCACATTTCTATTATTATGTAAAATGATGTGTACATATTTTATAAATGTGTTCTTCTTGAAAGACTCACCAGATGTAATTATTTGTTGCTTTACTTGCTCCTAATTTGTGCATGTACGATCTTGTTTTATAGCATGGGATGTTTTGAGGCTATATAGTCTTGTAGAATGATTAAACAAGTACCATCTGTTGTTGTTCACCAAGAAGCCTGAAACCCACCAAAAATGTATGTGGGCCGTATTTGACCCACAGGCCGCACTTTGGTGCCCCTGTTTTAGAGCTTTCTCAAATCGTGTTTAAAATCCCTCTGCAACAAGACCCAGTTAACAAAATAAAGTGGTTTATTTTTGTTATTTTCACAAAATTAACTGGGTCCGAATTCCTTTCAATCAGAACTATTTTGATCATGTTATTGGATCAAAGTTCACCTACAACGGAATGTATGTCCTGTGACTTTAAGTCTTTCCAACATCAGGCCACTTATAGGAACAGGCCACCGTTTTTCTATACTGAGATATGTTCTTACCTGAGCTTAGACGAGTTGGTGCATACCTGTCTGGTCTTTGTGCGTGTGCTCAGTCACGCAAAAAGACCAAAGATGTTGTTAGCATTTAGCCTCTCCTCTATGGGAAGTTGGAAGCGACCAAGCTCTTCCACGTTTTCCTTATTTAAATATGGTTACGTGAGCAGTTACACGATCCAAGTATAGTCACACAAATTACACATGTCGATTTTCTAAGTGGATAAAAAGGGGTACTACTGTATATTGTAAGGGGTAAAAACACGTTGACGTCCGCGTAGTAATGTCTTCACTTTACTGCGTGGACGTCGAAATGCTTTGAACACTGGAATGGCATGTTACCTACTTCACTTCATTTATTAACAGGTCCAGTCTATAGCAGAGGGCACTGTAGCGGTTTAGGTGCAGCATGAAGTGGATTTATGGAGCAGTGGGGTTTACAGCTTGTATTTTGTCTAAATACAAAATACAAGCTGTCCTCCTGTGGAGGACAGGATAGAGCAGGTCTGGTCTCCTGCAGGGCACAGACACATGAAAACTTCAAAAACAGGCTGAAGTGTGGCTGAGAAGGGCAAAAAGAAAGCAAAACTATTTTCCAATGTACTATTAGGGTCAGTAGGGTCTTCAACTCACACCTCCGGAAGAGCTTCACCCAGATTCCGAGGGAGGTTGGAGACATGGAGTCCGAGTGGACCATGTTCTCCTCCTCCATTGTCGATGCGGCTGCTCGCAGTTGTGGCCGTAAGGTCTCTGGTGCCTGTCGCGGCGACAATCCCCGAACCCGGTGGTGGCGCCCGGAAGTAAGGGATGCCGTCAAGCTGAAGAAGGAGTCCTACCTGGCCTTGTTGGCTTGTGGGACTCCGGAGGCAGCTGAGAGGTACCGGCAGGCCAAGCGTGCTGCAGCTCGTGCAGTCACAGAGGCAAAAACTCGGGTCTGGGAGGAGTTCGGAGAAGCCATGGAGGAGGACTATCGGTCGGCCTCGAAGAGATTCTGGCAAACCATCCGGCGCCTCAGGAGGGGGAAGCAGTGCTTCACCAACACTGTTTACAGTGCGGGCGGGGAGCTGTTGACCTCCACTGGGGATGTGGTCGGGCGGTGGAAGGAGTACTTCGAGGATCTCCTCAATCCCACTGCCACGTCTTCCGTTGAGGAGGCAGAGGCTGGGGACTCGGAGGGGGGTTCGTCCATCACCCAGGCTGAAGTCACTGAGGTGGTTAGAAAGCTCCTCGGTGGCAAGGCCCCGGGGGTGGATGAGATTTGTCCCGAGTACCTTAAGTCTCTGGATGTTGAAGGGCTGTCTTGGCTGACACGTCTCTGCAACCTCGCGTGGCAGTTGGGGACAGTGCCTCTGGATTGGCAGACTGGGGTGGTGGTCCCTCTCTTTAAGAAGGGGGATCGGAGGGTGTGCTCCAATTACAGAGGGATCACACTTCTCAGCCTGCCCGGTAAGGTCTACTCCAGGGTGCTGGAGAGGAGGATCCGGCCGATAGTCGAACCTCGGATTCAGGAGGAACAATGCGGTTTTCGTCCCGGTCGTGGCACACTGGACCAGCTCTATGCCCTACATCGGGTGCTCGAGGGTTCGTGGGAGTTCGCCCAACCAGTCCACATGTGCTTTGTGGATTTGGAGAAAGCGTTCGACCGTGTCCCTCGTGGTGCCCTGTGGGGGCTGCTCCGGGAGTATGGGGTCCGGGGCCCTCTGCTAAGGGCTGTCCGTTCCCTGTATGACCGCAGCAGGAGCTTGGTTCGCATTGCCGGCAGTAAGTCAGACTTGTTTCCGGTGCGTGTTGGTCTCCGCCAGGGCTGCCCTATGTCACCGTTTCTGTTCATTACCTTTATGGACAGAATTTCTAGGCGCAGCCAGGGGCCGGAGGGTGTCCGGTTTGGGAACCTCAGGATCTCATCTCTGCTGCAGATGATGTTGTTCTGTTGGCTTCATCAAATCAGGACCTCCAGCGCGCACTGGGGCAGTTTGCAGCCGAGTGTGAAGCGGCCGGGATGAGGATCAGCACCTCCAAATCTGAGGCCATGGTTCTCCACCGGAAAAAGGTGGCTTCCCCGCTTCAGGTCGGTGGGAGTCCTTACCTCAAGTGGAGGAGTTCAAGTATCTCGGGGTCTTGTTCACGAGTGAGGGATGGATGGAGCGTGAGATCGATAGACGGATCGGTGCAGCGTCAGATGCGGTCGCTGTATCGGACTGTTGTGGTGAAGAGGGAGCTGAGTCAGGGGGCAAAGCTCTCAATTTACCGATCGATCTACGTTCCCACCCTCACCTATGGTCATGAGATCTGGGTAATGACCGAAAGGACAAGATCGCAAATACAAGCGGCCGAAATTAGTTTCCTTCGCAGGGTGGCTGGGCGCACCCTCCGAGATCGGGTGAGGAGCTCAGTTACCCGGGAGGAGCTCGGGGTAGAGTCGCTGCTCCTCCACGTCGAAAGGAGCCAGCTGAGGTGGCTAGGGCATCTGTTCCGGATGCCTCCTGGTCGCCTCCCTCGGGAGGTGTTCCAGGCATGTCCTATTGGGAGGAGGCCTCGTGGAAGGCCCAGGACACGCTGGTGGGACTATGTCTCCGAGCTGGCCTGGTGTCGCCTCGGGGTCCCCACAGAACAGCTGGAGGAGGTGTGCGTGGATCGGGAAGTCTGGGCATCTCTGCTGAGACTGCTGCCTCCGCGACCCGGCCCCGGATAAAGCGGAAGAAAATGGATGGATGGATGGACTATTAGGACAACCTTTGGCCTGTGGTGCTTTGATAATCTCTTGCTGTAAAACTTGTCTGAATCATTCTGTTGTTAAATTGTTTGCTCTCTATGGGATTCTGCAACATGGCGCACGGCACAATGTTTGACATGCTGTCCAGAAAGTATGGAGTTAGATTTCTCTGTGCAGTGTTTTCATCTTGATCACTTATGGTGTCTCAGGACAGTCGGGCCATTTGTGAACCGGGTCGTCCTCCTTGTGCTCTTGACAGGTTGTTTCTGGAATGTCGTTAGTAGGTTCGCTTCCACTTGACACTTTTCTAGTTTCATGTGACGTAATCCGGGCCTGATGCGCCTCCACAGTCAGCATACCGTGTCACACGACTTAATTATATCTTAAATGTATATCCAGTTTTTACACGTGTGGCTAATATCGTTCTTTTATGGCCCCACAGACACTTTCACGTCGACACGTAACCCCAACTTGTTCAGAGACTTGAAGATAAGAGACTTGTGATACGGGTTTGATATATTGCAAAAAAGATATTAATAATTGGCTAAACCATTTCAACACTATAGTTTCATTCTATTTAAACACAAATCATACGTTTTTAATGCAAATTCTGATGGTCGTATTGGCCAGTAAATCTCAGTTTTGGGGTCAGGACCCTAAATTGGAATCGCCAAAACTTCACAGTGAGTCACCCGTGCTTCATGTAGCCACAAACCAACGCGCTTTATATTTATTTTATTACGTTTTTGTTGGAGAGCGATCAAACTGCAGTCCAGGCATTTGGAAATCATTATATTCTCTGAGCTTCATGGCAGAGTCTGGCAGGGACCGCAGTGTGGGTGCGTTATCGGGGTCGGGGGTTAATCCTCTGTTTGCACACACAGCAGCGGCCTCTAAACAAACAACCCCCAAAACCATTGACAATTCTGTAATCCGAATGTGATCAGAGTCCTTAGGCTCTATGAACCAGTGCCATTATATCAAATGCAGTCAAATCACGCTTACTCAGATTATGGACCATGTTTTAAATACATGTGCATATCGTGGTTCATTCGAGGACTTGTAAACCTCTGAAGAACGCTGAAATAAATTTTTACATGATTGGGTTGGCTAGAAATGAAATGCCTCCAGGGGCGCGTAATCTTCTTCTCGAGTTGGAGGAGCACAGTGACTTCTACTTTAAGCTGCCCCTGAGTGATTGAGCTCCTCTCCGTTTCTCTGTAGGGCTGTGCATTGATTATCTTTTTTTTTAACTGCTTTTAAAATGGTGAAAAAGTCTAAATATTCTGTGTAGCATGTTGCAGCATCAGGGTCAAACCTTGATAGAGAAAACAAAACTAACGATGAAATTAAACCAAAGCAGAAATTCGTATTGTCGGCGTGTTCGTTTATTGGAGAAAAGAGGACAATATGAGTGCATATCTTTCCCTGTCAACAATACGTACACGGGACTTTACACCAGGAAGTCTGCGAGGCCGCGTATCCCTTGCGCTCACATTTATACAATGATGATATTGAAAATGCATGAAGAGGCGCTGCGGGGGTCCTTCCTCCTTGGAACTTTCCAGCAAGCACATCTGACTCTTTGACCCCATACAATGGTGTTTTTCTATGGGGTGAGATTTGTGTCATATTGGTTCATTGATGCAAAAATATAAATTCATTCAAAATCCCAGATTTATTCACAATGTCTAATTTGAGTGCGTATTTATTCACGTAAAATATTATTTGCACGTATATCTTTGTGAATAAAAGGTATGTTTTGGTTTGTGAATCTCTGCTTCTGTGAATAAAACATTTTTGTGTTTATGAATCTGTGCTTTTGCATGTGCCACTTTGAATCTGCATTTGTGAATCACCTAAAGGGTGAATTCTTTTCCTTTGTGAATGTGGATATTTTTCACACATTTTTAAGAAAAATCTATGCACAGTTTTGAATCCACGCAAAATCTGGATTTATTCAAAAGTTACTTTTGCATATAAAAATGTATATATTTTTATATATTGTGAATCACTCACCACTTGCATTCAGCCTTTGATCTGCCGAGGATCTTTTTGACACAATCTTTCCGCCAGTGTTTTCCCAGATTAACTCTCCTCAAACAGCATAGTTCCCATCGTGACCGCTAGGGGCAGTGTGATGACAGACTGCACATTTCCTAGCCTGGTGGGACCAGAATGATTCCCCTCTGTATTTTTGTACACAGCGGGGGATCAGTCTGGTCACCCGCCCCCGCTGGCTGTATCCGCAAAATCAAACCGTTCCCGTGCAATCAGATTCGTTTATTTGCCGTGACGTGTTGTTAGCGAGCAACGTCACTCACGGGATGCAGAAGTCCCCTCAATAACAATCTACGAACATGTAGCCACAAACCAACATGTAGCCACAAAGAGAAAGCGTGTCTCCAATAGGCGGTAAATGACCAAAAACACATCGACAGTAGGTGAGTTTCTTGATTCATAATCCTGCGCTAATATTAACGCAAAACCGCTAATAACACCGCATCAACGGCAGACGCCCGCCCTTCGCTGATTGGTTTACTCCGCTTCCTGTTTGCTTGCGTATCTACCGCTGTGAGAAATGGATTTGACGCAGCGGTGACCAGACTCAATCGCTGGTACAGCGATGAGTCTGGATTTTTCCAGGCTACACATTTCCAGGGTGAACACTGTAAAAAATTACCTTAAAAACGCATCTTTCTGATTTTTGGAAACATAGCTCTTTGTACTGATTCAAGGACGCTGATTTAAAAAAATCAATGTTGCCAAGCCCAATTCTTGTGTTAAAATGGTCTAATCGGTCATCAATGATCACGTCATTGCTCATATATGGTAAATGAGTTTCATGAAAGGCCAGTGTTAGGCCTGTTTCAGACCGCACGCGGACCCCAGAGCCGAGCGCCCTTTCCAGCCGAACTACCTCGCGGCGAGCGCATGTATTCAGACTGCCACGGAGCGCGGGCGAAGAGCCTGGAGTAGTATTGGACTCAAAACAACTCCTCGTGGTTCATTCTAAAGCAGCACTATTAAATATAAGATAGGAATACAACTGATATGTCTCCTTAAAGTGCAACATGTGTTTTATGCATATGAAAAATAAAATCTAAATTTAGTAGTACCTGGAAAATGATGTTATTAATACGCCTAAAGTTATATTTCTTTATGTATTCCAAGTACACGATTGGATAGACGTGAAATTGCTTCATAAAAGTGATTTTTGCACAGTTGGTGCTGAAAGTCGCTTCGCTGCGCAGCCTACACGCGGAAAAAATGCGCTCGAGTTCCATTTTTGGTTTCAGGAGCGGAGGCGGCAGCGGCACGCGCCGATTCCCTGCGCGCCGCCTCGGCGCCGGTCTGTACACACAAGAGCTTTCTCATCTGCACAACAGGACGCGACTTGAAGCGCGGCTTGCGAACGCACGCGGAGAGGGATTCGAAGACGAATTCGTTCACGAATTCGTGTGCGGTGTGCGGTGTGAAACAGGCCTTACACTCGCATTTCCTTTTTGTGTTCATACATTTTTTTTGTAGATGTGGATGATAAAGTCAATGTCAATTATCATAAAGCAACATAACTAAGGTTCAATCTGCTGATTTTGATCCAAATTTACATGCAATTCTGCTTCCACTGTTTAGTTGTAAATGACTTTGATAATATTTCCCCATTTTGCTAATTGGTTCAGACGTGTTATTTTATTTTTGTAAGAATAATACAGTTTAAGTTTTTACTTTGAAGGAATTCGGAAAAGGTGCCGTAAAGCGGAAGTAATTGCTGCAAGGCAGAAAGGTGTACCGCGAACGTGAAAACAGAAAAAGTGTGCTCCCTGCAAAGGTCGAGAAAAGTCTAACTTAAGGTTTTATTTATTGGCAGATTATCGTTCATTAGCACCCGGTTGATTAGGGAACAAGGTTGGTATTAAGTTTTTGTTGTGTAAATTTATATTTCATTTGTTTTCACGGAGTTTATAATTAGCCTTTTTGTTTAACGGTAACTTTTTCACCCACTAGATGGTGCTATTGTACTTTAGTTAAAGACATGTTTAACGCATAGTGATTTCAAAGGTTCAACGTTGTAAAAAGGGCAATGGTTATTTCATGATAAAGACAGAAGGTTTAAAAGGACAAGGTAAAAAAGGGTTTAATAAATATACATAGAAATACATGGTTATAGCATTCAAAGTAGAAATTGTCAAAGTTAATAATTTAAGGTAATTCATTAAGATAGTATATGGTTAAAAAGGTATAAGGTAAAACACATGCTGCTAAGAGTTACTAATTGTATCGTTTGTCTGTTTATATTGTAGCTCTTACGGTGTGTTCACACACAAGGAAAGGCTTAATAAAGGAAAGTTGTGAACCATCAGTTTGAGAGACCATCTTTTCGACCGCGGCTGCTACAGTAAGAGCTTGACCCAAGCTGAGAAGAGCTCCCACAAGCTGAGGAAGAGCTCATCCCACTCTCAGCGCTGAGGTCCCAGTGAGAGCCGCCCCAAGGTTCCAGATCCACGGCTCCAATCAAGGTCATCTGAGATCCAATGGTCCAAGGCATCGTCCCATCATCAACATGGCGACACCTGAAGATGAAACGGAGCACACGGAGGATCTTCAAGCCAATGAGGAAGAGGGGCTTCCACGCTCTTCTCGTCAGCGGAGGCCCACAGAAAGGATGCAAGTATATCAGGAGGAGGAAGCCCTCAGAAAGGAAAAACGGCTTCTTCATGTTTATGATCGATGGAAAAAGGAAGCACGTACAATGCGGGAGCAATTAAAGGGAGACATATCAAACAGTCAAATTGCTTCACTCATGGACATCATAGAGAAAGAAAAAGACAGTGTCATTAATTTGTACACAGAAATAAGGGATCACACTACCCCCTCCAGTGACACAAGGCGAGCTGTAGATGCATGTGAAGCAGTCACCAGAGACATTTTCAAGGTTGCACATGAAAGACTCACAGGTATAGATGACTATGATAGTGACCAAGTGAAAATACGTCTCCGTGAGCTTTGCAAACCAGACTATGCTAAATCCATTTACAGTTCCTCAGTCACACACTCAAGTAAACACTCTACCATTAAGTCATGCCCTTCGACATCTGTAGTTGTTGCAAAGAGAGTAGACGCAGCAGCAGATTTAGCTGCCAAAGAAGTAGAGTATGAGAAGTTATTAGAAGAGGAAAAACAAAGGGAAAAGATTAGAAATTTGGAGGAAAGTCAAAGAAAGGAGCTTGAATCTCAGAAAAGTGAATTAGAAAGACTCAAGATTGAAAAGGAGCTGATGGCTGCACGAGCTAGACTAATGACCTATGATCAAGAGTTACAGAGTGAGAGCAGTGTTCACTCTATTGACATTAGCAGAGCAGCTCTTCACCCCCCCACAGTTTCTGCTCCCATTCAAGTTCCTAATAGTAAACTGTCTACCGCACCGCCACAAGCAGACGTCCTTTACTTAGCACAAGCCGTACAGGATAGTATTGCCATAAACAGACTGCCAATGCCAGAGCCCTCAACATTCACAGGTGATCCACTACAGTTCATTGAGTGGAAAGCTTCCTTTACCGCACTCATTGATAAAAAGAACATCTCACCTGCTGACAAACTGCATTACCTAAAGAAATACGTAGGAGGTGCAGCTCGAGAGACACTTGATGGCATCTTCTACAGAAATGACAGCGATGCATACAAAGACGCGTGGGATCGACTCAACGAAAGGTATGGACATTCATTTGTCGTACAGAAAGCGTTCAGAGAAAAGCTGGCAAAATGGCCAAAGATACAAACAAAGGACTCTAAAGGATTTAGGGCATTTGCTGACTTCATTCAAACGTGTTATGAAGCTATGCCCCATGTCGAAGGGTTGACCATTCTTAACGATTGTGAGGAGAACCAAAAACTCATCCAAAAGCTACCTGACTGGGCAGTTGCCAGGTGGAATCGTCAAGCTACTCGATTCATGAAAGAAAGTGGGAAGTTTCCAAGCTTAAAGGACTTTGCTGAGTTCATGTCATCTGAAGCAGAGATTGTTTGCAACCCGATCACGTCCTTTCAAGCACTCCACTCAAGAGTCTTCACTACAAACACGGGTAAGGATTCCCAAAGGGAGAAAAGACCCACCTCTAGTGTTCTCCATACACAAGCCGTATCAGAGACTGAAAATACAAAACAAAAGTCATATGTTAAACAACCATGCATACTCTGTCAAGACAACGGACACAAACTTCACAGCTGTCCACTGTTCAAAGGCAAATCACTTGAAGAACGAAGGAAATACATAAAGAGAAAAAACTGTGTTATGGCTGTCTCAAACCCGGACACAGTGCAAAGGACTGTCGTTACAGGCTTGTATGTGAGATGTGTAAGAAAAAGCACCCTACTTGTCTGCACGACTTCAACTATAACAGTGACAAATCAGCCACTAACCCAACTCAGAACAACACAGAACAGGCTGCAACTACCCTGTCTCTAAATGCAGAAACCAACGATCAATGTGTCAACACTTCCATGATAGTACCAGTATGGGTTTCTTCAGAGCAACATCCAGGTACAGAAAAGCTTGTTTATGCACTCTTAGACACCCAAAGTGACACAGTGTTCATTGACCAAGATGTGTCTCATCGTCTCAAAGCTAAGTCTACTCCAATAAGGTTAAGGCTCACCACAATGCTTGGTAAAGATGCTGTTGTGCCAAGTGAACGTGTCTCAGGTCTCAAAGTGAGAGGCTACAACTCCCCAGAAATGATCGAACTCCCTCCTGCTTACACTAAAGACTGTATACCAGTGAACCGCACCCACATTCCTACCTGTGAAACGGCAAGGCAATGGAATCATCTCAAGGTAATAGTGAATGAGATTCCACCACAGTTCGAGTGTGAGGTTGGGTTATTAATCGGCTATAGTTGCTCAAGAGCACTGGCTCCAAGGGAAGTAATCTTAGGAGGCGAGAACGAACCCTACGCGGTCCGTACAACATTGGGTTGGAGTATAGTAGGCCCCACATCATCTCACAAGGACTCTTTAAGCATGTCTACTGTGTGTCACAGAGTTACAGTCAAAGAGCTCCCCCTAGTGACTCCAGCAGATGCACTCAAGATTCTCGAATCTGACTTCAAGGATGATAACAAGGATAACAGGTCAGTGTCTCAAGATGACATACTCTTTCTCAACACGCTAAAGGAAGGCATTTATAAAAATACAGAAGGACATTATGAAATGCCGCTTCCATTTAAGGAGAGACCGCATCTACCGGACAATAAGCAAATGGCCACTGTGCGACTTCAAAGCCTCAAAAACAAACTGTCAAAGGACCAAAGGTACAAAGAGCAATATGTAAAGTTTATGAGTGAAGTCATAGAAAAGGGTGACGCAGAGGAAGTCCACAGTAAGGCAAAGGAAGGAGAAAGGTGGTATATTCCCCACCATGGGATATATCATCCCCAAAAACCAGACAAACTCAGAGTGGTCTTTGACGCCTCAGCAAAATACAAAGGTAACAGTCTCAATGATCATTTGCTGTCAGGCCCAGACTTGCTGAACAATCTCAATGGCGTTCTCATCAGATTTAGAAGGCATCAGGTTGCATTGTTGTGTGACATTGAAAAAATGTTCCACCAATTCCATGTGTACGAAGCAGACAGAGACTATTTAACCTTTCTGTGGTGGAAAAATGGCAACTTGAGCACTGAGCCACAAGAGTTTCGAATGAAAGTGCACCTATTCGGCGCCACGTCCTCGCCAGGGTGTGCCAATTACGGCTTAAAGCATCTTGCTAAAGAAAACGAGACACAGTTTCCCCTCGCCTCACAGTTCATAATGAAGGATTTCTACGTGGATGACGGGGTAACGAGCACTGCAAGCATCAAAGAAGCTATTCAGCTTGCACAGGAGGCTCAGACACTCTGCGCATCAGGTGGCCTCCGTCTGCACAAGTTTGTGAGTAACAACAAAACAGTGTTAGAAAGCATTCCTGCATCCGAACGTGCCACACCACAGCTTGCATGTGACCTAGTTTTTAATGACTCTAAACTTGAGAGGGCGCTAGGCATTCACTGGCACATTGAATCAGACACACTCAGGTTTCGCTTTCACTCCAACGACCAACCTGCTACAAGACGTGGCATCCTGTCTGTGGTTGCATCTCTGTATGACCCGCTGGGTTTCATCTCCCCTTCGTGCTCACAGGCAAAAGAGTGCTTCAAGAGACTTGCAAACAGGGCACAAACTGGGATGATCCCCTCCCCAGTGAATTAAGGCCAGTGTGGAATAACTGGAAAAGCGATGTGGAGAACTTAGAGAAAATCACAATACCACGCTGTTATGTTTCCAAAGACTTTGGCCAAATAGTAAAAACAGAGTTGCATCATTTTTCTGACGCAAGCTCCTATGGTTATGGTCAATGTTCATACTTGAGATATGTAAACAGAGATGAAAATGTGCATTGTGCTTTAGTTACAGCAAAAACCAGAGTTGCTCCTATTAAGGTAACAACGATACCAAGACTCGAACTGACAGCTGCTGTTGTCTCCATTACTGTAAGTAACATGCTAAAGGATGAGCTTGGACTGTCACAAGTAGATGAGTATTTCTGGACTGATTCTAAAGTAGTTTTAGGCTACATCAATAACGAAGCACGTCGTTTTCACACATTTGTCTCCAACAGAGTTCAAAGATAAGGCTCAACAGCTCTCCCCAGCAGTGGAGATATGTCCCATCTGAGCAAAATCCTGCGGACATTGCCTCCAGAGGTTCAAGTGCAAGTGAGCTCATCACATCAGACTGGTTCAAAGGGCCACAGTTTCTATGGGACAGGGAATTACCTCCAGCTGCAGACATTGACACAAATGTTCCACTAGGTGATCCAGAGGTAAAAAAGGTACACGTGTTGAATACACTCAAAACAGAACACAAAGGTTTAGCAGACAAGTTAACAAAGTTTTCTTCATGGTACAAAGCTACTCAAGCCATAGCTCGACTCATCCGCTTTGCCAAGAAAGACAAAACAACAGGTCACACTACAGTACAAGAAAGACAAAATGCACAAAGTGTTATTCTAAAGGACATACAAGCAAGTGAATATGCAAATGAGATAAAGACGCTCAAAAATGGAAAGACACTTCCTCACAAAAGTCAGCTGTTTCAAATGGACACTTTTCTTGATAGTGATGGACTCCTTAAGGTGGGAGGAAGGCTGAAAAATGCGTCCTTCTCCTCCACATTGAAACATCCAGTGATCGTTCCCAAAGGTCACCATGTCACTCAGCTGATAATAGCTCATTTCCACAGTAAAGTACAACACCAAGGAAAAGGACTGACAATCAATGAGATCAGATCAAATGGATTTTGGATTCCAGGCATCAACAAAGCCGTGGCAAACTTTGTGCACCAATGTGTAAAGTGTCGTAGACTCAGGAGAGGTACAGAAGAACAGAAAATGTCTGATCTCCCAACGCAACGTTTGGATCCTACACCACCGTTCACATTTTGTGGAATGGACTGTTTCGGTCCCTTTCTAACAAAGCAAGCTCGCAAAGTGCAGAAGCGCTATGGACTTCTTTTTTCATGCCTTTGCTGCAGAGCAGTGCACATAGAAATGTTGGACGATATGACTACAGACGCCTTTATCAATGCACTCCGCTGTTTTATAGCCATAAGAGGAGCTGTCAGTGAGATAAGGTGTGATCAAGGAAGTAACTTTGTTGGAGCTAAAACGAACTGCATGAAGCTTTAAAGCAAGTAGACTCCAACCGCATTGCCACATTTCTTGCTGAGAAACAGTGTGATTTCCAAATGCACACTCCTCATTCAAGCCATACAGGAGGTGTATGGGAAAGACAGATCAGGACAATTCGAAACATTCTGCGCTCAACAGCTTCCCTTTCATCAGGCAGAATGGACGACGCATCACTACGGACATTCTTTTATGAGGCAATGGCGATCGTAAACAGCAGGCCTCTTACAGTGGACAACTTAAGTGACCCAAACAGCCCAGAGCCATTGACCCCAAATCACTTGCTTACTATGAAGTCAAAAGCAGCCCTGCCTCCTCCAGGTAAATTCATCAAAGAGGACATTTACGCACGTAAAAGGTGGCGGCAGGTGCAGTACTTATCAGAACAGTTTTGGTCTCGTTGGAAAAAGGAGTATCTTTCCAACATCGCTACAAGACAAAAATGGCACACTCCAAGGAGAAACTTGAAAGTTGGAGATGTTGTCATGGAAAAGATGGACGATCTACCGCGCAATGAATGGAGATTAGCACGAGTAATAGACACAGTAACTGACAAGGATGGACTCGTGAGAAAGGTAAAGCTTCGCTTTGGAGAAAAGAGAGAGAAAGGACAATGTTCTGGAAAACCTTCCATTGTGGAACGCCCGGTGCAGAAACTGGTTCTGCTCCTAGAGACTCTTTAATGACATTTACAGTTTAAGATTTACAGTTTATACTTGAATATGGACTCTTTGTATTGAAAGACTTTACAGGTTGCAAGTAATTTCTTCATTAGGAAATCATTTTCGCTACATTTGGCTCAGCTAGCTCTAATGATTTGGTGGGAGTGTAAATGACTTTGATAATATTTCCCCATTTTGCTAATTGGTTCAGACGTGTTATTTTATTTTTGTAAGAATAATACAGTTTAAGTTTTTACTTTGAAGGAATTCGGAAAAGGTGCCGTAAAGCGGAAGTAATTGCTGCAAGGCAGAAAGGTGTACCGCGAACGTGAAAACAGAAAAAGTGTGCTCCCTGCAAAGGTCGAGAAAAGTCTAACTTAAGGTTTTATTTATTGGCAGATTATCGTTCATTAGCACCCGGTTGATTAGGGAACAAGGTTGGTATTAAGTTTTTGTTGTGTAAATTTATATTTCATTTGTTTTCACGGAGTTTATAATTAGCCTTTTTGTTTAACGGTAACTTTTTCACCCACTAGATGGTGCTATTGTACTTTAGTTAAAGACATGTTTAACGCATAGTGATTTCAAAGGTTCAACGTTGTAAAAAGGGCAATGGTTATTTCATGATAAAGACAGAAGGTTTAAAAGGACAAGGTAAAAAAGGGTTTAATAAATATACATAGAAATACATGGTTATAGCATTCAAAGTAGAAATTGTCAAAGTTAATAATTTAAGGTAATTCATTAAGATAGTATATGGTTAAAAAGGTATAAGGTAAAACACATGCTGCTAAGAGTTACTAATTGTATCGTTTGTCTGTTTATATTGTAGCTCTTACGGTGTGTTCACACACAAGGAAAGGCTTAATAAAGGAAAGTTGTGAACCATCAGTTTGAGAGACCATCTTTTCGACCGCGGCTGCTACATTAGTTATTATCATTATTATTATTATAGAGCAGCAAATGAGATCCTGAGGTTCCCAAACAGGACACCCTCCGGCTCCTGGCTGCGCTAGAAATTCCTGCCACAACCAGGACGAAAACCGCATTGTTCCTCCTGAATCCAAGGTTCGACTATTGGCTGGATCCTCCTCTCCAGCACCCTGGAGTAGACCTTACCATGGAGGATGAGGAGTGTGATCCCTCTGTAGTTGGAGCACACCCTCCGATCTCCCTTATTAAAGAGAGGGACCACCACACCAGTCTGCCAATCCAGAGGCACTGTCCCCGACCGCCACGCGATCTCATCCACCCCGGGGTCACCGAGGAGCTTCCTAACCACCTCTGTGACTTCAGCTTGGGTGATAGGCAACTCCCCCTCCGAGTCCCCAGCCTTTGCTTCCTCATCGGAAGACCTGAAGGTGGGATTGAGGAGATCCTCGAAGTACTCCTTCCACCACCCGACAACATCCCCAGTCGATGTCAGCAGCTTCCCACCCGCACTGTAAACAGTGTTGGTGAAGCACTGCTTCCCACTCCTGAGGCACCGGATGGTTTGCCAGAATCTCTTCGAGGCCGACTGATAATCCTCCTCCATGGCTTCTCCGAGTTTTTGCCCATGCGACGGCACGAGCTGCGGCACGCTTGGCCTGCTGGTACCTCTCAGCTGCCTCCAGAGTCCTACAATCCAACAAGAACAAGTAGGCCTCCTCCTTCAGCCTGACGGCATCCCTTACTTCCAGGCGCCACCAACAGGTTCGGGGATTGCCGCTGCGACAGGCACCAGCGACCCTACGGCCACAGCTACGAACGGCCGCATCAACAATGGAGGAGGAAAACAGGGTCCACTCTGACTCCATGTCCCCAACTTCCCTCGGAATCTGGGCGGAATCTGGGAGAAGCTCTTCTGGAGGTGGGAGTTGAAGACCCTGCTGACAGAGGGATCCACCAGACGTTCCCAACAGACCCTCACAACACGTTTGGGGTTTGCCAGTTGTGACTTGTTTCCTCCCCTACCAGCGGATCCAGATCACCACCAGCTCAGCCCCTCTCTTCCCCAAATGTCCAAGACACGCGGCCGGAGGTCAGATGACACAACTACAAAGTCGATCATCGACCTCCAGCCTAGGGTGTCTCGGTCCCAAGTACACTTATGGACACCCTTGTGCTTAAACATGGTGTTCAAACTGTGACAAAAGTCCAATAACAGAACACCACTCGGGTTCAATTCGGGGAGGCCGTTCCTCCCAATCACCCCGTCCAGGTCTCACTGTCGTTGCCCACGTGGGCGCTGAAGTCTCCCAGTAAAACAATGGAGTCCCCCAGTCGAAGCACCGTCTAGGACCCCCCCAGGGACTCCAAGAAGGCCAGGTACTCTGCACAGATGTTGTACCCATAGGCCGAGACAATGGTGAGATACCTGTCCCCAACCCGAAGGCGTAAAGACACCTGTTGGGGTGAACTCCAACACATGGCGGCTGAGCTGGGGTGTGCAATAAGCAAGCCCAGCCCACTGCCTCTCCCCGTGGGCAACGCCAGAAAAGTGGAGCGTCCAGCCTCTCTCCAGGAGTTGGGATCCAGAACCCAAGCTGTGCGTGGAGGTGAGCCCGACTATATCTAGCTGGTACCTCTCACCCTCTTTCCACAAGCTAAGGCTTCTCCAGCGAGGTGACATTCCACGTCCCAACAGCCAGAAGTTGCGCAGGCGGACCGTATTTACAAAACACCATCTCCAAACATGCTTTAGGTACAGGATCATGGGTTGACAGAACGGGTACCAACTGGCTCTCTTGCCATTTCCATCCTGTCTCCTCTGGTTTTGGAAAAGGTGGCGACGTGCAGCTGGCCACCATGGACTGGTAATGTGACCTCAACAGATGGTGTTTAAATGCATCATTCGTTCAGGGCCATTAACTTTACCAAAGAGCTCCACGCGAGCAAGAGATTCCTCTGTTGTATCTTATAATCGGCAGACAAACTTCTCAGCAGATGTGATGTGAGACCTCAAGCACTCGTTGAAAAAGACTCAAACGGGTCATAGTTTTTAACAAACACTTTACATTCTGTCTTCTTGGAAGAGATGAACAACGTGTTAGAGATGAATTACTGTACTATTGCAACAACACATCATCAGTAGGGTAAAACTAACCTGTCTCACGACGGTCTAATCCCAGCTCACGTTCCCTATTAGTGGGTGAACAGTGGGTGCGTGGAAGGGGAGCAGTGCCTCAAAATACGCTTGGGGAAGATGCGTCAAAACCATAGACATATTATTAATAGACCGTCAATACTCACTCCTCCCCGTTTACCACAATGACCACGTTCGAGGGGAATTCATGGCGGATTTACAGACTCCTCCTCCCCAGCTCTGACGAAGCATGTTCCTACTAAGGGCATAAGGGCGGGATCTTCACTGTAGACTCGGCCCTTGTGTGACGTGTAGCTCGCGCAGCTCCAATGCTAACAGTCCGACCCTGTTAAGTAGGAGATTTCTAAAATTAAACCTACCGTAACCACCCCGGTGCCTCTGATTGTGTCTAATTCAGCGTAATCAAAGGAGGAATATCTAGCTCTAGACAGTTCCAAAAAATTAGGCACCGGGCATTAAAGTTGTTTTTAACGTGTCTAAAGTGCAATGCATTCCAATGGCGGCCTAGCGGTTATGTGGCGGTACTACAGCAATGGCGAAGCAATGGCGGCCTCCAGTGTCGTTGTCGCAAAGCAGAGCAGCCAGCGGCCATTGGTCAAAACATCTCCCAAGGGGTTGAACTTTGGCTTTTTTGCAGTAGCAGCCCAAAACCCCACATATTGGTGGTGACTCTTGCACTATGTGCCAACAGGAATATCAAGATGTCCGTATCTCTCCCAGACACAGTAACGCTATCAACATACTCATTGAGATGAATCAAATGCAATCTTTGATGACCGATTTGACCATGAACACAAACATTGAGCTTGGCAACAATGATTTTTTAAATCAGCACCCTTGAATTAGTGCAAAGCAAAATAATACATGATTATGTTATTTTTCAAAAATAGAAAAGTGAAAAGTGGGGCGTGCATAAGTATTCATAGAGCATTTTTCTGAGTGCATTAAATTGCCTTTATAACATTCCTAATGACTGCAGAATGTTCACACCTTCCCCTAACGGTTAAATAAAGGCTACCTGTACGTAATCTACTCTCAGTATAATTACAGCTGTTCTGTGAGGCCCTCAGAGCTATGGTCGGAGTGTATTGGTCACTAAACAACATCATGAAGGCCAAGGAGCACACCAGAGAGGTCAGGGATAAAGTTGTGGAGACGTTTAAAGCAGCGTTAAGTTATACAAAGATTTCCCAAGATTTGAACATCTCATGGAGCACTGTTCAATCCATCATTCGGAAATGGAAAGAGTATAGCACCACTGCGAACTTACCAAGACACGGGCGTCCACCTACTGCCGCTGAGCTGGGGGAATCTGTACATGGGACAACTATAAGTTGAGCTCTACACAAATCTGGCCTTCATGGACGAGTGGCAAGAAGAAAGCCATTATTGAAAGGAGGCCATAAGAAATCCCGTTTGAAGTTTGCTAGAAGTCATATGGAGGACACAGCTACCATGTGGAAGAAGGTGCTTTGGTCAGATGAGACAAAAATGTTACTTTTTGGCCCAAATGCAAAACGTTATGTATGGCACAAACCTAACACTGCTCATCGTCCTGAGTGCACCATCCCCAGTGTCAAATATGGTGGGGGGAGCATCATGCTATGGGGCTGCTTTTCCTCAGCGGGGACTGGGAAGATTGTAAGAATAGTTGGGAAGATGGATGGAGCCAAATACAGAGACATTTTGGAGGAAAACCTGCTGGAGTCAGCAAGAGAATTGAGGCTGGGGCTGAGATTCACCTTCCAGCAGGACAATGACCCTAAACACAAAGCTAAATCTACAATGGAATGGCTTAAAAACAAACATAATGTGTTAGAATGGCCCAGTCAAAGTCCTGGCCTTAATCCTATTGAAAATCTGTGGAAAGACCTGAAAACTGCTGTTCACAAATGCCCTCCTTCTAATTTGACAGAGCTTGAGTTGTTTTGTAAAGAGGAATGGGCTAAATGTCAGTCTCTAGATGTGCAAATCTTGTACTATCATACCCCAGAAGACTTGCTGCTGTTATTGCAGCAAAAGGGGGTTCCACAAAGTATTAAGTCATGCTGTATGAATACTTGTGCACGCCCCACTTTTCAATTTTCTATTTTTGAAAAAATAACAGAATCATGTATCATTTTGCTTTCACTTCACAGTTGTCTGTTACTTGTGTGTGAACTTTCAGTAAAAAAAATCAAAATAAAATGTTTACGTTTAGGGTTGTAAACATGACAAAATGTGCAAAAGTTCAAGGTGTATTAGTACTTTCGCAAGGCACTGTATGTTTCCAAAAATCAGAAAGATCCGTTTGTAAGGTCATTTTTTACAGTGTTCTCCCTGGCTATAGCATCTCCATTGGAAATGTGCGGTCTGTCCATAGACATATTATTAATAGACCGTCAATACTCACTCCTCCCCATTTACCATAATGACCACGTTCGAGGGTGAATTCATGGCGGATTTACAGACTCCTCTTCCCCAGCTCTGACGAAGCATGTTCCTAATAAGGGCATAAGGGCGGGATCTTCACTGTAGACTCGGCCCTTGCGTGACGTGTAGCTCGCGCAGCTCCAATGCTAACAGTCAGACCCCCGTTAAGTAGGAGATTTCTAAAATGTATCCTACCATAACCACCCCGTGTCTCTGATTGTGTCTAACCCAGCGTAATCACAGGAGGAATATCTAGCTATAGACAGTTCCTAAAAGATTAGGCACCGGGCATTAAAGTTGTTTTTAACGTGTCTAAAGTCCAATGCATTCCAATGGGGGCCTAGCGGGTATATGGCAGTACTACAGCAATGGCGGCCTCCAGTGTCGTCGTTGCAAAGCAGAGCAGCCAGCACCCATTGGGTCTGTCATCACACTGCCCCTAGCGGTCACGATGGGAACTGTGCTATTTGCAGAGAATTAATCTGGGAAAACACGCGGCGGAAAGATTGTGTCAAAAAGATCCTCAGCAGATCAAAGGCTGAATGTACGTGGTGAGTGATTCACAAGTGCAGATTCAAACTCTCACATGCAAAACTAGAGATTTACAAATAAAATGTGAATTATTTCAAATAAATTGAAACTTAATTTTTATATAAGAAAGAATGTTTGTTCAAAAAATTGCATGCAAAACTAACTTTTTTAATAAATCCGGATTTTGCGAGGATTCAAAACTGTGCATAGATTTTTCATAAAACGTGTGAAATTTGTCTCAAAAATATCCATATTCACGAAGGAGAAGAATTCACCCTTTAGGTGATTCACAAATACAGATTCAAATTGGCACATGCAAAAGCACAGATTCACAAACACAAAAATATGTTTTATTCACAGAAGCAGAGATTCACAAACCAAAACATACCTTTTATTCACAAATATATACATGCAAATAATATTTTACGTGAATAAATCTAAGCACGCAAATTAGACATTGTGAATAAATCTGGGATTTTGAATTAATTTATATTTTTGCATCAATGAATCAATATGACACAAATCTCACCTCATACTTCTTCACCGACTTTACGTTGCATGGCAGGAAGTTCACCGTCTGCATTACTTCCTGTTCTTTAACATGGTTACTATAGAAACGGCACGTAGAGCAAAGAGTGAAATGATGGCGTGTGCTGGTACAGTTCTAAACTTCCCCAGCGTATCTGTAACTTAAAGCATAATCATTAATGCATTTTAAACATGAATTAAGCACAATTTATGGTTATAATTATCAACAGTAGGAATTGGCATAGATATCTAAAGATGTTTCTATGATTTTATGGTATCTATAGTAGCAAGAATTCTCCTTGTATTTGCAGCGATTTGGAGTGTGATCCAACGGAAATGATCTGGACAGGGCCCGTTTGACTGGATTTCCTGCGTCAAAGCAGACAGGGGACATCTCCCTCTGTTACCTCCTATAATTTGTGTTATGTTTTTTATTTTATTTTGCTCTGTATATAATGTTAACTACTGTATATAATGTTAACTATTGCCATTGGTTTGGGAGTATCCTCCGCGTGTGCTTCACATGTAGTAGAATTCACAATAAAGCTAACTGTGCTACATAATCTGGCTTTATATCCGTATTAAGGTCAACTTGTTCTCTATGTTCTGGGCTGAAACAATATCGGTTCAGTGTAAACAGTAGAAAAATGACCAATGGGGGAAAAGCACTAATTCTCCATCCTTTATCTTCATCTGTCCTTAAAAAGTCCATTTGTCTTGCAATGTATACACTTCATGCAGGTCCCTTCGTGACTACATTAACTGGACATACATCACGTTTTTTTTTTTTTTCATGTGGTCTCCAGATGTTTTCTCCAACCAATGGCCAGCTCTTTACATGCAATAATCACCTACTTTAGTTTTTATACCGTCACAGCATATTGCGTTTCTCCATGTGTAAATCTGTAAAAGTGATTGTTTGGCCTCAAGTCGGGCTAATGGGAAAAGTGAAACCGCATTGAAAGCAAGTAATTTTTTTTTTTAGATGCCTATTGTAGTCAATATGGTTACTGTTACAATAAGCAAATTGTCTGTGTCTTCATTGGGTCTTTTATTTATAAAACCTTAAAGTTTCGGCCTCTACAAACATGTATACTGTATATAATGCATACATGGGTACTTGACGAAGAAGAAGAAGTAGCTGAAATCAGAACACCCGGAGGAAACCTATGCAGACATGGAGAGAATATGCAAACTCCACGCAAGACAAATTTCTAACATCATTGTACATGGTAGACACAGTCTTTTCTCTTCATTCAGAAAAGGTTAAGGTTAAGCCCCACTATATTGTCCCACAGGGAAATTTGTACTCTGCATTTGACCCATACGCCAATGCCATTGGAGCAACGCGGGCAGTGGGTAACTACAATGCAGCGCTCAGAGACCCATCTTCAAATGTGGAGCCCGGCTAATGGCTGGAGGATCAACCTATTGTGCATGTTTTTAGTTGATGGGGGAAACCGGAGGAAACCCATCCAGAAGAGGGGAGGGAAACATACAAACTCTACACATAAAGAGCCGCACGAGGCAAGAGCGGTTTCCCCTACCACTAAAAATAGGTTCCCCTCTGGGGCCAGGACTCCCCTGAAAAAGAGATTCTTAATCTCAGTTAATCTCAAATAAATCAAAATAAAATAAAATACGGTTTGCATGTTCTCCCCGCATCTGCAGAGGTTTTTTCTGGGTGCTCCGGTTTCGCCTACCACTAAAGATAAGATAAGAACTTAATTAATCTGGAACAACGTACAGTATTAATGAGAGTGTGTTTGTGAGAGCAGGATAAGGTGTTTTATTTGTCATTATATAACAACTGTACAGTGAAATTTGTCCTCTACATTTGACCCATCCTTTGATAGCCTGGGACGTCCCGTAAGGAGCAGTGGGTGGCGGCAGTACAATCCATACTTGACTTCACTTGAGTTATTTAGAAGCTCATCTCAGCCAGAATTCAAGACACAGTTGAGGCTGTCTGGGTGGACCAATGCTAACTAACTGTGTGCTAATTTAGCCTCTGGACTTCCTCATTTGCGCTGGAGGAAAAAGTACTATATTTAGACACAGAACAGTGAACATGGTTTGTTTTTACTTCACAAATGTCACTTTTACAATGTAGATTTGTGGTGCCAAATAAAGTTTACTATAAGAAATCCAACTGATTACCACAGCTTTAACATGCTGTGTGCCGACCAAATAAACAAATCCATTAAAAATATATACTTTTTCAATTGTTCAGCCCAACACGATGTTGACAGCAACTTAAAGAACTTTGAGCACTTTCAGGCCAACATTGTGAATAATAATTTGTTCAGGAGAAGATTTGTTCAGAGAATTAGTGAATGAAAATAACATTGTGACCCCTGATCCCGTTTGCGGTAAGGCTGTAAAAGTATTGTGTATTTGTATTGTGCTGTAGTTTTTGTATCAGAGCTTGTTAAGAGCTTCTAATAACGTTTTCAAATTGTGTTGAATTTTTAAATATATCATGAAAATGGCAGTTAGTTAAAGCAACTAGTTAGTGCTGCTGCTCAATATATCGCCAAATTATTATGGAAATATTAACTGACGCAATATTCACACCACAGAAGCCCACAGTATATCGCAATATCCATCTGGATGTAATTTACACATTTTTGTGCCTAAAACATAAATTTAAAAATGTTCAAAAGTTCTGTTCTCATCATAATTCATTCAATTTTATTCTTATTTTGATCCTGATCTAAGTCTCGTTTTGGATCATTACCATAGTGTACTGTGCTGAAATCTAGTTTAGGAAATATCAAATAATATCGTTATCGCAATATTCAACAGATCGATTATTGCCCTTTTTATGTCCATTGAGAAAGGCACCTCACCAGCATACCTATCCTACCTCTCTCATATCATGTATATACTCTGTCCCTGTAGTATGTGAAACATGGGCTGGGAGGTATAGTCAGCGGTGAACTTTAGCACAGTAGTCTGCTGTCGAAGGCTGGGCATCGGGCCAGTTTTGTCAGGGGAAATACCTCTCCAGCTGACACTGCTCGTTGACAAAGAGGCCTATTATTTAACTGCTTTACTCAATGTCAACTTTGATATTAATCTAACCCATGCCTTAATTTCATTCAAATTAATTAAGAGTGTGTGTGGAGGGTATTATTTGGCAACTTGTGTGGTCTCTTTCAAATACAATGAGAATATGGTGCACTAAGAAACAGGGCCACCTGAGCATCATGTTATGTTTTTTTCCTTTTTCCCCCCTTAAGTTAGAACAATAGACTTTTTGGAAATAATGATCTTTTTCTCTCCATCACTTGGTTCTTGATGTTAAAAGATCAAGAACCACTGCATTGGACCATTATTTATTCACTCCGGTTGTAAGACAATGCTGCTGTGCCATCACAGCGATGCACCACACTGAAGTCCTTTGAAAGAATTTGAATGATGTTTTGGACACTACACCCGACCAAAAATAATATAAGGTTGGACACTTTTAGCTTTAATGTTTGTTTCAATAAGCTACTGCAATGTCATATGTCTTGTTTATTTGGTCAGGATAGTGCATGTTAATGAACACACAGGACTCATGCATGTAAACACGCCACACTGGATTGTAGCGTTGGGCTAATTTGCATCTGTTGTTCCCCACTCACTCTCATTCATACAGGCTTATTGTACATGTTTTTAGTGGTAGGGAAACCGGAGTACCCGGAGGAAACCTACCCAGGCACTGGGGGAACATGCAAACTCCACACAGAAAGGCCCCGTCCAGGTGGGAATAGAACCTGGGACCTTCTAGCTGTAAAGCACGAGCGCTAACCACAGCGCTACCATGCCGCCCATGTCCAGTGTTTCCTTCATTTTTCACCAGGATCTTGTATTGATGATGGGAGAGTGCGATCACTGCGCAAGCCTCCTGCAGCACATCCTAAATATTCTCACTGGGGTTAAGATCTGGACTGTGGTGGTCAATCCATCTGTGAAAATGGCGTCTCGTGCTCCCTGAACCGCTCTTTCACAATGTGAGCCCGATGAATCCTGGCATTTGGGGTCCAGTAGTGTACAGTGTGGAACTTGTGGAATAAAGTGTCACAATATTGGGACTGGTTTGTGGAGACAGGTGTTGGGGATAACCTTAAAAAAAACCATAGCAGCCAGGAGGCAATCAGCACCGGACTGTTTCGCCTCTACTCATGACCAACCCTGATGTAGTGTGCAGTGGCTAAAAAGAGTGCACAAAACCGTCACGCCCTCCAGACCAGACAAGTTCCAAAAGACAATGTGACCCTTGCATCAAAACGTCTGCCCATGGTGGAGAGTGGAAGGGAGAGAAGAGCCGGGAGAGACATGAGGAGGCCCCATGGGACAATTTTCTATTCTCAATTTTCTTTGTAAATCCAAGTATCTGCTGCCTTTAGCTGAACAGGAGCATTAGAGATGTCCCTCAGAGACGCCTGCATTGTCTTTTGCGCGTCTAGATGCCTGTGTGTGTTCATGTGAGTGTCCTTGCTCGTGCTGAGTCTTGAGAGGCGCCTCGTGTGGGTCTCGTATATCAATCGTTACAGACGCCGCACACTCCAACCTTTGCTCTCAGCTGCACTTTCATTTGTTTGGCGACATGTTTGAAGCAAAGTCTGATTCCACTTGTTCGGGTCAGTTACTGCAAACAGACAGTGCATCCAACACGCACAGACAGCTAATATTAGGGGCTGCTATGTCACACCATTACAGCTAGTATTTGTCTAATTTGGACATCAGTTGGGGTCACGTATTTAAATGAATTAAAAGTTGAATAGTGCAATGATGTATAATTTTATGGAAATTTGTGTTGGCATGCACAATAATGCTCTACAAAGCCTGGCAGAGGGCTTCAGAGGGATTGTGATTGACACTTAAAGCAAATAAAAAAAATGCTTTCAAACTTTTTAATTCTACTTCAGTAACCTGATAATGTACAGTACAGTACATGTAAGTACATCGTTACGCTTGCTTGAGCAACAACATATTTTTATTACTCCCACTGTGACTAAATCTTTAAAGCAACACAGCTTAACATTTCACCCACTAAATAAAATGAAATACAAGCATTTATTTTATTAGACGTTTATGTGGTTGAAAAATACCGTAGAAATGACAAAACAAATGTGTGTTTCCTATGAGTGCCTCACGTCTCCTCAGATCTGACTGTAACTTTACTGGGAGCGGGGACGTCACCAGCTCGTCTCCATGGAGATGTCGACTAAAGGCAGCAAAATATTAGATTTGAATACGTTAGGTCCACATCCAAATCAATTCTTTGATTGTTTACCGCAAAAAACATGTTACACAGTGTGGCTTTAAGTGACAAAACCTTATTCTTTAGAATGATTTCTTTTTCAACATTTTTCCAGCATTCTCTTTGGAAATATCTTTCTTTCTGTGTGGAGTTTGCACGTTCTCCCGTATCTGCGTAGGTTTCCTCCTGGGTTCTCCGGTTTCCTCTACCACTAACGACGTGTACAATAGGCTAGGATGAATGAAAGTGTGTTTGAGAGTGTGACTCTGGGATGACGCATGGAAATCAGTCCAAGACTACAATCCGGTGTGGCGTGTTTACATGCATGAGTCCCATGTGTTTCTTATGTCTCTACTGGAACAAATCAGACTTTAACACTCAAACTTTTTATTCATCTACTTTGAAAGTATTCTTGCTCTTACTTGAGTGAATAGTTTGGCTACTCTACCCATCTCGGGTGTCAAATAAAGACAAAAAACGAACATATATTCAAAAAATGAGTTGAGGCAGTCATTTGGAGTTGTGCAGAAATAGGCTTGCATAGGCCTAATGTGCAGATTGGGCTCTTATATAATGCCTTGGTTATCCCCGTTGGGAAACAAAAATGTCTTCAGCATTTGATTCCTCCAGAGCAAGGATCTTGGTCTGGAGGCTCTAGCTGAAGAATAAGCCTGGTCTCAACCAATCAATGCCAATGCAAATGTGTGTGTTTTTTTTTTGTTTTTTTGGCCAGGCAATGTATCTAGTACAAGAGTGAAGTTGTGCATAGACAAAGCAATGGACTTTCTGCAGCCGTTTCGCCTCACTGTTCAATACACTGTACCTTTGAGCGTGAGAGCCCCTAATATCATGTCTCTTTGCGTTCGCTCGGTGCCTCAATGACATCCCCAGAAGTGCAGCGTTGTAAATCTTGAGTTGCATAAATAATATTGCTCCTACACATCACTCTATGTCTTTTTCTATAGGCGGCTGCGCCCAATTCGACATGTAGCTCTTGGCTGCCACATTGCGAAAACGTATATAATGCTTCTAGGGCTTGCGTTACAGTTGTTCTGCATACTTAAGACAAACATTAGGAACTATAAAAATATATAGGAAAGGGCTGAGCAATGAAACCAGCGACTTTATTTAATATCGGACCCAACTCAGCAGGGAGTGACTTTATTGTACTTTTCCCCCCTTATTTTTACTAATATTGGGAGATCTGAGATTTCTGGGGAGAGCCAAAGATTCAGAGGCAGGCGAGGGCCGTGGTCCCCACACATGGCGCCTTTGGACCACATCCAGGGCCAAAGGATCAGGGCTCGATTTACATTTCTCCCCCTCCCCCCTCCCCCTCCTGGAAAGCCCTTAATATGTTCATTTTACGTGTTGTGAAAAGCATTATTCCTGTAATTGAGGGAAACTTTTTAATGCGGTACACCATAAAGTGGCAGCAATCGTACTGGAGAACAGCATCTTGACTTTCATGTATACCTTTGTCTGTCATCAGTGACACAGAGGCAGAGACAGAAAAAGGACGAGATATTGATCCTGATTCACCCATTTTATGACACTGGTACAAACTGTCACAGGGCAGAGTGCAGGGACCTGGTCATGCATCAATTGTACATGTCCCGAGGCCAAATGTGTCCCTCAGACCAATTTTGTTGGCCCAGAATACTGAATACGATATTATTCATTTTCATTTTGTTTATTTTGAATCATGTGCAGCTACTGTTTAAATCACAGACAGAACTGCACACAAAAGAAAAACCCATATTATTTAAAAGGGAGTAGGGTGATGAGCTCTGAAATACGTTACTACTTTGAAAATTACACTAAACCTGACCAATTGCAGCAGCCCTAGATCAGGTAAATCCAGGTGGTGACTTTTGTTTTTGGTAAGACAGTGTATATTTACTGTTGTTTTAACCTAAAATATTATAATCCTTGTACGCAGTGGAGGGACAGCAGTGGAGGGACAGCAGGAAGCTCGAAACTTTTCGAACTTCACAACAGCCTGGGGACCATGGCCGAAATCTTCACATGGATTTGGGCACCAATCACAGAACGAGGAGGGACGGCAAGACGATGACGCGCTATTTGACATAAGGAAGCTTGTAGTTTGTTTAGGGATTTAAAAAAATTAACAAAATTTATGGATTCAACATGTCGCAATGCCATCTTTCAATCAAGCTTTAGAACGTGTCCTAAATAGTTTAGCTCAAAAGTTTACAGCAGGTACGTCATACGTCATCTGATGATGAATTGGTGGTCCCCAGACTAAATATCACTTGTGATTTTAGTCTGGCGTTAGCCAGGCTAGCTAATGCTGGCCTCAATGAAAAACGCTTAGACTCTTATAGGGAAGTCAGACATTCAGACACAACAAGAATCAAATCCACTCCAAAGAAACAAATAATAATTGTTAACATTTTCAGTTCACTGGCTGCAAGTCCACAATCGCATATTCATGAACGGGCGCAAATGGGCCACGCATCATAATTCAGATAAATTGTATGGAAAGGTCTTAACACTTTCTTTCAAAGCATTAATCAAACTGCGGAGCGAGTGGGCAACCAGTCCCGGGTCAAAAGGCTAACGCAACAATCGCATTGCCCTTCAGACAACCTCATTCTTGAAATCCATTCCCAGGAGCGTGCTCTCTCTGAATCCATTATCGGAGACCAAAGTGCTTGGGGGCAGGTCATATGTTATTTGGTTAAGAGCTGCTCCACGTGTGTTGCGTCTGGGATGGTCCTCTGGCCGCTCTCTGATTGGACACACCTTCCGCTGGACTCGCGCTGCCGTTTTCTCCTCCGGTAACGCGGTGGGCTGTGCGCTTTTACGCATCCCGTACGTGATTGGCCAGCGGGAGGAGGAATTTACAGCTTCCATGTCCACGGGTCCGAGCAGCAGCCGGTCCGCGCGTTATAAATACTGAGGCAAAAATGTTCCGAGACCTTCATGCCCACAGTGAGGAGGATGCTGCAACAAGCGCTCAGAGTGTCGGCCAGAGGCGCCTTCCCGCTGCTCAAGTGGATGGAGCGGTGCGCTGAGAAGGTCTCCGTGGTTCACCAGGGGGCCAAGACCCTGGACCAGATGCCCGGACCCAACGTGCTCAGTTTCGCATGGGACCTTTTTGCTAAACGGGGTCTGTCCAGGCTGCACGAGCTACAGGTATAGGCTCAGGATCCTTTCTCTTTGATACGTTTCCCCATTAGGTGTACCTTTTATATGCTACTCTATCTATCATTATTACTTTTTGTTGCATTTTGGAAAAGATAAATCATAGATAAACTGAAAAATAAAACATTTTTATATTGCACATTTTCGGGCAATATTCTTAATCCACATGTGATTTGGTCCCGTGGCCAATCACATGCTGCCAAAATGTGATCTGATTCTAAGTTACTCCATCAACAGGGGATTGTTTAATTGGATTCATTTTTTATTTGAAAGGGAAATATGTCATGTCACAAAACACATGATAGAAAACATAACAATGCTAGAATTGTCCAAAATACTTCTCATCTGGTCCTCAGTGATGCTGTTACAAAGAGCAGACCAGACCATACCTTTAACAGCATGATACTGCTGCTGAGTGAAGTGCACCCCCCTCCCGCCCTGTTTCTTTTTGTGTCTGTTTCTCTGTGCATGGGTGTGCATTTTACAATAATATCTTTGCAACAGCTCAGCGTGAATGTTTTTTCTGCATTTTGTGTGATTTCAAATTATTCTAAAGACTCCAATGGATTGTGACTCACTGGTTAGGTTTCAATGCACAAATCAAATAGTCCAATCTCTGTTCTGACTGTTGTTGTGGCCAGACACTTCATCCACTTTACCTATGTATGAATGAATGAATGAATGAATGAATGAATGAATGAATGAATGAAGTGCACAAGTGAGTGTATGATTGATGGTGATTGGACAGGCCATTGGTGCAGATTGGCAGTGGTGGTCAAAATACTTCATTGAGTAAAAGGTGTAGATACTGCATCTCAAATATTTCTTCCACACAAATAAAGGTTATTGTTATTTAAGTGGACATACTGATGTATTTTCTGCAGAAATTGCTTAAAGTAATAGCCTACTCTAAATAGAAAACAAATCAGTTAAAATAATCTTCTCAAACAGGAAAGTTGCGCCTGATTATTACCATTCTACGGCAACACGATGGGGTCAAACCTTTTTCCTTGCTATGAGTCAACTGCATTTGATCAACTGTCATCTGCACAGCGCCACCTACTGTTCATGGAGTGTGCATTTCAAGGCATTTAAAATGAACAAAACACAAATTGGCTTTTTACTTTGGAGCTTTTAGAGAAATGTAGTGGAGTGTGTGAAGTATTTGTCTTTTGCACTTCTCAAAAACCCGAAAACACTACTAAAGCCAATCAGTCAATCAATCAAAGTTTATTCATATAGCACTTTAAAACAACACAAGGAAGACCAAAGTGCTTCACAGAAAGATAAAACAATTTAAAAAGAAACAAAATTATTACATCCGAGATATAAATCAGTGTGCTCTAGGTGTTAAAAGCCAGTTTGGAGAGATGAGTCTGGTATATGTATTTCATTAGCGTGCACCGATATATACAAAATACTGCAGTAATGAACTTCAAGTGGTAATATGTTCCAGTAGTCTGTGCCTGCCATAGATAAAGTGAGCGATAATAAAAACTGTTCTCATTAACCTCTCGTTCAGTTGGAGGGCGTGCAGCGGTACGGGCCCATGTGGAAGGCCAGTTTCGGTCCGATCCTCACGGTCCATGTGGCAGACCCGGTCCTGATCGAGCAGGTGCTGAGGCAGGAGGGACTGCACCCCATGAGGTCGGACCTATCCTCCTGGAAAGACTACAGGAAACTCCGGGGGCACCACTACGGACTGCTCACCTCGTAAGTCCCTCCAGTTGGTCACTCACTCAGTCACAACTTGATTTTGTTGATTGTCCATTCGTTTATTTGTTAGGTCACAATACAGCATTTACCCCTGAACTAGACCCTGTTTGAGTCTGTTAAGGAGCTTTATAATGACTTCCTTTCTCCTGCCAGGGAGGGAGAAGAGTGGCAGACGGTGCGCAGTCTCCTGGGGAAGCACATGCTACGCCCTAAAGCGGTCGAGACCTACGATAAAACCTTAAACAGCGTAGTCTCGGACCTTATTGACAAACTGCGCTTCTCCAGGACTCCCACTGGGCTGGTCCCAGACGTCGCCAGCGAATTCTACCGATTCGGACTGGAAGGTAAGGCCCACCATCGCTTTGCTCCTATTTATCAATAACAAACATTGATACAGAGAGAAAACATGCATACAAAAAACTTGACAAAAACTTAAGCAGGAGTGAGATACATTTACATTACAGGAATTATACTTAAGTATGAATCAGCTATTTATTATGATACATGTCCAAACTGATATAAAATAAGGATTGTAGTCATGGCAACTGATAATTCAAAGCAACATTTTATATCTTTTCCATGCTCAAAAATTGTGCGCCTGCCAGAGGCTGACGTATCGGCCAACTGTCATGTCACACCTGGCAACAGCTGTGTTGATCATCGGGGTGCACATTACCACAACACATTATTCTGGTCACACACAGCTCCATGTATGTTTTTGATGAGGGAACAACACTGTAGCAGGGCAAAAAGCTCTAAAAAGTTGATTTTGCATACGAAAGGAAAATGTCATGTGACCAAAACCCATGGATACACCCTCTGAAGCCCTCTGCCAGGCTTTGTGCAACACATTTGTAGAGCATTATTGTCAGAGCCGGTGCGGGCCCTTCTGGGGCCCTAAGCAAAAATCCACACGGGGGCCCTACAGTACGCATGCCATGGTTATTTGACAAAGAGCGAACCCATTTATGGTCAAAAACAGTTCCACTGTGCAGTAGAGCAGGGCAGAAGTGGAAAATAAAGACCTCAATTCAGGCCCTGCTCCTTTGTGTGAGAACCACTAAGCCACTGTGAGACTGGGATTCAGGACTACTACTAGTCTATTTTCCCCACTTTTTAAAATGGTAAATGGCAAATAGTCACATTCTCTCACCTCTGGTTCCTGACCCACAGTTTGGGAACCGCTGATTTAAAACTAACTGAAACCTGCACCTGACGGTTATTTCTGTCTTACCGCTGAGAATTAGCCTGTGAGTAGCCCAATTCATTTTAGACTGTGCACATTCAGAGAACCAGAGTTACTGTAAGTAACTGTGCTCTTGAGAACCGTGTGGGTTCAACTCCTCTTTAAGACAAAAAGGCCACGTAGAACGGCGTTTTACTCTCGTCTCGCAGCCCCGTGTCTGTGCAGAGAAAACATAAGAGCAGGGCCCGGGACACGGGTGACATGCAGCCGCGGCCCGCACAAGAGGGGAAGCGAGCACAGGGAGACAGACAGCCAAGCGGGGACGCGAAGGGAAGAAGCACTCGCGCCTTGGAAGTGATAGGGAGAAGGCGGTAGGTCTCTTCTGCTCATCCACTTAAGCAGACTGCTGCGTTTTAGTGTTATATGTGGCAAAGTATAGGCGGAGAGTAAGTGAGCGCTGTCAGAGAGCCTGTCCCCATAACAACGTGTTGATAAGTGAAACAACACCGTAATTTGACTAAGATGCGGGGCCCTTGCGGCTGCGGGGCCCTACAAACCTTGCGTAGTTTGTGTATAGGAAAAAACGGCTCTGCATGGATAGTCCACAATATACCGTCTAGTCTTAAGCAGTACTCAGTGGAATTGTTTGTACCCTATGTCTCATCTTTCAAGTTTAGTGAACTTAACACAGTTTTACTTTCACTTTCCCCTCTGCCTTCTATATTAATCGGCACTACAAATACTGTACAAACAAAATAATCTACTGTCAGTGTGTTCATTAATCCTAGTACAGTCAAAACCTGCCTAAATTTTCCCTATGACGCAAACGTACGACATCATCACAAGGAGGCTACGTTTTGTGATGGTCCCACCGCGTCGTCTCCGCGCTGCCCTGTTGGCGACTTTACGCCTAGCTGTTTGAATGAAGGAGACCGTATTTCTGCAGCATGCGCTCGCACTGTACGTCACTAAGGTAGAATAACATCACCGGTGGTAAATGTCAGTTTGTATAATACCCTACTCTTTAATTTTCCTTTCCCATCCCATATCGGAGCAGTCTAAACACCGATCCCCTCCGCTGAATTCAGGGTCCCATGTGACTTTAGGATCTTTATTACCGAATTGAGCTGCGCCAAACCGCACATTCACACACACTGTATACTGTACATTTTACTGTCTCTTATGTAATTCTCTCAATGGCCTTCATTCACTTTTTTCCCCACCACTTCCTTTTCTCTATTTTGGTGTCTGGGTAAGCAAAAGGAGGCACTGGAGTGGCAGCGTTTTTATTCAGCGTTGATAGGTTGTGTCATGACCTTGTGTAGGATTTCGGATCTCTTGTCATTTCTCTAAATATACAAAGTACTGCCCTTATTCTGTCTTGTGTTGAACACTTGTAATTCGTTGAACTCATAAATGTGCGAAAGTTCAATCTTATTGATTTAGTTCCATTTCAACGTCGTTTTGGTCCTGATTTGGGGTTTAAATTGAATAGAATATACTGTGCTGAAATGGTTGTGTGAAATATCGCAATATTTTTATCAGGATATCAGGACGTTTTTGGAATATCGTGCAGCCCTATTACAGAACATCCATATGTCACCATTGTTTTGTCCATCAGGCACAATGTGAGATAAACAGTGTGACCAATATGATCGTCTCCTCTCCCCAGGCATCTCCTCTGTGCTGTTCGAGTCCCGAATCGGATGCCTGGACTCTGTTGTCCCGCAGGAGACAGAGCGCTTCATCCAGTCCATCAACACCATGTTCGTGATGACGTTGCTCACCATGGCCATGCCCCAGTGGCTCCACCAGATCTTCCCCAAACCGTGGAGCGTCTTCTGCCAGTGCTGGGACTACATGTTTCACTTCGGTGCGAGACTTACACTATACTGTCCTATACTTCAGCTAACAACACTATATGGTACCTCGTGTGTGTGTATATGCTGCTTATACCTGCTTATATCTGCTTGGGGGCTCCACATTGCTCCATCCACTCAAAACATTAACACTATGTATCCTCCAGCTAGTTGCTCATGACCATTGAAAGTAAAAAGGAGAGGCTGCGTTCGATTTTAACGTTTGCGGATAGTTAGCAAGCCAGCTACTTCGGGAAACTTTTCAGAGTGCGTTTTTTTTTTTCTGCTAGCATCAAAAGATCCGGATGTTTTGCTTTTGTCAACCTATCAACCACATTTGGGTGATATCAAAGCCCAGTTAGAAATCAGTAATCAATGTACAGATCTTTTAAGATTTGGCTTTACATAAGAATTAGCATTTAAAAGTGTCCTCTGAGCTAGCTTATGTTTCTGCTTTGTGTGGGGTCAGACACACATCCAAGCTAACCTCCTCTCAAATGATCTAAACGCCATGAAACTGACCTGTCATACATCGCCATACTTTAATATAGGGCCTGGCTTCACCGCTCATTTGTGGGGGATAGAACACTCAATTCAAACAGGTCCGGGAAACTGTTGCAGGCTCAGATAGCTAAAGGCATTTCTATGACTTCTATGTACATGAGCAACATCTTTGCTAACAGTTGATGGACAGGGCAACACTGAGGACATATTTCTTCTAAATGCAGAATAGAGCTCAAGATTGTGTCGTCAAAACGGTTGTGAACCGTCAGCTGAAGGAGTTGTTTTCCAAACTCTGTGATAGCCTGCGATACAAACATAAACTAGAAAGATGAGAGCTTACACAGACAAACTAGAAGGATGTGCTAAAGGCTGTTGAATAAAAGCGGTAGCTGTAGGTACCGAAAAGCTCTGTGACTGTGACTACAGATGTTGCTAGTGTGACTAAGGGGACTAGAACATTATATTTCGACACAGACTTACAAATGTGTCTTCTTCGGGACAGTGCTGTGATGTTGCTGTGGCTTATGCAATAATTTCAAATTTTTTCACTGGAGACATGTTCAACTAAAATCTTTTCATCCAGAATCGAACACAAGAAATGGTCCCAACTGGATGAGAGGAGGCAGATTAAAGCGTTTACCAGCAGCTTATCTGAACAGCATAAATTGCATATACGGTGCGCTGCATTTAGGTCATAATCGCGAGTGGGTGAGCGGATTTTGAGCCAAGTGTTTAAGCTCAAGTCGAAACTACGGCGGATTTTCTGTCACCTCAAATGAACTTGAAAAAATTCATTGCCGCTTTGAATACGGACAAAAGACTGAACTGGGACTGAAATGGCTAAATTTCTAGTCATAGGCCAATATGACTAGTAATCGAATTTCCTGCATTTTTTATCTCTCAAATTGCAAATATTTAAACATGTATCATTATACTAATGGTTTAAATCATATAAATAAATTGTGTCACTTATGTAAACCAATTTAGATTTGCAGAGCCACTCCTGTAACTTTTTCTTTTGGCTCTCATCGTTTTCTTTCACATAACAAAGTGAACATGAATACTGCCAGTAGCTCATTGAGAGAATAGACCAAGAATAGACACTTCTGTGTATAAACATAGATATAAACCTGAGCTTCTATGTGCCACCTGCATTTATTCTCACTATTTTGGCACTAATTTAACTCCATACAGTTTCTACATTTTTGACACTAATGACACTCCATTTCTGCACCATGTTCTACATTAGTGCAAAACAAGATGGCAGCTGACTTGTCTGACATTTTGAAGATGAAAAACTGTAGTTTTATGCAAAAAAGAAATGGATGGAATTGATTGGAATGCGTGGGTGTTTGTGTAACAGCAGTTCTGTAAATGGAAGGAGCACTTTTGGACACAAATTCTCAATGCAATTTTAACCATCTTAAAGTTGTTTCATTCCGAGATATTTGCAAAAGTCTGCAAAAGATTTGCCAATCGCCGATATTGCTTTGAGTACCTATAATTGTCCGATAGATCAGCCAGTCCCGAGTGTAAACAGATTACAATATGTTACTCCATTTGCTGCTTTGAATTGAACTATTTTGCTAATAAAGTGCTTTCCATCTCGTCTCCAGCTAAGGGCCACATCGACCAGCGTTTGGCGGCTGAAGCGGAGAAAGTGTCGCGTGGAGAGAAGGTGGAAGGGCGATATCTGACCTTCTTCCTGTCCCAAACTGGACTCCCCATGAAGACTGTCTACAGCAACGTCACAGAACTACTGCTGGCTGGAGTCGACACGGTATGGCGGCGTTCAACATAAGATTTCATTTAAGTTTTCATTTTGGATAAAATAATCATAATAATAATAAAGCATTAGTGTCGAAAGCACTTGATAAAACTGGAGTAGAATGGCGGAAACATGGCTGCCAAGTTTTACCTATTTCGCTTAATGTTTTAGATGTTAATTTTGTATTAACAGAATGCACATTTGCTAACTAACATATGCCTTCCCTCCAGATCTCCAGCACTTTGTCGTGGACCCTGTATGAACTGTCTCGTCACCCCGAGGTGCAGTCCAGGCTCAGGGAGGAGGTGTTGAAGGTTCTGGGCGATCGGCGAATCCCAGAGGCAGCAGATGTGGCACAAATGTCTCTTCTCAAGGCTACAGTCAAAGAAGTCCTGCGGTAATTGACACACAGTTCATATTTCGTAAAAAAAACTCTACTGGCAGAGAGAGCCCATTTTCTGATGGCTGTGACAATTACATTTACCTCTATTTAAAGTCAAAACAAAATGAACTAGAAACACAACTGTTGATTGAAGATTTCATTTATCTGTTTTTTTTAGACTATATCCGGTTATTCCCGCAAATGCCCGAGTCATCACGGAAAGAGACATCCATGTTGGAGGCTACATCATCCCCAAAAAGGTATGTCCAGACCAGGAAACATATTCTATACCAGGAAAATAAGCAATTAGGTTAGCTGTAGCATCTGTCAATAATTTCATGTTTGTCTATGTTTTCCCGCCCAGACGTTGATCACCCTGTGCCACTTCGCCACATCGCGAGACCCCGCGGTGTTCTCCAGTCCGGACGAGTTCCTGCCACAGCGCTGGCTAAACAGGGACCACACGCACCACCCCTATGCCACCGTACCGTTCGGGGTGGGCAAGCGCAGTTGCATCGGGCGCCGCATCGCAGAACTGGAACTGTACCTCGCTATTGCCAGGGTAAGCTGAATAGTATTCGTTTTAGAAATGTATATTGACTGAAATGCATTCTATCAGTATTGACTAAAATCACCCAAATGTACTCGGTATTGTATCGAATCAGAAAAGTGTTGTTTTGCCCACCTCTAGTAAAAGGGATTAGCAGCACAAAAGCTAAATGTTATGCTACAAAAATGAAAAAGCTACATGCTACAAGGCTAAAGGCTACAAGCTAATGTTAGTAGTAGTGTGTGGATATCTCAATAATGATCCAGCTTTACATCTCAAATCAAGTTCTAGCAGTGTTCTAAATGAGCGATTGTGCATAGGCTAAACTTACTTGTTGATTTCAGATCCTGCTCGAGTTCGACGTTAAACCTGATCCGACGGGAGCGTCAGTGAAGCCGATGACGCGAACACTCCTGGTCCCAGAAAGTGTGATCAATCTGCAGTTTATCGAGCGGTGACCTGCCCCCCCCCTCCTCTACCCCCCAGTCTGTCCCACACTTTAACCCAGACGTACTGTACTCGACAAGCGCACTATACAGGGGTGAAAGTATTATCTCTTTCGCCTCCACGGGTCATGTTTGTACGCACCTTCACCCACTGAGGCTACAGTCGGGGGACAGGGCTGGTCCAAATGTGGAGTAATGGATCATTAACAATGGAGATTCACACCAGCACTGTGGTAACATAATTTATTGCGTTTTTTCTAAACAGTCTTGCATTCAGGATTTCGGTCACGTTGCACATTTTAAACACGCCCAGAAGCATAAACTTTGCCAAACTAAGACCTTGCATTTCAAGAAGAAGAGGTCCAAACTTTAGAGCAAAAGTGCATTGATGTAATGATTCCTCGGTCCATGCAGCATAGAAAAGCATTTTTTAAATATTTGTATGTACAATACTTTTGTGAATTGCAGTGTTGCTAACTTGTGTAGACCAATAGCTAATGAAGAACATCCCTGAAAACAGTCAGATCAATTTGTTTTGATAAACAAACATGGATGTTAAAAAGAAAACAAAACTAGGTCACCAGATGGAGATTGATTGGTTTGAGAGCGCTTCGACTTCTCAGCTCAATACTTTTTGTCACATTTTTGCACAGGTGGCAGAAAAGCGATAGGCTAAGTCCAGGCTTTACCTTTAACTACTGTTTTACTGATTAGAGGCTCCGGGTCAGAATTATGTGAAAGTTTGTCAGTGTTTAGAATCTTCCCCAAATTACGTGATGTTTTCATGACCTGTAACACAAACGGCCCCTGTAGCATCATTTCTGCTGACTGAATTTGTACAGTAAGGACTTACATGTTGATTTGATACAAAGCTCTTGTTGAAGTGGTTTTATTGTACAGGTATTTATAGTTTAAAAACAATCCTTGTCATTTCTAATGCAGCATGGCTCATTTCAACATGTTTTAAAGCCTTAAAAACATTTGCAGATAAAATATAACTATTGGTTCTGTTTAGGAACAGGTTAAGTTAGACACACAGCCGCTCGAGCTTTTACTTTCTTTGCTTTCTTAAACTATTTGTCCAATATATGCCAAGATTTATGTACATTTGCCTCTTCTTTCGAATGGTGCTATCACGCGGTTTACAACTGGCAGTTGGCTCAAGCCATGGCCAAGTTAGTAATAGTTTTGGAAATCCTAAATTAACATTTTGCTTTTGGCACATGGTAACCATTGACTAAATTAGTGCCAGGGTGAACATTAGCTCAGGACATAGAAAGCCATATTGGCATATACAGGTATACTATTAAATGTGGAAACCATTAAAGTCAATTCGGCGGCTAAATTTATCGTATACCAGCTCGTATTTTGAGTAGTTGTCAGATTTGATTTTATTATTTTATGTTTTGACTGATTGTTGTGGTCTTTTACTCCCTAGGGCTACAAAAGTCAAAATTCAGGATCTTATAGAAAGACATATTTACAAATAGCAGCTGTTCAAATAGATTGTTTTAGTTTTAGGGTCATTAGCAACCTGTTTACAATGCAACTTTTGTTTCGTGATTTTGTAAGGTCTCTTACCTATATTGTTTTATATATATATATATATATATATATATATATATACTGTATATATATATATATATGTATATATATATTATACTGTAACTCCAACTGTTTTAATGGGCATTAAACATTAAACTTTTACAAGAATGTTCCGTTTGCTGTCTTTTCTTGCAACAACGTATTGAGATTTTTCTATAATTTCTGTGCATGTAGAAACAGAATTGTTGCAGTTAGCTCATGCAACAATTCAAACATAACTTTTTCTTGGTAGTGGGTCGGTCACGTACTCAGACTGTTTGAATAGACAAAGTATAAAGTTCTTATGTGGTCAGTGGTAATGCAGGGTCAATGCTTGGGAACGAATTGCTTAATCAGACTAACCATGTTGAATAAGTCAGTTTAATGTAACTCCAAATGAATGTGAGAAGAGGGAGCACAGTGCCAAATGTAGGCTTCAAAGGAGATTAGTTAACGATGCATGGTCCATGGTTTACATGATGGAAACAGAAATAACGTGAATGTGGGAGATAAATCTGCATTCTTCCCTAAAGCAGATAGATTAATATACACATTCAAAAACAAACCGATGAAATCAAACTATAGTTCACACAGTAGATGTGAGTTAATTATGAAGTTCCAAAACACTAGAACATTGGGCTGAACAATATGGTCAAAAAGTAAATCTTCACTTAAATCTAGGAAGGAAGAAGGAAGGAATTTATTTGTACAGACGTGGTCACTAAGTGCTTTTACCCGAGACATCATCCTCATCCTCAACTATGTTTTTACACTGTCTATCAAATAATTATGCAAATTATATTTCAGTGTCATAAAGGCTAAAAAAAAAAGTTTTTCAATGAAACTCATGGATGGTATTGTGTCTCAGGACTCTTTGAATCACTGACATCAATCTCAGACGCCTGGGATGATTAGTTGTCAGGTAAGTCCAGTTAAGGGAAAATCTACTGAAAAAGGACATTCACCATTATTAAGCAGACCACCATTTTCAAGCAACAAGGGAAAGAAAAAGGATCTCTCTGCTGATGAAAAGCGTGAAATAGTTGAATGCCTTGGACTAGGTATGAAAACCTTCAATATTTCATGAAAGATCAAGCGTGATCATCGTACTGTTAAGAGATGTGTGACTGATTGAGAGCACACACAGGTTTATACAGATAAAGGCACAATGAGGACGGTTTCTGCCAGACAAATACATCAGATTAAGAGAACAGCTGCTACAAATCAGCAAACAGGTATTTGAAGCTGCTGGTGCCTCTGGAGTCTCCCGAACATCAAGGTGTAGGACCCTCCAGAGGCTGCAGTTGTGCATAAACCATCTATCCGGCATCCCCTAAACTGTTCATTGAATGCTGACGAGCAGAAACGGCTGCAGTGATCCAAAGCTAATTTTCAACTGGACAGGTGGATGGAGTAGTGGATGGTTGGTGAAAGGCCACAAAGTCCAAACAAGGCTTCAACGTCAGCAAGGAGGTGGCGGAGTTATGTTTTGGGCCGGAATCATGGGAGAGAGCTGGTCGGCCCCTTTAGGATCCATGAAGGTGTGAAAATGACAACGCACCATGTCATGCTATAAAGAATACCTCTGCATCATTGGCTGCTATGGGCATAAAAGGAGAGAAACTCATGATGTGGACCCCATTCCTTCCCTGACCTCAAACCTGTTGAGAACCTTTGGAGCCTCAAGCAAAACATCTATGAGGGTGGGAGGCTATTCTGACATCCTGCAAAGAAATCCAAGCAGAAACTCTCCAAAAACTCACAAGTTTCATGGATTTAAGAATTTTGAAGCTGCTATCAAATAAGGGTGCTATGATAAAATGTAACTTGACCTGTTAAGATGTTTTTGATTTAAATTGCTTTTGATTTCAGTAAATATGACCTCCTAATGCTGCAAATTCAACAAATGACCATTTTCAGTTCTTTACAACCTTTAAATTGTATTGAAACGCTGCAGTGCATAATCATTTGGAACAGTACATTTTAAATAGTTTATTATATTTATTTAAAAAGAAAATACAATGGGAAGTTTTTTCAATCACATTCAAATGATCCTCTAACAGTTAAAGACTTGAAAATTATGCTGTCATTTGAGTTGACAATAAAAAAAAAAATAGAGAACAATCTAATTTGCATAATCATTTGGAACACAGTTCAGTGGTGGAAAAAAACATAAACATGCATGGGGAGATCTTGCATACTTGCCAGGAAAAACCCAGACTAACCGCTGTACCAGCGATTGATATCACTGGAGTAGCATTCAGGATACCAGGCTACATGCATGCAGCTAAGATTTGTCGTACAGTAAGTCTTTCCTGCTTAAAATGATAGTCTGTAAGTTTAAATGTTTTACAATTACAATAAACTGCGTTAAATTGAATGGACCTGAAATTTTATATTAAATAATAATATTTTTTCTAAACTCCCTCCCTTTGCTTATTTTAGCAACTAATCAGAATCCCCGGGCTAACACTTTGACCAATGAGTACCGTAAATTTCGGCCAATTAAGCGTACCTTACTATAAGCCGCGCCAGCTAAATTTGTGGCCTTGTACACATACAGGCCACACTCGAATATAAGCAGCAGGTTTTCATAGCGGCCCATGGCGCGGATGAGGAGGAAGAGACAAAGAGACACCTCATCCCGGAGAAAGGTGCAGTTGCAAGCAGAGGGAGGGCAGCAGGGACGGCAGTGATAAATGCGTACAAAAAGGCACGCAGAAATGTCCAGTGTAGCCTACCTCAATGTGGAATGTAGGGATGTGACGTGTAACCCGTCACATCTCCAGCTCAGACCGCTTCCCAGGTGCCTTAAGCTTAAACGCTGCATCATACGCATTTCTCCGTGTGTTTTTCATGATGAGGGTGTGTATGATGCGCAAAATTACCGCTCAAAATCAAAACTACTGGTAGTGTCTTCTTCAGCGCATAATCTTTCGCCAAGCCCGTCTCACTTTTGCTTTACTGCATGAGCATGCCTCTAGAGTGCCTCTAGTGCCTGTTGGCGGCTATATATTGGCCGCACCGTCATATTGGCTGCAGGGTTCAAAGCGTGGGAAAAAAGTAGCGGCTTATAGACCGGAAATTACGGTAAATGGTCACATTTACATAGCGCCTTTCTACCTGCTCACAAGACGACCCGCTCTACTATCTGTGCCACTGTTGCCCCACAATGAGACGACCTTCCTGTGAACCAGCCTGTCAGGTCCAATCGGGGAGGAGGGAGCTTGATTCCTTACTTTTGAAAGTTTGTTCTCGCTCTCCAATCAGGAGGAGGGGAAATTGATTGTTTACTTTCAAATTTCACTCTTCCTCGCTCCTCACTTTGAAATATTACAGACTATCACTTTAAAATAAATTTACCATTTTCAAAGGATAAAAATTAATCAAATTGTTTTTTTATTTATTGCCCAACCCTGCTAGCCTGGCTAACGCCAGACTAAAATCACAAGTGATATTTAGTCTGGGGACCACCAATTCATTTTCTCGTAGGAGAGGTGTGGTTTACGATTGTCCATAGCCGTTTATTGGGCGCTACGAATGTCTCTCATGCGTCTGCACGTAGCCATAGCCAATCGTATCATGGTATCAGATGACGTATGACGTACCTGCTGTAAACTTTTGAGCTAAACTATTTAGAACACGTTCTAAAGCTTGATCGAATGATGCTGTCATGTTGGATCCGTAAATATTTTTGTATTTTTTTTATCCCTAAACAAACTACAAGCTTCCGTATATCATCGTCTTACCGTCCCTCCTCGTTCTGTGATTGGTGCCCAAATCCATGGAAAAATGTCGGCCATGGTCCCCAGGCTGTTGTGAAGTTCGAAAAGATTCGAGCGCGCACAGCAGTCTGGTGTTAGCCAGGCTACAACTCTGCAACAATTAACTCCAATTATTATAATACAATTCCATTGCGAACACCTTCATAAATCACTGACTATTTATACTGTACTTCATAGATTAATATGCATTTTAGTACTCCCCAACACATTTTTTGAATCTGCAGATTCAAACTTCAACCGCTACCATATCACCTCGTAATACGTAATATATATTTTATAGTATAGACTGAATCTGGTCTAAACTGTTGCCAAATTGTCAGTCAATGTTCCAAACAAGGATTCTCCCACATCACAGTAAGCGCCAGGATAGGAACCCCAGTCCCAGGTGTGATAGATCAGTGGTTTACAGAGTGACCTAAACTCATCCTAAAGTTGGCCACTTCATTTTTTTTTGTATTTGTATACTTTATTGTCCCCGTAGGGAAATTTGTCCTCTGCATTTAACCCATCCTTCAACTGAGGCAGTTGCTGAGGCAACCCGTAAGGAGCAGTGGTGGACAGCAATGCCGCGCCCGGGGACCCATCTCCATGATGTGGAGCCAGGTTGATGGTCAGAATCACCTGGCCGGAGGATTCACCTATTGCACATGTTTTTAGTGGTAGGGGAAACCGGAGTGCCCAGAGGAAACCTACGCAGACACAGGGAGAACATGCAAACTCCACACAGAAAGGCCCCGTCCAGGTGGGAATCGAACCCGGGACCTTCTAGCTGTGAAGCGGAGGCGCTAACCGCTGTGCTACCGTGCCGCCCACGTCGGCCACGTCGTCCTTCTCGTAGTTGCAATATTTTGACATATCACGACAGGAGAGAAGTTCCCGCAGTAGTAGTGACCGGGACTGCAGATCAGGTGGAGTTTTTCCCTAAAACTAAATCCACTGAAGGAGTAGATCAGAGCGGCGTTTTCAACATCATAAAACGAAACTCGACCTTCTTCATAGTCCACAAACACGCCTACTTTCTCCGGTTTAGACTTCAGAGAGAGGGGAACTTCCTGTTCGGCACAAGCAAAGTAGTTTTTATCCTTCAGGCCGATCGTCCACGCACCATTTTGAGGATCCAACTTCAAGCTTCCCTTCCTGTTCACCATTTCCTTGGCCACTCCTAAAGTCCACTCCAATTTCCCCTTCATTTCAGCCTCAAAGTAAAATTTTTGCGCGAAGCCTTGTTTTCCCAAAACAAAGTAATCGTCAAACCTCTTCAAGGTGTTTCGAACGTTCCTCTGCTCGATGCTGTAGTTGACCTGAGCGCCATTTTGCGACACGACAAGTTGAGGATGTGCCGTTGCTCCATCGAGTGTGACCAGAGTTTCGAATTTCTTAACTCTCTTCAGCTCTCCTTCCAGCGTCCCCTTGGTTATTTTGGAAAATTCTTCTTCTAGCTTGGACAAGGCCATCGCCACAATGCCTTCAAATCTAGGCGTGCTCACAGTAACATTGCGCCAATCTTTCATTCGTGAAGTGGATCTCTTGAGTTTGGAGTTTTGGACGATTTGTAAGTGGTTGTTTGATCGTGAAAGTCGTTGTACCTCTGTTAATCGCTTGTTTAGGTCGCTGATCTCCCTCTCCAGCTCTTGGATCATGGCCTCAGACTGGCTCTTAGCAGCGGCCTGTCTCTCGACGATTTCCTGGAAGAGGTTCTCAAGAGCACGCTCCACAGTTTCCTTTAGCGCGGTGAGCACTCGGAGTCCCTCTGTCATCTCTTTGTCTGAGTTTGTGGACTGTAAATGTAGAAAAATAAAGATTTACACAGGATTAGATATTGTCTTGTCACTCTGTAATACACAACAAAATTCGAGTGGATTGCCAGGATGCGGGTTTGATAAATACAAGTATTAATATTATACTATATTAATGCTCAGGCTATGGTACATCACCACATACTAACTACTATACTATCTATACTAACTAACTAATAGCAAATGAGCTACAACATGAACTGGTCACAACTGGGATAAAACCACCAACCCCATGATTATCAGAGGTTAACCCATCCAGCGACATGTGGGATTTGTGGTTGGAGAGGCGATTTGGTAGATTGCCCACATACCCATTGTTCTGCCCCGGGCAGCTGTGACTAGACAATCACCCCTAGAATATGACTATACACAGGCAGTACTGGGGGTCTGTACATTTCGTTCATTTCTCTTTAAAATGTGAGACCACACAGTACCATCATCTAATGCAAGTCTACAACAGCACTAAAATGTAAGAGTTAAATCTTCAGTTCAAATGAGTCAAATGACCTGGGCCAGGCCTTGTGCCATCCCAGTGAAAAAGTCACAAGTGAAATGCCCCTGGGCCTGATCCTAATGAAAATTGCTCAGAATATTATGCATGCTTTTATACTGACCTCCTCAGAGTGGCGCAGCTCCTGGACCTTCATCTGTCTCGTCTTGATCATGTCTTCTATCTCGGTCTGCATCCTCGTGAGCTGCTGCCTCTTCTGCTCAGAAACTTCCCTCAATGGCACCACCTCGTGGCTTTTGTGGGTATACGCACACAGCGCGCAAATGCACATGTCGTCATTCTTACAGTATAACTCCAGTACTTTACTGTGAGCTGGACACACGTTTTCTTCTAAATTTCCCAGCGGTTCGACCAACTGGTGTCTTTTTTTGTGATCCTTGAGATGCGTGCTGCAATACGAGGCCAGGCAAACCAGGCAGGATTTTAAAGCTTTCAATTTAGTTTCCGTGCACACATCACACGCAATTTCTCCTGGTTTTGCCACCTGTTGCTCTAACTTACTCCTATCTTTGCGTTTGATAGACTCCCTGAATTGGGCGGACATTTCTGCGATAAAAATATTGACTTTCAGCTCTGGTTTGGTTTGGAAGACTTGATTGCAGTAGGGGCATTTGAAGACGACAGTGTTGGCCCAGTTTCGTTCGATGCAGCCCTTGCAGAAGTTGTGACCGCACGGTAGAGCCGTGGGGTCGGTGAAGACGTCCAGACAGATGCAGCAGCAGAACTGGTGCTCGGACAGGTTACAGGTGGCAGTGGCCATAGTTCTGCGCCATGGGTGGGAAGGAGGGAGAGGTGGAGGTGGGGGAGGGGGAAGAGAAAGAGGGAGTGACAGTGAAAGAAAGAGAACAACGTATGACGTTAAGATAAGCAAGAAATTATTCTAAATGCAAAAATTATCCATCCATCCATTTTCTTCCACTTGTCCGTTATGCAAAAATTAGTCACAACAAAATTCTCTTTGAGAGCACTCCTTTTCATAGCAGCATTCAAATACATCATGTAAAAATGTGTTTTTGGTTTTACATCACGTCACATTATTTTTTATTAGAAGTAGTAGTAGCTGCCTAATACCAATATAATTTATATTAAAGCATGTACCCAGGTAAAATAATGGTTCATATTACTCAAAAAGTAATTGTCATAACAAATAGTAATGATTGTGTAGTAATTAGGCTGTGGAAGTTTTGAAAAGAATGATGTACCAAGCTTTATTTTGCCCTGCCATCTGATTTATATTGATGTAATCTGAGAGACAGTACATAATATAATGTAAACATTCAGGTATAGACTAATTCCAATGTATTTCCAAAGAAAATTTACTCATATGACCCTGTGATAAGAAGCAAAGCATTTAAGTGACTTCAACCTTAAGTAAATCAAGTAAAATGGTGTAATGAGACTTTTATAGAAGTATAAATGACTTAACAGTTCATGATTAACCACTGACCACCTCATATATTACTTATGTCTGAGAGCAGTCTCCAGAAAAGTTGAAAGTTGTACTCACCAGGGTTTGAATCAAAAGCTTAAAGTTTTAATCAATCACTAATCCTTGTTTTTTTAATGGGCAATTATTTCCAATGTCCTCAGCTCTGCCTTCCCAGTTCAGGTCACTGTTCACTGTTTAACAACACGGAAGAAGTATTATTTATAGTCAAACCTGACACACCTGTTTCACATACTCAGGATCCACCCTGACATTTCTGTGAAAATCTTGCAGGGCACTTACTGTAAATCGATGTTTTGTTAAAATGGGTTTGACCACTTGGAGCAGAAAAGCTTGAATAACCTTGGATTTTAATTCCTAATTACTTTTTCACTTACATTTGAATAATGTTATTGTTCAGATAAATGTTATTTTTACCTTGAGTACGGTTCACGCTTCCGCGCTGTCCAGTTATTTTTGATAATGGGCACCTTGTCGTGCATTATCTCTTACATACTATACTCAAGTCAAATAACTATATTGCTCCTTCAAACTAGATCAGTCGAGTAAAAGTATGTCTGCCAGTGCCCACTTTACATTCATAGTTTAAGATTAGCTTTTTTGCAGAAAGTTATAAAAGGATCATTTGTGTACTGGAAATAACAAAAAACAAAGGCACTCTGAAAGAACAACCCTTTATTTCAAGAGGAAAGGAAGCAGAGTGCTCGCTGGATCACCATGGTCAGATGGTAAATGCTAGAAGATTGCAGATAGCAAATACACTTACAAAACAGGTACTCACCCTGATGAAGACTCATTGAGTCGAAACGCGTCAGTTACGCTATTAAAACATTTTTTTCTGCAAATTCAGAGTACCTCAGCCTAGCTCTTTCGCGAACCCTTTATTTCAACTTGGCTTTCATGGATTGAAACACACAGCCAACAGCCTTTGTCCAGATGCAGAGACAAGTGCAGGACAGGTGGTAGTTTGGATTTTTCTTTCTATCAGGTGGAGACAATTACATTACTTTATGTTTCATATTCCTAAACATATTTAACTAGAACATAATATTTAATCTTTGTTTATTATATTCATGATGATAGATAATACATACATGCAATACACAGAACATAGAAGTCAAGGCAGTAAATGTAAAACAGTCTCCAGTCCAAACATAAATCAGAAAATACGCTAGCTAGCTATAGTCTGGGTAGGCTAAATGTTTTTTGTTTATTCAATTTGAGCCTCTCCATGCAGTTTAATGTCGTCCACTTTGTTTTCCATCCTCTTCAGCTCGGCCTCAAACAGGTCCTTGGACTGCTTGTGGAAGTCTTGTTCCTTTTGTGAAAGAGCTTTGTGCTTTCAGGTGTGAACAATTTTGAAAGAAGCATTATGTAATTTTGTGAGAGCTGCTCCATCTCTGCTCTTTGCTTCTTCAGCTCAGATCTTGCTCCAAATCTTTCACTGTCGTCCTGCTCCTGAGTGGCTGCTTTCTTTCTGCTGACCGCTTGCAGGAGGTTATCTAGACTTCTGTCCACACAGACTTCTCCTGGATATTGTCTCTGTTGTTTTTATCACCCGCTAGATGTCAGCATCAGACTTCATTAGCTGTTGTTTTACATGGTCAAAAGCGTCCTTTCTGGGAACAATGTCATGCGTTTTGTGGTCCGAGAATGCACTCATTACACAGACACACTTCTCTTCATTCAGACAGCACGGCTCCAGTGGTTTATTGTGCTCTGAACACACTCTCCTCTGCAGATTTCCCTGTGGTTCAGTCATCTGATGTGTTTTCAGCACAGACACAGTGAGACAAGGTTTGAGATGTGTATCATAATACAAGGTCAAACAAAACATGAGACTTATCCTGGTTCCAATGCTTTTCTTCTGCTCTCTGTTGGATTTTTCTTGAGACTGTCTGAACTGGTGTCACATCTCAGAGATGAAAATATGAGTGAATATGAGCACAGGTCTATGTAGACATATATGACAGCCTCATTCCAGTATCGATCAATGCAAGTTTTGCAAAAGCTGTGTCCACATGGAGTACTGACAGGGTTAGTGAAGACACCCAGACAAACGCAGCACAAAAACTGGTCCACAGACAGCTGACAGGAAGCAGTAACCATAGCTGCGCACACTGAATTAGGAGACATACTATTTAAAATAATACATCTGAAGGTGTGGATAGACATAGATAATTTCAGTAAGTTGAACACACCTGTCGGGTCTGTGATGCTCAGTTGAGGTGAATAACAGAAAGGCCAGAAATTTAAGCATTGTTCAAAACTGCATATCCTGCCAAATACCCAGCCCACATAATGTGTTGCAAATAAATGACACAATAAGTGACAAAACACATGCTATGTTGATGTCTGTGAAACATACATATTAAAAATCCAACTCGTTTTTCCAGGACTTTTCATAAATAATATATGTTAAATAATGTAAAAATATGAAATTTGCTAAAAAAAAAATGTCATAAATGTCTTTTTGACATAACAAATACTTGATTTACCAAAATGGTGCTATTTGATTATTATTCTTCCCCATCATGTCAAGATATTTTCGCCAAAATTTCATAACGCTATCACAAAGCGAGACCCCTTCAGCTGAACTTAAAGTGCATATGACACATTAGACAAAATTTTTGCTAAAACATATTTAACACAATTATATTTAATATTTTACATTTTTGTGATGTTTATAGTTTAACTTCCTTATTGGACACTGACAGGAAGTGACATAGATGAAATCAGACAATTTTAAACTGTTGCCGTGCGTACAACCCTAGATTGTACAAATAACCATGTTAAATCAGTCAAACTGTTATGGAACTTTACCTTTATCTATGCCACTTCCTCAGCAGCTTAAAAAATCAAATAAAATAACTTGTCTGCCCAACAATTTCCTCATTAAAATTGCTGCTTCACTGAAGGCAAGGCAACTTTATTTATACCGCACATTTCGTACACAAGGCAACTCAATGCGCACTGAAATAAAATGATAATTGTGCAACTGATGAACTTGGAACTGATGTTATCCTTCTTAATAACTCATATTTTCAAAAGCATTAAAACCTGTCATATGCACTTTAAACTAAAGCAAGTCCTAAAATGAGTTTTTTTTTTTATTTTTTTTATGACAAAACAGGTAAGGCTCAATTTGGAACTAGATTATACAAGAGCGTCTATAAAATGAAAATAAAAAGGCATTATACTATTAAACAAGTAATAATTACAAAATGATTTTTAAAAGTGATAAGCACTGTATGACGTGTAAAGGCCGGTGAGTGCTTTCTTGTCTTTTTTCCCCCGGATACATTCCTCACCACATGGAGGCGTTAGCGCAGCAAAGATAACGTTATATGTTTACAAAACCGGTGAAGAAATAGCATTTAGCTATGTAGCTCTAGCTAACGAGGTGCAAATATTTAAAATTATTTCACCCGATATAGTAAGTTGTAGAACAGGTAAACCGTGGATATTAAAGAATAACGGTGAGTGAATATGCGCTGCAGAGAACATTTCTACTTAATCCAACCTCGAACGCTGAACCTCCCATGAGTTAGCTAGCTAGATAGCCGGTCAAGGCTAATGCTAACTGGCTAATATTCTTTTAACATATGTTGCTATTGGATTATGTCAGTATGTTAAACCGACACCATCGGTATCAGGCATTACTCCAGTATAAATTTGCTTGAGCATTGAGACCACTCACCTAAATATTCTCAAACTCGGATTTTCAATGTCTCTTGTTGGTAGCCATTTGATGCTAGCCTGCTACATGTAAACAATAGCTTTAGGAGTAGCCTGGCCAATTTATTTTGGTTTATGTTATCTTTTATCGGTTCTATTTATACTGCGATTTTAATTTACGCTAAGAGTATGACATGGTCTTATAATGAGAGTAAAAATACATATACCACGAAGTAATACATGGTTTATTTAAACATTTACGTAGATCTAGATTAAAAGATTAAAGTGTGGTTTATTTTCAATTCATCCACTTGAAAACATACAATGGTGTTGCTTTCCAACACTCGGTGCAAACAACGTCATGAACAAAATCAAAGTACAAAGTATGTACACAATATGTAGATACATTACAGTTGGCCTATTGTTTATTTTGAGGGTACAGATAAATGGTCTAACATCAATATGGCTCTGCCAATAACCTAATATATTTTAACTCTAGTACTATGATTTACCCTCATATAAGTGTTTTCCACTTTACACTCAAACAACCTATGCATTATGCTGGTTTGCTCTGTTGTTAAAATCTGTTTAACAACATTCATTTTGTTGTTTCTTCTCAGATGCAGGCAGGTGACCCGGTGTGGGAGCGGCTCTGACTGGAGCTCAAAGCCGGTCAGAGGATGAAGAGTCTCTTGTTGTGAAAGATTTGAAACGAACATCTGCACAAGCATTTGGAGGAGGTATCCCTAAACGCAGAAGCTCCTCCAGGTTTGTGCCGTTAGTTTTCTGCACTTCCAAAGGGGTTGGAATAGTCTAAAACAGATGTGTTGCCTCTTGGATGATGATGACATTTGTTAGAAATGAAAAAACAAACAAACAGAGTACAGGGGAAGTAATCTGGCTGATTTATGTTTTAATGACAAGACAAATACATTATAATATTTTGACAAACATAAAAAAATAGAATAACAATATGAATTTAGAAACTATGAATATTTATTATTAAATACATTTAATATTTTCAATTGAAGTTCAAAGCCGAACGTTACCCGTCTTTTTCCCTTCTTGCAGGTCGATAAAGAGGAAGAAGTTTGACGATGAGCTGGTGGAGAGCAGTTTGGTGAAGTCGTCGACTCGTGTCAAAGGGCCTCCGCTCATGGAGCCACTGCGGTGTCCGGGCAGCGAGCCCTCGTCCAGTGAAAAGAAGAAGGTCTTACATGACGCACTCGTCTTGTGTTTACTCATCTTACTATCTAATGGGGATATGGTTTGGCATACCAACATATTTTTTCTTAAAACCAAAGTTGTTGTTTTTTCCCCACACACACTAATCATTTCTGTTGTTTGCATAATCTACGACCATGCACAGTTTCTTGAACTTTGTAGCACATTTTACATTTCCAAATTCAGACACAGCAGTTTGTATCCTCTGGGAGTGCGCAGGAGAAAACTTAAAGGGACTATACGGAGTTTAAAATGTTAAAATTATGTATTTTCCTCCCCCTACATGTTCCAGCAATGATTCACCAAAACTGCCTCTAAAATCCTGCACTGTCACTCAGAAAGGTGTTAATTCGGTCCAAAATGTCACGTGTGAGCTTAATATAGAAACTGCAGTTACGCGTAAGACCTGAGGTGGCAGTAGTGAGTATAAAAATACATCGAGTCCCTTAATTCAGGCTGTTACATATTCATATATATTTTTTTTTAACCTTATTTACTTAATTTAATAACCAAATAAATTCTGTTCTTTGTGGTTGTTGTTGTTGTTTTTTAAACGGGCTGAACTTTAAGGTTGCAGACCCGTGTTTTAATCAGAAAAAAAATAAAATACATTTTCCACACCTTTAACTCCTTTCCCATGGCCTCAACTGTGGACCTATACAAAATGTATGACATTGACTTCCATTATAGTTAACTTTATTATTTTCACAGCGATAAGTAGGACAAATATAAAAAGTGCATGCCATTATCAATTTTGTAAAACAGAAAACAATATGGTAAAAATAAAATGCTGATTTGACCTTGGATTTGAGCATTGTCAGTGTAGATAATCGTAAGTTATTGTTGTGTACACGTTTTCAATTAATTTTTTGTGTTTTCATGTTTTTTTTAGATCACTAAATCGGGCGGGACCCTCACTCCTCCACTCACGATGATGCTGAACCCGACACCGATGGCCAAACGAGTGAAGAAGAGCAAACAGCCGCTGCACGTCACTAAAGACCTGGGCCGCTGGAAACCCACAGACGACCTATTGCTCATCAACGCTGTGCTCCAGGTGAACAGATAGCACACATAGTCACATACATACCAAATTCAATTCACGGACATTACAACTTCATTTGTAAAGTTGCGCCACTCGGTATTGAATTTAACTAATGCCTCATGACTAGAGATTAAGTCCCGTCTATTGATAATGTTTTTGTATCCAGACGACGGACCTGACCTCGGTTCATCTGGGCGTCAAGTTTAGCTGCAGATTCACTTTGAGGGAAATTAAAGAAAGATGGTACTCCCTGCTCTATGACCCGGTCATCTCCAAGTAAGACATTCGTTACTGCTTATTCACTCATTGTATTTGTTCCATATTGGAGCATTTTAAAGTATCTGAGTTGGGTTTTTTGGCCCACAGATTGGCGTGGCAGGCAATGAGGCAGCTCCACCCAGAGGCCATCGCAGCGATTCAGAGTAAAGCTCTTTTCAGTCAAAATGAGGAGGCGCTGCTGTCCAAGATTGGATCAGTAAGTTTATCATTCATCAGCCTGTTTTTTTATTTTTTATTTATATACCAAGATGTTAAATGTTTGTATTATATTTTAGACCAGTCAACCCAAACTAGACGTCTTCCAGGATGTACTCAACAAACACCCTGGAGTTTTCCACCCGTCTCGCACTCCCAAGAGTTTGCTGGTTCACTGGCAGCTGTTAAAACAATACTACCTCCTGGACGATCAAAGCGGTGTGTCATTTTGGGATGTTAGGAAGCAGATGGCTGTTTCCGCTTCGTTTACTAGAGTCTTTGCAATGTTTTCGAAAGTTCCACCTCTTTTCAAGGTTATTCATATTGATCTACTTTGTTTAATTGATTTTTACAGTTCAGCCCCTGCCTAAAGGAGACCAGATCCTTAACTTCTCAGATGCAGAACAGATGATCGACGACGCTAAGTTAAAGTAAGAAGACAGTTAGATTTTGATTTTCTTTAGGGCAGTTTAAACAAGCCAACTAGTACCAGTGTTGTTGGTGCTTTTACACAATGCTTTTACACATTGGTACAGGTTGGTAACTTGATTGAACTTTTATGGACATATGCATAATTCGGGCTTCAAATAATGACTATGTGAAGACAGGACAGTAAGTAGTGAGAAAGCGCCCTCTGGCAGTAGTGGGAATCACGTAATAAGCAAAACAGTCTAGGCATGTTTTTGACAATGAACGTTATACCATGGTTAGATAATGGTTCCTTACTCACGATACATATGTCCTTTATCACAGAGAGAGCAGAGATGACGTGCTGGAGAACGGTAAGATGAAAGCCTTGAAGTTTTAACTGCATAATGTGTCCCTAAAAATACAATAATTAAATAGTAAACTTACTATTTCAGAGCTGATGGTTTCAGACCGCCATCAGAAGAGGGAGATCCGGCAGCTGGAGCAGGAGCTTCCGCGGTGGCAGGTTCTAGTGGATAATATTACAGGTAACTCAGTCTGAGAAAACAAGAAATGGGCTTTTGTCACGATCACCTTCCCTAGGTGATCGTGAGTGCTACACTGGGTCAAAAGCAGTCTTTAAAAAGTTAAAATGCTGTAAAAATCAGGTGCTCTTCCAGGATGAGAACAAAGCATAGAGGTAGATGAAACTGGCCTTGGTTAGTGGAGTAAGTGTGGCAACAAGATCTGAGGCACCCTGAAACGGATAAAAGTCCTTTATTTGGAGAAGGCCAACGTGTTTCAACCAAAACAAATGGTCTTCTTCAGAGCATTGTGAACAATAATACCACCTGTGTTTATTTGGGCTTTAAATTATGGTTTATTTGGGAAACTTGGTGGAGAATTGAATTGGGGCTACTTACTATATTATATACTGGTATCTTTTGCTCAGTGCACTTGGGACTCGAGAGCAGTGGTTCTTACAGTCTCCAGTCTAGACAGGCAGCTGCCCATGAAGTAACCAGAAATCGGATAAAGAGGCCATATCGCATTTTTCAAAACAAACTCTTTATGTGGTGATGGTTTATTAGATGCTAGTAAACTCTAAGATGTATTCAATCATTATTAAAAGCCAAAAGGGAAATAAAGCTATTTGTTTTACCGTAATCTTCCATTAAATGTACTTTCCAGGAATGAGTATGCCGGACTTTGACAACCAGACTTTGGCCGCTTTACGAGGAAGAATGGTTCGCTACCTCATGAGGTCCAGAGAGGTCAGGTGACAGTTATTCATAATCGCTGGCCAATCTTTAATCCACAGAGATGACACTAAAATGTCTGTTTGTGCAGATCACACTGGGCAGAGCTACTAAAGACAAGCAGATAGACGTGGATCTGTCTTTGGAGGGTCCTGCCTGGAAGATATCAAGAAAACAAGGTGAATTCTAGATGTTTCCCATAACAGCCAAAAGATAAAGGTCTTAAGAATTTGCAAAGCAGACCTTTTTCCTGGGTGGCTTGGTTGACCCAGAGACAAAGTAAAGGTAAATCCTTGTTATTTTAGTGTAGTATAAGAATAATACAGGGTAGCCGCGGGGTCTTACCTCATTAAATAATAGTATTATTAATATACTATGTGATGGGCAAACAAGGCAATTGTACAGGGGCCCAGAGGATTAAGCTGCCTTAAAACCAATGAGTTTGTAAATTAACAGGTAACAGTTATAATCAGTAACAGAATAACTTTATCGTCCTTTATTCACAGCATTTGGAGTGTACAAAAGTAAAATAAAAACCACTCTGCAAAAATATGAAATGTTCTGTGAAAAACAAAACCAAAACACCATGTGGAGGACCACCTGACCCTCGCTAAGGGCCATACTAGTGTGGCCACAGTGCGCTTGTTGCTCACAGTGGTCCAAGGGACTGCTCAGGGAGTTTAAAGGCTCTTTTCCACATGCAGGTGCGTGTCAGCGAATGGCTATTTCACCCGCTTTGTCGAGCTTTTCCATAACAAAGGCCAGTGCCAAACCGGTCTGACCAGGTATAGGTTTTGGGCCCGACCTCTGGCTGTGGCCAAAGCGGGCCACCGGTGTCTGATGTGACGTGAACAGACTGCTGGCCTCTGATTGGCAACGAGAGAGTGGACAGCCCTCACTATTGACACGCAGGTCATACGGATTTAATATTTCACAACATCATACCGCTGTGCTAAAAGGCAGGGTTCGTGCAGTCATGGAAATCCTGGAAAAATCATGGAATTTTAAAATCAAATTTCCAGGCCCTGGAAAAGTTTTGGAATTTTGAGAAACTTATTTTAGAATCCTAAAATATAGTAGAAAAAATAATGGATAAATCAAAATTAAATAAGGAATCATGGCAGTTGTTAGGCCTGTAGCGGCGACGGGTCTCCTGCCTGTGGGCTCTGACGGAGCTGGGCACCCTGAATAGCTAATACGAGCTATAATGATGACAATAATACGCTTCTGGAGGAAATTATTGGAGCTGGCTTCATAATTACACAAACACAAGACCAGAGGATGCAAATCGGAGTAGTGAAAGTTTAGCTACTACCGTGCATAACCGTGGAAATGCAGACAACTTGAATTTGGAGATGGACTTTTCCTCAGGCGAGTAAAGAATCAAGGATCTTGTTTCTACGCTCTTGCATGTAAGTGTTTAAATTGGCTACATCAGCTCACGAGGACTCCGGTGCTTTATACTTGCATGTTCTTTGGCTATAACTTAACAACGGGACTATAGCAGGCACAGCGCTCCCCGCGCACGTTTGTTTCCCACAACCAGAGCAGCGCTTCAAGCCACTCCAGATTACACACGGATTAGACGAGCAAACTCACAGCGAACAAAACTCAAACAACTCTCTTGCAGTTACTGCGCACTCCAGTGAGAAACTATTGGTACAACGCATAGCCAACCATTGTTCAAAATCCTGGCTATTAACAGTAAACAATAAAAATGTGAATCCTCAGAGTTACAAAATATTACCCCAATACCCCTCATGTACCATAATATTTAGCAGAACGCCTGCTTTTCTTATTTATTGCTCAAGTACAAGTCAATGACAGAACATTTCACAGAAGTACCATTTATTGTACAATTTATCCAAAGGTTCAATGACTGAGCCTAAATGTTACTATTGCCCCCGACCACTGCACTACATCAATACGGAGCCTATGATGCTCAGAAACGTAATTGGAGCTAAAAGAGTTTTAGTGAGTGACATTGTGTGAGCTAAAGTTGTTTCAAAAGTAAAACTATAAAATGTTCCTTTTAAAGTGGCAAAATTCTTAGGCCCATTTTCACCTTTTGAATTGCACTAGAATGCAGGAAAATAAGGATGATAAGCTCTAAATTTGTTGGGGGGACCCCAAACCTTATACTAACCCCCACTTTAATGTATCTAACATTGTCACATCTGTCAGACACACAATTCTAGAGAAGCACATTATAGAAACTGATTCATAATGATATATCAGACTGCAATGTGTGTGACACTGTTATCAATTCCCTGTGATTCACCAGTTCTTTTTGCTCAGTGAGACTCTATGGCACGTGCACAGAAGTGTGAGCACGCCTGCGGGCGTCTTGCCAGTAGACTGTCACCTTTTTCAAAATGCCCGAGTTTGCAGCCCAGTCAGCCGGTGCCCTGGTCGTGGTCTCAGTACTCATTGGTCTTTCTCTAGTATTCTGGTCTCGACTACAGTAGGCCTAATCTTAAAAATCCCAAACTGAAAATGTAGTGCTGATAAATACGTACGCCGAATAATAAATGTGGCTAATAAAATGATGGCATTGGGGTCCTGGAAATGTAGTTAAGGGTCATGGAAAGTCATGGAAAACCTCAAGAGAAAATCAGTACGAACCCTGTAAAAGGGGATTTTGCTAATATTAGCATTTAGCCGCTGTTAGCGCTGCTTTAGCTGGCGTTCGCATAACATTTGCATGTAGCTTACCTTCATAGTAGTATTTAGCGGTTTCTTTTCTGTTTTAATACAGCTTGGCTCCTCTGAATGATTCCATAACTCCCACCACACACAGCATTTGTCCACAAATGTGGACAAATGCTGTGTGTGGTGGAAACAGAAAGGTACGCGGGTAGTGTCGATACGTGCACGTAGATTGTGACGTGCGCGGCCGGGTCGCGCTATGTGGAACGACGGCTCTAGTATGTTTGCTCGGGCACAAAATTAGAAGGAACATTGATCTGCATTAGACCTGGTTCTGTACAGGACATGGTTAGACTTGAAATTGTAGCTCTATTGATCTGGTTTACCCTGGTTCTGAGACTGACTGGATCAATGCCCACTCTCAGCCAACCAATTTGCTCTAAAAATACATAAAATACATTTGTCAAACTGTCCAACGTCATCCTTTTGCTTGTACTAATTTACACTAACAGCTAATTTTACCCTTATTTGCCTTTCTTTTAAATTGTTTTGTAATAATATTTGATTTGACCTTGATCTACCCTGTAATAACATTTGGACAAGATTGAGCTGAGCTACCAGGGTTGTGTGATGTGGCTGAAAGGAACAGGCGGAGATCTTATTTTTATATTTTTTATTAGGTATTATTAAATTGAAGAACAACGGAGATTTCTTTATTGTAAACGAGGGACGGCGGCCCATATACATCGACGGAAGACCGGTTTATCTGGTAACAAGTGGAAACTCAACAACAACTCGGTGGTGGAGGTTTGTTCAGCTCCTAAACTTATTTCCAAATATCACATCCGTGACTCTCAAACTGTTCACGCAAAGTACCAAAACATTAGCATAAACTAACATTGCATGTTGTTCATTTGTCCAGATTGCAGGTCTGCGGTTCGTGTTTCTAATAAACTTGGAACTCATTTCACTTATAAAAGCTGAAGCTGCCAAAATTGCCCAGCAGTAAGAAACACCAGCACAGGAAACTGAGACTGAATTAAGGACTATGGCAAAGTAACAATTGGAACAGGTTTGGCTCGTTGTTTGGACATTTCTGTCGTCATGTAGAACGATTCTTGGTCTGTCTGTTTTTTGTATGTCTGTATATTCTGTAGCTGAACTTTTTAAAGAAATTAAAATGGTTTCTCAAATGGCATGCGTCTTGGAGTAACATGATATTCTGCCACAGATTTTATTGCGGCAGTGCAATTTTTTTAACGGTAGGTTAGGGTTAGTGGACTTGGGACTTAATCTGCAAAAAAGTGGGTGGAAATAAATCACCAGAGTAGTTGCAGGGTTCGTCTGTCTGCACAAGTTTTACCATACATTACACAACAAAGGACCTGCAACAGAGTTTAGGAAATATTTATTCAAGGTGTGTATGAAATACCTTTTTGTGTAAGGACTCATTTTGACTGCTGACTCCGGTTTGACCTCAAGTCACTTCTTGATTACATAACGCATACACTCCCACACTTTGAGAGGAGACTGAAATTTTACTGGTCGTAAATCCTCCGAAATTAAATTAGCAGAAAGAATGCCAAGTCGTCTATCCAATAAAAGGTATTAAAGGCAAGTATCATTCCCCTTCATTTGCATTAGGAGTTATTGGGAAAAGATGGATTGACGGTACATTCTACCAAACACATTTTTACAGTGGTTCTAAATGCGTGACACTGGCTCAAAAGATATTGCCTGCAATGTTAAGATAAGATAATCCTTTATTGATCTCACAATGGAGAAATTCACTTGTTAAATCAACTCTCAAGAAACACTCAGAGTGTGCAAAAAAAAGACAGGGAAATATGCAATCAGTGAAATGGTAAATAAAGGTATCTTGTATACAATGAATGCAAATAATAAAGAATAAAGTTAAAGCAGACTATAAAAAAATGTGTCAGCAGTGCAAATTCTTTCAGTCTTGGTACAGGTAAAGTGACACTGATACAAATTCATAAATTTACTTAAGAAGTAGAGGTTCTTCCTCCAATATAACTGTTGAGCACACGTTTCATGAAGCGCATGTTCTGATATATTTTATTTTGTGACTATTTAATAATAATATAGTGTAATATAATATAACCAGGATAATCATAATAAATAAAATAAAATACAACAAAAGGTTTCGGAAACAAAGCAAAAAAATAAAAAATACAACTAGGCCTGTAGAACATTATTTTGGTCATGAAAATTCAGAGAAAGGCTTTGTGCATGTGCGCTAGAGAAACACACAGAAATATGACTGGAAAGTAATCAATTAATATGCATGGGTTATTTTCCCAAAGTAACCCATTAAGGGGCGCACAAGTTCACCCTTGCATAGGGCGCCAAATTGGCTAGGGCCGGCCCTGCTGCTACTCCACAATTATCGATAAAAATGATTATAATTATATGCACAAAGGATTTTGTTTTTTTCATCACACATGTCTGTTTTTACAATATACTCAAGAAGAACAAGACACATTTTATTCCACTACAAAAAACGGGTAGAGTTTTTTTTGAGTTATTTATTTTTAGAGACTAGCTCTTCTTTGCGTCACGCTGCGTCCGCCCTGCTGCCATTGCGCACGCTCCGCGGGTGAAGATTGTGGCAGCAGCAACATCGTGGACAGGAACCTAAACAGATACAGCTCAGAGATTCAACGTGAGTAAGTTGCCAATTCTCCATGAATATAAAATTATTTAATACCGTATAGTGGAGTTTGTATGTAGGTTTTGCGAATATGAACTAGTCCTAGTATTATTGAGGTGGCTAGCATTAAGTAACTTCGCGCGATGTTTTGCGATATATCCACAATCTTTGCCTAAATTGGACATTTGTTGTTGCTGAAGACACTCGTTTTCTGTCCTGGATATCTGTCTAAATCTTCTCCTTTTAGCTATTAGGTTGATGTCGCACTCGGTGACTTTCCATTAAGACTTATTTACGACTTTTTTCCGTCCAGGTCGTTCGTAGCTGCAAATCCACATCCTCTTTTACGCATGTTTTATTATGTATAGAGAAGGTAGCAAGCTGTATCTCTTTTCAGATAACCTCTGTTAATCTTAATCACCTTTTGGGCGATAAAGGCTACAACACGTTGATAGCAAGTATTTTACGACACTAGTCAGATGATTAGAAATAATAATACTCATGTAAACTTGCTGCCCTAACTTTTCGAAATGGGAAAGTTAGGAAATGTTAGGACTTGGTACTTTTGTATCACGCGAGAACAGTTATTTGGATATAGCCAAAGCACACTGAAGATAGAAGTTGTCTCAAAGAAAAGGCGTTTATTGCCATCGTTCCTAGTTACAAAGCAGTATTTCCAGCTGGTGAATTCGGAGAGAGAGAGAGAAGTGAAGTCCACGTCTCCGTTGACAGTTCCATTTTATCCTAGTCTTGCACTTCTCTACGCAGAGAGGGTGACTGCCTACCAGTGAATCAGTAGTTTGTCTGTGTGTTTGTACTTTATTATGTACTTCACGTTATGTTCAGAATGATTATGGTGTTGACCGTTTTTATCAGCTAATCTCACCGACATGGTCTTGTTCTGTAGCGTTTAAGCAAAGCATGAGTCAGGCGCTTGTTCAGATTTCGTTACAATCCTTACAATGGTGAATGAATGGATATACTATTTAAAAAAATGGTGTTCCTGTAAATTCGTGTGTAATTTAGCATGTAGCAGAGGGAGGTTTTTAACCTTAGCTTTAAGACACACAGGTAAGTTCCATTGAAGGGCACAAGTATTCCATTGGTTAAACAGAATTTATTTGTTACAAAATGTTTCTTTCGTTTCAATCCATAGATACGCTTAATTTAAAACCTTTAGCACAGATGTACGTTTAGTCCATGAGATACAGATTTCATATTTATGGCAAGAGTCCTCCAAACAAGTCCCCGCCAACCGATGGACAGACCAAAATCACAGACAGACATGAAGACAAGACAGCGATGGGCAGCGCTGGTGCTACTGCCGTAGAGCCATAGGCCGCTCATCACAGGACCATCGGGGAACCGCAAACTCAATACACTGCGACGCTACGTGAAGGGACCCACAACAACACTAGTACAAATATACATTCTAATTATGGTAAATGGTAAATGGACTCAACTTACAGTATATAGCGCTTTTCCACCTACATTAGGCACTCAAAGCGCTTTACAGCAAGGATCCACTCACCCATTCACACACCAGTGTACGCAGACACTGGAGGCAAGTAGGGTGAAGTGTCTTGCCCAAGGACACAACGACAGTGTGCATTTGCGGGAGCTGGGATTCGAATCCATGACCTTCCGATCACGAGACGACCCACTCTACCACCTGCGCCACCGTCGCCCCATTAAGGCGGACAGAGTTTATTATATTAGATCCATGGACAGAGCACCCCAGCGCCAGCACCGGGTACAACAGGCAGCGGGAGATACACAAGGTCAGAGGGCAAACAACACTAAACCGGGGACTTTCATAGTGCGCCCCCAGCGGTCGCGGGGGAGCAACACTATCCCAAATTACTCGCCTCATCACAAGCAGTAACCCCCGGCTCACATTAACTACGGTACGGGTTAGGTCCGGGTTCGGTCCTGATCCGGTCCGGGTTTGCCCGGCTAAAATTGGACTAAAACTAAATTAAAAGTTTTTCATGAGACTAAAACTATGACTAAAATGTCCAGATATTTTAGTCGACTAAAATAAGACTAAATAAAAATGAAAAGGAGAGACTAAAATCATCCAAACGTCTATTGACAGTCTGAAAGAGCCTCATATCATGTAAATTCACTGCCAAAGGAACAGCTCTGAGCTTTGTTCATGTGGGAGTAGCTCCATGAAGCAGAGGACCTTGATTAAATATGATTATAATGAATATTATAAATGCAAAGTTGACTAAATTTGTCTTAAATTTAGTCGACTAAATTTACTTGCAATTTTAGTCGACTAAAACTAGACTAAAATAGAAGATATTATTTTGACTAAATCTCGACTAAAATTGAATTACATTTTCGTCAAAAGACTAAGACTAAAGCTAAATTAAAATATGTTGTCAAAATTAACACTGGTTTAGTCTCCGCCCACCGCGCCCCTGTTATCACATAAGCACAGAGTTTACACACTGTCGAATATGGCAACAACACTGGCATGGCCAACTGTAAAAAAAAAGTTGAAATTTATAAAATACTGTAAAAATGTCAAATTTCACTAATTTTCTTCCAAATGAAACCCTGATATCACAGATTGAGTGATTTTATGCCGTATTTCAGTGAGATTTAAAAATGGAAGTTTTCAGGGTAAAGTCCAATCTGATGAAATTCAGAAAAAATATTCAAATTCATTCTTTTTCTTCCAAATGAAATGCTGACATTGTAAAAGTGAAGTTTTAAACGGCTCTGGAAGAGCAAAGAAAAACATTGTGTTTATAATGGAAGTCAATGGGGCTGTTTCAGTCGCTGCCATTTTCAAATAAAGAATCGTCCACTACAGAAAAAGTACAAATGCAATCAAATCAATTTTTGTCTCATCTTTGACACATCCAAGGCCCTAAAATCCACCAAAGCCCCAGCTCTCTACTATTCATTATTCTAAAGATACATCAAAGTTTTTGTTTTGAAACTGGCAAACAAAGTGTTAAAACCCAAATAAACAACATGTTTGGTAGTTTTGAGAAGGTGAGAAGTGAATCTTCAAATTTGTGAAAATATTTTGAAAAAAGATGAAAGTATGTGGTTTTTATAGCAGTTTGAAAAGCGTGTACATTTTTGTACACTAGGGTAACGAACGTATGGAAAGTTGTAAATCTCTCACTACAGAAAAACTACAAATGCTTCAAACAATTTTTGGCTCATCTTTGACACATCCAAGGCCCGAAAATCCACCAAAGCCTCAGCTCTCTACTATTCAGTATTCTAAAGATAATGAGGTTTTTATGTTGTTTTGTAACACAAACTTCAAAGTTTTTGTTTTTAAACTGGCATATAAAGGGTTAAAAACCCAAAATAAACAACATGTTTGGTAGTTTTGTGAAGGTGAGAAGTGAATCTTCAAATTTGTGAATTTTTTTGAAAAAAGATGAAAGTATGTGGTTTTTATAGCAGTTTTTAAAGCGTGTACATTTTTGTACACTAGGGTAACGAACGTATAGAAAATGCAGATCTCCAATATAAAAGACATGAGAGAAAAACAAACACTGGATTCGGAAAATTTGGCTCGAAAGAACATTTTCTGCCAAAACCCACGTCTCAAGCTAGCCTGGCTAACGCCAGACTGCTGTGTGCGCTCGAATCTTTTCGAACTTCACAACAGCCTGGGGACCATGGCCGACATTTTTCCATGGATTTGGGCACCAATCACAGAACGAGGAGGGACGGTAAGACGATGATATACGGAAGCTTGTAGTTTGTTTAGGGATAAAAAAAAAAATAATATTTACGGATCCAACATGACGGCATCATTCGATCAAGCTTTAGACCGTGTTCTAAATAGTTTAGCTCAAAAGTTTACAGCAGGTACGTCATACGTCATCTGATACCATGATACGATTGGCTATGGCTACGTGCAGACGCATGAGAGACATTCGTAGCGCCCAATAAACGACTATGGACAATCGTAAACCACACCTCTCCTACGAGAAAATGAATTGGTGGTCCCCAGACTAAATATCACTTGTGATTTTAGTCTGGCGTTAGCCAGGCTAGTTTCAAGCTGCAACACAGACCAAATGGTCAGGAAATGGAAAAAAAAAATCTTACAAAATGTACATAGGTTAACATAAGGGTTAAACTAATACCACCCAAACAATTACATGTTATCATATTTTTAAAGGCCATAACATGTAAACATTCACAGGACAGGGAGTAAAAAGTAAATGAACCCAGGAATCTCGCTGAACTGCAACAGTTCTGTGAAGAGGAATGGTCCAAGATTCATCCTAATCATTGTGAGCGTCTAATCTGCAACAACAGAAAGCTGCTGCAAAAGAAGAGTCAGCCAGCTATTTAATACAGGGGTTCACTTATTTATTTCGTGCATGTTGTGAATGTCTCAGGTTTTTCTGCAAAATATCTTGATAAACTTGTGAATTATTTTTTCTATTGATGATAGCAAGTTGTCCAGGCCCTGAGGCAACACAACAGCCCCACACCATGATTTTCCCTGCTCTATACATCAAAATGAGCATAGGGTTTTGATGTTAATGTGCTGTTCCATTTGTCTTCCACACATGATGTTGTGTGTTCCTCCTAAACTGTTCAACTTTGGGTCCAACAGTCCACAGCATATTTATCCAGTAGTGCAGTGGAGCATCCAAGAGCTCTTTCGCAAACCAAAGTTGTATGTGACAAATAAATAAATGATCTTTCTATCTGATCATTACCTCGGAAGCACACCTGAATGCAGGAAGTGGCCACATATGATTTTGTCTTATTTTCAATGGATTACCTCCCAGACCCTCCATTATAATTCAGTCAATTTGATCTAAGGGTTTTTTATTTTTATGTTTTCCACAAGTTCAGTCAATAGGTTAGTTTTGGGATCAATAAAGTAGCTGAGCTTCCCCACATCTTGAGTGTAATGATTAACTACATCCAGTTGTGCTACTTTGTACTACTTCTACTACAACCAATGGTGCCAATGAACTTAAACTGCCACGTCCAGATGACATGATCAAATATACACAATGTTCCTGTGTTTGGCTATAGGATTGGTGTTGTTTGAGTGTTAGCATTCTCTCTTTTTGCTCTTTGTATTCTATAAATCTGTCATACTTCTGTTTGATTTATAGTTCACGCTTTGTAAGTTAATGAAATGTTGCTGCTCCACCGATGCTCGAGTCTGACCCGACTCTGCTCCATCAACTCTCACAGGTAACAATAGAAATTAGCGTTTTTTTTAATACATTTATTTAAATTCTCACTGAAACATTATCAGTGTGGGACAGCAAAATAACATTTGAATAAAAAGAGTGTTTATAATACATAAATCTACACTATTCACAGCTATAGTTGATCATAGTATTACTTATGCCTTTTTAATACTCACTGCATATTTTGGCTTTGATTTTCACAGACACCCGGTGACACCTGCCCTGGCCTCCTGTGCAGTGCGGTTCTTCAGCAGTGACCGAGAGGAGCAGTTCAGGAGCTGGCGCTGGTCTCGCGCTGTGGCTGGACTCTTGGCTGGGAGTGGAGCTGTTCTGGCCTATACCCTCAAACAACACAAGGTTTGAACACAAAACTTACTGAACAAACTTACAAAAAAACAAAACATACCGGTCTGATCTAAACTTATAAAATCTAAAAGGTTTAGGCAGAGACTTTTGTCACATTAACAGAGCAATTAGTGCCTTGATTCAAAGCAAAACGGTCCGGGGTTCAAGTCACATATTGGGCCTATATGAAGTTTACATGTTCTCTCAGTGACTATGCAGTTTTCCTCCCGGTGAAAAGGGATACACAACCAGTATAATACAGGGATACAAAGTCAAAATAGTTTGGGTAAACATGCACCTAAAAATATTATTTAGTGACTTATTAAGAGGGGGATTTTGACAGGACTGGACCAGTTTGGTTCACTTGAGATTATGGATGTCACGGTTACCGGAGTAGCGGTAGGCCAGGCTAGAGACTGTCAGAACGTGAGGGACAAACTTTAGTTGTTCCGCTAACATGTGCTGGAAAAGTTACAGCACTGCAGCATGACAAAAAGCACCGTTACCATCTTTACCTTTATGACTTTGCAAAGTGAACACATCATAATTAGTGTTTAAAAGCGTCACAATTGTAAAGTGAGGAGCCTTTTCTCTCCATCTCTCTCTGAGCAACATTGTGTGCTCACACAAGAAGCACGTCATGTCAATTAATTTAATCTTTATTAAGGACACATGTGCGAACACATGATCCATAGTTAAATTAAAAACAGAGAATATGGAAATGTATACAAATACTGCAAATAATTACAGCAACATTGGCAGTAAAAAATATAAGCCCCATCAATTCTCTAACTGTAGGTCACAAAAAGGCAAGAGGCCAATGATTCCCCATTATTTACATGAGGTGAATCTCACTGAGCTGATCTCAGACACACCAAAGTCTGTAAAATGGCATTTGGAGAGTTGCCAAGTCTCCACATTCATTGATGTATTTATTTATGACAGGGTAATTGAAAATTAACATGGTACAAAACAAGTTTGTAGATGAAGCTTTTGCTAGTGCTCATTATCAGCTCCAGTCCCTGGTTGGGCCTTTCTACACTAAATTAAAATGACATTTGTAGTACATTTTGCATTTCTTCTAAATAGGCTAACCGACCAAAAATTAATTACAAAAACACTAATTGTCTAAGTCTGTCATTTCAAATTTAGAAGCTCAGCAAATGTTTAGGCGATTGGAAACCTCTTGAAGCTTAAAAATGTGCAGATAATTAATGTACAGTCTATTTTAAGGTTTATTATAGCAAACAATAAAAAGTTGCTAAATCATAATTGACCAACACTGGGTTCGACCAACACTGGGTTCGCATTTTTGGCCCCCAGTCCAAATGAGTTTGAGACCCCTGCTTTAGGGTAAAGGGTCTGGGTCGTTATGGGAGTGGCCAAGGACATTTATCTGCATGTGGCAGGCAACAGCCTGATATCACTGTGCCTTAGTCCTGCATCAAAACACCTTTGAATATGCTAAATGTGGCCGTTAGGTGGGGCAGTGCACTCATCTACAAAAAAAATACTTATGTAATTATTCTATATTATGCCTATTACATTGAACAGCGATTTAAAAAAAACAACAATCCTATATTGATGTTTTCCAAAACTAATTTATAGACTTTAATACAGTATAGCCTGCCCATCTCTGAATGGCCTCATCATGGTTCAATCCATATAGAAGTGAAAGTAAAAATAAGCTGTGCCATGTGCGTGTATGTTAAGTTTCACTTTGACGGTTGGACCAAAGTTAAGAAGCAGCAGCGGCAGAATCTTGGAATTCTGCATTTGTGACTCTCCCTGGATTATTAAGTATGCTTTAACTGTGGGAATATGCTTTTACCTCGACATGGAAACGCAAGAATTGGATCTATTTTCATATTTGTCTGCACCTTTCTGAATTGCGTCCTGATCATCTTTGGGCAATAATAAACTATAGGCAATTAACGCATGCAGTAGGCGTGTGACCAAGTAACCGGTTAACCGGTTAGTAAATCATAACCGGTTAGGAAAAATCAGTAACCGATAACCGAAAAAAAGTCAAAATGAACACGTATTATTTATTTAGAAATTAAGGCGAGACACGGCAGGTGAAATATTGATTTTTCACGCAGTGGTCGAAGTGGAGATTTGTATCTATTTTCCTCTCTTTACATCTTAGTTTTCTAGATAAGTTCTGATAAGTGACTGCACGCTCCATTGGCCGTATAGCGCAACTGCGGTCCACTTCTTAAACAAACGGTTAACCGGTTACCATTTTTTCGGTTAACCGGTTACCATTTTTTGTAACCGTTCACACCCCTAGCATGCAGACTTTATTTGGATGTAGCGGCTCTCAGACCAATTTTTGGTGAATTCTTCTTGCTGAATCAGCACATATCACCATAGATGGTCCTTTTTATTTCAAATTGAATAATTCTATACAATTCTAACCTCAACAACAAACATTTTATTGTGAAAACAGAGCTGGCATTTTTAAGCATAAATAAAGGTGTAGGACTCAGTTTAAACATCTGCTAAATACACACAGTTGAAGGTTTCACGGCACTGACCACCGATCTGTGGCCCTTCACCCTGTGTACACTTCAATATGCGGGCCTCTCTGATAAAAGTTTGGACACCCCTGGCCTAAATGAATGCAGAGCTATATGATTATTTTATCGACTAAAGAATCACCAACCTCGGGGGCCTTGGGCTGCCTCTAGAGTGTTAAGTTGGTCGAGGACTACCAGTGAATTAAAATATACCCCAAAGACTTAAAGTAAATATCCCTCTTCTCTCTTTCTTTTTTTTGTCTTTAAGGCTGAAAAAGCAGATGCCATTACCGGACAGTCTGTGGGCACCCTCCCCTCCTCTTCATTACCGATTTTCAGTCAGGAGGAAGTGTCCCGTCACCGCACTCTGGAGGATGGGATTTGGGTCACGTACAAGGGAGGAGTCTACGATATCACGGAGTTTGTGGCCATCCATCCCGGAGGAGACAAGATAATGTTAGCAGCAGGGGGCTCCGTGGAGCCATTCTGGGCCCTATACGCTGTCCACAACCAAGAGCATGTGCTGGAGATGCTCTCAGAATATAAGGCAAGTCAAGTTAAAAGTCATAGTGTGTAACTCAAATAGAATAAAACGGAATACAAGCATTAACAATATTATGTTGAGTGTTTCTTAGATATCTTATGTACAGTAATAGGAATACTTGGGTCAGTGACGTGAGATTTATGTGTCTCCAAGCCACAGCTACAGTACTCTAGTTATGAATATAAAAGCTTGAAATTGATAAGATTTACCCCGGCTCACATTAACTACGGTCCGGGTTCGGTCCTGATCCGGTCCTTATCTGGTCCGGGTTTGCCCCAAACTACCACTCACAGTGAGTCCGGCTGACACTGTGGCCAGCTCTGGCGGCAGATGCTGCCCCAGGCACGGAAACGGCCCTCGCGAGAACAGAAGTGCATGTGAGTTTCGCTCTTGGTGCAAGTTCACGTGATAAAAAGCCCCATGTATTGAGAATGAGGAGTTGTCGTCACGGCACAGAGTAGAGACCTGCACGGGAATGGATTTCAATCCCGTTCCTGCCCGCTCCCGAGTCTCCCGCGGGAGTGTCCTCCCCTGTCCACCCGGGGAAATCTCCCGGGTCCCGGCAAGTCCCGAGTTTTTTTAAAGGCCAGCGCCGATACGCACTAGGACGCAGAGTGCCATGTGCCAAATGCCGTGGCTCATGCTTTTGCCTGACATAAAAACAAACAGTGGTGTGTGATGATGTCATCAGGCCGCGCTGCGCAGGTGTGAGGGCTGGCCAGCAGGGCTTAGGTATGAAACGGAGACCTCTCCTCAATCGGGGCATCATTTGTACTTTTATGACTGTTCAGAAAACAGAAAATATTCAGTAAAGTTTATTGATTAATAAATAAATAAAATAAAGATTTACTTTTTTTTTAAAGGCAACAAATAATCATTTGAATAATCGTGATTTCATTTATGACTAAAATAATTGTGATGATTATTTTTTCAATAATCGAGCAGCCTTAACGTGCTGATGTTTTGATCACATTTGTGCAATATGGATCTTGCCATGCGCCAGTCGAGCTTTTTTTTTATAAACACCCCTTAGCCACTGGCTGCAGTTACATGGCGCAACCACGGCGCAACAGTTGTGCACATGTCGTAAGACTCAGTGTTTGAACGGGCCTTTAGTCAGATCACTCAGACTCCTGAAAGTCTGTACCGGGAGGAATGAGAGTCTCAAAATGAGTGAGAAGAATGAGTTAAAGGAGGGCAAATTGCATATTTCACATATTTATTTATATTTAAAATAGAGGAAGGTCAATCATTGTACTTGTACAGAGATGACTTTTGTTTGTTCATTTACCTTTAGGGTTATGTTACTGGTATCTGAACAACAATCATTGTTGCTGATTGTTGATATTAAAAGTACATTTCAAAAGTTTAGCATTTAGAATCTTCTGTATCATTCATAATAACTGTGTGCTGCTTATACTATTTTTTTTTTTACAGAATTATATAGTGTTATTTTGTACAACGCAGTAGGTCATACTGTGTAACGGTGAATAATTCTGGGAAATGTATCAAAAATGTATGATTACATGAAATGTATATTTTTGACCAAAATGCAAACAGTAAAGAAGGAAAGTTCATATATTCTGAAGTTTTACAGTTTTTGTGTAAAAAAAAAAACATGTATTAGGTCAAAAATTGAAATTACTTGGTATTTGGTGTAAACATTTTAATTTTTTAAAATTAGCTACAGTTTATTTATAGGTTATTTATAGATTACATTTTGGATTACTCTGTTAGACCAAATGACAGTTTTAAGACATTCCAGATGTTAAATGCAGAAAAAAGCTATTTTATTTTTTTTGCTGGGGGCCATTCTGCCTGTTTGTAAAACGTCACTGACCCACTCCCATTTTTTTCCATTAGGAAAAGTTAATGTTTGTTTAAAACTGCCGAGCTACATGTTGCATATAAAACTTCAAATGACTTTGACCTTTGAAAGGTGTCTGTTGCTGTTGTGGCTATAATCAGATATTGTTTAACCCAAACATGGGGAAGGCCGCTGCAGTAGTACAGGAAGTAGCAACAGTCAGTGAATGGGAAATCCCTACATACTGTATGTTTATAATGGACATATTTGTGGGCACTTATCATAGAGCAAAATGTGTCCAGATTGGTAATTCTCAACTCATCCCATCTTAGGATCGCAATTGTTTTCCCCGCAATTTCTGTTTAAATCAAAGAGTCAAGTAAATCCACATCCAGAATTTGTGTCCATCATGAACAATTGTCAAAGGTTATACACATAAGTCCTGGGCACACTCTTATCAAATAATTATCTTCTTGACTTTTCCCTCCAGGTGGGAGAGCTGAGAGCCGAGGACCAGAGGAAGCAGCAGAGCCTGAATCCATCGGACCCTTATTCCTCCGACCCGAGCGCCACCCTGTCCTCCGCATCAACAACCTCAAACCCTTCAACGCGGAAACCCCTCCTGAAATCCTCACTGAGAGCTACATCACCCCCTCCGTCTTCTTTTACAAACGCAACCATCTCCCTGTGCCGAACATCGATCCCGCCACCTACAAACTCCAGATCGAAATCCAAGCACCAACGAACAGCGAACGTGGAGGAGGCGTTCTGTCGCTTTCTTTGGACGATTTGAAGAATAAATTTCCCAAACACACAGTGACCGCGACGATACAATGCGCCGGGAACAGACGATCGGATATGCACAAGGCGAAGCAAGTGAAGGGACTGAACTGGGGCATTGCCGCGATTGGGAACGCGTCCTGGAGCGGCGCCAAACTGCGGGATGTTTTGCTGGCTGCAGGATACACTCTGGATGACTCAAAGTGGGCACAGCACGTGCAGTTCGAAGGACTCGATCAAGACGTCGCGGGGACGACCTACGGAGCATCAATCCCGCTCAAAAAAGCCATAAGCGAGGACGGCGATTGCTTGCTCGCTTACGAAATGAACGGGGAGGTTTTGCCGGCGGATCACGGTTTTCCTATTCGGGTGGTCGTTCCTGGGACAGTTGGAGCGCGTAACGTGAAATGGTTAGGCAAAATTATAGTAAGCGCTGAAGAGAGTAGCAGTCACTGGCAGCAAAACGATTACAAAGGATTTTCACCGAGCACGGACTGGGACACGGTGGATTACAAGTCTGCGCCGGCTATACAGGAATTGCCCATTCAGTCCGCGATTACGGTACCAGCAGATGGCGCCATAGTGGATAGGAGCGAAGAGGAAGTGACCATAAAAGGATACGCATGGAGCGGCGGTGGTAGGGAGGTCGTACGAGTCGACGTGTCCATAGACGGGGGTAACACGTGGAAAATAGCCCAGCTCAAGTGCTCAGATAAGGGGGCAGACGGAGAAACAACACCCCCTCCTGGTCGGGCGTGGGCGTGGAAGCTGTGGGAGCTGACCGTGCCTTTGCCAGAGGACACAAAAGAGATGGAGATCGTTTGTAAAGCGGTGGACAGTAGTTACAACATGCAGCCGGACACGATATTGCCCATATGGAATCTGAGAGGAGTCCTGAGCAACGCGTGGCATAAAGTGAATGTCAGGATACAAGAAGAAGAATAAACTTTGATGAACTAATCTGGACTGGTTTTAATTTATTTGAGCAGGTACTAATCAGTTTGAACTGGTAATGTTCTTCTTGCACAATAACATAAAGTGAAGGTATACTTTAGCAAAATGTGCTCAATTTTTCCTCTGCAGTTACCCCATTCTTCAATGCCAGAGTAACTTAGCTGAAGGATTAACCTTTGTGCATGTTTGGGTTGATTGGCAAAGCCCACACACACACAGGAAGAATACACAAACTCAATATACACTCACACTGTTTTGGAATAAAAACATAGCACAGTGTGATCCTCAACTTAAACATATGGTGAGTGAAGCAGAATAACTGACGTTTGTTATTTTCACAATTGTTTTGCACAATTATGTCCACTAATGCACACAAGTTTCAATTTAAACCAGGTACTTTCATGTCATTTTATTATCAAAGCTGGGGAAAAATTATTTCAACTATTTTAACCAAATCATGTAAATCACACAGTGCTTATATTTATTTAATAACCAGGGCTTGGCATGATCATCTAGCCTGGCATAAAACCAGACTGACTTTATTTATGTATTTATAAATACATATAAAGACTGGAATTGTAACAGGATGCAAATTCCAAATCTAGACTTGAGGCGGGCCTAACGATCGCCGTTTCAGGCCGGACTCACACCTAGCGCGGCGGAAGAGAAGAGAGCGGCGAGCTTCCATTCATTCCCTATCACCCGCCCAATTCCGCGGTTTAACCGTGAACCTGGCAAACCTGGCCCGGAGGAGCACAGGTGTTTGATGGGAAATCCTCGCGCGGAAGATGACGCACTGTTAACTCCCGCCTCCCGTGCTATGATTGGCTCGTCTTGGTTTTGCCGGAGTCAGCGAGATTCAAATCGCACAATTCCAGACTGTATCCCAATGTATCTCTTAACATGGAGGATCAGTCTGGCTCGTGCCAGGCTAATGATCACAAGCCAACTATACAAACACTGGCTCCTACATGTTTTAATAAACATTAAACCATACTCCAGACTTCGGTGTCTTGAAAATTAGCACGCACCAAAAAGCAAAGTAAAATGTGGCTAGTAAAAACGCGGCTTCAATTTTTTTTAAGATCACCCAGAGAGTCTATGCAAAAAAATAAAATAAAAGTGTCAAGCCCTGAATGTCACTTAAAGGTGCATTAGTTGCTGACCTCTCTTGCAGCCGCTTTCCCACATGAAAAGTTGCATAATGCACTTTTAAGTTGTTTGTGTATAAAGTTATTGGAAGTTTTTGATAGAAGTCAACAATAAGTTTCTGCTTTTGGTAAGATATTTTTCCACTGTTTATTATACTAAGGGTGTGTCATTATTAGCTGAAAATATTTTACTGATTTACAATGTAGTTTCTAAGCAATTTGAACCTGCAAAGTATATTATTTACCGTCTTCCTGATTGTTTACAGTAAATGGTTTTATATTCAAGAGGTACTGGAGATGTTTCTTTCGTTAATTCTAAGAAAAAGTCTCTGTTTAACCAAAGTCTGAAATAAATAATATAAACCTGTAAATGCTTCTCAAGTGAACAATAAATGACTGAAAATAGTTACAATTATATCTCACACTCTGGTCCGCTGAATGGTTTCTTCCCTGTGTCTGCTCTTTTCTGTTTAGCTCGATTATATTTTAGGGCAAAGGATTAGGCTACTTGCAGACTCGGCCATTGAATGAGCTATTTTACGGAAAATGATTTCTTGCAGACTGATAAACTGAATGGTGACTCCTCTGTGTGGGTTATTTAGATTACACTTTTGGTTAAATGTTGTCTTGCAAACTGTATGGTTTCTTCGTAAAAGTGCTTTTATCCCAAATCTCTTCGGGAAAACAAAGCACAGTTCAATCAATCAACCTTTATTTACACAGCGCTTTACAACAGCACCTGCTGAACCAAAGTGCTTTTCATAACAATGTAATAAAAACAATTTCAACACAACACAAAAATTCCATACCAATCAGCCACCAGGGGCCTCGCACCCTGACCCAGGCCCAGGGAAGGCGTGTGGAAAAGCATGTTTTATTTTTTATTTTATTGCAATGAACAAATACAAACAAACAAGGTACGTAATATTTACAATGTTAGTCGGTAGCAAAAGTAAAACTAAATAAAATAAAGTTAGGGGCAGGATGAAAAGCATCATAAAAATCATTCAAATAAACCAAAATCAATCATGAAAAGCATAAGAGTATTTATGTGTGCCTTTTATATAGGCTATTTTATCGTTGAAATCCCGTACCACAACCTGAAGGCCGCGTGCATCATGGCATAAGCAGAACTAAGTGCAATTCCACTCTTTACCACTCAGAGGCAACACCTGATTTGTAGAAGCAGAATGTGATCGAAATCAACAGGGAACCGTGGATGGAATGGCAGGAACAAAACGTGTTTATCTGTCTACTTTGTAAGTATCTCTTTAGCTGGCAAAGTTAACCTATGCTAGCCTACACTAATATAAACAGAGATATTGTGACATGAGTTGTAAAGTGGCTCTAAAGAAATAATATAATAATGCATCGGTTTTATATAGCGCTTTTCTGAACACTCAAAGACGCTTTAGATTGCACTATTCATTCACTCCATACCTGGTGGTAGTAAGCTACTGTAGCCACAGCTGCCCTGGGGTAGACTGAGTGTGCCAAGCCATTATATTTTAATAATGGCTTGGCACACTCCCACATTGGGCATACACCGGTGGTTCCTACAATGTTGAATTCATTATTCATAAATTCTGTAAAAAAAAAAAAGAAAGAAAAAAAAGTGTATGTGTATCCTTAAAAAAATGCATTTATATTGTTCCTCATAAGCCGGTAATATCACTGAATTCTCAGACTTAGGAAAAAATAAAGACAGGATGCACACGACACTTTTAACATCCCTAAGATTTTTGCATGCTTGTTGCCAAGGAGATGTGTGGCATTGCTTTACCACATCTGTAGAGGGAGCTTTAAAAAAAAAGAAGACACGCTTCACACAACAACTCTAGACTGAAAGAGTCACATTCAGGAAAAGCAAAGAGAGCCAGAGTGTGGCTGTGGTCACGCACTCTTGAAGGAGGTTTCAGTTTGAAAGTTGCGTTGTTTATTTCCATAGGCACACCCTTTACCATGCCCCTGTGGGTCCAGCTCTCTGGAGTGCATTCTCAAACTCAGTTGCTATGCCATAGTATATCGCAGCCTCCTGAGTGCTGATCCTGTTACCAGTGATTAACATAAAGCCTTCAGAGTGATCAGCTGCTTGTCAACATCCACATTTGCTGCTGTGCTTTGGAACACTTTGAATCATGAGTGCCTTACTGAATTATGTAATCCAATTGGCTATGGATGGACTTCTGTTGTGTAAATAAAACAAGGCTATAAAGCATTACAGAGTAGAGTAATAACATTTGACTACTTGGAAGTTCTGCCAGTCCCAATCAATACAACTACAAATTTGGTCATTTTAGTGTAGTGTAGTGAACTATGGGCTTCTAATGGGCTTCTAATGTATTTTACCACTGGTTTAAAATGTTCATGAAAAATCCAAAAGCATTTTCAAAACTCGTTTTGGCAATTGGCAAATTGCAAAGTCTGCAACAATTTAAAGGATGTGAGCCGATGTAAGTAAAATATTCTATATCCAAGGGTCTTATATAACCTGTTGATGCTGTAGTTTTCACCTCTACACACCCGTACAGAAATGTTTGTAATTTAGCAGCTCATATCTTGCTCCCCTTGATCTGTTTTCAAAATGTGTTAAAAGTCTTAATTATTTTTTTCTGAGAATAGTGAATCTTTGCAATCACGTAGAAAACATTCAATTAGATAATTCCCTAAATCATACAACTCTAATACTTGTATTTTAGAAACACTGACATATCCTGCCAATTTCTGTTGGCAAAATGCTAGCTGCTTAATCAGGTTTAGCCAGTTGAAGCCCTGATGGAAACAAATGGAAATCGATGGATTAAGTTGTGTTGAAAGGGCCACATATGTCAGAGTGAGAGTTACAGCGTGTCAGGAGCACCTCCTGATGCCAGATGTGACCAGGATCCGAGCGTTCACAGATTTTAGAGGATTAACTCGATGGAGCTTTGGCCAGTGTTCACCCACACTCAAATCTCTCTAAGCCCCAAAGCTGCATTTAACCAAGCTCTCATAGCACCACCACAGATAACGATACCTGACTTTTGAGGCGGCAGTATGTAAATTGACAGAGAACTCACCCAGCAATCAAAAAGTTGGTGGTTGGAAGGTAAAGGGAGTCGTTGTTATAACCAGTAGCTTGGTGGTTTTGAATCCCGGCTCCCGCAGGTGCACACCTCCTTTCTGTCCTGACACTTCACCCACCCTCCAGTGTTTGCATACACCGGTGTGTGAATATGAGTGTAAAGCACATGGAGTGCCTAATGTGTTCATGCTACTTTGTATACGGATCGTTTTAATACAGATATGAACAAAATCAAGTCGGTACACTTTTTCTCAATACTTTCAGTTATTCATACTTTTCTATTGATTCTTGTGTCTTCAGATTGCACTGTTGAGTTACTGTGACAAAGTAATTTATCTTGTGGATCAATAAGGTTTGGCATCTGGGAACGTGAGATCATATTACAGTATATTGCGCTCTTCATACACAATGTAACTGTCTGACCTCCTGTAAACTTGATATGGCTCTTGAATATATGGCAGCTTGTGTTTATATATTCATATTTTATGTGTCTCTTCTGCGTGAATCGCTGTCTTGTGAGTTGTGAACAGCCTTTTTTACCACCATCTAAAGACAACATCCATTTTGTGAAGAATAGGTAAGCACAGAATAGTAAGCCCACTGTCACGCTTGGTATGGCTCTGTGTCTTTGGGGCACTGTCAAGTCTAAGTGTACCATAAGCCCACACTTGGGATAGAGACTCCAAAATGGAAGAAAGTAAAAAAAAGCAAAAACAAATAGAATAGCGTTGCTTACAAATATCATCTCTTAAGTCTTTGCGAAAAATGTACGAAGTGAATTAAAGGATTTGAACATTTTTGCTCCCTAGTACATTAATAAACCGCATTACGTATGAAGCATTTTCCCTCTCCATCGTTTGGAGTGGAGATGCTAAAACCCATTTTACGTTGCACAAAACGCCCTAGTTTAATCTGCACATCATCATCTCTCTCTGTTTATCTCTGTGACTCATCCGGCGGCATACTTACATGCTGTTATATAATGTCTTGGTTTGGAAAAGTGTTAGCATGTTGTTGTTTTTTTTGTGGCACATGTAGGCCAGGATGAGCCGGGGATGTGTCTGCCGCTCGCTGACGTGCGTCGTGCGCTGCCTTCTTTCTTCTGGTTGACTCAACAAAAGCAGAGCTACCCACCCCCACCTCATGTTACTATCGCATCGTGACTGTGCTACCCTGCAACCTCCCAAATATGCAACCATTTAGAGGTAAGAAGTGGGGCTCCAATAAATATCAGATATATCAGGCACCTGCAATAAATTTTCAAAGTATGTTTTGTCAATGTAAAAGGAGCTGTACCTATTTTTATACCCATAGTATATATTGTGTTCGCAGACTCCTGGGGGGAACATTTGACTGCAACGTATTATATGCAATCATAAACCCGGAAGTAGGACCGAGGCTAAAAACAAATAGCCGAGTGCAATCTAATATTGTAAACATTACAATGTCACTTTGCTCTGCTCTCGGAAAGTTCTTTTTTCATTATTATAAACTCATGTTCTGTCCTCCTGCGAAGACTCAAAATGTCCAGAGTGTGTTAGGAACAGGACGAGGAATGAGTTTGAACAACTAGTAATTAATATGTAATAAGCACCTTTTTTCCAGTTTCAATACCTAAAAAAAATTATGCCGCAACCTTTAGTTTTCTAGTCAAGCAAATCCAAATCCAAATTAATTTGAAACTTACATTTGATGACAAGCTGACGAAAGACCACAAGTCATAGTCACCTTTTGTATTTTTGTCATTTGAAACATTCCTTTGCTGACTGAACTTGACAGTGTTATATGTTGCCCCGACAAAAAGACACTTTTGCATGCCTTTAAATCCAGTCATGCAAAGTTCTTACCAAATAGATGTGAAATCTGTTCGCTATAGTCAACAGCAATAACTTTGCTTGGAGGAAGTTAAAAACAAATAATTTAACACTGTGGAAAAGCTGCCGGTTGAAGGATTGTGCTGCAGCCTGAAACCCTGTTACAGTGGCTCATTACGTCAGAAAGCAGATGGTCTACGCGAATTGTAGCACCATGAATCCTAAGTAGGGGAAAAGGCAAAAACATTTTCATAATTTAGTCAACTTTCCGTGAACATGCACAGAATTCAAACCAGGGAAAACGTAGAGCTGAGGAAGGATGAGAGACATAACATCTTCAATTCTTAACAACCAGATGATTATTTTGTGGAAAGTTGCGCTATGATGGAACACTCCAGGATGCAACATGCGCAGAATGTATTGAACTATTGTCATTTAGTTACTCAGGCCTTCACGCCATATTGAGCGTAACCATATTAATGGGTCGGGAGTGACTTCAATATTTTCTTACAGAGCAGGCTGAATATAATTTGCTATTGAAAGCTTAAATAATCTTGCAAATACACATTTTCTGTTCTATTCTAACATTAAAATTAAAATTAAAATATTCAAATATGTTGTGGTTATATTAAAATCTTCAGAATATAGCAGCAATAGCTAAAACGTGAGGTCCCACAAGGCTTTATCTTGGGACCCCTCTTGTTCAATAAATATTTCTTGTGAGTAGTTAATTAGAAATTCATACAAAGCAGCAGTTTTTCTACCGTACAGCATCAAACTAATATTTACAATTCTGGTGAGGATGCTCCAACTGGACGTCAACAAACTGATCAATATGAGGATGCAAAACCGTTATATATATATTTTTTTTATTGGTTTATTTGGTTGGGACAGTGCATGTTAATGAACATACATGGATCTCATGCATGTAAACAAGCCACACCGGATTGTAGCCTCAGGCTTTTCATACCGAAAGGTATCACAAAGTGCTTTACAGATTACAACATTTAAAACAATATGCCCTGCATCTCATATATATATATATATATATATATATATATATATGTATATATGTATATATGTATATATATGCATGCACAGAGGCACTCATCATGGCTGCACAGGAGCAGGCCTAGAGCACCCGAGCAATAGAGTAGAGGCCCAGATCTATCACACCAGACAACTGTGCAAAGAGGCCAATGAGACAATCCAGCACATAACTGCAGGGTGTAAGATGCTGGCAGGGAAAGCTTACATGGAGCGTCATAACCAAGTGGCTGACATAGTGTACAGGAACATCTGTGCAGAGTATGGGCTGGAAACCCCAAGGTCAAAGTGGGAAACACCTCCAAAGGTGGTAGAGAATGACCGAGCCAAGATCCTGTGGGACTTCCAGATACAGACGGACAGAATGGTAATGGCGAACCAACCGGACATTGTAGTGGTGGATAAAGAGCAGAGGAAAGCTGTGGTGGTTGACATAGCAATACCAAGCGACTTCAACATCAGGAAAAAGGAACACGAGAAACTAGAGAAATACCAGGGGCTCAGAGAAGAGCTAGAGAAGACCTGGAGAGTGAAGGCATCAGTGGTGTCCGTGGTCGTTGGGGCACTCGGGCAGTGACCCCCAAACTGGAGGAGTGGCTCCAGCAGATCCGAGGAAATACATCAGACATCTCGGTCCAGAAAAGTGAAGTTCTAGGAACTGCAAAGATACTGCGCAGAACCCTCAAGCTCCCAGGACCCGAGCTTGGAGGAAAAAGAGACCGCCCGCGGAGGGTGAGGAAGCAGGTATCCACACTTACCATGAATGTCCTGTCTGTGAGGTAGGATGTAAACCATTTGTGGACTACACCAGAGAGGCCGATATGTTTTAAACAAGTTAAAAGAATAGTGTGGTCGACTGTATCAAAGGCAGCGCTCAGATCCAGTAAAACCAACACTGTGACCTTCTGTGAGTCATAATTTAATCTAAGATCATTTAAAATCTTTAAAAGGGCCGTCTCGGTGCTGTGGTTTACCCTAAAGCCAGACTGAAATTTCTCAAGGACATTATGTGCAGTAATGAAATCATTAAGTTGGATAAAGACAAGTTTTTCTTAGATTTGCTTAAAAATGGTAAGTTAAAATCATTACAGTCCAAAATGCTCTTCTTCAGTAGAGGCCTCAGCACCGGCCCCTTAAAGGCAGCAGGGAAGGCCCCCGTCTGAAGAGAACAATTCATCATGTGTAAAAGCTTGTCTTTAAAAGATCCATAAAATGTTTTAAAAAACGGTGTTGGGACCGGGTCTAAAAGACATGTGGTGGGCCTCACTGAGGAGAAAACTTTATCAAACATCTCAGCATTAACCAGGACAAAACTGTGCAGTGTTTCTTTTGGAACAAGTAGACAACCAGATGTATTTAAAACCGTGTTACTTTGGGTAGATAAAATATTACATCCGATAGTGTCTATCTTTTCCCTGAAGTGGTCTGCAAACGCCTCACAGAGAGCGTCTGTGGGGTTTAAATGTTTTATGTACAGTGAATATACATAATTTTCTTTGCCATGCGTTTTTAATATTTTGATAATTTATTTATTGGTTTATTTGGTAGGGACAGTTCATGTTAATGAACACACCACACTGAATTGTAGCCATGGGCTAATTTGCATTTGTTGTCCCACATTCGCACACCTTCTTGTTGTGAAGCACGAGCGCTAACCGCTGTGCCACTGTGCGCCCAATAATAATAATAATAATAATAATAATAATAATAATACGTTTGCAAAGGAATCAATAACAAATAGCTGCAACTTTCCTGTTTTATTTTCCTGTTAGTTTTCTCGGTTTCTTGGTTCAGCTTTGCAAAGCATCTTCATGAATCCATCAAGCTGCCAACTGAAAACGTATTGCACAAAGGTCAAAGAATACATTTCCTTGAGAAATCACTGTGCTGCACTCTGTTAAAATAATCTTCTACAAATGTCACTCAATAATTGGATGAGTTTCCTCTCATAAAGATGCAGGAGGTTTCTATCTGATAGAGAAATGATCGAGTTTGTGGGTTACATTTTCGCTTTGCGCTCGGTGTGAAGATGTTCCTCCTGAGCTTGAGCCGTTAGGGGGATTTTCTTCCAATCCTCTTACTCGCACTTTGTTCTGTCGTATTCTGGCGTAACACTTATATTTTCAGGACTGCTGAATCTAGTTGGGAACTCATGGTTACTCTTATAACATTGGAGTCTTCTCCTGCAGAGTTCTTTCGTACAAGAAGGGCAACTTTGCTGGAAGGAACTATAGTTTTGTTATATTGTGAAACGTTTTGTTATATTGTATTGTTTCAGAAACCCCTATTGCAATTAAGGATGCTCATCAGGATAATCAATGAATCGTCATCATGTGCTTAATTGATTAAAAGAAACACTAACACTGGCCTATAAACAAGTCTGTAGTGTGTCTTTGGGCAATAGCTAATCGTTTTTGAAAATTATGATTTTGCTGAGAATTTTTTAATAGTTTACATAAAATGTAATGTAAAATGTCATCAAACAGTTAATCGATAATCATTTGCTATAACAACCAATTCATCAATGAAATAAATTGAACAGAATGAGCATCCCCAATTACAAAACTAGATTGGCCTCATGCATATTAATAGTGTCAACATTGCCCCAAAGCGGTCAAGTATTCTGCCAGGATAGAAAGTCAGATTATCATTGTTTATAACTTTTGGAAACTCTGCTTCCATTTTTCAGTCTACTGGGGATTAGATGTTGCAATATTTAGTATATCTGATGATCCACATTTTGGTGATTCAAAATGTTTTGTTCAAAGCAACCAAAAGTTTTTGTAATGGAATTTTGTTTGCATCTTGATTTGCCATTCAGAAAAATACAGCATTTAAAGCTGAATTTCATGGGTGTAAATTGTTTGTGTAGAACGGTAACAAACCAGTCTACACACAACAGAATCAGCATAGCACAACAACTCAGAATGCCATTCAAATCATAAAACATGTTTTTGTATTGTCTCGCTTTAGCAGACTGTTCTCTCCTTAACATCTCTGTGAAACACAATTTACTCAACCAAGATGTACAATGCTCAGTGGGAACTAAAGCCACAGAGACTACAGCTTTCCTCTAGAGTGTCATCTCCAATGTCTGCCCCACGTTTTTAAAGATACTAGGGCACAGCGGAAAAAATAAAGCTGCTCTGATTGTGCCAGTGAGATGTCAAGGATTTCTTCGAGTGAAAGAGAATAGGGATATCTGCACTGTTTCTGCAAGCTACACACACCAGGCATAAGTTCACAAGAGCCAAAACAAGTTGACTATTCAACTGGGTCTTGAATTGCAGGTCCCTCAATTTTAAATATTATCAACAAATAAATCCTCACCTCTCGAAGACTTTTCACCTAAGTAGTTTGCAATATTCCATATAGATTTATATAAAATTTGCCCCATAACGGTGTTGCCCAATGCAGCTCTCTCTCAGATGGACACTGGACATTTGCATCTAACATCTAATTTATGTTTATTTAGAGCTCTGATTTGAGGCGGAGGGTGAGCTGTGCATTCACAGCATGTTTAGTCCGATTGAGAAAACCCCTGTGGAGCCTCCAAAATGTCTGCTTAAATAATATCTTATTATTGCAGCATCTATACCTGCTTTAAGGTATTTCAAATTATTTTGGCAATTGTAGAAGAAACAGTGCTGATCCATCTGCTCAAATTGCCAAGAAAAGAGGAGCAGCTCTGATAGAAATGTGTCATAAAGCGGTACATTGTGATTTGCTGTGTGGTTGAGGTGGTTGCAATATTGACTTTCACACTGGAATAAGGTTTGTCTTTCTTTTTCTAATATATAGCCATAAAACAATATAATTCATAGTTAGCTTAAGCTGATTGAAACCCATTGAATAGCTTGCATCATGAGAGTAGATGCTATTAAAGGGATACTTCGGGATTTTTGACATAGGGCCTCATTTCCTAGTTATCCAGAGTGTTGTTGATGTCTGGAGATATTTTTTTCTTAAATTCATGCAGTTCTTATATTTGAAGAGTCTAGTTGCGCTAGGCTAGGGCAAGGCTAAAGCAGTTCTATGGTAAACGCTAGCCCGCATTAAAAAACAGTCTGGCGCACTCCACAGTGCACCTGAGGTAAATCACTTATAACGCCAGACTAACGATATAAATGTCTGTGTAGATAGGTTAATTTTAACCATTTTGCGTTTAAAATAACTTATATTTGAGCGGCATCAGCTTCGTGGCTGTAAGCTAAGGCAGCGGCGGAGTGATCTGCGAGAAATAGTCCCTCAAAATGCGGTAATTCATGTGATACAAGGTCAGTTTTATTTAAAAAATATTCTATTAACACAGACATTTATATGGTTAGTCTGGTGTTATATGTGATTTACCTCAGGTGCACTGTGGAGTGAGTCAGACTGTTTTTTAATGCAGGCTAGCGTTTACCATAGAACTGCTTTAGCCTTGCTCTAGGCTAGCGCTACTAGACTCTTCAAATATAAGAACTGCATGAATTTAAGAAAAAAATATCTCCATACATCAACAACACTCTGGATAACTAGGAAATGAGGCCCTATGTCAAAAATCCCGAAGTATCCCTTTAAGTGTACTGCTATGACACTGATTATTCATTCGTGACATTTGGGTAAATAAAAAAAAGTTGTTATTTCCCTAGGAGACAATCAGCTCCTATAGTGGCCTAATTGCCGGAGCATTATTGAAGTAATAACAAGCACAAGGTGGAATCCGAAAGCCCCGTTCTGTATCTCACTGTGCAAGGCATCTCATCTATCACAGTTATCTGGGCAAGCAATTCAGCACATTATTGAAGTGCAATGTGTTCCAGAGCAGGAGCTAATCTGACAGAATAAATAGGCCACGGAGGATTGTGGAAAATGAATTCCTCCAGCTAGCGCTTTTTCTTCTTTGTCTTTGTGCCAATAGGTTTTACTGACTTACCTTTTTTTATTTTTATTACCGTATTGCTCAAGGGTCCTTTTTATTTATTTATTTTTTATTTTATTTGATCAAGTATGAACCTAGCTTTGCACAGTCTGGTTTAGATGGTTGAAGTTTAGTTTGGTATCCTGTTTAGTGTCGTAATGGATTGATCCAGGTTTGACTTTAATCATGCAACTTCCTTTTATGCTTCCATTATTTAGTCATGGGGTTAGGCTTGGTATGGTCGTTCTTGTTCAGTCCTTTTTTTCCAGACTGGCTTTTAACACACAACAAGTACATTTCACTTTGTGTTAGGTTTTCATTCCTTCATGTCTTCTTACCGTTTGTTGAGCCATGTCCTTTTCTCTCTTTTGTTTGCATTTTCTGTTTTCTGCATGTGTTGTTGTCAAGTGCTCTATAAATGCACCGGTTACACTTTACTTCGCAGCACTGTAACAACATGGCCACAGTATGCAGTTCTTTTTCAATATTATTACCTATAAAACACTATCCACGTTTTCTGATAAGACATACGAGTAATTTTATTGCCCTGAAATAACTTAGATATGTTTCATTTTCCATTATATTCCGCTGTTCTAGTGTTAAACTATGCCTTTAGGTAAGACCTGACCTACATGTATTCAAATGAAACGCATAATGATGTTACTGAAATCCTTAAAGAGGGGGTATTATGCTTTTTTCAATCACATAGCACCAGTCTATAGCATACTACAATGATGACGTAACCTTCTGTTGGTCTGTATATGCAGTAAATTAAAATAACTGCCTTGAATAAAATTGCTCTCTCAAAATGGCTGTACTGAACGTCTTGAAATAGGCCTCTGTCTCTTTAAGAAGCTTTCCGACACGCCCCCTTCAGCACACTGCTGTGGCATCTAAACAACACTACTGTGATGGGAGGGGGCTCTGCTGAGCTGAGGAGCAGTGGTTGGTGGCTTGGCTGGTGACGAAAGGTCCAGAGGCGTCTCCAGGAGGTGGGGGCGTTCCTAGGAGGACTGAGGCATAGCTACAACTAAAATGGCTGCCGTCTAAGTTTTTACTGATTACTCAAAAATATGTGAATGAGCCAAGGCAACACTCCAGGCATGTGTTTAATGAGGGAATGACATAATAACATGATATAAAGCTTGAAAAAGTCGATTTTACATAATACCCCCCCTTTAAATCATAAACCCGCAATCAATTTGCTCTGAAAGCCATATTTCTTGCACGACTGTCTTCACTCTAATAGATTACTACACTACTCTAGTCATGTCCTATATTTTATAAAGCTGTGCACTGCAGCTTTACATTCAATAGTGGATGGTGACATGTCCTGAAGCCTGACTGAGTATGAATATGGCGACATAGAAGGAGGCAGGTCTTTGTGTCATACGAGCTTCACAGTGCTTGGTGCGTTCCCGTTCCGCTATCTCCACCTTCGGTGACGGCAGGAAAGCCCACCCCCCCCCTTTTTTTTTTCTTTTTTCTTCTTCTTCTTACTGGCTGCACACGGCACGCTGCTCCACAGGGCTGCAGAGGCATGACACAAACACACATGCGTATCTCGCCCTCTGATGTAGGAGAGGATGACAGCGGAGGAGCAGGCGTGGGAGGGAGGGGAGGAGAGTCAGCGAGCGAGCGTGCCCAGGGAGGATGGAGAGGGAGCGAGCTGGAGGAGTGAGATAAACATTCAGGCGAGGAGGGGGAGCACGGGAGAGGGCGACACGGAGCACCACACCTCTCTCAATCCCCCACCCTCTCTCTCTCTCTTTCACCGACGTCACGCACACGTAGCGGGAGAGGCGTGAGAGGTTCGGTGGGGAGGAGGAGGAGGAACGCCACACTGACGCGCGCTCTCTTCGCTCGTGTGCGCTTTGGAGAGCTGTCTGCCAAAGACTGGACCAAGGCTCGATCACTATCAACACATCCATTTTGAGAAGCTGCCCATACTGTAGTAGGCTCTTGTTGTCGGGTCGCTCTTGACATTCATTCAACGTTTTGACGATCTTCAAAACAATCTCCCTGGCTTTGAGTCTCGGCGGGCAAAAAAAAATAGAGTGACCTTCCCCCCAAAGTGCAGCCATGAACTTCCTACGTCGTCGCCTGTCGGACAGCAGCTTCATGTCCAACCTGCCCAACGGCTACATGTCGGACCTCCAGCGCCCCGATCCGCCTGCGCAGCCTCCCGCCGCCGCGACCTCCCCGTCCTCCGCTTCTCCTTCAGCCCAGCAAGGTGCGCCTCCTCCGGCCGTGTCCCCGACCAAAGCCCCGGCCCAGGTGCCCTCCGGATCCCCTCAGGAGAGGCGCATGTCTCAGCAGGGGCAGCAGAGCCAGTCAGCCTCCTCGGGCTCTGGCAGCAGTGGCGGGTTCTTCAGCTCTTTCAGCTCCATCACAAACGTGGTCAAACAGACGGCCGCTACAGCCGCCGTGTTCGTGGAGCAGACTGCACCTTCTACTTCCATGTCCAAGAAGTTCAAGATCCTCCTGGTCATTGACGAACCTCAAAACGAGTGGTAAGGGCAATGGGCTTTCTGCTTCTACTCCATCCGTTGGTTCAAGTGTCGCCTTGTAGTGAGCAAAATGAAAGATTTCTTATACTATTTAATTTGGCTTTTTACTCTCAAAGCCTATTAAAATGAAGTGTGTGATGAAATTTGTCATGCATGCAGAGGAGAGCGTAACTAGCCCTCAGAGTTTCGTTACATAATGGAGATTTCGGGCTTCAAAAAACGTAGTGGCGGGATGGATGAATGAGTGAGAGATGTTTTGAAGTGCCTATTTTAAAAGTGAGTGAATGTCAGAACTCTTTGATATATAAAACAATGTCTCTAATGCATGTCAATATTCAGAGCCCTGAGTTGTTAGTTGCTGTATTACCTAATGAACCAATTCTCCCCAAATGTCTCTTACATTTAGAGCTGCACACCCCGAGCTCAATTTTATAAAATGCTTTCTGATCTCTCTCTGAAGGTAGCTTTTCCCAAAATAGCATCGTCCACTTTAATCCAAGCGGAAACGACAGCCTCATGGCGGTTTGGGATTCGCGCGTTCTCCACCCAGCGCCGTCACCTGCCTCTGTGTGTTTTATGTCTTGAATTATTAACCGCTTCGACTGTCTATATTTCTCTGCTCTATGTAAATGTGCTCGCCTACTACACCGCCACGACAAGGCGATTCCCGTTCCTTGACAGCACATTATGGCTAACAGATTATGCGCTCCTGACTCATACATCATGCACTGACTGTCATACAACAATGAAATATAGGCTGGCACTGACTTGTGAAATGTGAAGCCTGCATGTTCTACTCACTGCTGCTTGCGGAGTAGATGAGTATAATGGATTTTATTACAATGATTATAGTGATTGAAGTCGTCTGAACAGCATTAAAAGGCAGTGATTTGAATGGGCACTTGGTGAAATGCTGCTGTTGACCTTTGCTGATAAATGCACGCTGCTGCATAGTGGTTTTACTGACCTCTGTTTTCATTTTTAACGAGTATGTTTGCACGGAAAAAGATTAGAAAAAACGCAAGAGGCATTTTGTGCTGAAATGTGGGCTAAATTCTTTGGGCCGATGAACAAATGTAATGAGACGTGACGCTCACGACACAGATGGTGGGTTTATTTCTATTTGCCGTTATCATTCATTCAGCCTTCCTAACATGCAGTCGCTCATGCACCACGGTACACAAACACTGGAGGCAAGATGGATGAAGTGTCTTGCCTAAGTGCACAATGGCAGTTTGACTATAAAGGTATTTCGTCCAAATAGCTTTTCAGTCAAATCCTGACGAACTGGAGACGTCAAAATTGTGTCTGTAACTACTGGGATAAGTACTTTTTTGTTGTTTGTGGATTACAATGTTGCTGTATTTGTGATTTGGTCATTCATGTGGTAATTCGTACCACCATCAGTGACGGATCTATTGATGTTGATTAATTGTGCAGCCATTTGAATTTTTAAAGGGGATATAGTATGTTAAAAGCAATCTCACAAACCATTTACTTGGTTAACAGCTCTTGGCTTGTTGCGCATCTAGCTACGCCATAGCAACCCCACCAACCTTTATGAACACGGACATCTTCTCTGGTAAAGTATTTTCATCCTACATCAAGTTCTTAACACGCAGTTAGTGATCGTCTACCAGGGACTCGCTGTCCACCATGTAAGTCTGAGGAAATATATTTTTGTCTACGCTAATCCCCATAGGAACTGAATGGCGCTTGTGAGTTAAGGGCAGCGGAGATAGTGTAGCCACGTCGTGCAACAACCCAATAGAACAAAAAATGAATAACGATGAAATAAATTTGTTGAAATAAAGCAAAATAGGTACCTATATAAAGATGGCTTTAATCATGTGTCATGTTGATATCCAAATGGGTTGCTTAGAATTTCGAGATTTAGTGAACTATTACGCCAAAATCCAAGCACCAGGGTTTTCCTCTGCTTAAAGTTTGTATTGTGCACACGTTTTCCTTTTGTTTTAGCATTTCTGCAACTATTGACGAAATGATAGAGGAAAGCAAAAACAAAAAACAAAAAATCAGTGTTGGTTGTCTGGTCCTAGCCTTAGTTGAACATGGCACCAATCGCGCCATCAGTTGTGCCCTATTAAGCCCGGGGTCCCTGACTTGACAACAGGGCCCAGGGCAGCTGTGGCTACAACAGTAGCTTACCACCACCAAGTATGGAGTGAATGAATAATGACGACAGTGTAGCGCTTTGAGAAACTTGGTAATACAGGCTTGTAAAGCGCAATACAAGTGTAAGACATTATTATTTGAATGCTATTTTCTATCGTTATAATCTGCTCTATCCGGCTGTGTATCTGGCATGCAACAGGGATTTAGAGCAGCCAGCATCATAAATAAATGAGCGGCTGAGAGTGGCTGCTTGGGACTGTCTGGCTCAGGAGATGGGGAGATGTCAAGTATGTGTGGATGTCTATAGTCGCAGAAACCACAGCTGCACATCATATAGGGGGACTCGAGTCTCATAGCTAGTTCAGTCCTGAATTACTCTTGTAGGCATGTCCCGCTCCTACATGACAGGCACACGGGAGTAACATGCGATTGGCTGGTAATCCTGTCTGTCGTGCTGTGAGTGCCGGTGTGAGTCTGTCAGGAGAGCTGCCATCAGTGACATCAACATACATGGGAAGTGCAGTATCACATGTAACTGGGGTACCTTGCATGTTTGTGGAAGCTCTCAGTCGTACACGAGTCATGGACAAAAGTTCTCAAGCTGTCATCTGTGCTTGGTAGTTAAAGTCTTGCAGAAGTTTCGCATCTGATTCAAGAAACGCCGTCAGCGTTTAATGATCCTTCTTTGGCAGCAGGTCAAATTAATATTGATGCAGTAGGGGGGGTAACTTGCAATGATACAACCCAACTACTGTCAACTCCAAAACCTCTGTTGTGTAGGGAGTATTTTTCTGTACATTTCCCCTCATGCCGACTCTCCCGTGTTGTGTTAAGCCACGCATTGGACTCTACCAACTAGTTCGGAGCGGTGTTCATAGGCTGCTGTTGGTGTTAAGTTTCTCCAAAATAAACACCTCGTGGGGGGCCCCATGCTGTGCGATTATGAACGCTGTTGTGCAAATTGATTCTATTAATTTGATTTAGTGCCTCGCTCGGTGTGGCCACTGATGCAATTAGTTATACAAATGGATTCTACTGTACAAATAAATTAACTATTGACTTATTATCAGGAATATGGACTCCAAGTCTCCCCCATGTACCATAAAATCCCAGTTGTCGAATACTGTACTTCAGTTCAATCTGCTTGGCACTCCTGATAATTGTTCTGGCTCAAGAAATGGTAAGGGTCCCAAGACACTGCTCTGTGGTCGATTGATTGTCCCAATGGGATTTATGGGTCAAATTCAGATGAAAAGCTATCTACAGAAATAATAATGTTTATCTTAGCATTTTGTGCTCTTGGTGTCACTGCTCTATGCTTCCTACACTTGAGTCAACAGCAGATATTACTTATTATGTTTAATGTGAACTAAAGACAGTAGCTTTGGGGAACGTGTGAGGCATCTACCACGTTTAATAATACAGTACAATGAATCATGAAAAATGTATTTGTTGTGTTTTCAAATCCCCTGTTGTTATTTCCATAAAGCTCTATTGTGCAGCTGGTAAGCAATCCATTATTTTGAAAGCTGGGTATTAATATTCATGTCCATATTTTTAGGTGGGATGTTTGCCGAGACTCCTCCTGGCACAGGGCCGCAGAGACATACAGCTAAATGCTATTGATTTTACATTTAGAAAGAAGAAGGTTGACTCATGCATTCCATAACTTACAATATTATTCCTGAAGCTTCCCATATGCCATTAATCTCAGTCCAAGGAGAGCTCTGTGAGCGAATCACTTAGACCAGGTTTAGTCCCAATATAGCCCGGTTAAGTTATGGCTTTGACTTTTTTGGAGGAGAATGCCTATACTAGCAGTAAGCCATGGGTTAGGGCTAGCTTAGTCTTAATTTGATTTTGGATTAGTCTTGGTTTATTGGTCGATAGTCATTTTGATGCCAGTCAGTGCTTGTTTAAACCTGGTTCTGCGCTGCCTTAGACTTTGTGGATTAGTACTGGCTTAGTCACAGCGTCATCTTAGAAACTTGTAAACACGAACGGGAAGGACTTCCTGTGTGTGCATAATTTAATGGGTTTTATAAATTAGTGTTTGTTTGAAGTTGGATTAAATCTGATCTAGAACTAGTTGAGGTTTAGATATCTTAGTGAAAAAAGTACAGGGCAATATTCAAGTAAATGTACAATTGACAATAGAAGTATGGAGGCTTCCTGATAGCCTGGTGGGTGACGTTGTCCTTCAGACAGTTGGCTGACGAAAAATGCACCGTCCATTTCATTGTTGTTAAGCTGTGTCTTCATTACAAACAAATAACAGCACACAACAGTCTTATCCAGTTACCTGGGAAGAGTGCAGCCCGGTTTGATATCTAAAGTGCAGTCTTGATAGCTTAAAGATGCTGTATTCTAACAGCCGGATTTATGCATCCTCCCCAGAAAGACATTTATCCCAGTACTTTACAGTCAATTAAACAGACAATTTAATTGAGCTTTTACTACAAATGAGGCTTCAGACCAAGAAACCGTTTGATGACTAGATTGATGTAGTGAATAAATGTGATACACTTGCTGTTAGTTGTGAAAACAGCCAATGAAGAATATAAAACATTCAAATAGTGGTGGAGAAGATGTTAATGTTATTGCACTATATGTTAAACAAAAATTGCTGTATTTTAGTGTGTATAGCTATCCTTGTTCAATTCTGATCAGAGAATATGGTCTCGTTCAGTTTGCCTTCCTGGATAATAGCGAAGCTCTATGTTACCACAAAATGGATGCATTACTATATCTCATATATATGGCTGGTCGGATTGGGCTCTATGCAAGAATTCTTATGTGGCTTGACCTTTATGGCCAGTGAATGTAGCAATGTAAGTTATAATACAGTTTTAGATTAACATTGATTGTAGCTATAACCAAAGTGTTGTTCGTAGTGAGTAGTTTCAGGCCCCTTGGTCGCATGTGGCCTCCTCCACTTGATAGTGTTGTTTATTTTTGCAGAAAATTGCAGTAAAAATGAATGTGGTCCATTCATGCATGGGTACTGTTGCTTTGACTTTGGCAGAGCGCTGGTGTTGTATTTTGGTGATGCATTTTGTTGTCAGAGATCATAGCTGCAGTGAGAGGATGGCTCACTCTGGGACCAGCGTTCCAAAATATCAGACACTGTTTGATACTCTATCTGTCATTGGTTGTACAGCGCTTCTCAATCTTTATCCCTGTCTCACTGTGAACACCCATGACCCATTTTTCATGGGTGTCCAAAAATGTGCAGTGGACACTGGACTTAAAAGGCTTTGTCAGCAACTAACAATCCTTCAATTGCAGGGTGTATAATATAGGCAGATCAAGGAGGGAGGGGTTAACCACGTTATTGGTCATATCCTGCTTTACTTGAAAAAGATACTCTCACCTGGTTCTACTCTTAACTTGCCTAAAAGTAATATTGTCAAATATGAATGTACATTGAAAAGAATCAACAACAGAGAGTAGTTCAAAGTAACTGATATCTCACATGTTTATTGTCTGTGTATTGTCTCACATGATTACAGATGCTGTCATATAATTAGAATATCATGAAAAAGTGCATTCACTTCTGTTATTCAACTTAAACTGTGAAACTAATATATGATAGACTCATTACATGCAAAGTGAGGTATGTGTAGCCTATATTTGTTATAAATTTGATTATTATGGCTCAGCTTGTAAAAACCCCAAATTAAAAATCTCATAAAATTAGAATATTTTGAAAATGGACTGTAAGCCATAATCATCAACATTATAACAAACAAAGGCTTGACATATGTCACTTTGCATGTCATGAGTCTATATCATATATTGGTTTCACATTTTAAGTTGAATTACAGAAATAAATTGACTTTTCATGATATTCTAATTATATGACGAGCACCTATATAAGCTGTCTTTGTACATGTCCTGTGTATACAGTGTCTTTGTATAGTTTGTGCTTTTATGTTTCCTGTAAACGTCAACCTGCCAGGGGGTCGACAGATGGAAATTTAGCCCAAGGCTATAATCCGGCATATTTACATTTGTTCAATGTTCATTAATATCCATTGTTCCCCCTTCATCTTAAAATAAATACATAAATATACAATATTATACATATAAAATAAACAGTGTGTTTCTGTGCAAGAAATAAGAGGATATTTGATCAAATATATTTTTGCCACGCTGCTTGCATATTGAACAAACAGCTGACACTTGAAAACAAAATTAGATTTACTCCCCATGTCGTGAATATGTCTTTGAACATTTATGACCATCATAATTCACGTTCAGTGCCTTTGACAGCATCAACTCGACCACAATGACTGTACTGGACGTTTTTTTCTGTTTAGTGTTGGTGTAAACTCGCCAGGCCCATTAAGGTGATGGAGAGGGAGACGTCCTTTAGGGCTGTGAAGGTGAAATCAGGCATCCAGCCAAGGGATAGAATCAGACTGCTGTAAGAAGAGGAGCAGGAGTCGTGAATGTGCACATGTTTTACACTGACCATTATTGTCATACAGATGTGAAACATATTTCAATGCCTATGAAGTCCATGCTACACAAATAAATAAATGCATTTTGGCTGGGTTGCACGTCTCACGAGGAAACATTTGTCCGCCTTTATATTTTTTATTATCGTCAAAATGTAAAGTTTCATTGTTTTTAAATCATTATGGCACTAGCAGAGGGAGCCCTGGGAGTCTCCATGCATTGTCCTTCAACGCTAATGTGACGTCTGCGTCCCCTCCCTCTCTCTTCAGGCCCGTTTCCTTGCGTTACCTTTCTCTTTGGCTCTGGGCCCGCTTCAGAATGACAGCCCTGTGCTCGTGGTGTGCGTGGCTTTGGAGGCTGTGCTCTTGGTGCGTGTAGAGAACAGATGAGAATGGACGTTGGTGATTCAGCGTTTTCAGCCCAAAGGACACATCTGCTCCAATTGCTCTGCTCCTCTCTGGCCCTCCTCTTTCATCTGCCATAGCCGCTCGCTTTTCAGTCAAGCCTCAATGAAAATATAATGAAGTATAATGCATGTGGATTCGTAAGAGGGGACGATTCCGATTCTTTGAATGCGGGTAGATTGACACACATGAGTTGGATGAAAAGCACAGGTTTTGGTTGGTCGGTTGCCTGGAGTGGAGCAGTCTTTCAACTGGCACAAATTTCAAAGCTAAGAGCCAGATCTTAAATCCACTGTTTTTGTATGAGCAACCATTATGTTTTGACTCTTATTTGGCAGAAGGCAGAAACTCTTTTTTTATGCATATTCAAACTCTCTAAGTGGTAGGGCTGAACGATTTTTGTAAGTAAATGTACATTTGATTTTTCTGCCTGACAAAAAGTACTTAATAAACTGGGTTAGTAGGATGTACACATGTTAAAAGCCATTAAGCTGCAGGGATTGTTTATTTATTTGCAGCTTTTGGAATTTGCTAATTGCGACCATTATGCAATTTAACTTGAATGTGGTTTATCTTGAATGTGACAATGATCATCTCCAAAGTTTCTTAGCACTTCCTTTTATGCTTTTTATTTAGGCCTAAATACGTACACACAAACACACTTTATGTCCTGACTGTAAAACGCATTCTCTCGAGGCTACATAAAAACTGTTGCAATAAAAAGAAAAGGGAAAAATGAAGCCCAGTGTACCCATTTTTGACAACAGCAAATAGAGCGGTTGAAAATACATCCCAGGGCACTCTTAATCTCAATGAGATTTTACCTGGTTAAAGATAGGTTTGAATGAACATTTAGGAATTTAGTTCCTAAAATAAAAACGGCACGGTGGCACAGCGGTTAGTGCTTGTGCTTCACAGCTAGAAGCTCCCAGGTTTGATTCCCACCTGGGCGGGACCTTTCTATGTGGAGTTTGGATGTTCTCTCCGTCTCTGCGTAGGTTTCCTTCGGGTATTCCGGTTTCCCCTACCACTAAAAACATGTACAATAGGCCAGGTTGAATGAGAGTGTGTTTGAGTGCATAAGTGTGGGACAACGGATTCAAATTAGCCCAAGGCTACAATCCGGCGTGGTGTGTTCATTAACATGCACTGTCCCTACCCAATAAATAAATTAAAAAAAACTGATGACTGATAGTTTTGCCCCTGAATGTGTGCCTAAATCTTGCCGGGCCGGTCCAAAGTCCAGGGCTGTTTTTTGGCCCCGGTCCGCCCCGACACATACTGTTTCACTGTATCACTGTGTGACTGTGTGGAGTATTCCAGGATGGATGCTACTTTGCATTAGACTTTCAAAATGAAGCAGTTTGAAGTGGACAAAATTGGCTATATTTATGCATTGATAACCTGTAATCAAAGCAAAGAGGCAGCCTGTTTCAAGTCAGGTCTGTGGATAGGCAAGCCCATTGAAAGTAAAGCTTTTTGAGGTAATTTGAGGTTACACAAACACCCGTCCTGAAATAAAATCTTGTATTTTCTTTTATGTATTGGGTGAAATGTTCTGCAACGTGGCTTTAAAATGAAGAATGAGACATTTATATTTGCATATGATTTTGTCACTGTTCCATGGTCTCATCTCTTTTGAGTATGCTTTAAAGAGGGGGTATTATGCTTTTTTCAATCACATAGCACCAGTCTATAGCATACTACAATGATGACGTAACCTTCTGTTGGTCTGTATATGCAGTAAATTAAAATAACTGCCTTGAATAAAATTGCTCTCTCAAAATGGCTGTACTGAACGTCTTGAAATAGGCCTCTGTCTCTTTAAGAAGCTTTCCGACACGCCCCCTTCAGCACACTGCTGTGGCATCTAAACAACACTACTGTGCGGGGAGGCGGCTCTGCTGAGCTGAGGAGCAGTGGTTGGTGGCTTGGCTGGTGACGAAAGGTCCAGAGGCGTCTCCAGGAGGTGGGGGCGTTCCTAGGAGGACTGAGGCATAGCTACACCTAAAATGGCTGCCGTCTAAGTTTTTACTGATTACTCAAAAATATGTGAATGAGCCAAGGCAACACTCCAGGCACGTGTTTAATGAGGGAATGACATAATAACATGATATAAAGCTTGAAAAAGTCAATTTTACATAATACCCCCCCTTTAAAAAAAACATTGGTGTTCCCATGATACCCTAGTTATATATATACGTATATTGACTTTCCTGCCTGCTGCTTTGATCCAGGTTTAATAAAAGTGCGTGTGAGGTTTTCTGGAGTGCACAGAGAGAGGTGTCAAGAAGGTGAGATCCTGTCTGTTCCTGTCAGCTCTTCACTCGCTCGCTCTGTCTGCGCTTCACTTCGCAAGATGAACTGAAATAAATGTTCCAAATTAAAAATGATCAATCGCGCAAACCTTAGGTGCATGAGATTAGCAGAATATATTTCAGTTTTCATTAATTCAAGTCTTAATACTCCTGGATGAGTTTAAAATGCGTACTGGGATTTAAACAGATAATTGCGATATTTGGGAGAAAAATACATTGGTTTATTGTTGGCTGTGTCTCGACCCGGCCGCGGTGACATTTTTGAGCCGCAGCTACGCTCAAAACGGCACGACTCAGCGCTGCTCTTTTCTGCAGCTGGTGGCAATGTCATGTTACTTTTATAGACAACTTTTAACACTGACCCCCTGATGTCACATAATACCAGTTATTATAGCCCAGTGTTTTGGCTTCTGTAAAATCTCTTTCGTGTTCACAACATTAGACCTATTTGGCAATAGTCTGGCAATTTGTGAGTT